>CM064542.1:7366149-8093611 GCA_032716605.1 Paralithodes platypus
GTATATTTTATATATTGTGATAAATAGAGAGAGAGAGAGAGAGAGGAGAGAACAACTGTGGAGGAGGAAATATTAAACATGTCAACACCAGTGATCCGAGGCACTCGCGCGCACACACACAAAGCAAGAGAGAGAAAAAGAGAGATGAATGTAGTTATGTGTGTGATCATTGTACGTTGAGTGTGTGCGTTTGTGGTGTCTGTGTTAGGTGCAAGTGTTTTTGTCTGTGTACGTTAAGGGAGGTGGTGCAACTGTTGGAGGAGGAATAAAGAATAAAAAAACGATATAGCGCAAGATATGGAAACCCGAGAATAAGGCAACAATCCGAGGCAGTCGTGCACACACGCACACACTCATCAAGAGACAAAGAGAGGGAGAGAATGAGAGATGAATTATAACAAAATATAGGCTATGAAGATGGGTGAATGATAGTGGGAAAATTGATGAACAAATCACAAGTCGCACTTCACATCATCATATACCTACTATAAATATTCAAAACTACATGATATATCACTTTCTGGCTAAAAATTGCCAACAAATTACAAACAAATGCCAAAAAATAAGCAAAAAATTACCTATATAATTTGTTTCCATTTTTACTATAGACCATCGAACGATGATTGCCAAAATTGGCAAACAATTGCCAAAATTCTAGCTCCACCTTTCAATATAATCACTTCGTAAAGTGAAAGTACATCTGGTATTTATTTGCTCACCTAAGCGTTCCTGGCTAACACTAAAGTATTTATCTCACCTCATAATCACGCAATGTCCACTGTACTCCACTGTAATCGATGAAATAGAAACCCACACAAATATTCGATCAGATGGGTTATACAAGCACTGAGAATCACTGCATTCCATCAACAATGGCTCGTATTTCTGGCCTACAAGGCAAACATGGCGGGCCGTGGGTGTTTGATTTAAAGGGCCCAAGAGTCATCCTAACAGGCTGCCTGCCTTGGTGATACTAAGGATTTTTTTTGGAAGGTACTTCCTCTTCATATCCCCTGTCATTCCTACATGTTGCCAAATATGCACACACACACATTACTGCTTAGCCTAACACCATGCAAAATCTCAGGACGATATGGCAACAACAGAATTTTCCCACAAATTTCCTAGCCCGCATGTTTCAAGGACACAGGAGTTATCACACTAGTGTTTTAAAGATGCTTGGCCCGGCGTGCTTACCACACGATCGAGTGATATGGAACTGGAGGGGATTAATAGAGGAACTATCAATAATGTCTTCTTAGTAATAACAGTTAGGTAATAAGGACTAACATAGAAGGTCATAGAGTAAGATGGTCTTACTTTCGATTTGCGAGTTAATCTTTGATCCTTGAATTAAGGGCTGATGGGCAGGACCATTAAACCCTGTCACAGTGTGGGTTAACCCAGCGGCCTACCAACATGGTTTCCGAAGTAAATGCACATGTCTGACAAACCTCCTGGATTTTTTCCATGATACCTTATATGTACTGTATATGACGAAGATAAAGTAGTTGATATCTTCTACCCTGATTTTCAAAAAGCATTCGATAAAGTGCCTCACAACAGACTGATAGTAAACTTAAAGCTCACACAGGTTTGTTCTTCATTGGATTCAGGATTGGCTAAGCGAGCGAATGCAACGAGTAGTAATTAACGGCAAAGCCTCAAATTGGATAAATGTTACAAGTGGTGTACCACAAGAATCAGTTCTCTGTCCAATGTTATTTCTTATTAATATTTATGATGTTGATGATGGGCTATCATGCAGAATCTCCAAGTTCGCTGACGACACAAACATTGCAAACAAAGTAAACAAACCATCGCACATACAAGATATTCAGAATGATCTAGACAAGCTATCAAACTGGGCTTAGACATGGCAGATGAATTTCAACATAACAACGAGAGGGCCATGGACACTGCCTAGAGGACAGCACCTACCCCTGGCCCCATAGATTCAATTTCTTGTTTCACAACCCCTTTGTCAGTAAACCAGGGACGACGTCATGGTATATCGAGTCCCTCCCATCAACCACTTTGCAATCAACGACCCATAGCACAAAGTCGCCACCACAGCATCCACCTTGCTTATTCTGCTCTTGTTATAAAGTCCTTAGAAACAAGATTGGCTATATACCACCTCGGTACTTCCCCTACGACTCTTCCCCTTTTGAATGGGACGAGAAAAAGGGAAGCTGCCTATATGACCAGAAACACCTACTGAAACATATTCTGATGACTTGACCTTACACTATTCAACTAATTATCCACAACGACCCACCATGCACTTACTCCAAAAACTCGTATGATGAGGCCATAGGTCGCTTATCTCTAATCTATTTCCGATTAGGGCAAAAATTAGCTCGTTACATTCAACACTTCCAAAACCAAATTTCTTCATATATCTACTGGTCACAATCTTCCACATAACTATCCCTTACTCTTCAGCAATACACAAATCAACCTTTCATCTCTCAATATTCTTGGTATTTCTTTTTCATGTGACCTTTCTTGGAAAGATCATATTACCACTCTTGCTAAGTTAGATGTGCTCAACTGTTTCTGTGGGTCCTTCACTTTCGCACAGATTCTTGCTCCTGTACAGGGGCACATGTGTGCCCACATATTGAGTAGTGTCTGCATGTGTGGGGAGTTTCCAGCCATACCGCATTTCTCGAAAAGGTAGAAACAAAAGTACTTTATCTCATCAATTCACCTCCTCATGCTAATTCCCTACAATTTATCTTTACATGCCGCAATGTTGCATCTGTCTCAGTCATCTACCGCTATTACAATAATCAATGTTCTTCAGAGCCGTTTCAGTGCATTCCTACTCCATTACGGAGAGTCAGATACCCCCTGTATCTGGCTTTCAACACATTCCCACCTCTATTTTGACCAACTCTCTAACCCAGGAGTGAACAAATGTGTCCAGTCTTTCTTCTATTCAACAAGACTAGTATTAAGCTCTGGAACTTTCTCCCTCAGGTTGTCTTTCCCTCATCCTATTACTTAAACTGCTTCAAACTCAATGTATCCAGACATTTTGACTCTAACATACCTTGAATTTGAATATATTTTACTGTTTTAACTTTGGAGGGTGAAGGGGGCACTCATCACAGGCAGCTTTGCCTTTTGTCTCCTTTATTCACATAGAAACAAAACATCAATTCAATTTAAGGTTCATATTCTTATCTTATATTCAGTTCCACCACACACAGCTAAGACGCATATTGCATGTTGTTCTAACTAACACCAAACAATTATATTCAATTTATGAAAGTTATTTAGGAATTATGGAGTCAAGAAGGGAGTTTCTAATAATCTTTTTTTTTTACAAGGATTATTCCTAAGCTGCATAAAGGCGACTAAGGTTAGCCAGATAATAGTATAATTGCGTCATCGTACTGTCGGTATATTTCGACAGGGAATACCTGCACTTGAACCAACCCAGAGTTTATTGTATTTGGTCCACCTTCTCTTAATATACCTTAACCAATTTGTTGTGGTATCTCTCCCTCCAATGTCCTATGTGCCCCATCCATCATCCCATTAAATATAATCCTTTATACTTTTATACAATCACTAGTTACCTTTTCTGATCAAGTTTTTATTTAAACTTTAATAGGAACTAAGAATTATTTGAAACCCTTCCTGCATACGGTAACCGACATGTTAATGCTCCTCACTCGCCCATAGAGCTTATAATCTTCATCTATTTTGATGCTAAGCCATCATCCATATATGTGTTCACTCTGTCATCGTTTTCAGCACAGTAAAGAGCTGAGGAAGCATTAACAGTTTTACCCTAAAAGGCACTTCATCATGACCCACTTACTGTACGGTAGCACTAATAGGTCACGTGTAAGCTGTTATTACGGTTGGCTCGTTCTGCGCTGTATTAATGTCTGTCAGATGTTGAATAGGGTGGGTAAGTGTAGGAACATCTTACTATAAATGAAGAAATCAAGTTTAGCTATTGCTGATGCCAAAGATTGACCAAAATATACTTGGTGCCGAAACATCACATATTTAATCGACTGTACACCAGGTTCCTATTTAATATAACTGTTTGATGAGCGGTGGCATTGGCAGGAAGAGATTGACCATCAGTCTCGCAGTGTTCACAAATTTCCATCGTTCTCATCCATCATCTATCTCAATCTCCTTCCCTACACTGTCTATTTTCTTCTCCGGCTCTTCCATTCAATTTCCCAGACGTTGTACTGCAGCTATTAATCCGGCCTTCACATCACTCTCTTGTTCAATGTCTTCCATTATATCTCGTTATTTACCCTCGCTCTCTCTCCTTATCCTGTGTTATCTCTTCTTACCTCTCATTGTTCCATTTTGGTTTTGGTTTACCTAATTTCGTTTTCTGACTCCTACTTTTTCTCTCTCTGACATTCTTTGCTTTCTCAATCACTTCAATTATACTTTGTTACTTCCCCTCGCGCTGTGTTCTTTGTTACTTCCCCTCGCGCTGTGTTCTTTGTTACTTCCCCTCGCGCTGTGTTCTTTGTTACTTCCCCTCGCGCTGTGTGCTTTGTTACTTCCCCTCGCGCTGTGTTCTTTCTCAATCGTGTTTTCCTTCTACCATAAGTCTTCTTCGTTTACTCAGTTGATATTGAGTCATTGTTATTTATTGTATATATATATATATTATATACATATATATATATATACATAATATATATATATATATATATATATATATATATATATATTATATATATTATATATATTATATATATATATTATATATATATATAACATATATACAGGATATATATATATATATATATATATATATATATATATATATATATATATATTGTTACGAATCTGGACCTCACTTGCTTAGAGACTGTATACGAAAATAATTACTAAAGCAAATGCACCTTGTCTCTCTACCAAGCAACACCACGACGCAACAGATAAGAGCACAATAAACGCTTCCAGGCTCTTCTCAGGGCTTAAGGTGCACACTGCCCTGCTCATATTCGGAATAATATGTAGAACAGAAATACTCATTTAACTTACTAGCTACGAGAACTCGAAACCAACACCGGGATTAGCAATGCTGGGTTGGATAATCAAAACAGTACTAAACCGTGCGCAAACCAGCCAATGGTAATCCACTCTCAACCCAAGAGAGTTGCACATAATATATTATCAAGCACATATAATAATTAACTAACAATACAAGGCAGTGTCCTAATATGACTACTAACCTCGGGGTGATATTAGTGAAAGCAGGTTGCCCTGACCACACCTAATATCACACCAATATATCCTACTTCACCCTGGGCCCCCCCAGTGAGATACTGCCCAAAAACAATGAACTCTAGAGAGTCCATCTCACACACTCACTTATCTATGGGGGGGGGGGGGGGAGGGGGCGTCCAGACTGAAGCTGGATTTCTACTTACTATTAAACACTCCGTTGCCTCAGTTCGAAGCCCGAGACAGGGAACAAACACACTCGCTGGACAGAACCGTCAAGGTTAGTACCGGGTCCTAAGCACAAACACTGGGAAAAATATGTAGGGTTATGGATGTGTGTGTGTGTGTGGATTGTCTATGGGATTAACAGTGCTATTAGTAAGGACCCCGGCAAGCCTCCCAGCTCTCCCTATCCCTGATCCCGAAGTAAGCCACCGGAGGTACAGGATAGATGATAAAAATGGAAATAAAACAAATGCTGATCAAAGGAAAAGAATAATCATAAGAATAAATAGATGTCTAGGATTCTCTATTAATTACGTTACGTTAATGTTTGCACAAGCAAGGACAACAAAAGGGGCAGACTGGTGGGCCACGAGAGAGAGAGAGCACCACCTTTCGTCAGGCCCCCTAGCAGAGAATGGCGAGGCCTCGCGGGCCCGCGGCACTAGTGGCAGCCGGCCTCAAAACTAAATGGTTGCAATATATCACCACACGATATGATAACACTAGGACACTTCACAAGAATAACTTATAATAACATATTCCTGTGTTAACATATTGGCTAAAAACAGCGTGGCAGATAACATAAACTATATCTTGATATTGTAACACAACTAACTAGCAATGGTCACGTAATTAAACAAAACTCCTGGTGCGAGCAAAATCACCTCCCCCCCCCCCCCCCCCACCCCCTTCGCGAGACAGAAGCAACATTTCTTCCTCCCCTTCCCTCCTCGCTTGCACCCCGACGTGCCACTACCAATTTCATATCCGAAACTGATAACACTCTATTGGCTCATTCTACACAAAAGTTTATTGAGACAAAAATGCTTAGAGGTACGGCAACACTAGACATGTGCAATTAGAAGGGTATCGGAGTGAAACTCACAATACCAGGTTTTTCTAATAGACTTGGCACAGCTGCATACAGAAGACAGGCACCAACTAAAGTCTGGCTACTCCTAAATGACCCTAAAAGACCCTGGTCATTGTGACAATATATATATATATATATATATATATATATATATATATATATATATATATATATATATATATATATACAGTATATATATACTGTATATACTGTATATGGGAGTTACATGGAGAGCTAGACAGACGAAATAGAAAGTACGAGAACGTTGTGGCGAGGATGTGGCTGTGCTGGAGAGTGTGATTATGAACACCTTTTATGAGTCGGTTATGTGGAACGTATGGGGAACAAGACAATACATAACAGAGTGTACGAGAGTGAGGTGGTAGGTCAGAGAATTAGAGGCAGAACGAGATTGAGATGGAGGGATGGAGTTGAGAGGTATATGATTGGTATATGGTATTGGGTAGAAGAAAGTGCATTTGCTGACAGAGAACAGAGATGCATGTATGCTATTTTTTCGTGGCCACCCCTTCGGGAATCATAACGTCTGGCTATAGATAGATTGATAGATCTCCCCCATCAATCTTATACACTTCCACCACCAACTACAGTATATGTACTGTATATTTATATATACAGTATATACAGTATATATCATATATATATATATATATATATATATATATATATATATATATATATATATATATTGTTACGATGATCCACCATCGTAAGTTCCATTAAGTTAACCTGTGTGGTATAATATCAGTGGAACTTAATTATATATCTTAGCTATAATCCAGACAAATAAATTTAAGTCAAATTACTCTAAGTCTAAACTGAAATTAATATGAATTTAAGCTAAATTACATGCAAAGGTTACTCACATATATATACAGTATATATTCAATTAAGGTTCAAAAGAGTTAATTATACACCAGGATTTAACTCACCAATATCTCCACGTGACAATAGGACAAAGGAAAAATGCCGGCCCAATATGGCGGACGGCGGGAGGACGAGCCGGCCCAATAGCTCAGATCAAGGAAAGAACAAATTATTATGATATGGTAATGGACATGAGTAGAAATGCTTAGCTGTCAGTCATTTCATCGATGAGAGCGTCGTCGAAGTGTAGCCTATGTGTGGTTATTGCTGGTTATACTGGGAATATAGGCACAATAGCACAATTCAATGAGACAGAAATTATATGTTGATAGGGTTATGACTGCGAAAGCTCTGAGGTCCCTCGGACCTGGCCTTGCTGCCTTGGCAAATGCCAGGCGGGAAAGCTATCGTACCGCGTCTAGGTTGCTTAATACGATAAATTCATATATACCACATAAGACCGTGTCAATATTGCTTAATAGCATACTAGGCCTTTTATAATCTTAACTTACTTACAACTTGCAATCTTACTATTCACGATATAATCTTCCTACGCCGTACCGCGGGAATGACTGCACAGAGACGTACGTAAGCACATAAATTGCCTGTCTCTATCGTATTACACGAAGCACTCCCCACACAAGATGACCTGAACCCCACCTTAAATTAAAGTTGCCCAGAGGCTATCTTCTGACGCCACATTTCAACGGCGCCAGCAGCAGCGCTTCTGGGACGCGTCCCGGTCCGAGGGTGATCACCATCAGTAAGAAGTGAATCATCATGTTGAGAATCCTCGGACCCAGCAATATCAGGTGGAGCCTCAGATTGTAAAGCAGAATCGAGCTCCAAAGCATATAACCGCGCGATTGGACGAACAGTAGTTCCAGTGGCTGTCTTCAATAGCGCCATCCGCCCTACAGAGTCTTCCCTCTTGTACACCTCCAACACGCGGCCTAATCTCCAGTATAAACGAGGACTATCTTCTCTTTTTAAAACCACTTCACCAACAGTAGGTGCCAATGGTCTACCAGAGGGTTTGATACTCCTTTCCCTCAAAGCTAGCAGATATTCGTTAATCAACCTTTTTCTAAAGTCCTCGATTACCTTCGATATATACTGGTATCGCTTAGACACCGCTGCTTCAGAGTACAATGAAGGATCCTCTAGTTCTAGAATTGACTGGAAATCGGACGGAAATGCAGTCAATGGTTTACCGTAGAGTAAGTGAGCTGGCGTTAATGGTAGTGGTTCTTGCAGGTCGGTGTACACATATGTGAGCGGACGATCATTCACGACTGCTTCTATTTCAGTGAGGACTGTCATCAACTCACTCTTCTTCTATAGAGCACGTCCTACTACCGCTCTTAGTCCTGATTTAACTATGCCGACACACCGTTCCCACATTCCACCAAACCAAGTTGCCTTAACTGGGATGAACCTCCATTCGCACTTCTTTTCTCCCATAAAAGCGATGATTGTAGGATCACTGCTCATATCCTTGAGGTATCTAGATGCCTGGATAAAAGTAGGAGCATTGTCGCTAAGTACTAGTTGAGGGAATGAATGATGTGCACAAAACCGTCTAAATGCCACCATTAATTTCTCACTAGACATATTGTCACATAATTCTAAGTGTACCGCACGAGACGTTGCACAGGCAAACAATAATATATAGACCTTATCTTGCTCTCTCGTCTTCAATGCACCTGTGTAATCTAAACCTACAGCTTGGAAAGGCTCGATATGTTTTACACAGCATTCAGGTAAAGGCGGAGCTGGTCCAGTCACATAAGGTTTACCCTTTAGTCTCTGGCATATGACACACTTCTTTACTACGCGTCGAGCTACTTGTCGAACTCTGGGTATCCACCATGCGAGACGCAAATTCGATAGGATATGATAGACCCCGTAGTGTTTTACTTCCTTATGTGCACATATGACCAATAGGTCAGTAACGTGATGTCTTGCTGGCATAAATATAGGACGATTTGTGCCGTCCGTTACACCCGACCACTTCAGGCGACCCTCACACCTGATGAGGTCATTATCTAGGTGCAACCTCAGTTGACGCACTAAGTTAGGCATTGTTAACTTATTAGAGCTTTGCAAAGATTCTAATTCATTGGAAAAGATTTCTGCTTGAACCCATTTAGTCAAAGTTACTTCAGCTGCTTTATATTCACGAGCATTAACTATGTGACCCTTATAACAGAGTTGGCCCATTACTTTAACCTTGATGTTGGATACAAATCTCAACACCCAAGCTACAACTCTGACTAATTTATTATAGTCACCGAATCTTGCCCACTCTATTACTGGATCCTGTGGCTCATTTGGTTGGGCTGTAACTGTCACTGTTTCCAGTGGCAGAAGTCCCTCACCAACAGCTATCCATATCGTCCATTCATTCTCATAGAGCAGCCAATTTTGACCATGCCACCACAATTGGGACTTTATTAACTGGTTAGCCGTTATACCGCTAGTTATCAGATCACTAGGGATGTCTTTTGTATTGACATAGTGATAAGCAACGTCTGGCAATAGGACCCTAAACTCATCTACCCTATTTCGCACATAAACTGGCAGAGACTTCTTGCTATGTACCCAGTTGAGTGCTACTTGACTATCGCACCATACGTGAACGACTTCAATATTCAACTTGCTCTCGTACGCTGCGCGTACATGTTGCACCAAACGTGCTAATAGCAGCATGGCAGTCAATTCCATTTTAGGGATAGTTATTATTCTTGACCGGTGCTACCTTGGCCCGGGCTGTAACTATATGCGCCCCAAATGAAGTAACGACATAAATGGCTACCACGTATGGTGTGGTGCTAGCATCGCAAAACGTATGTAATGTAACTTCACCGAATGCCGCCACCTTACGAGGTACCTGTTTAGTACATAGGATTTCATAATCTTTCAACAATAATGTCCCTTGATCATTTAAGTCCTCAGGCAAACTGTCATCCCACCCTACTTTGTGTCTCCAAACTTCCTGCATCAGAATCCTAGCTCTTATGGTAACGGGTAATGCTAGACCAAAAGGATACAAAAATTGCGAAACTTTGCTCAACAGACTTCTCTTCGAGTGCGTTCCTGTCTGCTGAACAAAAGACTTTGTTTGAAAGGTTAGAATGTCTTGTTTTGGTTGCCAGATCATCCCCAAATTGCTGGTCTTTTCATGGTTTTGAGATGCCGTACAGTCCATCTGAATTAAACTCTGAAGATTTTCACTGTTAGTAACCCACTCGCAGAGAAATAAATTAGCTTCTGTGAACAATCTACGTGCTTGCCAGTAGGTATGTAATAATTCATCCTGACTATCGCTAGAACCCTGCATATTGTGTATATACAACCCGCGAGATTGTTTATTAGTGTCCTTATGAGTATCTGACAGATGTTTCTTAATTATGGCATTTAACAAAAACTGCGAGCATGTAGCACCAAAGAGTACGACCCGAAAACGGTAGATCACGACCGGACTTCCAGAGCCGCTAATGTCTTCGAACCAAAGAAAGCGAGTGACATCTCTATCTTCCTCCTGCAAGTTGACTATCAAGAAGGCTTTCTCATTATCATTGGTAAAAGCATATTACCCCAATCTAAATCGCAATAGGTGTTGAGACAAATCCGACACCATGGACGGACCAGTCAGTAAGCAATCATTTAGACTGGGCTGTTGACCTTGTTGGGCCGAGCAGTCATACACCACCCGTATTGGTGTGGTGGCACTGTCTTTTCTCACCCCATGATGGGCTAGGTAGTGAACCCTACCCTTCCTAATTGGTTCTTTCACATCAACTCGTTCTATGAAGCCTCGGTCTAAGTAGTTCCGAAATACATCATCATATGCCTGGCGCGTGCTCAGTTCATGTGTTCATTTACGCTGTAATGCGCGCAATCGACCCAATGCCAATCCATTATTTGTGGGTAGGCTCATCTCACTATCTTCCAGGGTAGACTAACCTCGTATTGTTTTTCTGCGACACAATAGCTCACAGACTCCTCAAACTTCTTTATCGCAAATTCCGAGTCATAATCAGTCTCCACAGGATTAATGGCTATGTGATCTAATTTCCACAGTCTTTCCATGTCGAACTCGGCAGTCATTTTAGGATCACTAGGTTGGGAATCTTCCCTTCCCAACTCCTCTGCCGCGGTTACATTCACCCTTAGTATAGTGACCGTGTCGACCAGGGTGTTTGACTGTGTAGTATGTACTTTTCCGCTCATGCAATAGCCAAATTTAGTGGGGATTAGCATTACACCACACATTTTTTAAAATCCAGGGTATACTACATCATAATAGTGATCAACACCAAGTAGAACATGCACCTCACTTTGATCTCCCATGGAATCTGACAGATTAACCCCTTTGCTACGTAATGCGTGTTCCACCTTCTTCACTCCTACTGATACATATTCCGGTAGGGTGCCTACTACAATACATGTCATAAAATACCTTTGTTTACGGTAAAAATTGGAAATCTCCGCTATTTCGTAGTCTTGTTTGTCAGTAACCCCCATAAAGCCCTGCAGTCGAAGAGTCTCAGCCCTTACAATTCGGTGCTTAAGTTCCATTAATATGGACCTTTTTATTAAGGACCGTTGAGACCCCCTGATCAAGAAGCACCCGACAAACTTTGTTACTGTCATTACCTTCCATGGGAATCCTTATATTGGGCAATATAGTGGTGTATTTCGTACTACCTAATGTCAAAGTTGTAGTACCCACTGGTTTGTCATCTTTGCCTTTGTCAACTGTAGGACACAACTTGTCGAAGTGATGTCCTTTAAAGTGACGACAGGGTTTTAAGTACGTAGCAGTACATTGCCCTTGCTTACCATGTTCTCTACTCAGACAACCTGCACATTGCTTAAACTTTTTCGCTTGTGCTATTTTTAACTAATTTGTCAGGTATTTTACTCAGAAACTCCTTTTATGCTTGTTATTATTACAAAGTTAACATAAAGTCTGTGCGGCTTTCTTGTATGTACAGTACCCTCTTTCTTTCCCTTGGTCCCCACCATCAGACTTACAGTCCCCCTCATTTCGACATTCCCACCCCCTCCCAACACATTCATTCTCCCATTGTTCAACTGTAAATTACTAATTTCTTTACTGAAATGAGTTTTAAACTCACCCAGATCAAATTATCTGACCTTGTCGAGTATTGCCATAGGAAGCTTCTGTCTTAGTATAATAACTATAATTTCCTGTGAGGTCAGCCCTAGGGTGTCTAGTGATCGAGTATGGCATTCCATGTCTGCTCTAAATTTTACTAATTCATCAACCTTGTATTTTGATTCTGTCAGATTTAACAAGGCGATGACATGGGCCATTTTCAATTGTTCCCGATCCCCGTATGTTGACTGTAATAATTGTACTGCCTCAAGATAACTATCACCTACTACCGCAAAACCCTCTATTAGATGTAAGGCCTCTCCTTCCATTTGTCCTTTCAGGTAATAAAATTTCCGGACATTATCCAAAGTGGATTCATGTACGGTAGATCTAAATACGTTCCAAAAGGCTACCCACTCTGTCAAATTACCCCCAAATGTAGGTAGATTGAGCTTTGGGAGGTTTACAGTATTTTTTGGATCAGCCCTTCTTTGGGCATCATTATCGCCTCCCTTCTTGTTCACGACAGCGCGCTGTAACAAGTACTTCACTTTGAAGACTGTTTCATCATATAAGGCGCAATTTCCACACTCTGCTACTATCTCATGATCCTCCGTTATGCTTGCCACAATCACCTCACTTAGAGCAACACTACGACTATGTGTAACCTGGACATTATCTAGTCTAGCCTTCAATTCCTCGAGTTCAGCAATATTGATGAAAGTATTGACATCGACTATTAATCTATTTAACACTCCCCGAAGTCCTGCCCTCTGATTTTTCGGAGCTTTACTTTACACCCCTCCAGACAGTATCTCATTCGATTTATTCATTCTTATGTAACCCTGTAGGCTATCTACACCTTACAATGCTACAATGTTATATCACCACGGCAAAAAAGGCAAATTAGTAGCCTAGTCAAGAGATGCCGAATGGCAGACTTCTTTTTTATGGGGAAAAAATAGTAGAATAATTGGCAACACCTACACTAAAAGGCCATAATGAACAAAGTAAATGTTACGTCAGGTCAGGTGTCATAGGAAGTCTGAAAAATGAAATGAAAGATTATTATTGGGGGAAAATTATAGGCGGGATGCAAGATTTTGGGAGGCGCAACTACACGACCCCGGCGTCCCTCTCTAACCAACGCTTTGCTAGCCCTTCTAGCTTATTTTACAGCCGTCCAGATCGAGATCCCGTATGTTGAGGGTAATTGATACAAACTGGTGCTTCGTCTCCGTCAACCGGCACCACAGGATGCGGTTCACAGAGTTTCGGATAGCCTGATAGTCTTCGGCTCCGAAACTTCGGACCCTGGTCCGGTTTCAATGGCTACGATCTTGCAGCTCCTCCAAGTCTCTCGTTCCAAATCCAACGCCACCTCCTTTATCCTGTTGGCCAATTCTCGGGGCTCACTACCGGGGCCGATATCGTTACCCCCTATAAATAGGTACGTCAGGAGAGGCCTGAATCGCACCACTCGTCCCCCCTCTGGGAAGGCTCTCAGGTTGTCTACTCTGGCCCCAGGCACCGCGAAGAAGGAGAGCTCAAACTCACGGTCCCCCTCCGACGCCCTATACCACACAGGCCCTCGCTCGGCCGCCCTGAGCCTTGACGCCTATGAATGCCCAAACACAGCGATCCTGTTGGGTATCGGCGCAGGAGGTTCCGGGTTATATCCAAGCCCCACTCCTCCTGGGTCCTTGCTCCTGCATCCCTGTGCTAATCCCTTACTCATTGTTTTCAAAAAATCACTTATTGGTAGCTAAATCCCGGGTCTGGGCACCAATGTGGTATAATATCAGTGGAAGTTAATTATATATCTAAGCTATAATCCAAACAAATCAATCTAAGTCAAATTACTCTAAGTCTCTATTGAAATTAATCTGAATTTAAATTCGATTACATCCAAAGGTCACTCACATATATATATTAATTTAAGTTTCAAAGGGTTAAGTATACGCCAGAATTTAATTCACCAATATCTCCATGTGACAATATGACAAAGGAAAAATGCCGGCCCAATATGGCGGACGGCAGGGAGGATGAGCCGGCCCAACAGCACAGCTCAAGGAAAGAACAAATGATTATATGGTAATATACATGAGTAGAAATGCTTAGCTGTCAGTCATGTCGTCGATGAGAGCGTCGTCGAAGTGTATGTGTGGTTATTACTGGCTGTATACTGGGAATAAAGGCGTAATAGCACAATTAAATGAGACGGAAATAATATGTTGACAGGGTGATGTCCCCGAAAGAGGTCCCTCGGACCTGGTTAGCTGCCTTGGCAAACGCCAGGTGGGAAAAGTATCGTACCGCGTCTAGGTTGCTTAACCCAGTGAGACCCAGCGTCGCACGTGATGCGTCGGCAGCGTTTGATCACCAACTCCCAGCGACGCATCACGTGCGTCCGACATATAAAAAACACTTACGTGGCTCGTAAGGTAGGAAATGGCGGGAGAATAGGAGAGGGAGATACCGTAGTGTGTGTGGGAGCTGGGCCAGTAGGTGTGAGCGGGCCAAGACAGCCGCGCGGCTGGTGGTGGTGGGCTTAGTGGGGATAGTTTACACCCTTAGTTCACCGCCACTTTGAACCTTCATTACTCCGGTCGTATAGGAGCTAGAGGCTTGAGATTTATGTGAGACACTCCTTAGGATGTATGCCGTACAATGCCATACTCAGTTTTTACCCTAGTGCTCCCGGGCGGGTGGTCATGCGGGGGAGACGAACTTTTGACAACCCCCCCCGCCCCCCAAATGACCGAAATGATTTTTTTTTATTTTTGTCTTCATTTCTCACCATTCTCTTCCATTTTGGCTCAACACATTTTTTTGAGGCTCCCCCCCCAACTCCCCACCGGGGCGCCCCCCCCCCCCCCCAAAAAAAAATGTCCGAGGCGATTTTTTTTTTTTTTTTTTTTCCATTTCTCATCCTTGTCTTCCATTTTAGCAAACAAAAAAAAAGAAGTGAAAATGGCTTGGGACTGGGGTGAACAAAATATTATAACTAGCCGGGGCTCAACGGGTTAATACGATAATTTAATATATACGATAAATTCATATATACTACATAAGACCGTGTCAATATTGCTTAATAGCAGATTAGGCCTTTTATAATCTTAACTTATTTACAACTTGCAATCTTACTATTCACGATCTAAACCTACGCCGTACCGCGGAAATGACCGTTAAACTATCGTATCTACCTAGTCACGTCACAGCGATGTACGTTAGCACATAAATTGCCTATCTCTATCGTATTACACAATAACCCTTCCAATACAAGCGATGGCAGAGAACCGTCAGTAGATATATCACTCCCTAGTCTCGGCGACGGCTGCCAGCCGTCAATAATATATGATCCTTATACCTGCCAGTATCAGGCAGTTCCTGGTACTACTACATTTGAATACTGCTCTATGTCCTTGGCAACACTTCTCAGCTTATATCCAATCTCCCACAGGCTGGGATAGGAAGTATTCCTCCATCTTTTGAGATGGGAGGTTGTTATATCTTGCCTCTGGAGCTATTTTGGCCACATTGCTTGGGACTGGGGGGTACATTTATGCTAGTACCCTATGGTACAATAGAGGTTAATAAATGTCCATAAATTACTATGTTGTCTTGGTCATATATTCACATGGTAAATATACCATTTTGTGGTAATTTCAATACGACGTTAAGTAGTGATTGACAATACGACGGGCAGTAGTGATCGATATTATCATTATATAATCGTATGTTTTCATGTTGTCCAACAAAGTATAATTTCTTTTTATTTGAATTTCCCATTCTCTGAACAGTGGGTTATCGTCTGCTAGCATCTGTTTTTTTCCTGCGAAATTGTGTTACCCATTTAATCTTAATGGGCTTTTCCGGTATATTGATACAGTATGCATATCTTATGCGTTGCATAAGCATTTTGTATTTTGTTGTTTAATCCTATATGATCTTACTTGTCATAGTATTAGGAGTTACGTTTTAGAACCATCCCCCATGTTGGGAAAAAGTAACTCCATCCTTTATCCGTCCTGGTAGATTCCGGCTGTAGGATCACCAGTCCGCTTTTAGTTTTAAAGGGAGTAACAACTAGCTCTTGCTTCACTATTGCTTATTTAATTGTTTCTGTATTGGCATTTATGTATGCATTGTCATTTTAACGTAACATCAGACGGATTCCAAGGGGTGTGTGGCTTGTTTGTCCCTCATATTGTGACTGCATAATTTGTGTTTTCCATATAATATGTGTCTTCTCTTCTGTGTTTAGCTAGTCTTAGTAGAGCCACATCCTTGGCCTTGTTAAGGTAGCCAGTATACTTTAGTATTGGTGGAGGGGTAAGAGAATGATTCCTCGCTGGCAAAATAGCTAGACTCTTTATAATTTTCTTATTATTCCTGCAGTGGCGTATGGTGATCCCAGCCGATCATTATTTATTTCATGTGCATTGATTTTAGCTAGGGGTCCAGTCTATTGGGGATGCTTGGTTCGAAGCAGAGGGTGGAGGACTTCATTAGTCTTCAGTTACAGGGAGGATTACTTCGGCCTAGGCAAACTGATAATCTGGACAAAATAGACTTGGGCTTTTTATATTTGTGCTACAGTGCGCCGCAGGTAGGCTGTGTTTGCCTACCTGTGTATTATTTCTCCGCTTAGCACGAACACTAGCACAATTATATAAACCCGTTGAGTTGAACTCGGCTTAGGACGTCTCAACGATTGTTAGGATAGTTAGGTGGGTGGTGGTTGATATGTGTTTGTTTGATCCTTGATTCATTTGTTTATGCTTAATACTTGCTTTATTATTTTGGCATTCATTGTTGGCATGTATTTACTGTAATATTATTAACGTAAATTATCGGGTGGATGGGACTCGTTAAACCATCTAGGGGAGACAACCTTATTAAAAATCCGGGTGGATGGGACTCGTTAGCATTGCTTGGCAACCTGACTAGGGGAGTAAACCTTATACAAATTTGTACTGCCACCTTAGGATGAAGTAAGCTAGTGGATGGATTAGCCACACACCACTGTAGACAAATATTGCTAAAAAAATACATAAATGGCCTCAGAGTCGGACGGATCCTAAATTGAGTGGTCAATCCTGTAAGTCCTTCAGTAAACTGGCATGGATAGTCCCTCTTACAGGGGATAGGTCCGCTTGGGGGAATTTTGTGCATGGCCATCCCCATTAAGAGGAGTAAGGCAATAGATAGATAGATAGATAGATATATAGATAGATAGATAGATAGATATCAGAGCTTCCTATTCTTTGTGCAGCTTTGATAGGATCCTCCTCAGTATTGCCATTCGGTACTGAGTTTTGATGATAGTTGTGGCTAAAGATATCTTTTCACCACAAGTAGGGGTTCCAATTGTTTACATTATTTGTATAACGGAACCAGTTGGCGGATTGTCTGCACCTTTGGTCCCCAGAGCCTGGAAGGTGCGAATGAGCTCTGTTCTGCTGTGTTATGAGTTGAGGCTACGGAGGTGCTGAGTATTTAATTGTCTGTGTTAGTCCAAGGACTAGAATCCTCTACTATCAGTTTTAACATTATATACAGTATATATATATATATATATATATATATATATATATGACCATAAATCGTCATATATAATTCTTATATATTGAGGTATTATTTTAGGTATACCATTACTCACTTAGTACTAATATATGCAATTACTCATTTATTGTCACACTTGGTCAACTATAACTTTCACTACCGTAATAGATATACCTAATATTATATGATTATAATATTATCTCATATATTTATACTTATACAGACCCTCCCTACTTGTTCTGTAAATGTGGTAATGTTGGAAAAGTTCCGAATAATCACCTAAACTTATTCAAGCTCAAAAGTTGGGGTCTCGCACAAATGGTTAAACCTTCATTAGCATATCCACTCTCATTAGGGTCTCTCTCTCTCTCTCTCTCTCAGTGGCATATACATATTAAAAATGAGTAAACACATGTGTATATATCAAATTGCACTACATATGAATCAGCTTTTAGTTTGAAGCCGAATAATAATTACGATTGTAATTTGCAAAACCTATAATTATAAGAATAGGAGCTGTAATGTGCAAGGATGTAGTACGAATGAGAAGCAAGAGGACATTGGAAGGTTATTTGAAAGAAGGAAGTATGATGTGCTTGCACTGAATTTAACAAAGATGAAAGGAGAGGGAGAAGTGGATTTTGGAAACGTGATAGGTAGAAAGTTTGGATTAGATGAGCGAGTCCGTGGGAAAGAGGGAGTGGCTATTATTGTGAAAGAGGAGTTGAGAGAGTTTATAAAAGAGTGGAAAACGTTGTCATCAAGGCTAATGTGGGTCCGAATGCGGTTTAACCCGTACAGCCCCAGCGACGCGTCTGAAGCGTCGGCGATGTATGTAACGCACAGCCCCAGAGACGCGCCTGACGCGTCACCCTAATTGCGCCGACCGTAACCTCAGGTGTAGCCACTCAAGAGGGCTCAGATTTGTATGGAAACTGTGTACGTATCCCACGCAACCGTGCCCATGGTTGAAAACTCTCAAGGTCCACGTGCGTGCACGCGAGCGCGCAATAACCTGTTTTTTGGGGATAATTGCCTTCAATTTTTTACTCTTGTAAAATCCGTTTTCGGGGGCTCTGTAGGACCATTTTTAAAGCTTTTTGAGCGGTTTTTCGTGGTTTTTCCTTCATTCCTAACCAATTCGCTATTGTTTCTGGAATAAAACCATTTTTTGAAAACCGGCCGGGTTCTGGTGCGCAAACATTACAAAACTAGCCGGGGCTCCACGGGTTCACTTTTTGGGCGATTTTTGCATGTATTCATAATTTTTCTAGTTTCCTCCCTAGACCTCCATAACAATTTTAAAAATAGCATCCATTAGATCCCCTTTCTAGATTAATTTGTATATTTTTCGATAGACAAATGTCCCGGCTCCATTCTTCCAACATTACAGGCTCACTATCATTCGCCAGGGAAAAAATCGACACCTAAATAGCACTAAAGGTCTAAATATTGACTACGAAATGGGGCGAAAGGTGTTAACATCGTCAAAATAATGGGCCAAATTTCTTAAAATCTCAAAACTAATGGGGCTAAACATGAGGGAGAAAGTTGTCCAGAAAACCGGCCCATGGCCCCTTAAGGGTGAGAGGTGGGTTTTGTGAGTGCTTATGGACCAGGAAGTGAAAGGGAGTTAGACGAGGTGGAGGGTTTTTGTGAGTGCTTATGGACCAAGAAGTGAAAGGGAGTTAGACGAGGTGGAGGGTTTTTGTGAGTGCTTATGGACCAAGAAGTGAAAGGGAGTTAGACGAGGTGGAGGGTTTTTGTGAGTGCTTATGGACCAAGAAGTGAAAGGGAGTTAGACGAGGTGGAGGGTTTTTGTGAGTGCTTATGGACCAAGAAGTCAAAGGGAGTTAGACGAGGTGGAGGGTTTTTGTGAGTGCTTATGGACCAAGAAGTGAAAGGGAGTTAGACGAGGGGGAAGGGTTGTGGGAGTGGTAATGGACCAAGAAGTGAAAGGGAGTTAGACGAGGTGGAGGGTTTTGTGAGTGCTTATGGACCAAGAAGTGAAAGGGAGTTAGACGAGGTGGAGGGTTTTTGTGAGTGCTTATGGACCAAGAAGTGAAAGGGAGTTAGACGAGGTGGAGGGTTTTTGTGAGTGCTTATGGACCAAGAAGTGAAAGGGAGTTAGACGAGGTGGAGGGTTTTTGTGAGTGCTTATGGACCAAGAAGTGAAAGGGAGTTAGACGAGGTGGAGGGTTTTTGTGAGTGCTTATGGACCAAGAAGTGAAAGGGAGTTAGACGAGGTGGAGGGTTTTTGTGAGTGCTTATGGACCAAGAAGTGAAAGGGAGTTAGACGAGGTGGAGGGTTTTTGTGAGTGTTTATGGACCAAGAAGTGAAAGGGAGTTAGACGAGGTGGAGGGTTTTTGTGAGTGCTTATGGACCAAGAAGTGAAAGGGAGTTAGACGAGGTGGAGGGTTTTTGTGAGTGCTTATGGACCAAGAAGTGAAAGGGAGTTAGACGAGGTGGAGGGTTTTTGTGAGTGCTTATGGACCAAGAAGTGAAAGGGAGTTAGACGAGGTGGTGGGTTTTTGGGAGGATTTGAAAGATTGTCTACAAGGGTTTGATAGAAATGAAAATGTTATAGTTTTAGGGGACCTCATTGCTAGGGTAGGAAATTAGCCTGTTGAGGAAGTCATTGGTAGTTTTAGTGTGGATGGTGTAAAGGAGTGGAGGAAGAATTAAAAATGTATGTGGAGAGTGCAGATTGAGTGTAGGTAATACGTTTTTCAAAAAAAAAAAAAAAGGCGTATACACAAGTACACATGGCATAGACTTGTGAGGGGAGAGATTGTAGAGATTGATGGATTATGTGCTGGTGAAAAGGGAAATATTGTGTAGACTGCTGGATGTGAATGTGATGAGAGGTGAGGCGGAGGGTATGTCGGATCATTACCTGGTAGAGGGAAAGCTATGAGTTAGGAGTTACAGAAGAATAAGAAACAAACGTGAAGTATGAGAGGTAATCAAAGTTAGTGAGTTAGAGAAGATTACTAAAGAGAGGGAGTACAAGGAAAGACTAAATGAAAAGTGGATGGAAGTGAGAGAGATGGAAGAGAGAGCAGTAGAGGTTGAATGGCAACAGTTTACGGAAGGAGTGAAAGCAAGTGCAGAGATAGTATGCAGTAAAAGGAAAGTAGGAGGCAGAGGTATCAGGAAGGGAAGCAATTGGTGGAATAATACGGTGAGAAAGGCAGTTGAGGAGAAGATACAGTGTTTTGAGAGAGTGTTACAGGATGGTAGTGTTGAGGTATGGGAGAGGTATAAGGAGAAAAGGAGAGGCAGAACGGAAAATTAGAGAAGCTAAAAAAGATGCAAACGAAAGGTGTGGTCAAAGGTTGAGTGAGAATTTTGAAGAACTAAAAAGATGATCTGGAAGGAGGTAAATAGAATAAGGAAAGGAGGACAAAAGAGGGAAGAGTCAGTGAAAGATGCAAATGGAGAATTACTAGTGGAAGGAGGTGAAGTGAGGAAAAGATATGCTGAGTATTTTTAATCTTTGCTAAATGCAAAAGTTGGAATTGAAGCAGTGGTTGATGGAGATAGGTTACTCAGGCCATCCAGGTGGCAGGGAATGAATGCAAGGATTGAGGAAAATGAGGTGAAAGAAGCAGTGAAACAAATGAGAGCGGGTAAAGCAGAAGGTTTGGATGGTATTGCTGTGGAGTGTACACAGAAGGGTGGAGATGTGATAATAGATTGGTTGGTGAGACTTTTCAATGTGTGCTTGGTTGTGTCAATGGTACCAATAGACTGGAAGAGTGCATATATTGTGCTGTTGTACATAGGGAAGGGAGATCGGCAGGAATGTTCAAGTTATAGAGGTATTAGTTTGTTATCAGTGGTTGGAAAGCTATATGGCAGGGTGTTGATAGAGAGGATAATAAAGTGTATGGAAGTTGCAATAGGAGAAGAACAGCGCGGTTTTAGGAGGGGAAGAGGGTACGTGGATCAGATTTTTGCAGTAAGACAGTTATGCGAGAAGTGTTTAGAGAAGCATAAGGAGATATTTTGGGCTTTTATGGATTTGTAAAAAGCGTATTATCGTGTGGATCGTGAAGCAATGTGGAAGGTGTTAAGGATTTATGAAATTGGAGGAAATTTGTTAAAAGCAGTTAGAGTGTTTATGAAGGGAGCAGAGCGTGTGTTAGAGTAAGAAATGGTGAGTTGAGTGAATGGTTTGAGTTAAATGTAGGTTTGCGACAGGGTTGTATAATGTCACTGTGGCTGTTTCATATGTTTATGAATGGTTTGGTGAGGGAGGTGAAAATGAGAACTATGGGAAGAGGATTGGGTTTAGTAGGAAAGAATGGTAGAGATTGGGAGTTGAATCAGTTGCTGTTCGCTGATGACACAGCGTTGAGGGCGGATTCTGAGGAGAAACTGCAGCGGGTAGTTAAAGAGTTTGGTGTGGTTTGTGGGAGGAGGAAACAGAAGGTGAACGTCAATAAAAGTAAAGTAATGGAGTGTAATAGGGGTGATCGTAGGGTGAATCTAGATGTGAGGCAGGATGGGGAAATTTTGGAACAAGTAGAGTGTTTTAAATATCTAGGCGAAACGATAAGCAGGAGTCGAGGTATGGAAATGGAGGTAAAAGAAAGAGTGTGTGAAGCAAGGAACGTTTTCGAAGCAATGGGAAGTATGTGGAAGATGAGCAATCTCGGAATGAAAGTAAAAAGTGCAATATATCAAGGAATTGTCGTGCCAACAGTGATGTATTGGGCCGAGACATGGGTTCTGAAGGAAAAGGAGAGAAGAAAGCTGGATGTGATGAAGATGAGCTGTTTGAGGAGTATGTAAGGATTTACTCGTAGAGACAGATTGAGGAATGAAGAGATACGTAGGAGAGTGGGGCAGCAGGAACATTTGTCGGCCAGAGTGGCCAGAAGGGTGCTGAGCTGGTATGGTCATGTTGAACGAATGGAAGATGAAAGGCTTACAAAGAGTCAGATACAAGGGGAGATAGAAGGGCAGGAAGAACCCCATTGAGATGGAGAGACTGTGTAAGACAAGCTTTGGATGATAGAGGAATGACTATAGATTAGGCAAGGGATGTGGTAATAAACGGGAATGAATGGAGAATGCTTGTGAATAGATGAGTGAACACGTGGTCATTTGGGGGAAGGGACTAGTTGGACTAGATAATACTCCATCAGGCACCTGGCCCGGGGAGACGGTTTATATGAAGAGTGCGCCTGGAAGTGTGGTGGGCGAGCTTGTGGTGGTAGGGTTTCGCTGCATGTCTGCTAATTGAGATCGGAAGCTCTCCGGTTGGTCGGGGGCTGGGGGTGTGATGGAGGGACCTTGGTTAACACTTTTGTTATATATCATTCATTCATTCATTCCTTTTTCTTTCAGATGTTATCATAAAGCATCTTTGCTGTTAACAAATTGTTTTTTGTTTTCATATATATATACAGTATATATACCGTATATATATATACTGTATATAAATGTTACAAGATGAAAGGTGAAGCCAATGACTACGGATACTGATCTATATATGCTGATTGGATGAGGCATCGTCTAATGGGGGTGGGCGGCTAGGAATCCTCCTCCCCTTGTAGAGTTAATTTACTAGGCTAGACAGAGAAATTGGCGAGGGAACGTGAAAGTGGTCCCGGACCCTAATAATTGGAAATTTATAATTTGTTTCTGTTCGGGATCTTTGTATTTGAGTTTCCTTCCTCTATCTTAATAAATAAAGGTCAATGTCAGCCAGCCGTCCGGCTGGCTCAGTTGATAGCGTGCCTGATTCCCACCTTGAAGGTATCGCGTTAAATCCCCGCTCAGATTGAAAAGATTTTCTGGGATACAGCCGGCGGTTACCATCTCCCCATGAGCAAGGGGGATGGGTAATGGTCTCCGGTAGACTAAAGAAAGCCAAGCGCTTGCGAATCATCGAAGGAGGAGAGACGGGCGCTATATCTAGGTAACCAGAAGATTATTATTATTATTAATGTGTGTCTGTCTATCAGTTACCCGACCTACCCGACCTTTGTTACTAAACTCCTCCCACAGTTTTAGTGCCAGGTGGGAGTGTGGGGCACCGTTGGAAAGCCCAGGCTTTGGAGATGGTTTTAGGCGAGTTTAGTGGAAATCAGAAACACTTTTGTTTAATAAATTTTTCGGCAGAACTTATGTAGTATACGGGAGCGAAAAAAAGGCGAAAACAAATAATTGCCGTTTGGGGCTGAAGGAGGCCTCCGATCGAAAAGGTGTATAGAACGAAAGTTGTTCGCAGCCCCCCAAAATGGGGGTAGAGATGAGGTCAGATCCAAAATCGGAGGTAATTTAGCGGCCGAAATCGAGGTCGCCGTTTAATGAGGCACAGGGAGGTCGAGGCCGGTGATTATGGTAGTAGTAGTATTGTGATGATTGTGGTAGTAGTGATTGATGATGGTGATTATGGTAGTAGTAGTGGTGGTAGTAGTGATGGTGATTATGGTGATTACCCGGGCAACGCCGGGTACCCCTGCTAGTATATTATATCTTAACCCTCCAGCCCCGGGGGCTATAGCTTGCGACTGTGCTCCGGTACCGGGTGTTTTGACGATCTTTGGCCTATGTTAACTACTCTGTAAGTCAATGAATATGTCATGTAATGTTGTAAATAAAAAAGAATAATGTTCCACAAACCTTCCTCTGTCGAATGGCGTTGAGTAGAGGTCTCTAGCCCCTCTGGTTGCATAATGGTGAGCGCGGGAAGACGAGTGCTTTTCGGCGGCAAATTCTTCCCGCGTTCGGACGCGTCGCCTCGGCCATGGCTACGACGCACCTAGCCGCTCGCCGCGCCAAAGTATTTATCTCCCTTAGACGATTTTAGTGTTTGATATTGAGAATGTGATGTTTATTTGATATTTTCTAGTTATTTTGAGGCCAATTATATAAAATATGTTTATTAGGGTATCACTGTCACTGATATTGCTAATTTTCACTCGATACCGTACATTTTATTAGTAATTGAGGTAGCTTATTGTTGTATTAGGCACTGATTATCGTTATCACAGGTGTTTATTATACTTTGGCCATCAAATTAGGTCATGTGTCACTTTCACTTTGACAAATATGCTTTAGAGTGTCACTGTCACTGATAATGCTCATTTTCACTCGATACCGTACATTTTATTAGTAATTGAGGTAGGTTATTGTTGTATTAGGCACTGATTATTCGTTATCACAGGTGTTTATTATACTTTGGCCATCAAATATTAGGTCTTGTGTCACTTTCACTTTGACAAATATGCTTTAGAGTGTCACTGTCACTGATAATGCTCATTTTCACTCGATACCGTACATTTTATTAGTAATTGAGGTAGGTTATTGTTGTATTAGGCACTGATTATTCGTTATCACAGGTGTTTATTATACTTTGGCCATCAAATATTAGGTCTTGTGTCACTTTCACTTTGACAAATATGCTTTAGAGAGTGTCACTGTCACTGATAATGCTCATTTTCACTCGATACCGTACATTTTATTAGTAATTGAGGTAGGTTATTGTTGTATTAGGCACTGATTATTCGTTATCACAGGTGTTTATTATAGTTTGGCCATCAAATATTAGGTCTTGTGTCACTTTCACTTTGACAAATATGCTTTAGAGAGTGTCACTGTCACTGATAATGCTCATTTTCACTCGATACCGTACATTTTATTAGTAATTGAGGTAGGTTATTGTTGTATTAGGCACTGATTATTCGTTATCACAGGTGTTTATTATACTTTGGCCATCAAATATTAGGTCTTGTGTCACTTTCACTTAGTTATATGATTTGTAAACGATTTATATACAATTTATTGTGTCTTTTTTCACTGATTTCTATATTTCTATAGGTTCTAATCATATGAATGTCACTTGGTATATACATATGTGTCACTTTCACATATTATTATGGTGTAATTGTATTTGTATCAATGTTCTCATAATACATGACTTTTGTATTACAATACATTGGTTTTCTTCCACTTTTTGCCTATATATAATTATAGTGTACATATTGTCATTTTATTTGGCAATTTCAGTATGATTATTAGAACTCCAGCTTGGAGTGGTAATCAAAGAAGCAATCTACAGCACAGAGTGCCACCTTGCACTCCACACACTCCAGGGTTGACTTTTTACCTGACCTCGGCTTCACCCTGCTGTTGTAGCAGACATGGCACCGCTTCTGCTGTGTTCTTCCGGATTCATTCTGAGGCAGGGAACCAAGCCTGTGCCTAGTCAAGTATTGAGCAGACTGCAAGCGGTCAATAACGGCGGGCCCAGGATGTGCCACTGCCCTCTGTGGCATAGCATACTTCTCCAGGAGCTCCGTCAACACCTGCTTTTGGAACCTCCGCAGGCTATTGAACTTCATGGGTGTGTTCACATTCCGAAGCTTGTATATGTTGTAGGCATTCAGAACTGACATGTCCACCATATGCAGAAAGAACTTTTTGTACCATCTGCACGAGGTACGCAGGCAGTCAATGAAGCCTATCTGCATGTCGGACTTGTCCACCAGCCTCATGTTGATGTTGTAGTCCAGGACAGCATCGGGCTTGGTCACCCTGGCCTGGGTGCGGCGATCCACCTTGCCAGTCTCCACCATTTCCCCCTTGTGGATGGTGGTCAGGAGGTTGACCTTCCGCTGGTCGTGCCAGTGGATAGCCAGAATGGGCCCCGACTTCTTCTTGAACACATCACCTTTTTTGGTCTTTGGAGGGAAAGGTGGCATGCCCTTCCTTTTCCCTCGTACTGTGCCTACAGTCCCCGTCTTGCGCTCATGCAGGTACTGTGAGAGAGTGGAGGACGTGTAATAATTGTCCGTGTAGAGGACGTGATTCTTATGAAAGTAGCGGTCCATCATGGCTTGCACCACTGCTCCGCCAAAGCCAATGAGGGGGTCCACAAGCAAGTCCCCTTCCTTCCCGCTGTAGACCAGGAAGTCCAGGACATAGCCAGTTTGGCAGTCGCACAGCACAAAGAATTTTATGCCAAAGCGATGTCTTTTTGAGGGGATGTACTGCCGGAAGCTGAGTTTTCCCCGGAACAGCACAAGAGACTCGTCAATGACGACCTTGCGGAAGGGCTTGAAGTAGGAGGTGAAGCGTTCTCGCATCATCTCATACAACGTCCTAATCTTCCACAGCTTGTCTGGGAGGTGGACGTCAAGGTTGGTGACAAGATGGAGCGCTGCGAGGATATCAAGGTACCGGTCGCGAGACATATATTTCCCGAAGGCAGGGGTGGATATCAGATCATTGGTGATCCAATAGTCAGGCAACCTATGCTTCTTGACATGAGGCATTAGCATGGTGAGTGCCAGGAACACCATGAACTCATTATGAGTCACTGGGGTCCACTGCCTCATGTGGCCCTTGGTCACCTTTCCCAAAAAGTGGACCTGGAATTGGTGCTGCTTATTTGTCTCTTTGACAACATAGCCTACCACCTCCTCATCAAAGAAGGCCTCAAACAGTTCGTGTGGTGGAGCATTGGGGCCTGCAGGAAAATTGGGGGTAACGCCTGAACCCTCCAGTACCTCATCAAAAGCTGGCACATCAGGGTTGTATGCATCCTCATCAACTACGTCTTGCCACTGAAAAACGTAGAATGGGTCTTGTCTACGCTGACGAGGAGCTCCAGCTGGTGGCCCAGCACGCCCACGGCCAACTCGGGAGGCGCGCGCCCTAGGGCGGCGAGGGCGGCGGCCAGGGCGGTGGGCAGCACGACGGGCAGCACGACGCCGGGCCAAGCGGATGGGTCGAGGGTCGTCGATGTCCATATAGTCATCGTCAGAGTGGTCATCTTGCCCTGACGGTGGACCTATGTTATCATGGCCAGAGTCTTCAGAGAGGTGCCCTTCATCATCAGTGGCCCCCACATAATCTGGCGGGGAACCAGTGATGCGTGGGCGGCGTGCGGGTGGGCGAGGTGGGGAAGGAGTGGCAGGTGAGGCTGTGTCCCCCCGAGGTCCCGGGCTCCTTGGCCTGCGACGAGTGACAGAAAGCAATGTTTCACTGTCACTAGGGCCAGGTATTGGTGATGCGAGCTCAAAGACTTCTTCAGGAAGACATGTTGAAGGCGGGAGAGGTGGGGAGGACCGTGGGGAAAGTTGCGGGGACGTATGGCTGGGGCCGGCCGGGGTGGACGCCGCGGGAGCCTCGAACAAAACTCTCTTACTTTTCTTAATTTTCTTGGTATATTTCCTACCTTTCCCCTTTTCGGCAGCAGTATGTCTCCTGTCGGGGGACCTAGGAGGCAAATAGGCCGAAAGTGTGGGGTCCTCAACCCTTGGCAATGGTGGGGGTGGTGGGGAAGAATGCGGGGCATCCGGGTCATCTTGGGTGGCGTGGGTAGATAAGGGAGACAATGGCGGACGAGAAGGGTCACCACGCTGACCCTCACTCACAGCCTCATCCTCACCAAGTAGTTTTGCTTGTTCCCTAGCTGCCGCGGCCGCCTTCTCAAGTATTTTCTGCTTATACAAATGTAGCTTGAAAGGCGATTTACCAGGGGAAGGGCTTGGCGTCGTGTCACTTAAGCGAAATTTGGTGAGTGACCTTGAACTCTCCCACTCGCTCACTCTCTCAAGTTCACTGTCTTTAGGTAAACCAGCTTCCTCAACAACTGGTACATCACCTTCATCACTCTCATCACTGTCATGTTCTCTCGCAAATCCCAGGAATTGCTCTTCTTATCACTCTCATGGCCATAATCACTCGACTTATAATTACTGGAGTCGTCACTGACTTCATCATCAACATTATGCTTGGCATCAGCTCGCTCATAAAGTCTCAATGTCGTCTCAATACCTCCGGGAGATAACACATTTAGGCGATGGCGTCGGGGTAAGGCGCGACGAACAAGCAAGGGCGTCGTAGGAAGCACGGTATCGGACACAGCGGAATCACTATTTGGCGTACTGTCCATGATGGCGTCGGGGTAGATACTGTTGCTGTGGCGGAGTTTACGCCTGGTGGCGCCACCTACCGTCCCACGATACCGAAAATGTACGCGCGGCATTCGAAAGCACGCATGCAAGCAATGGGCGTTCAAGAGCCCTTCCGGGTTGCGCGGGCCGAGGTTGTTATGGGCGTTCAAGAGCCCATCCGGGTTGGAGGGGTTAAACAAAAATGAAAGGACAAAATTAATGATCTTGTCGGAATAGTTAACAGTTGTATGTCATTCGTGAGCGGCTTCACTGAACAACTTCACCTTCTTCTCTCACCATATATACATATATATATATATATATATATATATATATATATACATATATATAAATCTTGGCCATCCTCCTATCGGGACTTCAGTGAGACCTTTACTATTGCACTAGACATATCGAAGGCCGTTGATAGAGTCTGGCATAAATCTTTAATTTCTAAACTACCCCCCTACGGTTTCCATCCCTCCATCTGTGCCTTTGTCTCTAATTTCCTTTCCAGCCGTTCCATAGCTGTGGTTGTGGACGGCCATCGCTCACTTCCTCATCCTATCAACTCCGGTGTTCCTCAGGGCTCTGTCCTATCTCCAATTATTTTCCTAATTTTCATAAATGATCTTCTCAACTGTACTTCCAGTCCCATCCATTCATACACAGACGACTCTACCTTACACTACTTAATTGATTTTCCTGAACGCCCCAGCCAGCAATCCCTCAAAAACAAACGTAATGAAGACATGCAACACTTATTTTCTGATCTAACTACTATTTCCAATTGGGGCAGAGAAAACCTTGTTGCCATTAATGCTTCCAAAACCCAATTTCTTCATCTTGCTACTCGTCCGGAACTCGCAGAGGACTATCCCTTACACTTCAACAATACAAAAATCAATCCTTCATCTTCTCTCAATATTCTTGGTCTCTCTTTTTCTTCTGCTCTCACTTGGAAGGACCATATTACCAGTCTTGCTAAGGCAGCCTCCCAGAAGCTGGGTGTGCTCAAACGCCTAAAGGGGTTCATTACCCCTGCAGAGCTTCTTGCTCTATACAGGGGCACAATGCGTCCTTGTATTGAGTATTGTTTACATGTGTGGGAAGGATCCGCTCACACCATACTCCTAGACAAAGTAGAAAGGAAAGCCTTCCGTATCATTAATTCCCGTCTACTCACCAACTCTCTGCAATCTCTCTCTCTTCGCTGCAATGATGCATCTTTCTCGCTATTCTATCGCTACTACAATAATATCAATGTTCCTCAGAGCTTTCCCAGTGTATACCACCTCCTCTACGTACGGTACATAGTACTCATCTTGCAACAAAATCCCACACCTACTCTGTGCAACTCTCCAACCCAAGAGTGAAATGTTATTCTCAGTCTTCTATTCAACAGCTGAGCTCTGGAACTCTCTCCCATAATCAGTCTTTCCCTCTTCCTATGACTTAAATTGCTTCAAACTCTGTGTGTCCCTGCATATTGGCTCGAACGTCCATTGATTTTGGCCCTGTCACTCTTTCAACTCTGGGGGAGGCACTCGATACAGGCAGTTCTGCCTTTTGTCCCCCCCCCCCCCACTCACATATAAAATAAATTTTGATATGTATATATATATATATATATATATATTATATATATATATATATATGTATAAATACATATATACGTACAGTATATACAGTATATATATATATATACAGTATATATAATATATTTTTTTATATACAGTATATATAATATATTTTTTTATATACAGTATATATAATATATTTTTTTATATACAGTATATATAATATATATATATATATACGTATATATATATACAGTATATATATATATATATTATATATATATATATATATATATATATATAATATATATATATATTATATATAATATATATACCGGTATATATTTTTTTTATATTATAGTTTTTTTATATTTAACTCTGCTGAAACATTATCCGGTAAATAAGCCACTCCTTTTCTTTCAGCATAAACCATTGGATAGAGATGGACCGAATATTCGTTTCGTATTCGTATTTCCGAATATTCGCTATGTTTTTCAATATTCGTATTCGTATTCGTATTCGCATTTCCATTCATAGGTATTTGCAAATATGCGAATATGTTCACGAAACCAATAGAATATAATTATACAAAATTTTTAAATATTAAATTTTAAAGTTAACACAAACGAATAAATAACAGTGTAGATGTGCGTTGGGGCCGCTAGAGTGGAATGAAGGAGGACTGAGCAGTGTTGCTACTTAACTATATTTAATAGTACCAGATCAAACTAGTGAAAAGTACCAAATTATTCTAAAGTGGAATCACTGCCCGGTAAACGAACGTGTGCTGGACCTGGACATTTGAACCGTCGCAATATTGCCATTTCAGACATATCCAATGTAATAGCATGTCACTAAAATATATTCCATCATATTTCCTCACTGATTTCGTATTTAGTACCAGATATGGACTATTTTATTGGAAAATGTATAAAATGTACTTGAGAGAGTCAAATATACCAAATTTGGTACTTTAGTACCAACAAAGCGGCAACATTAGGACTGTGGGCTGGACACATAGACAATTGAATGGATTTAATTTTAATTATTAAATTTTCTATGGTTGAACTCTTACAATATATTAAACAATAATTCATACAGTTAATTTATGATATTTAAGAAATTACACATTCACATCGTCATTAACTTCTGGTAATTAATTTCATAGTAATTTAATTAAAGTTTGTTGGTGACATAAAAATAATTACCAGTACTTGAAGGATGAAATAAGGATTGAAATATTCGCCATTCGTATTCGTATTCGCGAATTTTACAACAAAAAATTCGTATTCGTATTCGTATTCGCAAATAGTGAACATTTATATTCGTTCCATCTCTAAACCATAATACACTTCGGCGGAACCCAACGTGAACACTTCGGCGGCACCCAACGTGAACCCTTCGGCGGCACCCAACGTGAACACTTCGGCGGCACCCAACGTGAACAAATTCCTTTATAGATTGTCATCCTGATTACATGACGCGAATATATTAAATGTATTTTCAATTTTGTCAGAAACCACATTTTGGCGGTGACCAAAAGACTCATCACATAAATAATGAAGGGAGGAAGATGAGGCGGACTAACACAACTACCTCACAGTAGCTTACTTATTGTAAACTACAAAAAGATAGAATAGAAAGTCACCTCTAACACTTGCCAATATGTTGCTTACTTAACCCGTCCAGTACCGTAGGATACAGTAATAAAAGTCACCCCCCCCCCCCCCCCCAGTTTCAAGCAATGTGACCAAAATGAGACTACCTTTCCACCTCAAGAGATGAGGTAATACAGACTCCCCCACCCTTCAGTGGATCTTATATAAGCTGTGAATTGTTGTCATATCGGGCAAGCAGTGCTCAAACAGTCGTGGTACCAGGTACAGGGTTGTACAGGCAGTTACAAGGAAAGTACATTACTGATGGCTATAGCCGTCGCTGGGACTATGGAGTTAATTATCTACTGACGGCTATAGCCGTCGCTGGTACTGTAAGGGTTAATGTTGTATTGTATGTATGTATATACTCAGGTTGGCTACATACCCAATAGCCGAGGGTGGCCGACTCGAGACAAAGCCAGAACAGAAATAATATTATAAGTTCCAGTTCTTAGGGCCCTGGACCACTTTCGCGTTCCCTCGCTCCTTACTCTGTCTCGTCTAGTAGGTGAATTCAACGCTCAACATAGTGAAGCCAGGAGGTCTTATTCCAGATGGCGAGTGAGACATCGAGGCAGTTTGAGTGTTGCAACCGACTCGCTCGTAATCTTACCTTCGTTGACCTACGGCGCCTGATCGTCTCCTCATGGCCCATTGCAACTTTGACTTCTCGAAGCTGCATCGCCACTGTCTTATCTCACTATCTCGGACACCTCTCTCTCTCTCCTACTGAGCTGTTTACTCACTTGACACTATACCATAGCATATTTTGAATATTGGAATACTCATACAATGCTAACTTATTGTAAACCACGAACATATGTTTATGGCGTGCTGGTGGTCCTTTGTGATGATGCACTGAAACCAAATACAGCACAAAATCCATCCCAAAAATATCCTCCCATTGAAATATCAGGATTTTAACCCGGAACCTTAAGATTACCAGTCGAGTAGCAAGACCACTCCACCATACCTTCCTTATACAGACTATTTATAAATATTTAATTATAATAAGGAGGTTTGTTACCCTTACTTTAGAACAAGCGTTGTACACAATGAACGCCTCCATCTCTCGCCCTCCACTGCATAGTCCGTTCCAATCATTCCTCTTTTTTCAAAAATTTAATCTTTGATTGATAATAATACATCGACTTATAGAATCTATCATAGAAAGTAAATACACCTCTCATGACCTGACAACTTTAACAGGGTAACTCAGCCAGTGTCGATTCAAACATTACTGTTAGGTAATGTTAAGATTATATATTGTGCACTAGTTTTGACGGCCCTGGTTGAGTTGGCATTAGTTAGGATCTAATGGAGTAAATTATTAAGTTAACATGGACCCACCTACAACATGTATACAACATACGCATTGAAAGAGCAGATGGAGATATTCTTCCATAAGAGAAAAGCTGACTGCACAACTCAAATATTTTGAAGGCTCATGAAGCTAATAACGAGGATGGGACAAAACTATCAATTAAAATAAGTTATACCAAAATGTTCACTTTAGGAAAGTTGTCATGTTTTATATAATTCGTGAAAAAAGTAACATATTAACAGCTAAGCAACGCTTAGACTACAGGTATACTTTTATACATGTAGTCAATCCATAGACTCCTCTACATAAGGACTGGCGTCGGCCATACTCGGGTCCCGGAACTTGGGTCCATTGTTAGGCCCACAAACTGAGGTCTTATTTTAGTTTTACTGGATATGGGACTTTGTGTTTTTACTCTACAACATCTTATTAACTAGAGCAACCAAGTAAAGGAAAATAAAACATTTGTTTTTGGTTGATTGACTCATAAGTCTCTTTCGTGATTGAACATAATAGGAAAATATACAGTTATAATGAGATAGTTTATAAGAACATGTATTATACAAGCAAAGCATCATATCATGACTTACATTAATTAAATATTAGAAGACATTAAAGTAAAACCTTTGCAAAATATTACTTTACACATAATTTTACATATATCAAAAGTCACATAACACAATAATTAACTTAAACATTAGAAAGTTTCTCTTGTCGCCTTAAGCAGCCTATTGTACACTCCCGATCGCTTGTATTAAATACAAAGGCCTTAAACAACACATTACACAATGTCTGGCATGCTCCTGAATGGCTAGCTAAAGGAGCATCTACATAAGACAAGCATTGTTTCAAGTAATTGCGACAACACTTTTTCGAGTCTTGAAGAGACATTTGAAGGGTGATGCCACTATGTACAAAGAAGACAGTAGCCAGTGTAGGCATACTCAGCCCACCTCGATTGAGCGCAGTCAAAAACTCTGATGACAAGCATTCCCCAGAATCTACTTCCTGTTGTCCATGTTTATGAGCTAAAAATCCCCCAATGTAGACAATTTTATGTTTTAAAGTATCATCTGAATCTAGAAGTAGTTGAGTGTCTTGTAATGTCAGCTCTTCCAGAAGTTGTAAATCACCATCATCTATTGCTGCTGTACAAAATTCACAGCTTACTTCTTTGGCTCGGTCAGGAACGATGTCACGTTTCAACAGCTGATGCAACTGCTGTACTTTGGATGCTGCTTGAACATCCCCAATGTCAATGTAAAAATTTCCTCCACTACGTTGTCTTGCTTGACCAAAAAACTTTTCTAGGGGATCTTGTGAAAAAACAGCAGGTAGGATGTAAGCAAAATCATGGCTTTCAAAAAGATATTGTGCTGCTTCTATGTTATACCTTGTTGTGATGACAAAGGCATCTGCTGTTGACTGTGTTAGTTTCTTCTCTCTGCCATGCCCACCAGTTCACCGACAGCTGGATACAACTGTACACATTTCCTGCAGAGCTTTGAAGTTTGTACAGTTTAATGTCCAAGGTTCACGATATTGGTCTCGTAAATGAACTGTGCTGTACTTGCTTTTAACATTCATCATTTTAAACCAATTGGTTACCAGTGTTATGTATATCACTGTTCCATCCTGAAATTTAACAGTTCCTTTAAGACCTTCAAATGCAGCAATCGTTTTCTCATTGAACACTTGGCAAACTAAGGGCACACTCTGACGTTGCAATGGTTTAGGAAATACTGATGAGCGTGTGAGTTTTGTCAGATGAAGTGGTGTCTTCTGATCTTCATTGTAAAGAGCTTTAACATCACTCCAAGACGCCAAATATTCTGTACCGTCCTTGCTAAAATGTAATTCTTGACATTTCTCTGTGATCCAGTTGTTTCTCATATTCTTGAGGATGTGAACATAATCATAGACAAGGAAAACATTTATGCCATCTGGTGCTAGTGTTACTTTTCCCGGACCCCCAAGCATTCTGTAAACAGCTTGATTCAGTGGACAGTTGTCACAGACGAACGATACTGGATGGCCACCACTAGCTTTAACAACATATACAGCCTCAAGTAATATTTCCTTCAGTTGAATAGCATTCAGTTTTGATACAGGATAAATTCGTATGATGTACCGTGGTCCTCCATAGTGACAAACAACTTCAATAGCAAGAGCAGATGTTGCTAGATTTTCTGGTCCGTTTGTTGCATAGCCTACTATATGCTCTCCTGTAAATCTAAGGGCCTGCTTAAGCTTGACTTCATCAAACAAAATGTTAACTAACCGCTGTTGTGGCTTCAACTGATCAAAAAGGATTGGGAGACATTTGTCAGCATAAGTGCGAGATAACAATTGGCGAATCTGTTTCTCACAAGGAAGACTAATTGCTTTGGAGTTTCTAAGCATTCTATATGCTGCGGGTGATATACAAAACAGTTCTGCTGCAAGAATTAACATATACTTTGTATATCGGCGATTTTTAGGAGGAATAAGAAGGAGTTGTAACTGTGCTTGAATGAACTGAAAACCTTCAATTTCATGAAATTCTGTGATAGAGTCAAGTTCTGAAATTATTCTTTTTAAGCGGTCAGTATTAGTCGCTTCATGAGTGTTCATAATTTTCACTATTTCTTCAATTTGAGACCACTTACTTACCAAGCTATTTTTTTGAAGATTCAGTTTACTTTTTGGTATCTCCAAGCCACTTTTCTCTGCTACTACCAGCTGCAGAAAACCAAAAGGAGACTGTACCTCTTTAAAATGAAGAAACTTATCAACTGCTCTACCATTACCATCTGTCTTAAACATTGTCAGTTCTCTACCATTTTGCATTATATAAAACTCAGGGAAGTGTTTTCCAATCTCTCCTGGAAATTTGTCAAAACTATGCATTTTGTCTTGTTCATTTTCAAATTCAGTTTGTTTTTTAAGTCTTGCTTCACTTGTCACTGTTTTAGTTAACCTAGGAGCTGACGTAAGTTGTTTGAGGCAAGACTTGGTTACACCTTTAAAAACTGTAGGAGGCCCAGCTGGTCGTTTTCCTCCCCGAACTGTGACCCAATCGCAGTCGAAGTGTGATGCACAAATCCATAGTTTCGACCTGACTCTCAAACTTTCTGGGCTATTTGGCATAGCACTAATCCATGCATGTCGTTCTTGTTCTTCATTCGGGAAACACACCATAGGACTGTATGGCTCTCCCCTGTAGTTTCCACGACAATTGAATGCAGCACATCTTTTCGGCATTGTTCCTGTAAAGCAAAAAAACAAGAATAGTTGTAAAATGGTTATCAGTACATATCAAAGCAACCCGTTGACATCAGCTCAATTCTAATATTTATCAGCTAAATAAGTTGTTAACACAGATCCTTTTGTGACTGGTAAGTATTTATAAGAAAATTACTTACAATAAGCTGAGAGATAACTAACAACAGAACAAAAATGTGTTGCCTCTAACGTGTCTCGTGGGTGACTGGCGTCTGGCATCGTCTTGGGCTGTTCGTTTTCTGGCGAGACATTATGTCGCCAATATGGCGGGGATATGGACGATTGCGTGTGAAATTACATGCATTTATATGTAAAGTTGTGTTTGTGTACATATTTTTGTGTTTAGAAAGTCGGAGAGACCACTGCTTTCATGATACTGCTTTTAAGCAATGGACCCAAGTTTCAAACTCCGAGAGTGCTCGTTTCCAGTCCTTATGTAAAGGGGTCTATGAGTCAATCAAAGGCCTGCAAATTTTGCTTTATATCAATTAACTCCATAAGCAAATTTTCCAATGAAAATAGACATGTAAGTGATAATAGTCAATTATGATTATAGACACAATCTAGCAGAAAAAATACTGATACGAATTACAGTGTTTGTAAAAATATAATTAATATTAATAATAATCGGTGTATTTAGTGTGTGTGCGTGTGCGTTTGCGTGTCTGTGAATATAATAGAATAGAATAGAATATAATAGAATATATTTATTTGGCTCAGACTTTTACAAAAAAGTATGGAGCACAGCTCCTCAATACATAATACATTAATTATAATAATTAGAGTAATGTTATCTAAAAATACCAAACACAACTCTCAAAAAATTTGCTAACTTATTCAGCACATCAACATTATTTGTTTGCATCAACAACTTGTACTTGTAATGAGTTGGTCTAGGCCTACGTATAAAGTAACTTGGAATATATTGAGTTCTCAAACTAGAAATATCAGCATTTTGACAAATAAACAATACATGGCATTCGTCACCAACATCACCAGCCTCACATTTTCCACAAATAAGATTTGCTCTACTAATATCCTGATATCTACCAGCAGTTATAGGCAATTTATTGTTACACGTTCGTAGTTTACTCACAATTATGCGATTACCTTTGCGTAGCTTTAAAAGATATTCCTCCCAGACATACATTTCTTTCTATATTTTATAGCTACTACATATATATTTGTTAAACAAGTTACTGTTCCAAGTAGTAATCCATTGATGTTTCAACCTTTATTCAATTGCCTTTTTGAACCATACTGGATTAGTATTTTTTTGTGATAACCACACACCTGACATTCCGCAGTCATTACATATTTGTTTAATGCAACTTATCCATGGGAGAAGAATAAATACCAGTAATACCCAAAAATAACAAGCACTTGTACATAAGGTAACGCAATTTAGTATCATTGCGTAACAGTAACAGTAGTCGCACCCAATAACCAATCATCCGACATTTAATATGTATCTCCAAGGGGTAGACTCCAAGCTCTCCATACACCATATCCGTACTTGTTATCTTATGTACACATAAAACTTGCTTTAAAAATGTAATTTGTAATAACTCCAATTCTCTTATAATATAATGACACCATATTTCTGATGCATAGGTCATGACAGGTAACACCATACTATTGAACATTTCTATCTGGATATCAACTGGCAAATCAAATTTGCGAGGCGTACCAATTATTGAATACATAGCTCTCTGCGCTTGATCTTTTAATTCTAATTCTCCTTTGCGAAATCTACCATTGTAATTGAATGATATGCCAAGATATTTATACTGACTCACTATTTCTATACTCTCTCTACCGATCTTAAAATTTGAATTATCAGATTGAGCTTTACCCCTGCAGAATATTACAATTTTTGTTTTATTGCAATTAACTTTTAATTTCCAATCGATACAGTATATATCCAAGGCTAGTAACGCCTGTTTCATCCCCTGTTCACTGTCACACAATATAACCGTATCATCTGCATACATTAACACAAGTAATTTGAAATAATCATTGAGCAAATCATTGCTAAAGTTTAAATAATTACAATTGCATTCAATAAGCTTGGCCTCAATATCATTAACATAAAATGCAAAGAGCAACGGAGATACATTTTCACCCTGTCTCACCCCCATATTACACAAAAGGTATCAGATTTCCGTTGCTCTAGCATCACACAGTATTTAATGTTATTGTACATACTTCTAATTACATTCAGTATTTTACCATTAACGTTCTCCTTTACTAACTTGTACCACAAACCTTCTCGCCTTACCATATCGAAAGCTTTTGTGTAATCTACAAACAAAACAACTTACGTTTCTTCCAGTTAAATAGATCAATTACACATTTAAGCAGAAATATATGATCTAGTGTAGAATATTCCTGTCTGAATCCTGCGTGTGATTCACTGATAATTTGCATAGCATTTGCAAATTCCTTTAATCTTTCATTTATAGCATTGATAAAAAGCTTTCCCATACAACTAAGAAGGGTAATCCCTCTGTAATTGTTAACATCGTTGTTAGCACCCTTGTTTTTATACAGAGGCACTATCGTGCCAATGACCCATTCGTTTGGAAGGTCGCCTGTATCAAGAATCTTATTAAACAGCTTTACATATACTGCAGACAAAAATTTGTGTGTACATTTAATGTATTCATTTACTATTTTGTCATTTGCTGGTGCTTTATTATTTGTTAAGGTATTAATACATTTCTTTATTTCTTCAGCAGTTATTGGGTCATTTAGTATGGATGTAGGGTCTTCATTGTTAATCTCATATGGAATATTATCATTAACATTAGCATTATCTTCATTGGCAAGGGATATAAAATGTTCATAAAATTGTTCAAGTGTAATAGGAATCTTATTACATTTCCTGTGTCCTTTTAAGATCTTCCAATATTATTTTGGATCTTTACTTTTGTTTTCCCTTCATTTCTTAATCAGATTAATATTCTCATTGTTGTTTACCCTTTTCAAGTCCCTTTTGTATTTCTTACTTTTATCAATCATATCGTTATAGTTGGCCTTACTCTTATGAAGATTATGCTTAAGTTTATCACTGTGGTGTGTGTGTGTGTGTGTGTGTGTGTGTGTGTGTGTGTGTGTGTGTGTAGAAACAATTTACTCCTCGGGTTCACACGTCAGAAACACAAGGTGTCTAAAGAAAAGCTAACAAACACAACAAGGGATAATTTCTGGAAAAAAAAAAAGTGGATTAAGAATATATTTAGTAACAATATTCTTGGAGCAAGAAAAAAAATATATATATAATGAACAAGGAAAAGAAGAAGGCGAGAGATAAACATAGTTGCACGAGTTACACCAAGTTACATAGGTACACCGACCACACAGACGTTGTAGATGTTACTAGGAAGTCCGGCCTAAAATCTATAATAGTAATTGTGTATTAATTTAATTCGTAATGCAATCGATATTTATTCGCGATACAATCATGACCCATAAAATCTGCGTACACATTTGAATCTGTGTCGTACCCAAATGACACCATACCATGGGGATTAGTTATATATACAGGTATAACACAGATACTACAACATTTGGATTTAAAGGGTCAATAAATAAAATATTCTGTGAACAGCATGCATTAGCCACCTTGGCTAGGAAAGACATGGTTAGCAATATTCCCTAAAAAACCCACAGTGGGAACTATTCCAGGCCCCGGACACATGGGACCATTCAGACAGTTTTTTGTGCCGGGTATTGGCGTCGTTGTGGACGTTGGTAGATCAGACTCTGCTGCATGGCCACTGCTCGGGTTTAACGGTCTAAAAAATAAGTAATATTGTGAAACTCTCTTGAAGTAGATACAGTTTATTTGTGTATACTTATATTGAGAATTTAAAGTGATGAGCTACATATTTCACAATGTGTACCCAACTTGTATTAGTCAATCAGAAGAATTCTGGCGTTAATTAGTACTTTGTGTTTTTATATCTAAACGACGAGACCATTTTGTAGCCTTGTAACACTCTCTGCACAAGGAACACTTACATTTCTTTTAACTCTATCGACCTGGTGACGTGCACTTTTCATATACAGGGTACTATACTTCTTGTTCCCACAAGACACACGTATTTACCACGAAAATCAAGATAAAAAAGATACAATACTCCGTTAACTCTCAGAAACTTAATTTAATGTTTTACTATAATTCAGATACGTTCAGACGATTTTATTCAGATAAAGATATACCTCTCGTAGTGGCTGGTGTAATACAATTCTGGACACATTGGTGAGAGTTACGTTTATCCCAGTGTGTAGCTAATTAGTATTACCAGAATAAATGGAGCGTTTGTAGCAACATTGTTTTACGAGTTTAACTGCCGAGAACACACTGTAACATTGCAAAACTCTCACAATACCGGGTTACCTCCCACTGCATAATTAAGACTTATCTGCTGGTTTAACAACAGTTTCACCTCCTATATTACTCTGTGTCCAGAAGTGTGCGTAACACAAGGGTATTGTTATAACTCATGTTTGAGTGCAGGTGTGTGTAGGTGTGCTTTTATGTTTCTGAGAGTTCGCAATATATATCGAGGCGGAAATCGATATTAATGCAACGTGGTCAATTCCTTATAATTATGAGTACGCGAATATATACTATTCTCAAATTATTAACATTGAATGTCAGCTCCACGCAACTTAACTTACTGTAGCCCCAAAATATAACAAACTATAATGGACTTTACACGCAATAATTGGAGATGGCGGCATGAAACAAAAAGGGTTAAGGGACCAATTAGATAACAGTTTTATGAATGGATACACTTTGTAATAGCAAGTAAATGCTTTCAGTGAATTCACATACCTGATTATCTTTTGTAATCGGTAATTTCGCGTGTCTCTCTATGTGTATTCTTTAATGTTTATCCACAACACTTTTCCAACAACCAGAACAGTTATATTTTATAATTAGGTAAGCTCCTTCATTTATTCTATATAATTTGCTATAACATAATGAATATTACCGACCTTTGCTACAGACCCCCAAGAGCCTAGCAACATTAAAATCTAGCCTCAGAACAATAATGAAATGCATGGTGGATATAGATTTGTAATAGCGCACAGTTATGATTGTATATATATATATATATATATATATATATATATATTATGTGTATCGTACAACTCACACTCTATGTATAACAATGGACGGTTGGATATCAACCTTCTCCTGAAACAAGCTCGAGAATCAAATGAATTGTATGTATTTGGTAAACTGGGAAGACGTTATATAACTGCTAATAGCGGAGGTTGGAATCTTGTTGACTCCGTTGATGTTCACATCCTGGGTAAACGATTCCTCGGAACTGCAGTACTAATTATATTGTTTACTTAAACGATCTATTCAAAATAAATTCAAACAAAACAATTCTTCTCGGAAGTTATAAACTGACTTTCAGTAGCGCAGTGTAGGAAGAGAATTGAGAGTATTTTACACACATTGTATAGAGTGTTAAGCACGACGCAATATCTCCTTTTTCTTGTAGTATCTTCCAGGAATGATCGTATGGTTCTTCAGATACCAGCTATTCCGAGCCTCATCTTAAAACACACACACACACACACACACACCACTCATTCACTTTCTCTTTCAATATTTGTACTGGGGAGATTGTACACACCAATCGAGCAAGGAAATACTCAGGGGAGGCCTCATAGGCATACAATAAAGAGGTGCTGGAACTCCTGTTATATATGTCTGGCTTCCCTCACTGTTTCTGTCTCACCTACATAGAGTTTTTTGTTTTCTATATTCCAACTACTCCCTCTCGGGCATAGGCTGAGAGCCTGTACATTCAACCGTTATGAACGGTGAAGCCCGTTAGGTCTCGTTCCACTCTAGGGGGTGAGACATATGAAACACTTTTAGCTGCAACCAGCCCCTGCCATCTTACCTTCGCAGGATGCATGGGGCTTAGTTGCTCACCAACAGCTCGAAGCAGCCCCATCTCTGAAGCTGCCTCGCTCCAGTGCTTCACTGTCTCATCTCCTAGACTCTGACCCTCACTCCCAGAAAGCCACCTATTGTCCCCCTGTAGCATATTTTGAATATGGGAATATTCATACAGTGCTATTTAATCAGGGAACAATGAGCGTATTTGTTTGGCGTTTCAGTGGCCCTTTTGGTAAATCACTGATACTAGGTACAGCAAAAATTCCATCCCAATAATATTTGTTCATTGACATATCGAGATTTGAACCCGGGTCCAGTCTAGGCCAGTCCAGTGGCAAGACCACTCCACCACACCTCCCCTATAATCCAGCTACCTCTCACAAACACCTCTTCTTACTCATTTACGCTACTCACTACGCTAAACAAGCACATCACACGTCTTTCCATTACATCAACAATATTTTACTCTGACATATACAACAGCTGCGAACAAGTCCAATAGAGCATTGGAATTTAGTAATATAAATATTACTCATATAAATGAGAAAATTAGTAGTATTGTTATTTAAGAGAGTAGTGAGGCCCCATCTTGAATATGGCGTGCAAATTTGGTCTCCATATCTGAACAAGGACATTGGGAAACTCGAGTCAGAGCCGAGAGAGGGACAAAGTTGATAGCGTCACTGAGAAATATATTATATCACGAGAGATAAAACAAAATTGTGTTTTCAATTAATTAAAGAAACTTGCAAGGTCAATTAATTGCATGTTTCAAGATATTAAGGGCTTTGAAAAAACTGATGTAGATACACCGTGCAAAATAACTGATGTAGATACACCGTGCAAAATAACTGATGTAGATACACCGTGCAATATAACTGATGTAGATACACCGTGCAAAATAACTGATGTAGATACACCGTGCAAAATAACTGATGTAGATACACCGTGCAAAATAACTGATGTAGATACACCGTGCAAAATAACTGATGTAGATACACCGTGCAAAATAACTGATGTAGATACACCGTGCAAAATAACTGATGTAGATACACCGTGCAAAATAACTGATGTAGATACACCGTGCAAAATAACTGATGTAGATACACCGTGCAAAATAACTGATGTAGATACACCGTGCAAAATAACTGATGTAAATACACCGTGCAAAATAACTGATGTAGATACACCGTGCAAAATAACTGATGTAGATACACCGTGCAAAAAAACTGATGTAGATACACCGTGCAAAATAACTGATGTAGATACACCGTGCAAAATAACTGATGTAGATACACCGTGCAAAATAACTGATGTAGATACACCGTGCAAAATAACTGATGTAGATACACCGTGCAAAATCAATACTAGGTAAAAAAATCAGGGAAATTGAATGACATTAAGCACCATGAGGGTGAACCTCGATGCCACAAAGCATTTCTTCACCTGTAGTGTGGTCAACAAATTGCCAGAGAAAGTTTGCAATGTAATGTAATTTATATATTCAAAATGAGGCAAGGCATCTATCTCAAGGAGCTTGAAGTAATATAGGCAGAGAGAAAACAAGGTTAAGTGTCAGTAGTATACAGTGTTTGTATACTTCATTCCTTACTATGAATATTACACCTAGATATTTCCTCATTCTGCTGTGGGTAGGTAGAGAGTTCTCTGATTTTCTGGTTTAACTTCCATTTTGTAGTAAATCCCATGTTAAAATAAGTCTGTACTGCCTAGTAGGGACCGCAAGATCTGTGCATTATGTGTATCTATGTACGTCTATGTATCTCTCTCTCTATAAACATCATAAATGTGGCCTTCAATGTATAATAATGAATGACAAATTCAGAGGGTGAGTCAGGCTGTTATTTTATTTTATTTGTTTTCTATGTGATTGAGGGAGGCAAAAGGCATAACTGCCTATAGCGAGTGCCTCCCCATAGTTGAAAGAGTGACAGGGCCAAAATCAAGGGACGTTTGAGCCTAAATGCCTGGACACACGGAGTTTGAAGCAATTTAAGTCATAAGAAGAGGGAAAGACTGATTCTGGGAGAGAGTTCCAGAGCTCAGCTGTTGAGTAGAAGAAAGTTTGAGAGTAACGTTTCACTCTCGGGTTGGAGAGTTGCACAGAGTATGGGTGGGATCGAGTTGCAAGACGGGTACCACGTGCCCTACGTAAAGGAGGTGGTATACACTGGGAAAGCTCCGAGGAACACTGAATATTATAGTAGCGATAGAATAGCGAGAGAGATGCAACATTAGGAGTACAAAGGAGTACACAGGAAATCAAGCAACAACAGATCTAGTGACCCTTCTAGGTTGCTTGTCCTCCAAAACACTGAGGATCAAGTGTCCAAACAGTGGTTTAGAGTGGGTAAGGGAACATTGGAAAGGGAATTACTGCCCTGGAACTAATGTCCGTGGCAGGATTAGGAAGTTAGTAGGGGACAGATGGGTTAGTAACTGAGGGGGGGATAAAATAAAGTTATTCATTTACAAACGCAGTCAGTCGCGGCTTTGAAGCGAGATATTTGTCTAGGCGGAGTTTAAATGAATCAACGGTGATGCAGTTGTTACGTATCTTGATCCTCAAGTGGTTAACTTGATGAATCTAGATAGCACAGAGATATATATTAAGGTATCAGTCAGCTGAAGGCAAAACAAAAGTAAAATCTAATAAAATAATTTCCTGTTGTTGCTTCCTTTCCTTTTGGATCTTAGGACTTGGTATCCTTTATTGACTGATACTCTTTACTTATGAAAAATACTGAAACTAATTAAAGTCATGTAGTATTTATAAAGAATTATTATTTAACCGAAGCTTAGTAGGCTATGGTTATGAACCGAATAAGTTATAGCTAAAGAAGGACTATTAATTTTATAAAAAGTCTTGAAAGATAAATATTAAAGTAAGAATATTTCTGTCTCTTACCCTCTTTGAAATGAATAGATAGTTTTCTTATGTCCTTTTATTTATATTTAATGTAATTATTCTTGGTTCTTGTCTTACGTTAATAGTATTATATTATTAATATCATCAGGAGTAATATCAAAGTCACATAAAAAGTTAGATATATATTTAATAATTAGTTAAATGTATTTCTTAACCACGTAACATTGAGGTTTGATTATGAGTAAATAAAGTTACAGGATCGTTTCATAGATTCGATTCAGGTCTCACTCAAATAATATGAAAAGCAAAATATAATATTTTGAAGCAAAAGAATTTTCTTCAGCTTAGGAAATCACTATAAGTAATATTAACAAAGCCATGTTAGTCTAAGGCGATATTACTAATACGAGACAATAGCATCACCGTACTAAGCACCATTAAGCAATGTAAGCTTAATTAAAAGAAAATGAAAGAACTCGTAAGTATTAATATAAAACAATAGTATTACTTTCATCATAACCCAATTACTTAAAGAGTTGCTTTAGTCCACAAGTTAGTCAACTAAAATAGTTAAGTACATAATAATAGCGTTAACGTTAATTCCCAATCAAATAGTTAAGTACATAAATAGTAGCGTTAACGTTAATTCGCAATCAAATAGTTAAACACATAATAGTAGCGTTCACGTTAATTCCCAATTAAATAGTTAAACACATAATAGTAGTGTTCACGTTAATTCCCAATCAAATAGTTAAACACATAATAGTAGTGTTCACGTTAATTCCCAATCAAATAGTTAAAGCACATAATAGTAGTGTTCACGTTAATTCCCAATCACATATCTCACTAACCAACATAACATAAGTGTTTACACCGAACACACTTAACACACATTTATATAATCTGACTGACAGTCACAATCCCATTATAATACTTCACCCCGTCTTCCTCCAGCTGCAAGTTCACCTTCCCCCAACTCCAAATGAGACTGATTTGAATGCCCACAACTCGGGTCTTATATACCAAACAATGATGGTGTAGGAACGAATCAGGAGGCGGGAGGTGGTGCCTACTCCAATCATAGCTCCTCGAGTCGCATAACAGGTGTCTGGTCCACTCACAGCTCCTGGCGTCGATCATACGTCATAGCATCGGTCATCGAGGTGTGAAGGCTAGTTTGCTGGTATGGGGGCGAGCCAGTTTCCCCACTCGCATGGTTCGCTCGCTAGTCTGCTTCACCGTTTGGGTAGTGCGACTCCTTCAACTCTAATTCTAGCTCTTAAATTAACATACAGGGCTCCGTATGTCAGACCTCCCCCCTAGAAAAGAGTTTAAGGAGTATAGTACATAATATTAAACATAATACATAAATAGATTCACCACCAGATTGGCAACAGCGAGATTATAATGAGGATATAATAAGGATATCACCCAAAGTAGGCAACGTCTCCAGGTACCACATCAGAACATAGCCGGAACGTAGCTGGAGCGTTATTCGAACTGCAAGGCATTATCTCACAGCTGAAGGCTTGAAAGCGCACTACAAAAGCATAATATTTACCTCGCTACAAGGGAGAGCTAATTGCCAAAATCCTCTCATTAAATTAAACTTACTGCTGCATGAGGCCAAACTGGTAAATGCAATCTTTGATCCGTGGCAGTGGGTAGGTATCGTTCTTTGTGACAGCATTGACTTGCCTATAGTCCCTACAAAACCTATGGCTCCCGTCTGGCTTTGGCACAAGTATGACCGGACTACTCCACTGGCTTAAGGCCCTAGTGATCAGTTTATTAGATAACATAAAGTCAAGCTCGACCTGCAGTATACTCCTGCATTGTGGCGAGACACGGTAGGGGGATAGTTTAATGGGAGTTGCATCCCCTACGTCGATGTCGTGCACGGCCAAAGAAGTGAGCCCTGGAGTATCACGGAACACACTGGGAGACTGAGATAAAACAGAGATTAGTTGGTTCGCTTGATCAGAGGGAAGATGACATAGTTTAGATGGTAATTCCCTCCAAGCAACTGAATTATACTGAAAGTTGGATAGGCTACATGACAAGTCAAAGTCTGCATGGATACCTTCAGGCTCTGGAACAGTCTGTTGCGGGTCAGTAAGAGAACTGAAGACTTTGTCCGCACCAGGCTGCTCACAGGTCCTGACATTCACTGCCACAGTGGGAGAATCTGGAGGAGAGGAATCAGGGGACCTATGGTAGGGCTTCAACATATTTATATGGAATACTTGCGTGGGCTTTCTCCTGTCTGGGGTAGTTACTAGATAATCGGTAATGCTCACCCTCCGAATGATCTTATATGGGCCCCTGAACTTGGCAGATAAAGGTTGGCCAAAAAGGGGGAGCAGGACCAAAACCTCATCACCGGGCTTAAACTCCCTCTCGCGGGCTTTTCTGTCATACCATTTTTTCATGGAGCTTTTAGCCACGGTCAAGTTTTGAGCGGCAAACTCACATGAGGATCTCAGCCGGGTTTTGAAATCTGAAACATACTTGAGGAGGTTTTGGTTCCCCTCCTGGCCAACTAGGCTATCCTGCAATAGTTGCAAAGGACCTCTTACCTGGTGACCGAAAACTAGCTCATTAGGGGAAAAACCCAGGGATTCAGTTGGAACCTCACGAGTAGCAAATAAAAGAAAAGGTACCCCCTTATCCCACTCAACTCCGGTCTCTGTACAATACTTACGTAACATTCCCTTTAATGTCTGATGATATCGTTCGAGAACCCCTTGACTCTCTGGGTGGTAGGTGCTAGACTTTACATGCTCGATACCCAACTCCTTCAGGGACTGCTGGAAAATGTTAGAGGTAAAATTAGTTCCTTGATCACTTTGCACCTCATGGGGGAAACCCATTCTGGTGAAGAATTTGAGCAGTTCCTTTATGACAGTTGGAGCAGAGGTAGTCCTTAAGGGTATAGCCTCTGGGTAGCGAGTTGCCATGTCCATGATAGTTAATAAATAAATGTTACCTTGGGAAGTCTTAGGCAATGGGCCTACAATGTCCACTACCACCCGAGTAAAAGGATTCTCGAAAACGGGCAAGGGCACCAGAGGATGTACAGGCACATTCGGATTGAGTTTTCCTGTCATCTGGCAAGTGTGACACACTCTACAACACTCCACTACATCTGCACGCATTCCTGGCCAGTAAAAGTGGGCTCTGATTCTGTCTAGAGTTTTTCTCACACCTAGGTGTCCTGCCAATGGTATACAATGTGCCATTTCCATTATATCTCTACGACAAGGTTTGGGGACTACTACTTGATGGACGTCCCAAGCCCCGTCATCGATTGGTCTGTGTGGCGGTCTCCATCTTCGCCACAATACTCCTCCTTTGAGGTAGAAACATTCACCACCCTCCTTCTCACATTCCTCTTCACTCACGGACCTGGCAGCTAACTCCTTGCATTCACTATCATCTCTCTGTAGCTCTACCAGGCCGCTAGGACAATTTGGAGGGGTTTCATGGTCATCGTTAGGGTCAAGATGAGCCATAAAGGTGTCAGATAAATCCACCTCAGTCACATCATCAGGCACAGTTGGAGCATCATTCACACTCTCATCATCCCTTTCATCAACTCTTACATTCGGTACATTTCTGTCTGAGGGAACTGCTACTTGAGACATTGAATGTTTGTCAGCACACACAGGGAAAACAGTTGGCAACTCCTTGTCGAGCTCACCGGTTAGTGGCTCGTTAACAGGGGAAAGTGACAAAATGGGGTCTGGTCGGACCTTCTCACCTGCTACATCATTCCCCAAAAGGAGAGTTACCCCAGGCACAGGGATATCTTGGGACCTACACAAAGCTATGGTGGCCTCACCCTGTAGTAACTCACATTCAATTTCGCCTTTTACCAAGTATGCATAAAACTGGCCTCCAGCACCTCTCATTACAACTGGTTCGCCAGGTGGGCACTCAGTGTAAGGATTCACCATGAGGGTGCTAGTAGAACCTGTGTCTCTCAGAATTTTTACCTCATGCATGCAACCATTTAATCTCACGTTGCCAGATGAAATAAAGGGACGGTAACTGTCCTGCACTGATGGTGAAATTATTATTGGCTTAACCCTAGTGGGTTGCACCACACATGCTACTACACCCCTGTCTAGATGATTTACGTTAGCTGCTAGGTACTCCTTCTGTCGAGAGTCCTGCATTAAAGGAACTTTTGGTGCTAGGTACTCCTTCTGTCGGGAGTCCTGCATTAAAGGAACATTTGGTGCTAGGTACTCCTTCTGTCGGGAGCCCTGCATTAAAGGCACACATGGAATTTGAGATACGGCGGCAACTGTCTGCCCCGATCTCTCGGTTTTTTTCCTTGGCCCAGCACTGATAAGCTAGGTGGCCTCTCATGCCACAAAAAGTACATACTTTAGGGGATACGGGAACGTTCCCTCTTTGAGCATTACTATTAGTTTGGGGCCCACCTCTGTTACCATTGCCCTGAGTCGCATTTTTAGTTGGGGGAACATTTCTATTTTGGCTAGCTGGGGAAGACGTTATAGGCTTGTGACTGGGTCGGTCAGATTTGTGATTGGGATACTTAAAATTAGAACTAGAATTATCGTAGGGCTTCTTTCCACGAAATTTGTTGTTGAGCACGTATGTGTCAGCCATGTCAGCGGCGTCGGCAAGACAATCTACCTTTTTCCCCTTTAAATGATAGGATACAGAAGAATCAATTTTCCATAGGAAATTTTCTAACAAGACCAACTCCTTCAGATCGTTGTAGCTTGTGACTTTCTTACTCTTGACCCAATGATTGAAAGTTTTAGTCATGGTCCTGGCAAATACCTTATGGGTTTCTTCTACTTTCTTCTGTTTTTTTTCGGAAAGATTGCCTGTAAGCCTCAGGCTGCAATTGATAGGTTTTTAAGATAGCTTCTTTGAGATTGTCATAATCCTGCCTAACTTCTGCTACTTCTGACAAATACGTGGCTCGAGCCTGCCCTGTCAAAACAGTTTGTAACATAAAAGGCCATTGATCTCTTGTCCACTTCATACCTCCAGCAACTTCCTCAAACAAAACAAAGAAATCCTGCACATTATCCTCAGTGAAAGGTGGAATGACACTAGTCATAGTCAATCCCAGAGGGGGAGCAATTAAGGGAGCATTTGTATTGACATTTAGTTGAGCCGTACGATATTGATATTCACATTGTTCGGTCGTTGCTCTGGCTTGTTCGGCATTTATTCTGGCTAGTTCTATATTTAGTCTGGCTTGTTCGGTCTTTGCTCTGGTTTGTTCTAGTTCGAATAATTGATCAACGGTAAAACCAGGTGGCAATTATTTATCAAGTTGGCTGGGTTTACTCGAGATCCCACCAACTGCTCCGTCTCCCTCCCCGCCTTCTACAGGGAACAGGTGGGTTTTTATGGTCTGAGCCACCTCTACTTTAGACATGTTTGAGACAGTTAATTGGAGATGTGAGGCAAGCACTTTCAGTTCGGATTTTGACAGACAGTCAATATCAGGAGCTGTGGGTTCTGATTCTATGAAAACTCGAGCATCTTCGTCATTAATTAGTTGAGGCATGATTAATATTGATTTTTAAGTAGTGAAACGTTAATGAAACCGAGTGAAACTGTATGAAACGAATCCTGGCAAGGTCGCCACTCTTCTGTTACGTATCTTGATCCTCAAGTGGTTAACTTGATGAATCTAGATAGCACAGAGATATATATTAAGGTATCAGTCAGCTGAAGGCAAAACAAAAGTAAAATCTAATAAAATATTTCCTGTTGTTGCTTCCTTTCCTTTTGGATCTTAGGACTTGGTATCTTTTATTGACTGATACTCTTTACTTATGAAAAATACTGAAACTAATTAAAGTCATGTAGTATTTATAAAGAATTATTATTTAACCGAAGCTTAGTAGGCTATGGTTATGAACCGAATAAGTTATAGCTAAAGAAGGACTATTAATTTTATAAAAAGTCTTGAAAGATAAATATTAAAGTAAGAATATTTCTGTCTCTTACCCTCTTTGAAATGAATAGATAGTTTTCTTATGTCCTTTTATTTATATTTAATGTAATTATTCTTGGTTCTTGTCTTACGTTAATAGTATTATATTATTATTATCATCAGGAGTAATATCAAAGTCACATAAAAAGTTAGATATATATTTAATAATTAGTTAAATGTATTTCTTAACCACGTAACATTGAGGTTTGATTATGAGTAAATAAAGTTACAGGATCGTTTCATAGATTCGATTCAGGTCTCACTCAAATAATATGAAAAGCAAAATATAATATTTTGAAGCAAAAGAATTTTCTTCAGCTTAGGAAATCACTATAAGTAATATTAACACAGCCATGTTAGTCTAAGGCGATATTACTAATATGAGACAATAGCATCACCGTACTAAGCACCATTAAGCAATGTAAGCTTAATTAAAAGATAATGAAAGAACTCGTAAGTATTAATATAAAACAATAGTATTACTTTCATCATAACCCAATTACTTAAAGAGTTGCTTTAGTCCACAAGTTAGTCAACTAAAATAGTTAAGTACATAATAATAGCGTTAACGTTAATTCCCAATCAAATAGTTAAGTACATAAATAGTAGCGTTAACGTTAATTCGCAATCAAATAGTTAAACACATAATAGTAGCGTTCACGTTAATTCCCAATTAAATAGTTAAACACATAATAGTAGTGTTCACGTTAATTCCCAATCAAATAGTTAAACACATAATAGTAGTGTTCACGTTAATTCCCAATCAAATAGTTAAAGCACATAATAGTAGTGTTCACGTTAATTCCCAATCACATATCTCACTAACCAACATAACATAAGTGTTTACACCGAACACACTTAACACACATTTATATAATCTGACTGACAGTCACAATCCCATTATAATACTTCACCCCGTCTTCCTCCAGCTGCAAGTTCACCTTCCCCCAACTCCAAATGAGACTGATTTGAATGCCCACAACTCGGGTCTTATATACCAAACAATGATGGTGTAGTAACGAATCAGGAGGCGGGAGGTGGTGCCTACTCCAATCATAGCTCCTCGAGTCGCATAACAGGTGTCTGGTCCACTCACAGCTCCTGGCGTCGATCATACGTCATAGCATCGGTCATCGAGGTGTGAAGGCTAGTTTGCTGGTATGGGGGCGAGGCAGTTTCCCCACTCGCATGGTTCGCTCGCTAGTCTGCTTCACCGTTTGGGTAGTGCGACTCCTTCAACTCTAATTCTAGCTCTTAAATTAACCCCTTCCGACATATGACGCAATTTTGAGCCTATTAGGGATACTTTAAAGCCTTTGTTACCATCAGGGGTATTTAGAAACCTTTAGTTTTGTTACTTCAATCTCTGCAGTTGTCTTTGAGTTAGCTGTGGGCAGAAAACTAATTTTGGAGAGGTAATTATAAGAGTGAGAGAACTCTATTTCTTATTGCTAATATGGCAACCTCTGCGTCATATGAGTCTGAAAGGGTTAACATACAGGGCTCCGTATGTCAGACAGTCTATAACGTTTCGGGGAAGCCCATTCCACAAGTTGACAACTCGATTGAAGAAGAAATTCTTAGATTCGTGTGAGTTAAAAGATTTACCAATAATTTTGCAACCGTTTCCCCGCGTGTAATTAGATTGGTCGATAGTGAAGTACTTACTACAGTTCATATTGTCGATGCCTTTGATGATTTTGAACACTTGAATTAAGTCACCTCTTAACCCATAATTAGCGGCGAGCAACATAAGTCGAGTTAAATAAAGCTGGACTATGTGGCGGCGCTCGACATAACTCGAGTGGCAATTTCAGCACGTAATGTGGCTGAGAGAGAGAGACAAGTGGTGGCAGGAGACTAGCGAGCGTATGACTGCTCCAGACCACCGCGGCGAACCTACTGACACAAATCTCAGCTTCCTCCTCCCTCTCTCACTCGCTACATACTCAATTATGTACTGAAAGTACCGAATTACCTGCTTTTTGCACTCGCGTTGCACGGTTATTGCAAGAAAACTATCCATCATACAAGGATCGTTATGGTGTCATTCGAAAGCTCTGTTTATGCCCTTTCAGGGATAGGTACTTGTTTTACGTTCTGGGTCTTATTTAGGCATGAAAATGATCACGTAAACAGCCCTATTTTGGCTAAAAACACCCCGCTGTGCGGTACACATAAATAAACCGCATAGGCCGCTCGTAAGGTGTTAATCTGCGCTGGGTTAAAGGAAATAGATTTAATTCTCTAAGATGCTCTTCGTATGGTTTGTTCTTTAGGCTAGGTATCATTTTGGTAACTCTACGTTGAACTCGTTCTAGTTTGTTTATATCTTTTTGGTAATAAGGGCACTAGGATTGAACGCAGTATTCCAGAAGAGGGCGGACTAAGGAATTGTAAAGGGTTAGGATAACTTCTTTGGATTTATGCTCAAATGACCTGCCTATAAAGCCAATTATTTTGTTTGCCTTCTTAACAACTTCTGAACATTGTTGACTCGGTTTTAGGTTACTCGATATTGTTACTCCCAGATCGGTTTCTCTGTTTACATTCTTAAGCTGAGTGCCATTCATCGAATAGTTTGCTTTCTCATTTAGGTATCCGATATGTAGTACTTTACATTTATCCGCATTGAAACTCATTTGCCAAATTTGGGCCCAACATGACAATTTATCTAGATTGTGTTGCATATCGTCAACTTGTTCTTTTGAGAGTACGCTATTTGCAATTTTTGTATCGTCAGCAAATTTTGAGATTGTACAGGTGAGGCCCTCATCTATGTCGTTGATGTAAATTAGAAAGAGAATTGGTCCTAGTACCGATCCCTGGGGTACCCCGCTACTTACATTGGTCCATTTAGATGCCTTACCGTTTATGACTACTCTTTGCTTTCTGTCGCTGAGCCAATTTTCTATCCATTTCAACACACCGTCTTGTATTCCATGCGCTTTTAGTTTTAGCAGTAAACGTTTGTGGGGAACTTTGTCAAAGGCCTTTTGAAAATCAAGGTATATAATATCTACAGCTTTACTCTCATCGTAGAGGTTGAGGATATCGTGGAAGAAGTCTAAGAGGTTTGTTAAACAGGAACGTTTTTTACGAAAGCCGTGTTGAGTATCTTTAAGTATGTTATTTTCCTCTAAGTGATTTACGAGTCTGTCTCGTATGACCGTTTCTAGCATTTTACATACAACTGAGGTTAAGCTAATTGGACGATAGTTACAGGGTAGGGATTTGCTGCCTTTTTTGAATATCGGTGTTACGTTGGCTAGCTTCCACTGATCGGGCATAGTTCCAGACTGCAAGGATTTATTGAATAGTAATGTCAGTGGTTTGGAGAGCTCATCCTTAGCTTCCTTCAGAACTCTAGGCGAGATTGTATCAGGTCCAGGCGTTTTATTTACCTTGAGTTTATCTAAACAATTCAATACTTCTCTCTCTGTAACGGTGATATTGCTTAGAACATCTGAATTATCAATCTGAATCGGCGATGGTGTAGGGATATCACTGAGGTCTTCCGTTGTAAAAACTGATGCAAAGAAGGTATTGAGGGCATTACTCATTTGTACTTCGTCTTTGGTGTATTCTCCATTTTCATCGACTAACGGTCCAACAGTTGAAGTAACTACTTTTTTCTTTCTGATATAACTATAGACTTCTTTCGGGTTTGTTTTACTTTGATTCGCAATATGTAACTCTAGGGTCTTTTTACTTTGCTTAATTAACTTGTTGGCTTTGCGTCGTAGCTCTACAAATTTCACCCGTTCTTCGTCATTTTGTGAGGATTTTAATCTATCATTAGCAAATTTTTTAGCAAGTAGGCAGTTTGAAATATCTTTATTCCACCATTTGGGCTTATTATTATGGCCTGGACGCCGTATTTTCGATGGTATGCAGTCTTGCACTGCTTTTAGGTAAGTGGTTTCGAATAACTTCCAAGATGTATTTATGTCATTATTGTTAATTAAAAAGCTCCAGTCAGTTTCTTTAAACATAGCTCTAAGTTTATGGAAGTTTGCTTTCTTGAAATTAGGGACTTTTTCGATGCTACTATTTGGTTCGCTACTAGTAAACTTTAAAGTGAAATTTATCGTACGATGGTCGCTGTTACTGAATTCATCACCAACATTCAAATTCTCTATTAATTCTTCTTTTGTTGCAAGTACAATGTCAAGAACGTTATTACCACGGGTCGGCGTTCGAACAAATTGATAAAGCGAACTCTCTTGCAAGTTCGTATACAAGTCATGTCCGGAGTGTGAAGTAAGAGTATCGCCCCACTTGTGGCGGAGAGAGAGAGATTGCAGAGAGTTGGTGAGTGGACGGGAGTTAATGATACGAAAGGCCTTCCTTTCAACTTTGTCTAGGACAGCGGTGTGAGAGGAACCTCCTCCCACATGTGAACAATACTCAATACAAGGACGCACTATGCCCCTGTACAGAGCAAGAAGCTGTGCAGGGGAAAAGAACCCACTAAGGCGGTTGAGCACACCTAGCTTCTGGGAGGCTGCCTTAGCAAGACTGGTAATATGGTCCTTCCAACTGAGAGCAGAAGAAAAAGAGACACCGAGAATATTGAGAGAAGATGAAGGATTGATTTTTGTATTGTTGAAGAATAAGGGATAGTCCGCTGGGAAGTTCCTTATGGGTAGATAGATGGAAAAATTGGGTTTTGGAAGCATTAAAGGTAACAAGGTTTTCTCTGCCCCAATTGGAGATAGTATTTAGATCAGAATTTAAGAGTTCTATGGCTTCATTACATTTGTCGTTGAGGGATTGCTGGCTGGGGCGTTCTGAAAAACTAATGGAGTAGTGTAAGGTTGAGTCGTCAGCGTATGAATGGATGGGAATTGAGGTACAGTTGAGGAGATTTGTGCCAGACTCTATCGAAGGCTTTCGATATGTCTAGTGCAATTGAAAAAGTCTCACCGAAGTCCCGAAAGAAGGATGACCAAGAGTAAAGGGTACTTCACACTGTCAGGAATGCGAGCTAGAACCACTAGGAGTAATTGAAAATTCGGATTCCTGGGCCTATTCGCGGTGAAAATCGATACTCCCAGTGACTCTAGCGATATCCTAGTGACTCTAGCGATATCCTAGTGACTCTAGCGATATCCTAGTGATTCCTGTTAAACTCCCAGTGACTCCAAACCAGTCCCGGCCGATTGGCCCTGTCCAACAAAATTTTCACTGTGTTTAAGGTTCTCGCCACGAATCGGACCACTCCCAGTGATTCCCAGTGATCCCCATTGATACCCCAGTGACTCCCAGTGAGTCCTGGTGATTCTGGTATGAACTGGAACTGAAACCAAAAGCTGTCCGCGAATCAGATGCGAAACACCGAGCATCACCAGGACGAACTGGGAGTCACTGGGGATCGCTGGGAATCAATTGGGAGTCACTGGGAATGGTATGATTCGTGGCTAGAACCTTAAACACGGTGAACGTTTTGTCGGACAGGGCCAATCGGCCGCGAGTGGTTTGGAGTCACTGGGATTCTAACAGGAATCACTAGGATATCGCTAGAGTCACTAGGATATCGCTAGAGTCACTAGGAGTCATCGAATTTTCACCGCGAATAGGCCCAGGAATCCGAATTTTCAGCTACTCCTAGTGATTCTAGCTCGCATTCGTGACTGTGTGAAGTACCGTTTAATAAATATATACATATATATATTTTGTTTTAAAGAGACAATGAACGGAGGAAGGAAAAACACAGATAAAACAAAAAGGTCCATTTGCCTAAAGGCATCCTCCATGCATAACATTTTTGTAACAACTGGATTTAAACTTTTGTAGATTGTAAGTTTGTGGAGAGCAACTCGAGGGAAGTGAATTCCAAAGAGTAGTAGTTCTAGGGATAAATGAATTTTGATAAGCAGAAGTTCAGCATTGTGGAGGAGAAAGTGTAAATTCATGGGCGCTCTCAGTTGCCCTAGTTATTCATATAAACCTGTAATACTTCTCACGTGAAAGTATAATATACAGTATACAGGTAGTTAAGTTTTCATGGTCAAACATTATAAATAGGCCTAGTATTAACCTGTGTAAGTACAATTTCCCATAAGTCATTGTATTCACCCAGTGATTGTGTGTAGAGAAGGAAATTATGGTAGTTGAGGTAATTAATAATGTGAACAATGTATGGTCAATGTTACAATACCCTACTTGTAGTCTACAAGTTCTGCAACTCCCCTTACCTAACATAACGAGAATGGTGGATACGTGTTTGTATGTGTTTTGAAATGTCAAGTTCGTTTGGTGGTGGACAGTGGAGTTTAGATTATTACTGCGAGGGGCGTTGTAGTCGACGGTTAATACTCTAGAAGTTCTGCAACTCCCATGACCTAACCTAAGCACACAAACAAAACCTATAAGTGTTACCTATTTTAGGTAATCGTATGAAATATTACAGAACTCGGTAACGAATGAAAACAAGAAGGTGGGAAGGATTAACTATCCACTATTTAGACAATAGATTAAATATATTTGTTTCGTAAAGTATAGCAAGCATTGATATCATTACCTTACGGTACATAATAATACAGACTTATCGTATTATATTAATGTCTGTAATGATGTCTGAATACAGTCATTGTACTTAATGATGATATTAGAGGACTGTTGTTATAGCCTACAAGAGACATACTTGAGGAATAATTAATTTCAATTATAGGGTCAAACACACAATGGGGGCATATTCGCATCTCATTCCTAACAAATCCCAGTGATGCTCGGTGACTCCCAGTGACTCCTATCTAATTCCCAGTGATTCCTATAATACTCCTATCGACTCGTATATTACAGTAATCCGAAATTTTCAAATTTTCAATAAAGGGTACATCACACAGTCATGAATGCGAGCTAGAACCACTAGGAGTAGCTGAAAATTCGGATTCCTGGGCCTATTCGCGGTGAAAATCGATACTCCTAGTGACTCTACCGATATCCTAGTGATTCCTGTTAGACTCCCATTGACTCCAAACCAGTCCCGGCCGATTGGCCCTGTCCGACAAAATGTTCACCGTGTTTAAGGTTCTCGCCGCGAATCGGACCACTCCCAGTGATTCCCAGTGATCCCCAGTGATTCCCCAGTGACTCCCAGTGAGTCCTGGTGATTCTGGTATGAACTGAAACCAAAAGCTGTCCGCGAATCAGATACGAAACACTGAGAATCACCAGGACTCACTGGGAGTCACTGGGATCAACTAGGAGTCACTGGGAATGGTCCGATTCGTGGCTAGAACTTTAAACACGGTGAACATTTTGTCGGACAGGGCCAATCGGCCACGAGTGGTTTGGAGTCAGTGGGAGTCTAACAGGAATCACTAGGATATCACTAGAGTCACTAGGAGCCATCGAATTTAAACCGCGAATAGGCCCAGGAATCCGAATGTTCAGCTACTCCTGTTGATTCTAGCTCGCATTCGTGACTGTGTGAAGTACCCTTTAATAAATATATTATTCATATAAACCTGTAATACTTCTCACGTGAAAGTATAATATACAGTATAGAGGTAGTTAACTTTTCTTGGTCAAACATTATAAATAGGTCTAGTATTAACCTGTGTAAGTACAATTTCCCATAAGACATTGTATTCACCCAGTGATTGTGTGTAGAGAAGGAAATTACGGTAGTTGAGGTAATTAATAATGTGAACAATGTATGGTCAATGTTACAATACCCTACTTGTAGTCTACAAGTTCTGCAACTCCCCTTACCTAACATAACGAGAGTGGTAGATACGTGTTTGTATGTGTTTTGAAATGTCAAGTTCGCTTGGTGGTGGAGAGTGGATTTTGAATTGCTACTTCGAGGGGCGTTGTAGTCGCCGGGGTAAACTTTGAGCCAGCGGAATCATGACTTGGTTGTTTAGGGGCCGTTGTAGTCGCCGGTTAATAATCTAGAAGTTCTGCAACTCCCATGACCTAACTTAAGCAAACAAACACAACCTATAAGTGTTACCTATTTTAGGTAATCGTATGAAATATTACAGAACTCGGTAACGAATGAAAAGAAGAAGGTGGGAAGGATAAACTATCCACTATTTAGACAATAGTTTAAATATATTTGTTTCGTAAAGTATAGTAAGCATTAATATCATGACCTTACGGTACATAATAATACAGACTTATCTTATTATATTAATGTCTGTAATGATGTATGAATACAGTCATAATACTTAATGACGATATTAGAGGACTGTAGTTATAGTGTCCGTGGGTCGGTGGTGAGTGTGCATGTGGCTTGGCACAGCTTGGGGGCCCCTTATATAGGAGCTGTGCACAATGGGGGCCATGCCTGGCATACTCGCATTTATTCCTAACAAATCCCAGTGATGCTCGGTGACTCCCAATGACTCCCATCTAATTCCCAGTGATTCTTATATTACTCCTATCGACTCGTATATTGCAGTAAAAATCCGAAATTTTCAAATTTTCAATCACTCGCACTTCATTCCTGGTTTTATCCAGGTGATTCCCAGTGACTCCCAGTGATTCGCAGGTACACTCCCACTGGTTCCTACGGTGTTGTGAGTCCACGGGGAATTGCAGACATTCGCGGTGTATTCCCAGGAATCACCAGGAATCATTACTCCTAGTGATGCTAGCTCGCATTCCTCACTGTGTGAAGTACCCCTTACTCACATGCACTTCATTCCTGGTTTTATCCAGGTTATTCCTGGTGATTCCCAGTGATTCCCAGTGATTCGCAGGTACACTACCACTGGTTCCTACGGTGTTGTGAGTCCACGGGGAATTGCAGACATTCGCGGTGTATTCCCAGGAATCACCAGGAATCATTACTCCTAGTGATTCTAGCTCGCATTCTTGACTGTGTGAAGTACCCCTTATAGTGGGACAGTTTACCTAGGATATTCAAACCTATTGTGCATTTTTTGATAAAAGCACCAATTTTGGCACAGAGGTAGACCAATATATTATGAACAAATTTGGAGGTGGAGCCATTGCCCAACTGCCCCCTGGCGGCCGTGGCGGCCATTTTCCAAAATGGCCGCCATGTGGCTGCCGAGGAAGACTTATCCCTAGGTGAGTGAGATGTACTGAGTAAATGTGCAGGAAAAAATGATTGTTTTGAATCTGCAATGTTGAGCAAACATTATGTTGCGTGTTGTTGCTAATGTAGGGTAGCACTTAACAACAAAGAAAGGTGCCCATGTGTTTTATAGAATCTTATCTTATTATCGATTTATTGAATTATTCATAGATTAGCATACCAACCATGACAAACATCTCTCAATTGAACATGTCCTAATTCACTTCGATTCTGAGTGCTCCTTTCATACAACTTTGTCATTTTCCATTTCCAGAACAAGGTCGAAGAGCTTCAAACTCGTTGAGCCTCGTGGTGCAGAAGCAGCTCCGTCTACCTCTGCCCAGCCAGCAACAGAGACAGACTGGTCATTATGCTTCATATGCCAAGAAACGACGCCAGAGTCGCTGACAAGTCCATCCCAGAATACACGCCAAGACAAGGGGAGCAGCTACAGCATTCTCGCTGGACATCTGAGAAGGTTGAATGAGCTTGGATTGCTCCCCAACTCTTTTCTGTTGAGCCGATTAGATGATGGCAGTGGCGTTGAAGCAGCATTGAGCGCCAACAATGCACGATACCACAAGACCTGCAGGCTGAGGTATAACAAGACCAAGTTAGACAGAGCTGAGAATAGGCACCTGAAAATAGGCGCCGACGAAGAAGAGGAAGTTGTTGCCCACAAGCGAACTCGATATCTGTCACGACCATCAAGTACTGAGACGAAACACCAAGAAGTGAAATGCTTCTTCTGCGGAGAAGCTCCTGGTAGTGCTGGTCTTCATGAAGCTGCGACATTCCAACTGGACTCGCGTGTCAGGTCGTGCGCACTGATTCTGGACGACATGGACCTCCTGACGCAACTGAACGCTGGGGACATGGTTGCACAGGAGACCAAGTACCACCGAAATTGTCTCCTGAACTTGTACAATCGCGCACGGAAGATTAAGGAAATGGCGGGCAAAGGTACAGACGATGAACACGCAATAGCAGGACTTGCTTTCACAGAGCTGGTGGTGTTTATGGAAGAAGCTCACATGGATGACGAGACATCTCCGGTCTTCAAACTTGCTGACCCGGCGCAGTTATACATGTCAAGGATGGAACAGCTGGGAGTCAAGCATGAGGGCAGGGTGCACACGACCCGTCTTAAGCAGAGACTGCTTGCTCACTTTCCTAACATGTGTACACAGCACCAGGGACGCGATGTCCTGCTTGCATTCAATGAAGACCTCGGCATTGCCCTGGCAAAGGCTTGTGAACTGGACAGAGACCTTGATGCTGTCCACCTGGCGCGTGCTGCCCAAATTGTGAGACGCCACATCATCGGAGATGCCAAGGTGTTCAACGGGTTTCCTGCAGGATGCCAACAGGACTCCGTGCCACCCATGCTGCTTGCCTTGGTCACTATGATCTTGGAAGGTCCCAGTATCAAGCACCAGAGTGAAAGCACAACACCAGCGGAACTGAGCATCGCCCAGCTCCTCAAGTTCAACAGCATTATGCACCGACGGGCCGCCACAGGCAGTACGCCTCGCCCAGTCAGGCACGCCACCACGCAGGAGACGCCAGTTCCAACCTACATCGGCCTAATGCTACATGCACACACGCACAAGAGGGAGCTCGTCGACAGGCTGGCACAATTGGGGATTTCTATCTCCTATGATTGGCTCCTGTCCCTTTCCACACAGCTGGGGAACAGTGCCTGCCGCCTCTACCACCAGGAGCAAGTACTCTGCCCTCCTAAGATGAGAGGCAGAGTCTTCACGACTGCCGCGGTAGACAATATCGACCACAACCTAAGTTCCACCACAGCAAAACAGTCATTCCATGGGACTGCTATTTCCCTCATGCAACACCCTGCGGTCTCTGGGGCCGGCATTGACCGCAGCATCATCATCCTCGGAGGGCCGAACGAAAGAGGCCTCAAAACAGTTGACCGTTTGCCGCACTACTATACAGATGTCCCATCTGTCGGCAGCATCAAGAACACCCCCGTGCCGGCTACCAGCGTGACATCCCTGAGCAGCAACAGCGGCCTCAAGCAACATGCTGAAAGAGAGCATATCTGGCTAAAACACACCCAAGTCGCCCTACAAGAAACTTCTCCAGTGGAGAACACTTCATGGGTTGCATACCACGCAAGCCAGCAGGACATGCCAGCCAGTCGGGCCATCTGTCCCACCGCACTGCTCCCACTCTTCCTGGAGAGTGCCCACAAAGTAGCTATGATCAAGCACTCCACGGTCTCCTGCTTCGCCGGACATGGCAAGAGGACAGCATGGGCAGTGTGGACAGCATGGGCAGTGTGGACAGCTCTACCTCAGCTGACCCAGACACTCACTGACCTCTCCACTGCACCGGATCATATTGATGAAGATGACATGCACACCATCGAGAGGTTCGTCATCCTGCTTTATGACAGAACAAGCACCACAACCGATATCGACAAGGCACGCCGCAAACTGTTTGCAAAGAAGAGCAATGTCCAGCTGATCCCACCGACAAGTGCAGCCCTGAAGCAGCACGTCCGACGAGCAATATACCAGGGCGGACATGTCTGGGGTCAGGCCCTGGTTCCTGCACCAACATTGCCATCACCAACCGACTGGGGTTGGATCAAGACCAGCGACATGTACGAACCTCTCTGGACAACGCTCCCCGAGGCATCCAAAGTCTGCCGGGAGCTTGTCTCCTGCAAATGCCAGAAGGGCTGCATCAAGAAGTGCAAGTGCAAGAAGGCCAGTCTAGAATGCACACCACTGTGTGCTTGCGACGGGGAGTGCTCTCAGAACTGAACTCTCAAACTTAACCCTTTCACGCACATATGACGCAGAGGTTGCCAGATTAGCAATAAGAAATAGAGTTCTCTCACTCTTATTATTACCTCTCCAAAATTAGTTTTCTGCCCACAGCTAACTCAAAGACAACTGCAGAGGTTGAAGTAACTAAACTAAAGGTTTGTAAATACCCCTGATGGTAAAAAAAAGTCTTTAAAGTATCCCTAATAGGCTCAAAATCGCGTCATATGTCTGAGAGGGTTAAGATGAAGATTCTGAACTGTTCCAGACAGTACACAGGTACTGTAAAACAGTGAACTTATCTGCATATTGCATTTAGCAGATTATGTGTTAATTAACATTGACCACAGAAGTATAACATTTGACTTGCCCAGGATTGATCTGATGAGAGCAAGCCACCATAATTATCACTATCTGGTTCTGTTATTGTTGTTGTATTATCGATGTAATTAGCATAATTGTATTAATAATTGTGTTAATTGGCATCTTAATTGGCGTGGGCAGTGTCCATGAATAGCTATTGACAGACAGAGGAAGAAGATCAGATAACATTTCCATAACTTAAATGAATCTAGCCTATTCAAAGGAATGTCAGCATTTGATGCCTGATCATGGGTTTCCTTGTTGCCATTTCATCTGCAATTAGCCTAAATATGTTAATTAATATCAGCAGCATCTCCCAAAATGTGACTAAGAGCTATCTGGCATGTCTTGATTCAAAACATTCAATAAACATTCACTTAAACCTTCAGCAGCAAACTTTACCTAACTTCTGTGTGTCTTTTGGGTGTCTGCTGGTGGCCATTTTGGAAAATGGCCGCCACGGCCGCCAGGGGGCAGTTGGGCAATGGCTCCACATCCAAATTTGTTCATAATATATTGGTCTACCTCTGTACCAAAATTGGTGCTTTTATCAAAAAATGCACAATAGGTTAGCTTACCCGCTGTACTATTAGTAAGATATGAAAGAAGATCATCAGTAGAGCGACCCATAAGGAAGCCATACTGGCGATCTGAGAGCAGATTATGAGAATAGAAATGCTTAAGAAATTTGGAAGCAAGAATAGTTTCAAAACTTTAGAAAGACAAGAGATGAGAGCAATTGGACGATAATTGGAGGGTTGAGAGCGGTCACCCTTCTTTGGGACAGGTTGAATGTGAGCAAACTTCCATCATGAAGGGAAGACGTTAGAGGATAGATGGAGACGAAAGAGTTTTCCTAGGCAGGGAGTATACTGTTGAATTTGTGTTTGTATTGCTCCTCATTAGAGGAAAAAGAATATTGTGTGTACCCTATGTGATATATCTTTGAAAATAAAAAAAAATCCCCAACATTTGTATGCTGTTGTGTGGGATTTTATGATTGACATTTTTTGGAGTTGATTTAGTAGTATCTGTGTATGGTATTGATTATATTTCTATATGTTTTATTTAAAGGGGCTTTAATGTGGTTTTGAGTATTATTTTTTTCTTGGTGAACTTTTGTCTGCCCGTGTGAGGTATATTTTCGTTGATGTTTTATGCCTGACATTTATATTGATGTGCGGGTTATTGTGCATCCTTTGTATAATACAAATTTTACTAGAGTTTTATGTGTGGTATACATGTATATATAATTATGCGCAATGGATTTGAGCATGGTTTATGACAGATTAGGAAGGTATCTTATATGCACCACGGGTTTATGTGGATTTATGTGTTTATTATTGATACTCTTTTCCTATGGGTAGGATTTTATTCCTTTATTTTACATCAAGTTTTATGAGTGTGTATGCGCATTGGTTTAATGATGGTTTTTGACAAACTTGGAAAGTTTTATGTTATGCACCACAGGTTTATGTGGATCCATTGCGTTTAATTTTGGTGTCGTTATTTTTCCTATGGGTAGGATTGTATTCATTGTGTTTTACATCAGTTGTATATTTTATTTTGTGCCTAGAATTGTAGGTTTGTAATTGAATTATTCACTTTGATAATCGAGTAACGGCAGACCTCATTGAATTATAATGAGTCTGTGTGTGTTTTTTTGTTTTCTTTGTTGGGAATATTATTTAGAAATACTACATTTAGTATTTTTCTCTGCTTTCACATTTATTTGTTTTGTACATTGTCTTTGTGCAATTTGATTTTGCCTTATATATAAAAACATTTATATATATTTTGTTTCAATTTGTTGTTACATTTCTATGAATTTGTTTTGAATAGCAAAATACTATAACATTCCATGCCACTAACTTACTAACCAATTAATCAATTTATCATTATTATTATTATTATTTATTTTTTGGTCTTTACCTGAAATGTTGTCTTTGCTCTCATATACTTTTAAGTTGCTGCCTTGCGGTGGTACTCAAGTAATTAAGTGGGGGCGTATTATATATTATGTTATATTCAGTAATTATTATAGGAATCATTATTACAACTCTCGTATAATTTTAAGGTGGTTTACTTGCAGTGATCTGTGTATTTAAGCGGGTGACTATACATCTAGGAGGTTGAATCAATGCAACTTCCTGGTATTTTTGTTTTGTCAGTTTTATCTACACCCAACTTAACACTCTTGGGATCTCCATGCATTGCTCACGTGATGCAGAAATGGTCATGGGAGTTTCCATTAGCTGAGTGTGAGGTGTGGGGAGAAAGTGAGGAGAGATGTAGGAGAGAGGTTTTTAGGACACTTAGACAGAAGACGTGGGCCCGATAACAGGCCCCGGAGCTGTTCCTCCCAACTTGGGGGAAAACTCTCTGTAATATTTTAATCTACATTTGTTCCTGAATAAATATCCTGTGGTTGGATTTACAAGTTTCCTTTACCCTAAATATATGTGGCAAAGATGGTGGTAGTATTCACTATTACTTAACCCTTGTTTGGCGGGGGTGGACTTAAGTCGGGCTAGAGAACCAAGGACTATGTGGCGGGGCCCGACTTAAGTCTGTGTGCAATTTTTGAGCAATAATGGCTCTGAGAGAGAGACGAGCGATGGGAGGAGTGTAGGTCGGCTCATGACCGCTCGGCACGGGTCCCGCGCGACTACTGATGTCTACTCCACACACACCCACACTCACTACCTCGCTACACAGGGAATTATGTAAGGAAATTACCGTATTTTATGGATTTTCCCTTCGTCTTGCACGATCGTTGCAAGAGAACGCGTGGTCGTAGAAGGATGGTTCTGGTGTCATTGGAAAGCTCAATTATCGCCCTTTCAGGGATACATAATTGTATTATGCTCTGGCTTTTGTTTGTGCATGAAAAAGAGCACGGAACAAGGTCGTTTAGGGTAAAACCACCCGCGTGGCGGGTAGTAGAAGTTACTGACGGGCCCGCTCGTAAGGCGTTAAATAAGAATATAATAATAATGGAGGTAATCCAGAGTCTACATCCAATCTACAAGAGAATCTACCAGAATCGACCCAGCATGTTCAACCAGCGAAACAACTATATATAACAAATCTTAACCCCTTAAGGTAATAACAAACAAAGCGTTACCTTACATACGTTTTATATATATATATATATATATATATATATATATATATATAGGAGTCTCACAAGGAAAAGGAGAACCAGCGTAGTAGCGAACATCTTATCTTTATTGGTTACCAAACGTTTCGGAGAAAACAGTCTCCATCTTCAGTGAATCTAAAATAAATGAAAGTTTACATAAGAAATAAAACAAATAATAACATATGTATGTGAAATATCAAGCAGTAAGGTTCGTATGAATATGAACCGAGAAGAGCTAAACATAATAAAACAAAAACTATGTATTAAGAGAACAGCATTAAGCTAAACTTAAACAAATAATACTAATAAGAGAGGGTATACAATAAAGTACGAAAAGAAAATGGAAGGATATTTACTGAGTGAAAAGAGGTGTTGCAGTAGCCGTGTTGTTCAGGCTAGGCTTTAATTTATTTATATAGATTGATTCTGAGGTGATAAGGTCACAGCGTGAATGGCATGTGGTTAGTATCTGGAAGTCTGTGGAAGAGAAAGGGTGATCAAACTGGTGAGAGTGATCGCGGATAGCAGAAGTGGAAAACAAAAACTCTTCGCAACTGCTACTCACATATCAATTTCAAGTTCGTTTTTTCTAATAATAACACTATAGGAAATTTCCTCAAACATACTTCTTCTCTTCCTATGAACCTCCATTCCAATGTGGTTTACCAGTTCACCTGTTCTAGCTGTCCTGCTAGATAGGTGGGTTGCACCTCACGTTGGTTGCTTCACGGTATCCGGGAGCACCAAGGTAAATCCATTCGAACAGGCAGGTTGATTTCTAAGCCTTCCACTTCTGCTATCCGCGATCACTCTCACCAGTTTGATCACCCTTTCTCTTCCACAGACTTCCAGGTACTAACCACATGCCATTCATACTGTGACCTTATCACCTCAGAATCAATCTATCACCTCAATATCAATTTCTTATTTTCTTATGTTCTTATATAAATAAATTAAAGCCTAGCCTGAACAACACGGCTACTGCAACACCTCTTTTCACTCAGTAAATATCCTTCCATTTTCTTTTCGTACTTTATTGTATACCCTCTCTTATTAGTATTATTTGTTTAAGTTTAGCTTAATGCTGTTCTCTTAATACATAGTTTTTGTTTTATTATGTTTAGCTCTTCTCGGTTCATATTCATACGAACCTTACTGCTTGATATTCCACATACATATGTTATTATTTGTTTTATTTCTTATGTAAACTTTCATTTATTTTAGATTCACTGAAGATGGAGACTGTTTTCTCCGAAACGTTTGGTAACCAACAAAGATAAGATGTTCGCTACTACGCTGGTTCTCCTTTTCCTTGTGAGACTTCGATTCCCAAGAGGAAGCTCCATTGCAGAAATTATATATATATATATATATATATATATATATATAGATAGATAGATAGATAGATAGATAGAGATAGATAGAAATATATATATATATATATATATATATATATATATATACATATATATATATATATATATAGATGAATATATAAAAATTAACAGAGCAAAATTATATAGGTGTTTGCCATACGCTTGCAGTAATCTAAATATAGAGTTCCGTCTATTACATACAATATAAGATGAGATGATCTTAAATTAATGGCTCGCCTATTAAACTGTTATTTTAAGAAATGTTCTGTGAATATATCAGAAGAGTAAATTCAAGAATTATCGGTACTATAAATTATAGACACATATCTTAATATAAATTATCCTTTACGAAAAAGAAAACAAAACAAGTACGATTGTGCCTATTAATATTTGTTGACATGCATTTTTTTCATTATCAATAAGCAAGTCTCACAATTCGTTGTCATGATACCCTGTATGGAATTGTTGTTGTAGTGTCCCAGATTGTCGGGCCGAATAGTCCCGAGTCTAGTAGACCGAAGCCGCTCCAGATGCTCAGATCCCCAAAGATGCCAGGGTGAGATGAGATCTGTCCACGGGCTTGCATCCCCGGGCCAATGCCCCAACCGCCCGCAGCACTCCTTACAGTGCCACCCAATCGGGCGATCCTGCCAGGACCAAGAAGGACAAATTAGTACAGTAAAAGAGACAGACAGAAATGGCGAAGATTGGGTAGAGGATGCCTAACCTCAATATGTCTAGGACCAGCCCTCACCAGTCATCTATGGAGTTCTTATCTTTCTTGTACGTAACAGTAAAAAGTACAGAGGAAACCAAGCAACAACTGTTCTAGTTATCCTGATGAGGCTGCTTGTAATTAAGCCACCAATTACATGTGAACAAACAAATGATCCACAATATTAAATGGTGCTATTCTTTTGTAAACACAGTTAATCGGGGTTTAACACGTCGAGCCCCGGCTAGTTATTAACCCTCTCCGACATATGACGCGATTTTCAGCCTATTAGGGATACTTTAAAGCCTTTGTTACCATCAGGGGTATTTAGAAACCTTTAGTTTAGTTACTTTAACCTCTGCAGTTGTCTTTGAGTTAGATGTGGGCAGAAAACTAATTTTGGAGAGGTATTTATAAGAGTGAGCTAGAGAACTCTATTACAAATCTGAGCCCTCTAGGTAGAGCCACTCTGAGCCTTACGACTGAGCTAAAAGGGAGACTCGTCAGGCGAGTCGCTGGGGCTTGGCGTTACATACATAGGTGACTCGTCAGACGCGTCGCTGGGGCTGGCCGGGTTAAGGGTGAGATATTCATCTAATCAAGATTTGAGAGTTTGAACTCTACTAAGTTTATGATTCGATTGAAAACACAAAATGTTTGCTTCATGTAAGTGAAAAAGGCTTTCTCATTATCTGACAACCATTTCCTCTACTGCAATTTAAATGATCAATTGTGAAGTTTGTGTTGATATCCAGTCTTTAGTAATTTGAAAAAACTTGAATTAGGTCCCTTCTTAGCCTGCATTTTGTTAAGCTAGAAATAGTTAGCTTCTTCACACATTATTTTTATGACTTATATCTTATTCTAGGATTCATTTTCGTTAATCTCTGCTGTATTATCTTAAGTTTGTCTACATCCTTTCCATAATATGGAAGCCAACACTGTACACATTATTCCAGATAGGTGCTAAACACAAAATTATATATAGTGAGCAAAACATGTTGTATTTGTATTCAAAAGATCTTTCAAATGAAGTAAATAATTTAATTTACTTTCTTAAAGACTTTGGTAAATTGTTGGCTAGTTTTTCAATCACTTGACATTGTTACTCCTATGCCAGTTTCTCTACCAATGCTTTCGAGTTCACCATCATTCATTAAGCAGTCTGATTTGTTTTCATTCCTGCACCCTATATGAAGTACATTACATGTATAGGTACAGGTCCAAGCACTGAGCCCTGGGGCACACAACTTGTGATATTTTTCCAGTACGGCGGTTTACCATTTAGTACTGCTTGTTACTTACGCTCATTAAGTCATTATCAAACTGTGTCAATGGCTTTATAGTTTATACTATCGTAATACATATTAAAACAAATGAATACATAGGAATGCAAAGGGAATACAAAGGAAGGCAAGCTTTAAAAACAAAAAATAAATAAAAAAGAGAAGAGAGAGAGATATATTGTTACAGCCATCAACTGATGGTCTTCAGCTCCAGGAAGACTGTGGTCAGAAAACTAAATTATAATAGTCTACAGTATGTGATACTAAAACTGTCACATTAATCAGGCACAAACGTAGTTAGTCGTGGGTTCATGGCAAGATATTTGTCTAGGCGATAATTGAATGTTTGGACTGTATGGCACTCTACAACAGTTTTATGCAATTTATTCCATAAATTGATCATTCTGTTGACAACGAAGTGCTTCGCTTCATGGGAACGAAACGCCTTCCCGACAATGTTTTAACCATTATCTCTTGAGAGAGAGAGAGAGAGGGTTGTGAAAGTGATTGAAAGTGAGTGGATGAGTAGAGTAAATGAAACCCAAGCACGAGAATGCTGGTGGATGAGTAAAACGGCTGAAATGAGAGCGTACAAATAGATGAAATATACCAGCAAATGATATGTGCTTGTCCATTTGTACATGAGGTAGGTGGGTGACATGTTTGTGTATGTGTATCTGTATATTTATTGCTGTGTGGGAGGTGAGAGTGTCCTGTGTCTGCTTGTGTGGTAATCCCGTGTGACAGGTACGGGTCAAGTTTGCACCAAGTTGAGAGAGACTATCTTTCCAACTCAGAGTCTCACCTTCACTACCCACCTCACCACACTCTGTAGTCTACCAACTGTAGGGGTATTAGACGGTGTGAATTGTAATGATTGTCATCCCATAGGTTTTGTATGCTAAAATGTATTTATTTGCTTTATCATGTTGATTTGGGTTTACACTATCAGAACATTTTGGGAATTCGTATTCTTCGACTCCCCAACCCCCCTCTGTGGGGTCCTTTCTCTCCAAGCCCCCCTCATACTGGTCCGCACCTATCTCCTATAATGATACACCAATACAAATAGTTCTAGGGTCATTATAGGGGTATTCAATGAAGTTGAGTAGATTTATGACTCTTTCATCATGACCAATAGTTACTATGAACGACTTTGGGTTACATTGGACATCAAAGTCAGGGTAATTACATTGTTAGATATATACTTAGTCATACAGGGTAATTTTTTCTTGTGCTTTCAAGGTATTTTTACATACATTATTCAAGGTCGACTTAGCAGCCTACCGAGACGTATTATTTAATAGATGGTAGTTTGACACAAGCGAATAAATCGACAACAACAATAGAGAGCTTGTTAGCAGACTGTGTCACACTCGAATTGAGGTTGGGGAGGAACACAAGTAGAAGACCAGATTCCTACTTTTAACCTCCGTAGTGGTAACGGTGACAGCCCTTCTGCCTGTAAGGATTCGAATCCTAGCCCTAGCTATTATATTTGTCATCAAACATACCCCTATACAGTATATACATGTATGTCTCCTGGGGAATGGTCACTGAAGTCGATATGACATTCCAGAATACTCTGTACGTGAACGGAATTGTACTTTTTTACATTCCGTTTTACTCAGATTGGCTCCGTTGTACTCTATTGCACTCTGCACATATAACCAACTGAACTCCATCACACCCCTGACAAACACTGTTAGAAAATGGATTAGGACAGAGTGTTACTCCGTCCGAGTCCGTCCTACTCTGTGCTACCCGGTCTTACTTGGTCGCACTCTATGCCATTTCTCCCGGAATAGCACAGAGTCAACACTCCTAGCGAACTCTTTGATGTGGGAAGGCCCCTTTAATCTAGGGTAAAGAATTAAAGCGGTGCTTCCTTAGGACTCAATAAGTAGGCCGCAGGTAATTTGCACATAAATGGCCCTGAATCTCCTCAGCAAATCCTCCGATACACTTATCCTTATCTAGACTGGCTAATTGTTTTTACACTTAGCACGTGCACAGATATATTGTTAGTCTTGCGTATATGTCTTGAAGTATAAATTGTATAGAGTGTATCACCCCTGTACCACTGCACCACTAGGCAATTCCCTTCCCAATTAAGGTTCCTCACTCATAGAGACCAGTCTATTCCAACACCATCAGTGCCGCAGCCACCAGACCATTACCAGACCATCAGGCTTATAGAGGGACAGGACCAGTTAACCAGGACACCATTTACACCAGTACAGTCTTCGACATAAATACCGGAGCACCCAAATCAGTATTGAACCTAAACGATACAATACAATTTGCTTTATATCTCATGCTTCCAAACTTGACTTTAAGGGAAAATGGACCAATTTGTTTGCTTATTGTTTTATCTATATATTATTTTTTACTTTCCTACCAAGACCTACATCAAACAGTAAAAAACACCCCCTACTGTAGACCTCCTTCAAGATAAATTTGTAAATTTTTCGGTGGAAAATGTCTGGGCCAAAGGCCGGTTACTCTAAAAATTACTGGCTCGCTGTCGCTCGCCAGGAAAAACTCGAAACCTAAATGGCACGAAAGGTCATAATATTTACAAAGAAATAGGGTGTAAAGTTTTAAAATCGCCAAACTTATGGGCCGAAAGTTTTAAATCCTAAAAGCCAATGGGGCTAAACACAAGGGACAAGGGGGACCAGAAAACCAGCCCATCTCCCCTTAGAGGATCAAAGATTCAAACATGTGTAACGCTTTGATTGTTCACGACTGTACATCTCAACTAGCACATTACATTTCAATCAGTAGACCAATAAATCCAGTAGACATCTAAACCAGTAGACCATTCCAATCAGTTTATTTCAACCAGTTCACCTCAACCAGCGAATTTCGACCAGTACACTCCGAAGACCTGAATCATAGCCCAATATGAACATTCGATCATCAAAATTAACCTTCGAAATGTAAATATTATGTAAATAATTAATGAGAGAAATCCAAATTTGTTTGGCATAGCTGATAAAACAACATCTTAATGCCACGATTCATGCGTGTACAGTTGCCCGCACAAAGTCTATTTTATTTGTGATTTTATACGTGGAAACATAATGCACATTTTGTTTTCTATGTGAATGAAGGAGACAAAGGGCAAAGCTGCCTGTATCAAGTTTCTCTCCTTAAGTTGAAAGAGTGACAGAAAGCCAAAATCAAGGTATGTTAAGAGCCATAATGTATGGACACACGGAACGTGAAGCAGTTGGAGACACGGAACTTGTAGAAGTAAGACTGGGAACATTTGTTCAATCTTGGGTTTGAGTGTTGGACAGAATATAAGGGAAAATAAGGGTGGAAATGTGTTGAAATGCGGTTGCCCACCATAGTTTCTCATGCAGTGGTTAACTAATCTAACTAGTCATATGATAAGTAAAAGAAACCCATTCGCAGTTCATTAATACTAATATACATGATATCACAATGAGGAACAGAGCTGATGTGGACAACTACATCTCAATCTCCACAGTACATTATAAGGCTCGTATTCATGCCCTTCCTGACGCAAACTGCTTACATGAATCACTGAAATGTACATACTAGGAGAAAGGTATTAAGGTAATACAAAATAGCCTGTAAGAGATTAACGAATTGAAGGCCAGAATTATTGCTTCAAAGTATACATCTCAACCAGTAGATCAATATAAGCAGTATGGGCATTAATATTGTCAATATACTGTATATCCAAAGCTATCTTACACTGAATCGAGTCACCTCATTAAGTGTATAGTATACGTAGTAATTGGAATTTATAGGTTCGTTATTGTTGCCCGAGAACTAGTAATAGTCCAGCGCTCAGATTTATGAAGGTAGTTAACCCCTTCTGTACCACCGACATTCGTTGGCAGACAGTAAAAAGGTAACTCGCCAGTACCAGCGCCATAAGATGTACGTCCGTAATAATCGGTCCTTGTAACGAGCGGTACCTGGCACCATGACTTGTAAACACTGCTTTGAGACCTTGGCAACACTTCTCAGAGTGTATCTATGGTCCAACGGGCGAGATGGCTCGGTACTCGTCCAGCTTTCGGGGTGAAACGATGCTCTCTCTCGGCTTTGAAGCTATTTTGGCAACAATGCTTGGTACTGGAGGTTACATTAATTTGATAGTAATACCCTCAGGTACAGTAGGGGTTAAAGGTCAGTATTTCGCGATTCGAGTCCTTAATAGACAGATTGAAGACTTGCAAGCATATGACCTTATGCGTCGACTTTCCAATAACAGATAGCTTATCCATTTGCAGCCCTCCTATTCCCACCTTATCTTAACCCCCATTTCACACACTACAGCATGCCATTCCGGGCCAGTAATCACCACTCCCAGTGTTTACATTTTGTTTGCAGTGGGTGAATTACTACTTGCATTCGTTCTGGATTTAACGTAGTCTGTAGTCTGATTTAGGTAGATTACAGTTGTCTTCATCAGTTTTAACCTGTCCATATCTACATTGAATAATATTATAATTTGTTGTCTATGTCTACTAAGTGATTAGTGATTTTATGTAACATTCATTTTGCTGTCTGTGCATTTATCTTCTTTATGCAATTGGGTCTAGTATAATGTCTTATTTGAGAAAAGTGACATATGTAGTGTGTCTGTAATAATATTACGTCTGATCCCTCTGGCAGCTTTGTTTTGTATGTCCTCTAGTTTATTGATGTTATTGTGAGTGTGTTGATCCCAGATGGTGTCGCAGCATTGTAAGTGTTGCCAAACAAGTGTTTTAAATTCTACAATTTTGATATTTGCGTAACACTTGGTGAAATTTCTGCTCAGGAAGCCCAAAGCCTTGTTAGTCTTTGCTCTGATGCTGCTAACGTGAGTGATCCACCTCATGTCCTTTGAGATGTGAACCGCCAAATATTTGTGGGAGATAACAGTATCAAGAACAGTGCTATGGAGTTTTAGGAAAATGGGATGGTTTTGTTCGAACGGGTGAATTATTTATGGTGCCATTTGTGAGGTCTAAATGTCATCTGCCACTTGGCTTCCTACTCTTCAAGCGCTGTTAAGTTGTCTTGTAGTGGAAAGCAATCATCCCTATTAGTAATTGATTGGTAAACTAAGCTATCACCTGCAAACAGTCTTGTAGTAGAAGTAAGCGATAGTGGGAGGTCATTTATGTATGAAAGGAAAAGTAGAGGACCCAGGATGGTGCTTATACTAGTGGGACCACAGAAACGGGCACAGTAGCAGAATGAGGACCCTCAAGAACAATGCATTGATCCTGATTGGTTTAAAAAGGCTTAATCCAGTGAATACGTGGGCATTGGATGTCATAATAATCTAGCTTGGCTAACAGTCTTTGGTGGGGGAATTTATTGAAGTCTTCGGCGAAGTCTAGTGCGTCTACTTGTCTAATTTTGGGGTCATTAAGGGATTGGGAAATGTCATGTGTAGTCACTAGTAGATGTGTCTCACACGACCGTTTGGATAGCAAGCCATGCTGTGCATCTTTCAGTATATAATGCCTATCTAGATTGTCCATTAAATATCGGTGGATGGTGTGTTCTTAAATTTTGCAGGGAACTGAGGTAATCAAAAACATTAACAGGGAGGGTTTTGTCTTCGGAATTGAAATTTGTTGTCACATTCGCAAATAGCCAGTCATGGGGAAATTCTCCTATGTCAAGGGTCTCTGAGAATATAACCTGCAGGACAGGGTCAAGAATGGCAGCATTTGCCCTGAGTATCCTGCAGGGTATATTATCTGGCTTAGTCGCTTTGTCAACGTCTACTTCAGATAAAATGTTCTCTATTCCATGGGTGTGTATAGTCAGTGGAGGTATAGGTGGGTGAGGTGATGGTAACAATTCTGGCAAGTCTGCTTGTTCTTGCGTAAACACTGAATGGAACTACTAATTATGTGCATGTGATTTGTCTTATGGAAGAGTGACCAGAGAATTGTTCTGTACAAATGTTGTTATACCAGTTGAGCCTTGTTAGTCTTCTACTCCCTCTCGGGCATAGGCTGAGAGCCTGCACACTCTACCGCTGAACACGGTGAGGCCCGTGAGGTCTTCTTCCAGCCTAGGGAGGGAGATATGCGAAGCACCCACAGCTCGAAGCAACTGCATCTCTGAAGCTGCTCCGCCTCTGCGCTTCACCGTCTCATCTCCCAGGCTCGGACCCTCACTCTCAGAATGCCACCTATTGAGCAATTAGCTCACCAGGAATTGCACCCCTATAGCATATTTTGAATATGGGAATATTCATACAATCCTATTTAATCAGGGAACAATGAGGGTATTTTTTTGGCATTTCGGTGTGCTGTGGTAATGCACTGAACTAGGTACAGCACAAATTACATCCCAAAAATATCTTCCCATTGACACATTGGGATTTGAACCCGGGTCCATTGGATTACCAGTCCAGTGGCAAGACCACTCTGCCACACCTCCCCTTCAGTACTACTCTGCCATCATCACTACAACTACACCATCATCACTACTACTGCCATCATCACCATTACTATGATCTTCATCATCACAACTTAGTGGAACAACATCAACAACAACATCAATTAGTGGAACACATTCTATCCATTTCTCCTTTCTCAGAAATCTCCATCTTAGGAGATTTCAACGTTCACCACCGCCAATGGCTCTCCTCTCACACTACTGATCCACCTGGTGAACAAGCCTACGTCTTTTCTATCCTAAATGACCTAGAGCAGTTAGTTCAGCAACCCACCCGTATCCCGGATCGCATCGGAGATCGGCCCAACATTCTTGACCTGTTTCTAACTTCTAACCCTTCTTCTTATACTGTCGATCTTTTTCTCTCCTTTGGGCTCCTCCGACCATAAACTTATCTCTGTCACCTGTCCTATCTCTCCAGTACAGCCACCCGATCCTCCTAGCCGGCGGCGCTTGTGGCACTTTGGCGCTGCCGACTGGGAGGCTCTTCGGCAGTACTTCTTTGATTTCCCATGGAATGATTTCTGCTTCCATGGCCGGGGACCCTCGGAGAGTGCTGAACGCATTACCGAGGTAATCCTATCGGGCATGGAAGCATACATTCCATTCTCTTTCTCTCAGACTAATGCTAAAAAATCTTGGTTTACTCACGCCTGTTCTACAGCTGTCCGCAATAAGGAGGAAGCATTCAAACGGTACCGACGCCTTAAAACTCAAGACTCTCATTCTTCATATGTTTCTGCCCGGAATCAAGCCAAATCTGTTCTTCGACTTGCCAAACACTCTTTCATCAATAATAAATGCACTGAACTATCCAATTCTAGCTCTTCCCAAGCTTTCTGGCATCTAGCCAAAAACCTCTCCAACAATTTCTCTTCCTCGTCTTTCCCTCCCCTTTCCCACTCTGATGGCACAACCATCACTTCTTCCTCTGACAAAGCTAAACTCTTCGCTCAAACTTTTGCTAGAAACTCCACCTTGGATGATTCCGGTGCTATTCCTCCCTCTCCGCCCTCCTCTCTCTTACTTATGCCTAATATCCTAATCTCTTCTAAGATGTACTTTCTACCCTCTCTGGGCTTAACACTAATAAGGCGTACGGTCCGGACGGTGTTCCTCCTGTTGTTCTCAAAAACTGTGCTTCCGTGCTGACTCCCTGCCTAGGCAAACTCTTTCGTCTCTGTCTATCCTCTAACGTCTTCCCTTCATGCTGGAAGTTAGCTCACATTCAACCTGTCCCAAAGAAGGGTGACCGCTCTCAACCCTCCAACTATCGTCCAATTGCTCTTATCTCCTGTCTTTCTAAAGTTTTTGAAACTATTCTTGCTTCCAAATTTCTTAAGCATTTCTCTTCTCATAATCTGCTCTCAGATCGCCAGTATGGCTTCCTTAAGGGTCGCTCTACTGGTGATCTTCTTTCATATCTTACTAACTCTTGGTCATCCTCCTTTCGGGACTTCGGTGAGACTTTTTCTATTGCACTAGACATATCGAAAGCCTTCGATAGAGTCTGGCATAAATCTTTAATTTCTAAACTACCCTCCTTCGGTTTCTATCCCTCCATCTGTGCCTTTGTCTCTAATTTCCTTTCCGGCCGTTCCATAGCTGCGGTTGTGGACGGCCATTGTTCACTTCCTCACCCTATAAACTCCGGTGTTCCTCAGGGCTCTGTCCTATCTCCTATTCTCTTTCTAATTTTTATAAATGATCTCCTTAACTGTACCTTAATTCCCATCCATTCATACGCAGACGACTCAACCTTACACTACTCCATTAGTTTTTCAGAACGCCCCAGCCAGCAATCCATCAACGACAAACGTAATGAAGCCATAGAACTCTTAAATTCTGATCTAAATACTATTTCCAATTGGGGCAGAGAAAACCTTGTTAACTTTAATGCTTCCAAAACCCAATTTCTCCATCTATCTACCCGTCAGGATCTCCCAGCGGACTATCCCTTATTCTTCAACAATACAAAAATCAACCCTTCATCTTCTCTCAATATTCTTGGTGTCTCTTTTTCTTCTGCTCTCATTTGGAAGGACCATATTACCAGTCTTGCTAAGGCAGCCTCCCAGAAGCTGGGTGTGCTCAACCGCCTTAGGGGTTCTTTTCCCCTGCACAGCTTCTTGCTCTGTACAGGGGCATAGTGCGCCCTTGTATTGAGTATTGTTCACATGTGTGGGGAGGTTCCTCTCACACCGCTCTCCTAGACAAAGTTGAAAGGAAGGCCTTTCGTATCATTAACTCCCGTCCACTCACCAACTCTCTGCAATCTCTCTCTCTCCGCCGCAATGTTGCATCTCTCTCGCTATTCTATCGCTACTATAATAATCAGTGTTCCTCAGAGCTATCCCAGTGCATACCACCTCCTTTACGTAGGGCACGTGGTACCCGTCTTGCAACTCAATCCCACCCCTACTCTGTGCAACTCTCCAACCCAAGAGTGAAACGTTACTCTCAAACTTTCTTCTACTCAACATCTGAGCTCTGGAACTCTCTCCCAGAATCAGTCTTTCCCTCTTCCTATGACTTAAATTGCTTCAAACTCCGTGTGTCCAGGCATTTTGGCTCGAACGTCCCTTGATTTTGGCCCTGTCACTCTTTCAACTATGGGGGAGGCACTCGCTATAGGCAGTTATGCCTTTTGCCTCCCTCAATCACATAGAAAAAAAAAAAAAAAAAAAAAAAAACTACTATCATCATCACTACAACTTTCACCATCATCACTACTACTCACCATCATCACTAATACTCACACCATCGTCACTACCATCGTCTCTACTGTCATCATTATCACTACAACTATCATGATTACTTGTCACCATCATCACTACTATTATGACAATCATCACTACTACTAGTACTGTCACGATCATATCAACTATTGTCATCATCATTACTACCATCATCATTACTACTGTCATCATCATCACAACTACAACCATCATCACTACTATTACCATCATCCCCACTATTACTACCATCACTTCGAATATCAATTAAGCAAACTCGACCTAACATATGCGGGGTGAGATGTTTTCGCCTCCAGAATGCCATCATTACAGGGGGGGGGGGGGCTAAAACCATATTTTTTATCTAAAATCATAACTATTGCACAAAATCAAAAAATCTGTTTTGACTGACGTTTGCATTTACCCAACAAATGTTTGTGTGAAATTTGGTGAAAATCCGTCCAACGGTCTAGGAGTTTCGGGACAGACGGACGACGACGACGACGACAGACATTTTTTGTCCGGTGTACCCACTATACAGGGGGGGCGATACCACACTCTGCTTACGCAGAGTTGATAAATGCCCCTGCAGTCCCAAGCACCATGGCAAAAATGGCAGGGGAGACCACCTTTTCACCTCATGAGTGAGGCAAGACTGGCCCTGCCACCGTTCAGCGTGTCTTATGTATGCTGTGAGAAGTGTTGCCAACCCGGGAGCAGTGGTCAAAAGGTCGTGGTAACTGGTACGGGGTTGTACAGGCAGTTACAAGGAAAGTACATTACTGACGAATATACTCGGGCCTGGGACTGTAAGTGTTAACCCGTACAATCCAAGCGACGACTGCCAGCCGTCAGTAGATAAATCATTCCCCAGTTCCAGCAAAGGCTGCAAGCCTTCAGTAGTATACGGTCCTTGTAACTGCCAGTATCAGGCAGTGGTTGGTACCATGACTTGTAAACACTTCTTAGGTTGGCTGCAAGCTTCCACAGGCTTTCTGGGTCAGTGTTTCATCAACTTTTGAGGTGGAAGGTTGTTATATCTTGCCTCTGAAGCCATTTTGGCCACATTGCTTGGTACTGTGGGGTACATTTATGGTAGTACCCTATGGTACAGGAGGGGTTAACACTTGCGGTGCGGGCATATTTCCGCTATATTAGGGCTCATTCAGGCACTCCTGATTGATTGAGAAAGTATCTGAGTTAAATTAAATGTATTGAGCCAAAAACTAGAAGTAAATAGTTTCAAAATGTCACCAGAACGAGCTACATAGTGCGCAGGGTTCATCCACAGCGCTACCATAGACATCAGTAAATATTTAATAATACTGAGCGAGTGTCGCTAATGTCGTGCTATATTTGCCTTTGGCACCGCTGTATATGTCTAGCGAGACATGGCTGATATCCCTCAGTGCCCCGGCCGCCGTGCTGGAGAGAAGACGGGGGCCTGCCGCGCTCCCACTCAATCGCACTTGTCTCCACAGACTTTAAGAGCCTGTAAATTGCTATAAATTGCCATGGCATTCCAAAATGGTATCTGCAGCAAATGGGTTAAGAGTGAATTTATATGGGTAAAACACCTGTAAATTAATTTGAATAAAATAAATATATAAAAGCAAGAGAGAAAAAAGTAAGTATACTGTACATATACTATATATAAGATAATTACATATGATGCAAGTATAACTCCAAACAACACACCAAGAATAACTTATATTTTTGAATGAATATTATTATAGTTATATGTTATGTAAATGTTTAATTGTAAAGTTGATTGAATTAGGACATTTTGACGAAATACGTAGTTAGGGTATACAATTATGACATCTAGGGATATTCTGTCCCAACCTGTTTGACGTTGGTAACTCCCGAATCTCACAACTAGTTGAGGCTTGCCTGTGAACCTCCTCATAATGACGACATTTTCACGATGATCTGGCCTTTAGCCTATAGTTATGTCTATAGAACTCTGTCATATTTACTGAGTATGTAGATAACGTTGATTTGATTATCAACTCTGCGTAAGCAGAGTGGTATCGCCCCCCGAATAGTGGTACATGCTAGCCGAAATGTCTGTCTGTCTGTCTGTCCGAGAACTCCTCCTAGACCGTTTGACGGATTTTCACCAAACTTCACACGAACCTTCGGTGCGTGAATTCAACGGTAATTATTATTATTATTATTTTTTTTTTATTTGTGCAATAGTTATGATCTTAGGTCCAAAATATGGTTTTGCCCCCCCCACCCCCCACCACTTCAGGACCCTCACCGCCCACCCTGTACCTATTCCCTGCGTGTGTGTGCCTCGTAGGGACACACACATCACAGACATCATACACATCATACACATGTCTCAGATGTGATGATAATAGTGAGACGTATGTCTTTCTTTCCGAAAACTCCTCCTAGACCGTTCGACGGATTTTCACACAAACTTCTAACGAACATTCGGTGCGTGAATGCGGCGGTCAGTCAAAACAGATGTTTTGAATGTATTCAATAGTTATGCTTTTAAGTCCAAAATATGGTTTTACCCCCCCCCCAACCCAGCAATGATGGCGTTCTGGGGGCGAAAACATCTCGCTACGTATTTGCTAGGTTAAGTTAGTTTAGTTGGCATTATAAGTGATGGTAGTAATAGTGGGATTGATGGTGATAATAGTAGTGATGATGGTTGTAGTTGTATTGATGATGATGACAGTAGTAGATATGATGGTGACAGTACTAGTAGTAGTGATGATGGTCATAATAGTAGTGATGATGGTGACAAGTAATGATAATATAATATATGATAATATAATGATAATAATGACAGTAGTGATGATGGTAGTGACGATGGTTTGAGTATTAGTTATGATGGTGAGTATAGTAGTGATGATGGTGAAAGTTGTAGTAATGATTACAATAGTTGTGATGATGAAGATCATAGTAATGGTGATGATGGTGACAGTAGTAAAGGTGATTGTAAGATGGTGGTGATGATAGTAGTAATGATGGTTGATAGTTGTAGTATCAATGATGATAGTAGTGATTAAGATGGTAGTGACAATGGTGAGAGTAGTAGTGACAATGGTGAGAGTAGTAGTGATGATGGTGAGAGTAGTAGTGATGATTTTAATTGTAGTAGTGATGATGATAGTAGGGTGACTGGTCAACTCAACCAGTAGCTCTCAACCAGTACCAAATCAACCAATACGGTTAGGTTAGTACTATATTTCGGCACTGGTTTGGTTGGTCTGGGTTAATTTGACACTGGTTGAGAGCTACTGGTTGAAATGGTCTACTGGTTAAGTTGACATGGAACCTGATAGTAGTGATTAAGATGGTAGTGACAATGGTGACAGTAGTAGTGATGATTGTATTTGATGATGGTGGTAGTAGTGATGATGGTAACCCATCGCAGAGTTGGTATGCCGTTTTGATTTTGGGCAAAACGGCACATCTACTTTATCAACTCGATTAAAGCAGAGTGGTATCGCCCTCCGTATAGTGGTACATGCTAACCGAAATGTCTGTCTGTCTGTCTGTCCGAGAACTCCTCCTAGACCGTTTGACGGATTTTCACCAAACTTCACACGAACCTTCGGTGCGTGAATGCGACGGTAATTAAAATAAGATTTTTTGAATGTGTGCAATAGTTATGACCTTAGGTCCTAAAAATTTCCCCCCCTCAACCGGCTCCCCCTTCCCTTCAGGACCCCCACCTCCCACCCTGTACCTATTCCCTGTGTGTGTGTGTGCCCCATAGGGGCACAAACATCACAGAAAGCCACACATCATACACATGTCTCAGATGTGATGATAATAGTGAGACGTATGTCTGTCTTTCCGAAAACACCTCGTAGACCGTTCGACGGATTTTCACACAAACTTCTAACGAACACTCAGTGCGTGAATGCGACGGTCAGTCAAAAAAGATGTTTTGAATGTATGCAATAGTTATGATTTTAGGTCCAAAATATGGTTTACCCCCCCCCCCCCCCCCCCCCAGCAATGATGGCGTCCTTAGTATGTGAGCCCCAAAGGGGCTCACACACTAAAAATGCATTCGTTCTGGGGGCGAAAACATCTCGCTATGCATTTGCTAGGGTAAGTTAGTTTAGTTGGCATTAGAAGTGATGGTAGTAATAGTGGGATTGATGGTGATAGTAGTGATGATGGTTGTAATTGTATTGATGATGATGACAGTAGTGATGATGATGACAGTAGTAGATATGATGGTGCCAGTACTAGTAGTAGTGATGATGGTCATAATAGTAGTGATGATGGTGACAAGTAATGATGATAGTTGTAGTGATAATAATGACAGTAGTGGTGATGGTAGTGACACTGATGTGAGTATTAGTGATGATGGTGAAAGTAGTAGTGATGATGACAATAGTTGTGATGATGAAGATCATAGTAATGGTGATGATGGCAGTAGTAGTGATGATGGTGACAGTAGTAATGATGATTGTAAGATGGTGGTGATGATAGTAGTATTGACGGCTGATAGTTGTACTATCAATGATGATAGTAGTGAATAAGATGGTAGTGACAATGGTGACAGTAGTAGTGATGATGGTGAGAGTAGTAGTGATGATTGTAATTGTAGTAGTGATGATGATCATAGTAATGGTGATGATGACAGTAGTCGTGATGATTGTGGCAGTTGTATTGATGATGGCAGTAGTAGTGATGATTGTGATTGATGATGGTATTTGTAGTGATGATGGTAACCCATCGCAGAGTTGGGTATGCCGTTTTGATTTTGGGCAAAACGGCACATCTACCTTATTAGTACTAGGTAGGGATTATCAACTCTGCGTAAGCAGAGTGGTATCGCCCCCCATATAGTGGTACATGCCGGCCGAAATGTCTGTCTGTCTGTCCGATAACTCCTCCTAGACCGTTCGACGGATTTTCACCAAACTTCACACGAACAGTCGGTGCGTGAATGCGATGGTAATAAAATAAAAATATTATTTGAATATGTGCAATAGTTATGATTTTAGGTCCAAAATATGGTTTCCCCCCTCCCCAAGGACAAACCCCCCACCCCCCACCCTGTACCTGTTCCCGAGTAATGATGATGGCGCTCTGTGTGAGAGTTCCCCGTAGGGGCACTCTCACACAGAACGCCATCGTTCAGGGGGTGAGAAAAACTTGCGACACATTTGTTTGACATTAGAAGTGATGGTAGTAATAGTGGGGATAATGCTGATAGTAGTGATGATGGTGATAATAGCAGTGATAATGGTTGTAGATTTAGTGATAATGATGACAGTAGTAATAATGTTGGTATTGATGATGATAACAGTAGTAGATATTATGGTGATAGTACTAGTAGTAGTGATGATGGTCATAATAGTATTCATGATGGTGGCATTAGTAATGATGATTGTAAGATGATTGTGACAGTATTAGTGATGTTGGTCAGTAGTATTGATGATGGTGAAAGTTGTAGTAATGATGAGAGTAGTAGTGATGATGGTGAGAGTAGTAATGATGATTATAATAGTAGTAGTGCTGATGATATTAATGATGATAGTGACTAGTTGTGATGATGGTGACCGATCGCAGAGTTGGGTATGCCGTCTTGATTTTGGGCGAAACGGCACATCTACTTTATTACGAATTTATAGGTACCCTCCCATTTTCTTTTGTGATCATGCTGCCATTTCTCGTGTGCGCGGATCACTATTTTAAGAACTGTAATGTCACTCTTTTAACTCTTTACTTCTATCCACCTTGCGCCAAACACCCATAAAGAGGTCACGTGACACTGCCCCATGCTCATTTCCCTCCCCCTCTTTCCACGAATTTCCCTCGCTCCTCTCTCTCTTTCTCTCCCCCTCGGGATATTTGATAGGCTGGAGCTAACCACTCCTCCCCTCACCACGTTGTCACTAAATAATAAAAAATAACCTTTCCTGTGAATGGTATTCTGTCGTGCTTATTGAAGGTTATTGATCTAGTTATGTCTGCCTGTAGAGTATAGAGATCATATGCCCTATATAACTGTGTCTACTATTCTTATGTAAATTAATAACATGAAAGGTGCATCATTCGTATTCCTACCCAGTCAACTATCCCCTTATATAAAACGCCTCAATGATACTGGATGAATAATAATAGCAATGTTAAGAACAAAAGATTATATTCTGGCAACTGTAGTATAACATATACATTATATACCTAGATGTCTATAACAATGCAACAGTTAATTCTTAACATTGACCATATTTCACAAGCCTATATTTTATGATGGGTACTTTCTCACGATGTAATTTGCATTCCCCGCTTCTCACAGAAGATAAGTTTACCTATCATAGGTAACATATAATTCTGCAGGGTCTACATTCTCTTTATTTTTAACACCTTACGAGCGGCCTATGCGGTTTATTTATGTGTACCGCCCAGCGGGGTGTTTTTAGCCAAAATAGGGCTGTTTACGTGATCATTTTCATGCCTAAGTAAGACCCAGAACGTAAAACAAGTATCTATCCCTGAAAGGGCATAAACAGAGCTTTCGAATGACACCATAACGATCCTTGTAGGATGGATAGTTTTTCTTAATAATGGTGCAACGCCTGTGCCCTCAAAATAATCTCTGTAATTTCGGTACATAATTGAGTATGTAGCGAGTGAGAGAGGGAGGAGGGAGCTGAGTCTTGTGTCAGTAATGGTCTAACAGATTCGCTGGTCTACCAGTCATACGCTCGCTAGTCTCCTGACACCACTTGTCTCTCTCTCTCAGCCACAATTAATAACTAATATATCCACACATCATCTCTTATTTCATCGCCGCCACATAGTCCAGTTTTAGTTTAACTCGACATATAATTCTGCAGGGTCTACATTCTCTTTATTTTTAAACGTCTGCGGGGCCGGTAGGTCCCATACAAAAATAGTCTTGCTTCCGTCTGGAAAGTCTGGAACACTGTGAAACAGCAGTATCTTGTTTCTTCCTCTTCTTCCTAGCTGTTCACATCAGGCCACCAACATTCACTCAGCTCCCCTTCTTCTGTCACGCAACAGGTCGCACCATGAAGTTTCTGTGACCCTTGCTGTAGGCGGGCATTGTGCGTACAAGCTATGGGACATTGCAGGTCAATCTGGGCAAAAGGTGACTCACTATTCTTGCCAGGGAAGACTGATACTGCTATTCTTTGGCTATCGTCTATTTGTTGTAGAGGAATGCGAATAGGAGAGCAAGGTTGCAGATGCATTTGCAGAGGCTGTGACCCGACAGAGGGTGTCCGTCGTTCTGAGGTTCCCCATGAATGAATGAATGAATATATAAAAAGGTGGGTAAGGGTGAAAGAAGGGAAATTTGTGTTGATGTAGTAAGAGAGAAAGTGTTAAAGTAGGAGGATAAAGAGTGTCGGGGATTGACCCAACGTGCATGAGTTGTTAATTAGGGTTGGGGCGGGGGGTTGTAACTGTCGATTATATTTAGAGTACATTTTGGAGAGCTTCAGTATGGCATTCCAAGAAGGGGTGGAGTATTGATTTAGGGTGGTATAGGTTGCGAAAAAGGTGGTAATTTTGGATGGAAAGGGTCTATAAGGTGGCCTGGCAATTTTGGATGGTAAGGGTCTAAAGGATGGTGGCAAAAGCATAGATGTCAACTTCCGAGTTTGGGGGTGGTTGCACTGCTTTATAAAGATTACTTTACATTGTGTGATTTGTAATTTTTGAGACATTTTGGATGGTTGGTGAGTAAACGGCCCGTCACACAATGCCGATGTAAGTGCCGACGCTAGCCAACTTAAGGGTTGTAGCGAAGTCTTCACCTAATTTGCCGCACTGAGTGAGTGGGCACCAACTCCCGGGGGAGGTCGTCACAGGTTTCAGGAAATGTTCGACATGAACAACTCTCATATGTTGAGTCGGCGGCAAGCGAGGTCACAAAATTGGACGGAAAGGTGACGGTAGGCGGTCGGCATCCAGTAGGTGTCAGACGGTACAAGGGCGCCGACCTGTCTGCCTCAGACGCCGCTGCCACCATGCCTCGTCTGTCTGACAAGAAGACCACCAAGCCTAGGAAGGCCATGCCAACCCCCTCCCAGCCCCTATTCTCCTCTATCGACGAAGAGGAATATGTGTCAGGCTCACCACTAGATGAGGATGTACCTGCACGTGGGACTGTGCAGAATGATGCAGCCCGGGACTCATCACCTGATGTCCCTCGCGACCCGCCCATCATCACTGAGGAGATTGGGGAGCCGATCAATGTCGAGGAGGAGGATGCGAATGCTGAGGGCGAGGTGGAGGACAACGCATCCTACACCAACAAACCAGGACGACGTCGACCAATCCTGAAAATCATCTACACCGACAAGCAGGAGGTAGACCTGGCCGAGTGGTTTCGAGACAACCCAATATTTTATGTCAAAGGTGGCAAGGACTAAAAGGACGCGGCTCTGAAGGCGGTGCTGTACGAAGCCAAGGCCAATTCAATGAATACCCCTGTTTTTGGTGAGTCTAGTTCCTATTATGTATGTGTGAAAGACTGGTTGTTTTGGCACCTGTGTCTTTACTATTGTAAAATTATAACACGGAACAAATTAGCCTTATTATTCTAACCATACCAGATGCACCACAGGCACCAAAATAACCCGTCTCTTGCCCTTATAGTACCCTTTACTGGTGAAATATAATATATATATAATATATCTACTGTACTGACACCATGTCCTAATATATATTATGTAGTGTTCTTTTCCCTGCACCTACCGCATATTTATTAATACATCTGTCAGTGTTCCATGTTACACTACACATCTTCCGCCTACTTGCCTACATATCAATACATTGTCATAAACCATGTCATGTCATATACTATTGTATTTTGCAAGCATTTACATATTTCTGCTCTGTACAGGTACGCAGGTGAAGTCCTGACTGGACTCGCTGCGCACCCGTTACGGCCGCTGTGTGCTGACGTGACGGTGGCAGGAGGTAAACTGTGGTGTGGGTGTCCTTGATGTACCTTTATATATAGTATGCCTACGACAGACCGGTTTGCCTCGGTCCGGGTCAAGTGTGACAGATTTGGGGTCCAGTGTGACAGGGTGGCCGTCCATCGCCGCCGTAGTATCTATAGGCGCCGCCTTACCTCCTATAGGTACCGCTCGTCGGGAGCATTGTCGCCGACCAGTTTGCGAGCTACGGCACAATAGTCATGCGCCAACCGTTATTTGTCCTTAGTTCTTAGTGCATGGTCGCCGCTCGATCCCATTCAGTTGCCGTTAAGCGCCATGCCCGTCCATAGTGCCCGCCGTGGGCACGATCACCCATGTTACTCGGCAGTGGTCTCCCCTTTCTATCGCCACTCCTTAAGTCGCCTACCATCGGCACTTAAATCGGCATAGTGTGACAGGGCCTTAACCGAATTGGTGAAATTTTAGTGTGAGTTTATGGTGTGTCAAAGATATTAAGTGAATTGGGGATTGGGAGCCTCTCTGTTAATGGGATGTTAAAGGTTTGACCAGGGGCAGATGGGTTGAGTAATATTATTTAAAATTTGGACAAAGTGATTAACCCACTGGACCCCAGCGATGCACGTGATGCGTCGGCAATGTATGCAACGCTAAACCCTAGCGCTGCATAGGGTGCGTTTAACTACTCCGGTCCTATGGCACATAGAGGGCTCAAATTTGTTTTGAAACTGCTTAAGTATCCCACGCAACAATGCCGATGGTTGAAAACTCTCAAAGTCCAGGTGTTTTTGCATGTTTTGCCTACCCATCTCCCCATGTTAATTCCGACTTTCGGGCGCTCGTAGGACCCTTTAATGACCTAGTTTTTAGTTGTCCTTCATTTATAACCTATTCCAGGTGTTTTCTGGATTTTTTGTTTTTAAACCTGCCGGTCCTGGAGTGTACATTTATATTATATTGCCTGGTGCTCAGTGAGTTAAAGGTCTTAAGTTTTTCAAGTTGTTTATTTGCCAGAATGTTACAATACACATAAAGTGGAGGGATGCGGGAGAGTTCATGTAGGTGTTCCGATGTTTGGAACTCATACCACTGAGTTCCATGGATCATCCTCAGTGCTTTATTTTGTAATCTTTGGAGTTAAATTGTGTGCGTGTTTGACAAAAAATGCTGGTCAGTGGGGCATAGCAAAGAAGGAGTCTAATTAAGGCTTTATACAAATGAGTTTGGTTTTGATTAAGGAATTTCGGAAACGGAAAATTATTTGGAGGGATTTTGCAGCAATGGGGAAATTTTACTTGAATTACGATGAAAGCATAGTTTTATGTCGAAGGTTAGACCGAGTACATTGTTAGTGGGTGAGACAGTTACTGGGATACGATGATCGGGAGGAGGTGTGCGGGAGTTGACGAATAGTGGTCTATGACGGAGATAACCAGTGGAAATGTAGGTAATAAAGGATATTCTTGGATGAGCCTGAATCCGCCATTACTGTTCCCATTGTGCTACTTGGTGAAGCTCTCTCTTGGCTTTGTTTGTTCCTCATGAATGAATGAATGAATATAGAAAAGGTGGGTGAAGGTGAAAGAAGGGAAGTTTTTATTGGTTAAGTAGGAGGGACAGTGGTAATAGTGAGAGAAATAGGGTGTCGGGGCTTGACCCAACGTGCGTGAGTTAAGTAATTAGGTTGGGGTTTTATTGTTTTTGTCGGAGCAGTTACTTTAATGAGATTCAGTATGGCTTGCCAAGAAGGGGGCTGGGGATGGTGGGAGTAAAATAATTTTGGGTGGTATCAAATTGAAAGTGCTTGCTATTGGGTTTTTTGTATGGTAGAGGAAGTCTACTGGAGAACTTGGGTTTTTAATAATTTAGGGTGGTAATAATGCGAAAATGGTATAGAAGGAGGGGGGGGGGTAATTTTGGGTGGCATAGAGTAAAAAACGGGGTAATGCTGGGGAAAGCTGTCAATGGCAGAAATTGTCAGGTGGCTGTAATGGTATTTTATTTTGAAGTTGACATTAAATGGGTGTTGTCTTTTAATTTAGTTGTAATTTGGCTAAGGATTGGTGTTAATGCGAAATTTGTGGGTGGATCTGTGAAGTTATATATATTTAATTATTGTAAGTGAATCTACGAGTGGGTGCCTCTCGGTTGTCAGGGTGAAGGAGGTTTGACAAGGGGCGGGGGGGGGGAAATTCTATTGAACATTTGAATGAAGTTGTCGTGAAAGGTCTCAAGTTTAATAAGTTGTTTTTTCTGCTAAGTGATTCCAATATGTATTAAGAGGGGGGATGCGGGCTAGATCGTGAAGATGATGTGCCGTCTGCAATTCAAACCACTGAGTCCCGAAAATCCATCTCAGTGCTGTATTTTGAATTTGTTGTTATTTTAGTTGGTTAGTAGGGGCCGAAAGAGTGATGCTGAGTGGGGTGTAGCACAACAGAGTGATGCTGAGTGGGGTGTAGCACAACAGAGGTCTTATTAGTGCTTTATATAAGTGAAGCTTGGTTTTAATTTAGGCATTTCGGAATCTAAAGATGGTTTGGAGGGATTTTGATGCGATGGCAGTGGAAGTTTTAGCTTGATGATGGAATCGGAGGAATTTGTCAAATGTGAGGCAGAGTACTTTGTTAGTGAGAGAGAAATGTATTTGTGTGCGGTTAGGGAAAGGTGCTCGGGGGTTTAGAAATAGGGGTCTTGGACAGGGATGTCCTTTGGTATAATAGGTAATGTAGGATTTGTGAGGATGAGCCTGAATCCGCCATTTTTGTTCCCATTGTGCTACTTTGTCAAGTTCTCTTTGAGCTGCTCTGTTTGTCAATGTGTCTAGTCTGTCTGATCTTATTAATTGAGTCACGCCGTCTGCATACATTACTGTGAGAGAGTCATTGTAAATGGGGTTGGGAAAGTAATTTGTGTATAGGATGTAGAGGGTAGGAGCGAGCACTGAGCCTTGAGGTACGCTTGCGTTGAGGGCAAATGCATCTGAATAAAGAATAGAAATTTCAATTTTGGCTGTTCTATTATCCACAAAATTGCAAAAAAAGTGTCTGAGTTATGGGAAGTTGAAATTTTCGCAGATTTTGTACTTCAAGCCTTCGTGCCACACGGTATCAAAAGCTTGTGTTATGTCCTTGGTAATTAAAGCTGTCTTGTTTTTTCGTCTGGATTGTATATTATGTGAATGTAGTTTGTAATAATGTTTAGTGCTTCCTGTGTCAATCTATATTTTCTAAAATTGCATGTGTGTGAGGAGTCCTACGTCTTCGAGAAATAGTCTAAGTCGGTGGTTTATGATACGTTCTAGAGTCTTCCCAAGAGTCTCAAGTAGTAATGGGTCTGTAGTTTAGTGGATCAGTGTTGTCTTGGTTTTTCTTGGGAATGAGGATAATGGTCACTCTCTTGAAGCATTCGGGAAAGTAGCCTGATGCCAGGATGGCATTGTAGAGGCGAGTGAGTGCTGTTATGAAAGTGTTAGGTAGGTGTTTTACAAGGTGATGATTAATTCCCGTGGCACCAGGCGCCTTTCTCCGTGTTTTAGACAGAATGAACATGACTTCGTCTGGCACAATGGGAGCGGTGAGTATATTTTGAGGGTCAAGTGTGTTTAAGCTAATGTGTGTGTCATGGGAGATGTTGTTGGGGATGATAGTTCGATGTTGTTCTATATTGCGGATGTGTTGTCTGGCAGGCCTTTCAGGGGGGTGTGGGTGGTATACTTGTTGCCATGTCTGTTTAAATGTATCTGTGATAGCCCTAGGATCAGTAATTTGTGTTGCTATTTACAGTGAGGGAGGATGTTCTGGGCGTGTTATTACCTTTTAAGCGTTTTATGTGTTGCCAGAATGTCCAGGGCTTAGTCTTTCTGTGTTGTTCTGCTGAGTGTACCAGGTATGTCCAGTGAGAGTCATGATCAGATTGCAGGCTATTAAGGATGTAATTTCTGAGGTTGGAGAGGTCGTAGTGTACTCGGCCTGGTATGTGGTTGGGTTTGTTTTGTTCAAATTGACGACGATAGCACACTAGGAGTCGTTGTGTTCTGATGGAGGGTCTGAAAGTGTGCTTGATTTTGTATGTAGTTTTTGGGATGGTTGTGTTTGCTGCATTAATGATTTTGTTTTGTAGGTTCTCTATTTGTTGATCTATGTGTGTGTCGTGTTGTCCCTCATACTCGTGTATGTAGTTTTCTTCAGATAAAATGTGTTTAAATTCTTCCCAGTTTGCTTGTGAGTAGTTAAAATGAGATTGACATGGGACTTGAATTGGGTTTAAAGATATTTACATGGAAACTGGGATGTGATCTGATCCTGAAAGTGGCCCTGGGGACATGTCGTGATGGAATATATTAAAAGTTCGGTTTTAACAAATTAGATCAGGTTGACCATTACCATGTGATGTGAAAATTATAGAAAATTCTGGGCCTACAAAATGTAATCTTTTGGTGTTATGTAGTGCTAGTAATTGTGTTCCATGTGGATTATTGCTATTATGTTGGAAAGTTAGGTGTCTAGCGTTAAAATCTGCGAGTATGAGTGTGGGTGCATTGTTATTTAATAAAATATTCAAGTCTGTGTAAGGGATGTAGGTATTTGGTCTGACATTATGTGGTGGCAACACTGAGGGGACCAAGTGTTGTGTGTGTTTTGACTGCAAGGACATGTTTGTAAATGAGTTTGGTAAATGAGTTTGGAACAGTGTGCGAAAAACGGAATTTGAAGGTAAATGCGGGGAAGAGCAAGGTTATGGTCTTTGAAAGGGGTGAAGTCACAGAGTGTGAGGTGAAGCTGAACGGTCAGGCTATGGAGATCATCAACTCTTTTAAGTATCTGGGCAGTGTGTTGAGTAAAGATAGGACTATGGATGAAGAAGTGCGGGAGAGGGTACAACAGGGGAAGAGGGTTGTAGGAACGCTGAAAGCAGTAACAAGAAATAGGGTGGTCAGTATGGAAGTGAAGAAGTCCTTGCATGACAGTGTGGTAATCCCGATACTGACTTACAGAAGCGAAGCATGGACGTTGGTTGAGAGATTCAGACCAAGAGTGAGAGCAGTGGAAATGAATTACTTAAGAAGTGCGTGCGGAGTTACATGGAGGGATAGACAGACTAATGAAGAAGTAAGAAGGAGGTGTGGTGTGGAGGTAGATGTGCTGGAAAGTGTGAAAAGGAACAATTTGAGATGGTTCGGCCATATGGAACGTATGGAAAGCGAGAGAATGACTAAGGGTGTACGAGAACGAGGGGGAGGGACAGAGAGGGAGAGGTAGACCGAAGGAGAGGTGGAAGGATGGAGTGAGGAAGTATATGAACGAAGGCGGTGCTGATTGGGGGAAGGGGCGTCGACTGACTGGGGCAGAGGTGCATGGGGGCAGTTCATTCGTGGCCACCCCTTCGGGGATCACGGCATCAGGCAATAGATAGATAGATAGACATGTTTGTATGTCCAGTCTGTGATGAATTCGTGTTGAATGGCGCTTTTAACCCTGGACAGGTTTCGCGTTCTAACGCGTACGGTAAAGGAAACGAGGGTCGAAAGTGGCACGCCGCACTAAAATATTCGCCAAAAATCAGGTAATTGAGATAGATTTTTTGTCTACATTTGAACATGTAATATAAGGAATGCTTAATCTAATGTGAAGTGGAATTGAAAATCAGAGTGATTTTTATATTTTTAATGATTATTCTAGAAAAATAACTTAAGAAAATGACTAATTTACTAAAAAATAAAAATAAATACTTAAAGTTCCCTGAGGATAGTGAAACTCTGGTGACTAGTAGGGGGATGGTGTGGACCTCATCAGCTGCAGTTTTGTCGACCTGGGTCCCATAGGGCGCGATCTGTGCAAAGAATAAAAAGGGTTAATTTCGAAAACTCTAAAAAAATGATCAATGGTTTACAGAAAATCATTAGGGTGCCTAAATATTGGTGGATTTAGCTGAAACTTTGTCAGAGTAGTGCCAACCAACACTGGAACACAGGGAAACCCTAAATATTGAGATCAGAACTAGTAAATAGCAATGACATAGCATTGTGTACACTTAACTCCGAGACGTCAGACAGTTTTCGGCAAAAATTTGAGAGAAAAAAATTCATAACTGAACAAATTGTTTATGAATCTGCCTATAAATCACCATGGACATTCCTAAACAACCTAAGAACAATATCAGTATGAATAATGGGGGTTTGGAGTAGTTATACACACACAGTACTGAAAGGGTTAACCTTATCTCCCAGCACCGCTCCGGCCGCAACCCTCTGAAAGTAGACAACACTTTCCACAATGTATAGGATGATTATAAATGCATGGATTTTGATCACAACTCATGTGAATGATGAATACTGCTTGAATAATACATACTACACCCTAAAAATATTAAAAAAATATAAAAAAAAAAATGTGGGGGCATAACAGGTAAGTACTTGGTAAATTTCAATCAGCAGGAACAGGTAAAATGGTAATAAAATGGGTAGCTTGTCCCTGGGAACTGGGGGCATGACAGGTAAGTCATTGGTACCAATCAATCAGCAGAAACCAGGAAAAATTATAAGGAAATGGGTAGGTAGTCACTGGGGCACAACAGGTAAGTACTTTGTCAAATTCAATCACCAGGAACAGATAAAATGGTAATAAAAGGGGTAGCTTGTCCCTGGGCAACTGGGGGCATGACAGGTAACTAATTGGTACCAATCAATCAGCAGAAACCAGGTAAAATTATAAGGAAATAGGTAGGTAGTCACTGGGGGCACAACAGGTAAGTACTTTGTCAAATTCAATCACCAGGAACAGGTAAAATGGTAATAAAATGGGTATCTTGTCCCTGGGCAACTGGGGGCATGACAGGTAAGTCATTGGTACCAATCAATCAGCAGAAACCAGGTAAAATTATAAGGAAATGGGTAGGTAGTCACTGGGGGCACAACTTGTAAGTACTTTGTCAAATTCAATCACCAGGAACAGGTAAAATGGTAATAAAATGGGTAGCTTGTCCCTGGGCAACTGGGGGCATGACAGGTAACTAATTGGTACCAATCAATCAGCAGAAACCAGGTAAAATTATAAGGAAATGGGTAGGTAGTCACTGGGGGCACAACAGGTAAGTACTTTGTCAAATGCAATCACCAGGAACAGGTAAAATGGTAATAAAATGGGTAGCTTGTCCCTGGGCAACTGGGGGCATGACAGGTAACTAATTGGTACCAATCAATCAGCAGAAACCAGGTAAAATTATAAGGAAATGGGTAGGTAGTCACTGGGGGCACAACAGGTAAGTACTTTGTCAAATTCAATCACCAGGAACAGGTAAAATGGTAATAAAATGGGTAGCTTGTCCCTGGGCAACTGGGGGCATGACAGGTAACTAATTGGTACCAATCAATCAGCAGAAACCAGGTAAAATTATAAGGAAATGGGTAGGTAGTCACTGGGGCATAACAGGTAAGTACTTTGTCAAATTCAATGAGGAAATACACCAATAGCGAAATCAGAAAAAAAAAACAAGAAAAAAAAAACAAGAAAAAAAAAATTGTGGCGGCATATGGCAACTCAGATATCTGGCAACAGTCAGGACACGACGTCACACAATCTAGCCATCATGTGTAGAAGACTGAAAGTCCTAAGTCTAATACAAAGGCATGAAACATATGATTACTGTAACTTTCAACAAATATGGTACAAAAACTTACTGTGTTTACTGGGTCATATGTGGCACCGGAAAAGGGGTGAAAGGGTTGTGGTGGGAGGAGCGAGCAGCGCAGGTCTGTCTTTGGTGGGGTCCCAGCTCCTACTGATAGATGGCTTGCCTCACCAGGAAATTCAGCCTCCTATTGGCTCCCCCGGTCACGTGACATGCAAGCATAGACAAAGGCGGATTTTCGCGTTCCTTAAATGACCCCACGAATCCTGTCCAGGGTCATGATTGCAACTCCATCGTGAGCATCGCCGTCAGTCTGTCGTGTTGTGTAACCAAAGAATTAAATTTGATGTGTGTTGTATGTGCAATTGCTATTGATTAGTATTATGTCCGGGTCATTATCTAGAACTAATTGTGTGAGTAGGTGTCTGTTTGTGTAGTAGTGCCTTATGTTGTATTGGATGACTCTTAACATGATGGGGTATCGTGAAGTGAGCTATGTGTGGGGGAATGTGGGGATGTTGGAGCCCGGGATGGGTAGGGAGAGGATGAAGGGCAGCCTCCTCCAAATGTTAGAGATTTGGAGGTAAAGTTGGCATTTTTCCTTGGGGTTACAGTTTTCCGCGACTTTGACCGAGAACGGTTCGAGTCAGGTGGGAGTAAATCAGGTGGGCTGCTGAGTTTATGATTTAGAGGAGATTGGGGAGGAATGGTGGGCGTTTTTGGTGTAGGAAGGGGTGGGGGTGGCATGAAGGATGTTGGGGTAGTGAGGTCAGGAAGATCAGGGTCAGATGCATTGAGAGGAAGGCTTTTTGAGGGATTCTGATTGAGGGACATTGTGGGATTTCAGGTTGGTCAGTGCCAGTCGTGAGAGAGGGGTTTTAGATAGGGGGTTCTTGAGGTTCATTTTCAGTGGTGGATGAACACTGGTGGGAGGGATTGCGATTTCAGGGATTTTGTTGGCATTTGGGCGATGAGGAATAGGGGTAGTGGTGGATGAGGTGGAGGTAGAGGTTGAGGGTAGTGGTAGTGTGGTGGAGGATGGGTTAAGGGGGGGGGGGGAGGGGTGATGGGTTTGGGGTATGAAGAAGAGTGGCTGAGAGAGTTGGAGTGGGAGAGTTCTTGCTATGTTGAAACCAAGACTCAGGGATCATGATGGCAGGGAGGTTGTGGGCAGTTAGGCCATCATTTCGGAGCTTGTTAAATTGTGGGGTAACTTTTTGGTTTGTGAGATGGAGTGCAACATTAACAAGGACTGAAGTTTGGGCGAATATTTCGCGATGGAAGAAAGGGCTGGGAGGATTGGTGTTGGGTGGGGGTGGGGCGGAGGATTAAGGGGTGTGTGAGGTGGCAGCTGAAGCATATGATATGACAGTGACTGGGTGGGATGAGAATAGAGGACGTGTTTGGTTGGGAGTGGATGGAGTAGCCTTGAGTGTGTTCTAGTTTATTTTAAGACATTAAGACAGAAGGGACATTCGGCATTAATTGCAATGTGAGGGTCATTGCAGGGTGCTTGAAGAGCAGGTGGTCAATGAATGCCCTGACTTAGCACAACGAGAGCAAGTTGCTGTTGTTTTACATTGGGCTGTTTGATGTCCGTAATCATAGCACTTGTAGCACTGTTTGAGATTGATCCAGGACTCAGGGGTCAGAAAATTAAGCGGCAAAATCACATGAAATGCCTTGAGACCTGTTTTGAGAAGCTTACTGGCCTTCTGAGGGGAGGTAAAACGAATTTTGAGTGCGTTACGGGTTTTTTTGAATACTTCATACACAGTGATGGTGTTTTTCTGGGAAATTTCCCTAGCAATCTCATCTTCGTCTCTGTTGAAGATGCTTTTGTCAGGGTGCAGAATCTTAACAGTGCAGGCAGCTTTAAGTTCTGGGGAGAGGACTAGTTCATAACCAGCAGACTTGAGTTTCTTTAGAGTGGCATGGTTAAGATAGACATTAAGATCTTTTTGGGAAGCAAGTCTTATCTTTATGACATTGAGATTTGTGAAAACCCTGACTATTTGAGTTTGTGTGATGCTAAATATATGAGAGCCTGGGTCATCAAGGGGAGGGTTAATGGATTTAAATTTGACATAGAGTGCCATACTGAATCATTGGTAGAAATATTTGAGGGGTAACTATAGAAAAAATGTATTAAGTGAATGGGGAAAATAAAACATTGAATTTAGGGAGATAGTGAAAGTTACTTGAAATTATTAAAGGAGATTTAACCTAAAACTGTACCCAGGGGGCACCCCTATGGGATGTCCCCAGCAAAACCCTACTTTCTACCTATGCCCTTGGACTGTAATGTCACAGGGACCCTAACCTACTTGAAGACTAAACCCTACCCACTTGCCTCCTATTACCCGGGGCTAAACCCCCCCCCCCCCCCCCCCTTCATGGCAATGCCTTCAGGGTTCGGCGTCGTACTACAAGTGGGCTTCTACTGGGCGGGAGCGGGTATTAGACCAGTCAAAGTAGGGCTGGACTTAGAACAAATTGCAATAGAAGGTTTTTTGGCTTTAACTTGTTTATTAGGTCCCTCTGATGAACATATAAAAAGTCTCCAACTTTTGGACACCGGAAAAGTGGTTAATTTGCATAAATTCAAGATGGCCGCCGTCCAAAGCTTCAATTTACAGATAACTTTTTCCTGGTTGCTCCTAGACCCTATAAATGTATTACAAACAACGTTTTTTTGGCTTTAACTTGTTTATTAGGTCCCTCTGATGAACATATAAAAAGTCTCCAACTTTTGGACACCTGGAAAGTGGTTAATTTACAGCCCAAAACCTTACAGCCAAAAAATCTTCTATTGCAATTTGTTCTAGGTCAAGCCCTACCTTTACTGCACATTATTGTCTATTACATTTTGCCTAGGCCTATACTAATCCCATCATCTTGTTTCTTGTTTCAACAGATTGGTGCGACATCTACCGAAGCCATGGAAGAAGAGGTGGTGCATAATCCCTGCGGCATTTGCTCAAACACGTTAGACGAAGGAGAAACAGTCAAGCTGAGGGCGAAGGGAGCAGATACTATCAACAAGGCCAGTACTGAACGTGGAACGCCATCAATTACCGTGTCCGAGGGCCAAACGGTGCACATTGATTGCCGAAAGAAGCATGTCAATACGAAGCCAAATAGAATTCCTGGGAAGCAGAAGAAACGTCCTGAAAAACCTGCTCTTCGTTCTCAGACACCAGACTTTTGTTTTACAGAGAACTGCTTTTTTTGTGGTACAAAAATCTATTTGGACACAAAGCACGATTCAGAAGAAGTGTATCCAGTACGCACCTTCAACTTTCAAAGGACAATACTTTCTGCATGTGATGCCAGGGCTGATGAGTGGGCTGACACTTTTAGAGGCCGAATTAACTTTGCACGCGATCTCCCAGCAGCTGACGCAATATATCACAAGCAGTGCAGCTCAAATTTCCAGACACATAGGCAGATCCCCTCCAAATATCGTGATTCCGCAGACAGTGAACCTCCTCGCAAGGGTCGAAAGTAGATGCCTCACGAGAGGAAGCATTTCTACTCGCAATCGAGGACCTAGTCAGTGGCAATGATGATGAACAGACTACAGTGGTTGATCTCGTTGATAGAATGTCCCAGTTGTGCCCTGATGTTGAAGCGTATAGTGTAAAATACATGAAACAGAAACTTATTTCATATTTTGGGGATGAACTGGTTATTAGTAACGTGCATGGACGCAGCGATGTTGTAACTGTCAAAGAAAGTGCTGCAAAGATTTTGCAACAATTCAAAGACTCACCACAGACTGATGATGAGGAAGCAGAACAAAGAAAGATAGTCAGGGCTGCGGCACGGTTGATCAAAGCAGATATAAAGAACATTGATACTTGTAGAGATTTCTATCCAGATCCTTCTGAACTCCGGTCGCTGGAAAAGAATGTGGCGTACGTTCCGCAGTCCCTTCGTATATTGCTGCAAGAGACGTTCAGTGGCAAGTCATGTGATCTTGAAGTTGCATCAATTGGACAAAGTATCGTGCAACTTACCAGACCAAGGGCCATTGTAGCACCCATTCAGTATGGATTGGCGGTTCAAATGCACCAGCACTTTGGTTCCCGCTTTCTTGTGGACAGTTTACACAGCCACGGCTTCTGTCTGCCTTACGCAGAAGTTTTGAGGTTTTCGAAGTGTGCTGCCAATTTCAGGGGCACCAACATATCCACTGCAGGCAGGTTTGGACAGTTCGTTGCAGACAATGTTGATCACAACTTGCGTACGCTTGATGGGCGAGGAACATACCATGGTATGGGTATAATTGTTGCTGTCACCCCTGAAGTAAGAGACACAACATCAATACCAAGATTGCAGTCACCTGAAAACAACTTCACGGCAGCTCAAATTGAAATCAAATACTACCGCAGTGTTCGCAAGAAGGGTGGGCCTCTCGAATTTAGAAAGCTTGACCCCTTTCAGCATCTGACAAGCTTGAAAATCTGGACATACTGTGGAAAACGTCATGGTTGCTTCGACCAAAACGACCAGGCTGGTCCGGCTTAATGCAGAGTGTGTGCCATGGACCACACCCAGGGAAATCATCCATCCATTTCTTGCCCATGATTGACATGGACCCTACGGACATGAGTTGTATTTACTCAACACTTCACTTCGTTGCTGCGGAAAGCCATCGCCAGGGAACGACGCCAATGCTGACATTCGACCAACCGCTTTATTGGAAAGCGAAGACGATCATTGTTCATGAGAAGGAAGGAAGCGAACTGAAACCCATTGTTTTGAACCTTGGTGGCTTTCACTCTGTGATGAGCTTTTTGGGATGCATGGGCCATGTTATGGAAGCATCTGGGCTTAAGGAGGTTTTGGAACTTATATACGCTGAAAATGCTGTGACCCAAATGCTGAGTGGGAAAGCCTATGCACGAGCAATCAGAGGCCACTTCTTGGTTGACACAGCCTTGAGTTCGATTGTGTTAGGCAGGGCATACGGTGTCAACCTCTCAATGGTAGATGAGGAAAGTGACGCATGCAAGGACTTCCAGGAGGCTGCAGATCTTTTGGATAAGCTGTTGCGTGAAGACGTTTCACCGGATGAAGTCTGCAGTAAAGACGTTTTCAACAGAATTTCTGAAAAACTTAAAGCTGAGAAGAGCTCCTTAGCAGAGCATAAGATGGGAAAGCTATGGATTCAATACAAGGACATGATTGACCTGCTGCGTCGCTTCCTGAGGGCACTGAGAATGGGCGATTTCCTACTGTACCTCGGAACACTCCAGGAGATGTTGCCGTACTTTGCAGCGTGTGGTCATAACAATTATGCCAAGTCAGCCCATGTGTACATTCAAGACATGATTGAACTTGAGCAGCTCAACCCAGACATGTTCTGTCAATTGAACTCCGGTCTATTTGTGATCCGCCGAAGTGATCGGCTGTGGGCAGGACTGCCAAGCGACTTGGTTATAGAGCAGGTTTTGATGCGCTCTTTGAAAACGAATGGTGGATTGACACGTGGTAGGGGCATGGAGGAAACGCAACGCCTGCGCTGGTTACTTGCTATGCCAGCCTGCGCTGAGGTGAGTGAAGTTATGCAAGAACTGACAGGGAAGCATTTCCACACCTCTGAGCAGCACAAAGAAATGACTGAAGCAAGGCGTGAACGAGATAGATAGGGCACAGAGAAGATTCTCGCATTCTTCAAGGATTATGATCCATTTCAAGAATCAAATGAACTCAGGAATATTGCCAACGGTGTGACAGGACCAGCCTCGGCCAATCCTCATTTACTGTATGAGGTTGGTATGAACATTGTGCAGAAGATGGAAGGTAGCAATGCTTTTGACTTTTCATTTAGGAAGAAAGATCAAGTTGAGTCGTTGGGTGCAAAGGTTACAATCAGTGCTGAAAAAGTACCAATCGACCCACAGCTCCTTTTCCAGAGGCTCCTCATCTTTGCTAATAACAGGGACTTAGGTGTTGAAGAGGTCTTTGCGTATGAGTTGTCTAGCTACCCTACTGCTCTGTTCGATAAGTGGGGGAGGCTCAGGGAAGCCAATAAACCACAGCTAGGAGATGAGATAGCTGCTGTTGTTCCCAAGTCGTCATTGGAATCATTTGAGGAAGAAAGGACTGTGACCCATGTTCTGGATGGTGGTTCCTTATTGCAAAGGATTCCATGGAAGAAGGGTGACACATTTGAGGACATTGCAAGCATGTACATGAAGCATGTTTCCAAAATCTTTCTCAACCCGGTGGTTGTATTCGACGGTTATAAATCAGGACCTACTACCAAGGACATGACACACAATCGACGATCAAAAGGAGTCTTTGGTCAAAAGGTGATGTTCACTCCAACCATGCCCCTTCGGTCAAAAAAGGAAAACTTCTTGTCAAACTCGGACAATAAGCAAAACTTCATTGACTTATTGTGTGAAACATTCAAGGCAAATGGAATTGACTGTGTCAATGCGCCAGCAGATGCAGATGTCATGATTGCGAAGAAGGGAATTGAGCATGCAAGGGAAACCGTGACATATGTGATAGGTGAGGACACAGACTTGTTGGTGCTGTTGTGTCATTATGCGGAACGAGGGATGAATGATTTGTACTTCAAGTCGAGCAAGGAAGGTGGGAAATGTTAGCATATTAACTCAGTAGCAGAAGCTCTCGGTGAAAGCATCTGTCGTGTCCTGCCAGTTGTCCATGCACTCTGTGGATGTGACACAACCTCACGACTGTATGGTATTGGTAAAGGGGCTGCCTTGAGGAAAGTGAGGGAAGACAACGGTTTCTTGAAATGTATAGAAGCATTCTGTTGCCAAAGTGGAAGTAAAGACGCGATATCATCAGCTGGTGAAAAGGCCTTGGTTTATTTGTACGGGGGAAAAGGAAATGACACCCTTGACGGACTGCGAAAGACAAAGTTTTGCAACAAGGTGGCAAAAAGTTCAACTACCGTTGAAGTTCACAACCTTCCCCCAACAACCGATGCAGCCAAATACCACTCGTTCCGAGTTTATTGTCAGGTCCAGGAATGGATGGGGAACTGTGTGGACCCCGAGAAATGGGGCTGGTGTCTGCGGAAGGGACAGCTTGAACCGAAGACGATGGATTCGCCAGTGGCTCCTGATTCACTACTGAAATTGGTCAGATGTCAGTGTAAGGGCAACTGTGACACTCAACGCTGTAGTTGCAAGCGGAATGAGCTTGAATGTTCCAGTGCATGTGGTCAATGTAAAGGACTCTGTCAAAATAGCAACTTTGATGCAAGCACCGATGATCCAAGTGAATACGAACTCCTATCATGAATTACATAATTGGCTCTGAATGACGTCATAATACGTCATGGTTTTTTTTTTTTTTTTTTTTATAAAAAAGAGGGACAACAGGTCAAAAAACCCATACAAGCACAAAGTGCCTGTGTCACCCCTTGTGAAAGAGACAGTTCAGCCTGTCTGTAAGGTTTTTCGGCTGTAAATTAACCACTTTCCAGGTGTCCAAAAGTTGGAGACTTTTTATATGTTCATCAGAGGGACCTAATAAACAAGTTAAAGCCAAAAAAACGTTGTTTGTAATACATTTATAGGGTCTAGGAGCAACCAGAAAAAAGTTATCTGTAAATTGAAGCTTTGGACGGCGGCCATCTTGAATTTATGCAAATTAACCACTTTCCCAGTGTCCAAAAGTTGGAGACTTTTTATATGTTCATCAGAGGGACCTAATAAACAAGTTAAAGCCAAAAAACCTTCTATTGCAATTTGTTCTAGGTCCAGTTAAATGATTGCTAGATTTACTGGACTATATACACAGTTAATACATTTGGACAAACAAGGTAAGGAAAGAAGTTTGGGTAAAAATAAAAATATAGGAAAGTAATGAAAATAGAGAAGGATGATGATGAGATATGAGGTGAGATGCAGATCGAGGTGCTGATTGGTGGAGAGAGATGACTGATGGAGGAGGCTGGAAGGCTAGGTCTGGCTTGTCCCCAAGACGTCCATGTTCTATCTTCTGTCTTCTATCTTCTGCAGCTTGAAGGTCTTGAAGATAGTTTGTTTCTCACCCCCTCTGGCACCAATATATCTGGCCATCATGTCAGTGACCACGCTGATTGGCTGAGACAGTCGGATGGCCAGTCTTGCATCTGCGTAGGTTCCCTTCATCTTTCTCTCTACAAATTTGGACTTTCCTCTCACCGAAATAATATCCCGGTAAGTGTTTATTGCAATTTTTTGGTAGTTTCCGGTGAAAAGAGTCTTCTAGGTACGTAATAAAACCATCATTGCTGGGATATGTAATATTCTGACCTTGGAAGGATAAATGATTGAAAACTGACCAAGCAGCATGCACATACCAAGTGCAAGGGTTTGCTTGAGGTGGCACGTCTCTCTGTTCTAACTTCTGTGCAAATTCCTGGCCGCTGATTAGTTGGCAATTTATCAATCTTCTGTCCGTTAATATTACCCCCAAGTTCACCAGATCCTCCCACTTTGCTTGCCTCGAATTCTCGCCGGTGACTGGTCAAAGTGTTTCCTAACACAGTTATTATTATTATTATTCCTATTATTAATATTATTGTTATTATTTGTTCAAAAAGTCGACTGGTATACGAAGACATAATAATTTCCCATATGCTGAAAAGAAAATAGGACCAACGTATAGTCCCATATAGGCAGTGAAATCCAATTTCAAATCTGATTAAAGCTTCCTCGTTCATGGCAACAGGGAGGCTCTCAGGTTCATTAATCATTCATGTATGCATTTGGCATTGGCCTGCAGGATATGTGTGGCCTTTATTCCGGTTTCATATTAAGTCAATAAGAACACCATTTCAACCAGTGCACAATATTAAACAGTACAAATCAACCAGTGCCAATTTAACCAGTATAATCACGAGCCATACACGAATTCAACGAAGGTGATGACTATTATACATATACTATCATAAATGCGTCAGTGCTTGGTTTAATGATTTGTGCATTCAAGTGAAGGGTTATATATTATGGGTTGTGAATGTACCAAGGCAATAGTTCATATGTACAGTTATTTATAAAAAATCGTGAACCTATCAATTTTCCATTGTGATTATATACCTATACAGATAACAGAACAAATGTTAAAGGAATTAATTATACCCTCCTCGCAAGACTATATGAGTTTCCTTTGATGAATTAATTATACCTTCCTCGCAAGACTATATGAGTTTCCTTTGATGTATTAACAAGCAATGTATTTTGGCACAGTTGCATCGTTTCCACGAAGTTGACCAAGGGCACATATGCTGAACTGCACCATATTTTACAGATCCTAACCGCTACCACGCCACATTATTTATGTGCAAAAAAAACATTCGCAGTCCAATGCAGGACTCCGATACCTATATGGTGATATACAGTACATTTAATTTCGTTTTGCAAGAGTCGGATTTTCGGTTGAATCTTAGCACTCCCATTTGATGTGTTAACAGTAGGCTAATTAATTTGTGAGAACTCTATTTCGAGGTATTTGTACATAAATAATAGAGAACAGGAGGCCGTTATTGAGCTCAATAATAGAGAACAGGAGGCCGTTATTAAGCTCAATAATAGAGAACAGGAGGCCGTTATTGAGCTCAATAATAGAGAACAGGAGGCCGTTATTGAGCTCAATAATAGAGAACAGGAGGCCGTTATTGAGCTCAATAATAGAGAACAGGAGGCCGTTATTGAGCTCAATAATAGAGAACAGGAGGCCGTTATTGAGCTCAATAATAGAGAACAGGAGGCCGTTATTGAGCTCAATAATAGAGAACAGGAGGCCGTTATTGAGCTCAATAATAGAGAACAGGAGGCCGTTATTGAGCTCAATAATAGAGAACAGGAGGCCGTTATTGAGCTCAATAATAGAGAACAGGAGGCAGTTATTGAGCTCAATAATAGAGAACAGGAGGCCGTTATTGAGCTCAATAATAGAGAACAGGAGGCCGTTATTGAGCTCAATAATAGAGAACAGGAGGCCGTTATTGAGCTCAATAATATGCAGTAGATTGGTATTGCACCGAAGAAGTTCAAAGTACTTATAAACATTTTCACTATGACAATTGAAGGGATTCGTTTTATGTTAGTCACAATACAACAAAAATATAGGTTGAGGCTCCGTAGCTTCACCACAATATCAGGGACTACCAGACGCTCACACTACTTTATTATATACTTCATGAGGTGGGGAGGGAGAGAGAGAGAGAGAGAGAGAGAGAGAGAGAGAGAGAGAGAGAGAGAGAGAGAGAGAGAGAGAGAGAGAGAGAGAGAGAGAGAGAGAGAGAGAGAGAATAAATCAAAGCGTGGGTGGGTGTTTATGCATGTGCTTGTGTCATGTTCATGTGTGGGTGTGTGCTTAAAGTGTTTTTAGAGCTTTGCGTGAATGATAATACCAGTGAAAGTATTGATAAGAAGTGTTGAATATCCCCAAGTTGGTACAATAACTGCCTGCATATACACATGGATCTACTGACTAGCCGTTAATGTTTCCGAGTGTACAACAATAATGTCTACACTGCGTAGAGTGAGGAAACACAATTTCAGCAATTGATGTAGTAATAATTATAGCAATCTATAATTCAGCCCCTGGATGAAATGAGGTAAGTGACATGCCGCGGCAGTCGACGTTTGGCTTTGTAGTCCCTTGAAAATAGTTCATAAACGTGCATATTGTAACTAAAAGCCTCAACTTTGAACCACTATATATATTACTGTACTACATAATATGGGCTCGATACAGATTCCTATGGAAGTATATTTGCGTGAGTGTGTGTGTGTGATACGTTATAGGTGGGTGGCCGTAGGGGTTGATTTATTAGGTAATATATTGTCTTCTAATGGTATGAGTGTAGCGTGTGGTTGTGCGGTAGATGGTGGTTGGTGTTGTGGTTATTGTTGTGTTTGTAATGTTCTCCTCCCAACCATCTATATATAACCTCTTCACCCACACCAGCACAATATTACACCCATAATATCACCTAACATTAACGACCACCACACTCATCGCATCTACCATAAAGCCACACCCATACTATTACCTCACTACGATCACTAGCACGACCACGACGGGGACACACACACACACACACACAACATATAATAAATAAATAAATAATTAAATTACAAACAAATGTATAAAACAAAATAATACAAAATAATAACTAATTTACACACCCTGATACAAGGCTACTCTTTATGGCAAATCTTTATTTCACTCCATTGCTTTGGAAAAGTTTCACCTCATAATGATGGCGATTATAGAACCATTCATGCATTTCAGGTGTCGATTATTTCTGGCCAAGCGATAGCCAGCCTGTAATTTAAGACAAGCCAGCCCTCGGTCAGCATATTTTTCTACCGAAAACAAAATACATTTTGTGCTTGAAGAACGAGTATGCTTTTGTATGAATAGTTAAGTGGGCCCAGTGATTTTTTTTTTATTTATTTTGTTCAGTCCAGGGGAACAAAAAAAACATGGTGAGTTGAATGAATGGTTTGAGGTAAAGGTAGGTTTGCGACAGGGTTGTGTATTGTCACCTTGGCTGTTTAATATGTTTATGGATGGTGTGGTGAGGGAGGAAAAAATGAGAACTATGGGAAGAGGATTGGGTTTAGTAGGAAAGAATGGTAGAGATTGGGAGTTGATTCAGTTGCTGTTCGCTGATGACACAGCGTTGGTGGCGGATTCTGAGGAGAAATTGCAGCGGGTAGTCAAAGAGTTGGGAGTGGTTTGTTGGAGAAGGAAACTGAAGGTGAACGTCAATAAAAGTAAAGTAATGGTGTGTAATAGGGGTGATCGTAGGGTGAATCTAGATGTGAGGCTGGATGGGGAAATATTGGAACAAGTAGAGTGTCTTAAATATCTAGGAGGAACGATAAGCAGGAGTGGAGGTAAAGAAATGGAGGTAAAACAGAGAGTGTGTGAAGGAAGGAAGGTTTTCGGAGCAATGGGAAGTATGTGAAAGACGAGAAATCTCGGAGTGAAAGTATAAAGTGCAATGTATCAAGGAATTGTTGTGCCAACAGTGATGTATGGGGCTGAGACATGGGCTCTGAAGAAAAAGGAGAGAAGAAAGCTGGATGTGAGGGAGATGAGCTGCTTGAGGAGTATGTGTGGAGTTACTCGTAGAGACGGATTGAGGAATGAAGAGATACGTAGGAGAGTGGGGCAGCAGGTACATTTGTCAGCCAGAGTGGACAGAAGGGTGCTGAGCTGGTATGGTCATGTTGAACGAATGGGAGATGAAATTCTTACAAAGATAATATGTGAGTCAGATACAAGGGAAGATAGAAGGGCAGGAAGACCCCCATTGAGATGGAGAGACTGTGTAAGACAAGCTTTGGATGATAGAGGAATGACTATAGATCAGTCATTCCTGATCTATAGTCACTTCCAGGCAAAGGAAGTGGTAATAAACAGGAATGAATGGAGAATGCTTGTGAATAGTTGAGTGAACACGTGGTCATTTGGGGGAAGGGGTCACATGCAAGTTGGACTAGATAATAGTCCATCAGGCGCCCGGCCCGGGAGACGATTAATATGAAGGGTGCGCCTGGAAGTTTGGTGGGCGGGCTTGTCGCTTCGGTTCCGCTGCATGTCTGCCTGCCGAGATCGGAACCTCTCCGGGTGGTCGGGGGCCGGGGGAGTGCTGGATCGACCTTGGTGACCCTGGTCTCTGGGTCTTCTCCTGGGTGACCTAGATGTGTGTGCGTTTATGTTTTGTCTGTGTGTGTTCGTTGTTTTATGTTGTGTTTTGTGTTTTCCCTGTTCTTGCTTTGTCTTGAGGCAGCCACCCCCAAGAAAAAAAATAATAAAATATAATTAAATAGAAAATTAAAAATATAAATAGGAAAAGTGGGGATTGGGCCTGAGCATATAGATAGATAGATAGATAGAACTGTTATCATCAGCAAACAACAGTAGAGGTAGCTTCCAGAATATACATGCCCAAATAAATACATCATGCATACAAATATGCATTTAAGAGTATAATGGTATACAATAGTTACCCTTTTCAGTGCATTAAACACACTACCATACACATACGGACGAACACTGTACTCATAGCTTCCTTCCACCTCAGCTTCAGGTGAAACATCTCTGAGATACAATATGTTTTTGTACAGTAAAGTTTAGAAGTTACGTCCCTATTTCACTGTAAAATAGACTATGTCGTACATAACAAAACACATGCAGTGTAACAAAATATCAGTGGGTATTTTTTGTTTTATTTTTTGCGTAACAATCGGAACACTTTGTAATCCATTTGAACACATTGTTTATTTTATTGTTGCGTAAATGAATTCCATAAATTATTAGTGAAGCTTTCTTAATGTGCTCAAATAAATATGTACTCAATATATACCATTTTTGACACTTTGTGATTTATATGTACTCACACATTTTACAGTGTTCGTCTTTATTTCCTGATTTTACCATTACCAACCAAAATATTTCTCAACCACACTGAACATAAACATTGTTTGGTGCTCGCGTGTGTTAATATTTATGTATTTCGTTATGCTAGAGAGATAACCAAAGTCGAAAATATGGAGGTAAAACACGAATTTTGAGCGTGACTGTACTGTGGAAACGGAAGGCTATATATTATATCTGTCCCCCTGAGAGTTACTACAAAGTTAGTCACCAGTGGGAATCTATCCCTACACCAGGAATTATAAGTCTTGCAGCAGTGCGAACAAAGTTAGAATGTAGGAGAGGAAAACATACAAACCACTAGAACATGTATCACGATGAAAAAATAACATCTACAGGTATTTACAACCAAATGAAAATAGACTCGTATTCTATACAACTGGTAATTATATAAATATGTATCTTAATAATGGAAAGCAATAGACGTCCCTCAAAAAAATAAAAAATAAAAATAATAATAATAATAATAATATATATATATATATATATATATATATATATATATATATTGTTACGTATCTTGATCCTCAAGTGGTTTACTTGATGAATCTAGATAGCACAGAGACATATATTAAGGTATCAGTCAGCTGAAGGCAAAACAAAAGTAAAATCTAATACAATTATTTCCTGTTGTTGCTTCCTTTCCTTTTGGATCTTAGGACTTGGTACCCTTTATTGACTGATACTCTTTAATTATGGAAAAATACTGAAACTAATTAAAGTAATGTAGTATTTATTTAAAATTATTATTTAACCGAAGCTTAGTAGGCTATGGTTATGAACCGAATAAGTTATATCTAAAGAAGGACTATTAATTCTATAAAAAGTCTTGAAAGATCAATATTAAAGTAAGAATATTTCTGTCTCTTACCCTTTTTGAAATGAATAGATAGTTTTCTTATATGTCCTTTTATTTATATTTAATGTAGTTATTATTCTTGGTTCTTGTCTTACGTTAATAGTATTATATTATTATTATCATCAGGATTAATATCAAAGTCACATAAAAAGTTAGATATATATTTAATAATTAGTTAAATGTATTTCTTAACCACGTAATATTGAGGTTTGATTATGAGTAAATTAAGTTACAGGATCGCTTCATAGATTCGATTCAGGTCTCACTCAAATAATATGAAATGCAAAAATAATATTTTGAAGCTAAAAGAATTTTCTTCAGCTTAGGAAATCACTAGAAGTAACATTAAAACAGCCATGTTAGTCTAAGGCGATATTATTAATATGAAATAATAGTATCACCGTTCTTGTTCTTACCAGCAATGTAAGCAAATGAAAGAACTCGTAAGTCTTAATATAAAACAATAGTATTACTTTTATCATAACCCAATTACGTGAAGAGTTGCTTTAGTCCACAAGTTAGTCAACTAAAATAGTTAAGTACATAATAGTAGCGTTAGCGCTAATTCCCAATCACATATCTCACTAACCAACATAACGTAAGTGTTTACACCGAACACACTTAACACACACTTATATAATCTGACTGGCAGTCACAATCCCATTATAATACTTCACCCTGTCTTCCTCCAGCTGCAAGTTCACCTTCCCAACTCCAAATGAGACTGATTTGAATGCCCACTACTCGGGTCTTATATACTAAACAATGATGGTGTAGGAACGAATCAGGTGGCGGGAGATGGTGCGCTCCCCAATCACAGCTCCTCGAGTGCGTAGCAGGTGCGTGGTCCAATGGAGTCTTCTGGCGTCGATCATACGTCATAGCGTCGGGTCATCGAAGTAGTTTGCAGGGTCCCCTATGACGCACGCAGGTGTGAAGGCTTGTTTGCTGGTATGCAGACGAGCTGGTTTCCCACTCGCTGGTTCGCTCGCTGGTCTGCTTCGCCGCCTGGGTAGTTTGGCACTCCTTCAACTCTTAATTCTAACTCCTAAATAAACATACAGGGCTCCGTATGTCAGAATATATATATATATATATATATATATATATATATATATATATATATATATATATATATATACTGTATATATATATATATATATGTAGTAAAACTCGCTAGGAAAATTGAAGCAATGGAACACCAAGCTTTCGTCTATTCTCTCAAGACATCTTCAAGGTAATACAAGCGGAGAGTGAGGCTTAAATACCCGTTCTAAATCAACTGTGACTTGCTAACTAGCATATAAAAACAAAAGGTGTTGCCATGCTTTTTGCGATATATTTATGAGCATACATCTTTTACATACAAAATGAATGTCTTACATATTTTAAATACTTATACAGATACTTCTCAAAACCCATACACCTGATAAACCTCTTCGACCTATCATCAGTTCAGTAGGGTCTGCCACTTATAAATTATCTAAATGGCTTGGTAAGTTGTTATCTCGTTAGTTGGCACGATCTCTGATTCACATGTAAAACACTCCAGTGATTTCATTCGTAAAATTAGAAACAACAATTCAACTTGCAGACCAATACGTTTTGACGTTATTTCCTTATTTACAAAAGTGCCAGTTCGTGACTTACTATGTTTTTTGAAAGATGATTTGCCAGTAAGAAATACTGTGTTCATGAAGCTAATTGAATTGTGCGGCCTCAACACTAACTTTACTGTGAATGGAAGTTTTTTATTCGGCAAACAGTTGGCTGCGCAATAGGAAATCCACTATCTCCGATCATTTTTAACATGTTTATGGAATATTTTGAAACTCGGGTTTTACCTAGGATATGTAACTTTAGACTCCCTTTGTTTAGATATGTTTACGACATGTTGTGTCTTTTGCCTACCAATCAAAATCCCCATTCATTCCTCAATACACTTAACGATCTTGTCCACTCGATTTCATTCAAATTTGAAGCAGTGAACAATAAACTACCTTTCCTTGATACAATGATTATATATAATAATGGTGACTTAAAATTTAAAGTATTTGGAAAGCCAACTCTTGTAGATTCCTATATTAATTTTGTTTCTCCAACCAGCATATTAAAATAAAACTGTCATTTTTGTTCAGGTATGTTTCTAAAAACATTAAGGATATGTAACCCATAATTCATAGCTAACGAATACAAACAAATATAAAATCTTGCCAAAACACTCTGCTATCCTGAAAGTCTTGGTAATCAAGGTTTAGCCAAAGCCGAAACAACCCATCTATAATTTAAGTAATAAAGCTCCCTTTTCTACGATTTTTTGTTTAGTTTTGCCATATCACTAGAAATTAACACCACTCGCAAAATCTCTCAAGAATTTGAATATACATGTAGTATGCAATTATGAAAAATCAGTCAAGTCTACATTGATCGAAAACAGCCCTTAAAATGATGCAGGTGGTGTATATTTCATTCCGTGTAAAGGATGTAATGACATATACATAGGACAAACTGGAAACAGATTAGAGGTGAGATTTAAACTACACCAACAATCAGTAATGTCAGCTCAAGAATCTAATGGTATATTTAAACACAAACAAAAACAAGACATCATAATTATAAATTGGGATGAGGCCAAGATGATCTACTGGTCAAGCTACTATTTTAAAAGAATATTTGCCGAGTCCGCCGTGATGAAGGTATATAGAAACACTATGAATCTAAATGATGGCCTTTACAAAATAGATAAGATCCTGCTACGTCTCCTCCTTGAAAATGCTAAAATAAAGAGAGCTATAAATATATTATGTCCAGACCGTCATATTATAGACTGAATCATCTGGTAGTTTGACCTCTGACCCTTTTGGTGAGGTCAATCCTCATAGTATTAGTGTGTTAGGTATGTAATTACTACTGTACACGTGAGGTATGATCACTATGTATTTACTTTTTATAATAATAATAATTATTTTGTATATGTATGTGTATACAGTATATGTATGTGTGTGTGTGTATATATATAGGTGTGTGTATGTATGTGTGCGTGTATGTATATATCTAGTTGTGACTTTCTCATAACAGATCCACCCACAAGACCCCTCTTTATCAAACTGGAATAGCTTGCAACACACCATCAATACAAACATGAACAAATACATACCACACAAAAAAAAAAAAATTATCAAGTAGATTTACTCTTCCATGGTTCACTAGGGATCTACGCAGATAACATAACATTTCAAGTCCCGACACCTTCGCCCAGTAAAACCTCTTAAGAGTCCTGGTGCCTTTCTCGGGTTAAACGTGGAAAATAACATTAGTAAATATAATAATTTTGTTGTCTAAGCAGCATAAGCGCACTGAAGTGACATACGTAGCAAGTGTAACGAGAGTCCTGCAGGTTCACCCTGTTTATATTAGCTCTGCAAATAACTTTGTTTTTATTTGTCAATGTCGTAGAGACAGCCGTTTAGGAGGAGTAGTGCATCAAAGGTTCGGGAGATGACAAAATGCAACGTAACGACTACTTAGCTAATGTAGGTAAATTCCGGCAGATTTACTTTGTTCTATTTGATACTGTGAACAACTTTGGTCTTACTACTCAATGTTGTGGAGGCAGCCGTTTAGGAGGAGTGGTGTGTCAAAGGTTCCGGAGAAGAATGAAACAGAAAACAACTCAACTTGGCAAAACACAGCCCTCTTCCTAGCAGAAACGGGAAAGATAAATTGTATTCGATTTTTGTTTTTATCATTAAGAAGCAATAGTTTGAACCAAAATATTTACTCTATTACAGAATTATGAACTTTTGTTTGTTTGTTTGCTTGTTTGTCATTACTTATAAATAAAAACATCATTATATAACAGTAGGGTTTAAGTACTACACACACAAATATAATAAAACAACAAATAAATATATATAATAATGCAATAATATCCGAGGTGTATTCATATGCCAGCACACTGTGAACATAGAATGTATCTTGTGTCTGCCAACGGTGGTACACAACGTATGTAAAAGTGTTAACAATAAATCAATCATGCTTCTGATATATGTAAGTTATTATACGTACCTTAACCCCTCCTGTACCGGCGACGTCATTATCATTTTATCTTAGATATATTTAGAGTATTTTGTGCAGTTTGAGAAGGATCTATGGTAGTGAAAAAAGATTAAGCGAGATAGTTTGAAGCCTGTTAATTGCTGGAGGCCCTTTTGAAACTGAATACAATTGTCTAATAGTAGCCAGAATACAGTTAAAAAGACGTCACCTTGAAAGAAACGGTTGCCGGGTCTGTGATAATTACAGGACTCAACGCAGGGGTGTTTTATATGTGTTGTATATGTAGTTCACACAGTCACGAGAATGATCTACATGTCAACCTGGCCCTCACCTGATCAGAATCAACTGTCGTGACTTTTGCTTTACAAAGTTATGATAGTGTCGCGTGATAGTAACAGAGAGAGAGAGAGATACACGTCCTACACAAATGTTACGGTCCTTATACTAAACAATATGGCCATAAACTCAACTTAGAAGTTGGTATTCCGTAGTTAACTAGACAGTATGTGTGTTTGCGTGTCTTGTTATGTTTGTATGTGCGTGTGGATATACGGTAGGTATTGAGGGTGAATGAGAGTAAATCTTTGTATGCATGATACGTAAAGTAGGTTAATATGTGTGTACTGCTCGCGTGTATGACCATAGTGTGCGCATGACATTAATTTAAGTGTGTGTGTGCGCGCGCGCGTGTGTGTGGTGTTTGCATAAGTGCTCGCACGTGCATGCAAGCATGGTGATGTGTTTGTGTGTCTGTCTGTCTGTGACTCAGTACGTCATTATACCAGTCAGGGCGTTCTTCTAATATATAACTCACAATTGCTATTATGTTTGTCATGTTCCACCTCATTATTTTCCACGCATATTTTGAAATAATATATTAAGAACATTGTATATTGTTACATTATTAAATACATGCGTTTGTATGGTAAACTTCGTATTATACGAATACAACCGTTACAGTAAAGTGTTGTACAATTAGTCAAATTCACCTACTAGACGAGATAAGGAAAGTGGCGAGGGAACGCGAAAGAGGTCCTTGTCTACAATGTACCCAGCTTGCAAGCATGTATTAAATGCACCAAGATTCAATTAACAAACAGGAAACAGACTCTACTGTATATATTAACCCTTTAAGGATCAAGACACGTTTTGCTTGTTTACTCTGGCTATCATTAGACAATTTGTTACAACTTAAGAAGGATATGTGGGAATTAAAAGGGTAAAGGCTATCTCAATCAACCCTTTGACTTCCATACACCCTTTCTAATATGAATAAATCGACTAATAATAGCCAGAAAACAGAAAAAAGTGTGTCATCGATCCTCACAGAGGGTTAAATACCCTAAAGCCTACTAGATGCTAACACTATATGTTGTTGATATCCGCCAGAATTACGTCACAAAGTGGTGGGGTCCCATTTTCTTTTTTCTATGTGATTGAGGGAGGCAAAAGGCATAACTGTCTATAGCGGGTGCCTCCCCCATAGTTGAAAGAGTGACAGGGCCAAAATCAAGGGACGTACGAGCCAAAATGCCTGGACACAACGGAGTTTGAAGCAATTTAAGTCATAGGAAGAGGGAAAGACTGATTCTGGGAGAGAGTTCCAGAGCTCAGCTGTTGAGTAGAAGACAGTTTGAGAGTAACGTTTCACTGTTGGGCTGGAGAGTTGCACAGAGTAGGGGTGGGATTGAGTTGCAAGACGGGTACCACGTGCCCTACGTAAAGGAGGTGGTATGCACTGGGATAGCTCTGAAGAACACTGATTATTATAGTAGCGATAGAATAGCGAGAGAGATGCAACATTGCGGCGGAGAGAGAGAGATTGCAGAGAGTTGGTGAGTGGACGGGAGTTAATGATACGAAAGGCCTTCCTTTCAACTTTGTCTAGGAGAGCGGTGTGAGAGGAACCTCCCAACACATGTGAACAATACTCAATACAAGGGCGCACTATGCCCCTGTACAGAGCAAGAAGCAGTGCAGGGGAAAAGAACTCCCTAAGGCGGTTGAGCACACCCAGCTTCTGGGAGGCTGCCTTAGCAAGACTGGTAATATGGTCCTTCCAAATGAGAGCAGAAGAAAAAGAGACACCAAGAATATTGAGAGAAGATGAAGGGTTGATTTTTGTATTGCTGACGAATAAGGGATAGTTCGCTGGGAGATCCTGACGGGTAGATAGATGGAGAAATTGGGTTTTGGAAGCATTAAAGTTAACAAGGTTTTCTCTGTCCCAATTCGAAATAGTATTTAGATCAGAATTTAAGAGTTCTATGGCTTCAATACGTTTATGGTTGAGGGATTGCTGGCTGGGGCGTTCTGAAAAACTAATGGAGTAGTGTAAGGTTGAGTCGTCTGCGTATGAATGGATGGGAATTAAGGTACAGTTAAGGAGATCATTTATAAAAATTAGAAAGAGAATAGGAGATAGGACAGAGCCCTGAGGAACACCGGAGTTTATAGGGTGAGGAAGTGAACAATGGCCGTCCACAACCGCGGCTATGGAACGGCCGGAAAGGAAATTAGAGACAAAGGCACAGATGGAGGGATGGAAACCGAAGGAGGGTAGTTTAGAAACTAAAGATTTATGCCAGACTCTATCGAAGGCTTTCGATATGTCTAGTCCAATAGAAAAAGTTTCACTGAAGTCCCGAAAGGAGGATGACCAAGAGTTAGTAAGATATGAAAGAAGATCACCAGTAGGGCGAGCGACCCTTAAGGAAGCCATACTGGCGATCTGAGAGCAGATTATGAGAAGAGAAATGCTTAAGAAATTTGGAAGCAAGAATAGTTTCAAAAACTATAGAAAGACAAGAGATGAGAGCAATTGGACGATAGTTGGAGGGTTGAGAGCGGTCACCCTACTTTGGGACAGGTTGAATGTGAGCAAACTTCCAGCATGAAGGGAAGATGTTAGAGGACCCAATTACAACTTTCTATGGCACTTTCCGGGGGGTTGGTTGTAACTGCTATCAATTCCATGAATCCTGCATAACCCAGCACACATATCAGCAGTTGCAATGGAGTGTTAACACTCCACGAGCGGCTAGGTCGGTAACTTCTACTACCTGCCAAGTGGTTGGTTTTACCCTAAACGAGCTTATTTACGTGCTCTTTTTCATGCATAAACAAGAGCCAGAGTGTAATACAAGTATATATCCGTGAAAAGGGCGATAATTGAGCTTTCCAATGATACCAGAATCTTCCTCCTACGACCACGGGTTGTCTTGCAACGATCGTGCAACACGAAGGAAAAATCCCTAAAATACGGTAATTTCCTGACATATTTCGCTGTCTAGTGAGGCAGTGAGTGTGGAGGTGGGCCCAGTGCTGGTGCGGGAGCCGTGCCGAACGGTCAGAGTCAACCTATGCTCCTCCCACCGCTCGGACTCTCTCTCAGAGCCAATTATGTGCTAAAAATTGCTACCGACTTAAGGCGGTCCCCGCCACATTGTCCATTATTCTCTAGACCGCCTTAAGTCGGGCCCCGCCAATAAGGGGTTAAACACAACATTTAAGAAGGCACCACCATAGCGCAAGTTACTGCGTCAGTGATTTATGGTGTGACAATTCCTTCATAAAGGTGGTGGCAAGTGAACTGGTAAATAAGGTTAAATAAATGTGTTTAGGAAGTGACCTGATAAATCCAAACTGAAAAGAACAGTGGTGGTATTTATGGCTTCAATATAAACCCTTGTACTAAATCATGACAAATGTCTTCCTTTTATTCTCGCTATTATTAGACAATGTTATTCAAGTATGTGTATGCATTTTGGAAGACGGAAAATTGAGAAAGATTTTACCCATTGCATTCTTAGAGATCCTTACTAAGTTTTGGTTTTTGTTTTTTCCCTATGTGAGTGAGGGAGGCAAAAGGCAGAACTGCCTGTAGTGGGTGCCTCCCTCAGAGTTGAAAGAGCCAAAATGCCTCAACACACGGAGTTTGAAGCAATCTAATTTATAGGAAGAGGGAAAGACTTTTATCTGGGAGATATTTCCAGAGCTCAGCTGATGAATAGAAGAAAGACTGAGAGTAACGTTTCACTCTTGGGTTGGAGAGTTGCACAGAGTAGGGGTGGGATTGTGTTGTAAGGCGGGTGTATATAATGCAGAAACGCGTCATCGTATCCTGACAGGGTTAACACTAATAATGTTGTGAAGGGAGACTGATGTCTAATTGCTACTCCTTTATCAGACACCGTAACTAAGTATAGTACGATTCTGCTTTTTATTAGTCGAGTAAAATAATGCAGATTTAGCCAGACATAAGTTATTAAACTGATATTAACCATTTCCTGTGATCTTGAGAAAATTCTCATATCTGCTCTCAGATCACCAGTATGGCTTCCTTAACCTTCGTCTAGCGGGGGGTTTTGGGCATATTCAGGCCCGCCTGAATGATCAATCAAGTATCTGCATGAAAAGAAATGTATTCAGCAAAAAACTAGGCGCTACAATCTTCAAAATGAGACCAGAACGAGCTACGTAGCACTCGTCGTTTTCATGCAGTAGTACCACTAACATGGGACTTTAGCGTATAGCGGCTTATTTTTTTCCAGCTACGCTCACTACTGGCTACACTGCCGGCCTCTCGAGAACAGAGGGAGCGTGAGTCAGTGGGCGGCGGTAAGCCCTGGGTATCGGACGTGTGGCCTGCTGCGCTCCGGGCCATTTGCACTCGATTTTAACCCTTTAAAAACCTTAATAATGCTCCTAACTTGCTGCTTTTTAGATACGGACTTAAGTCGGGCCCCGCTCTTTAAGTATTAAGGGTCACTCTACTGGTGATCTTCTTTCATATCTTACTAACTCTTGGTCATCCAACTTTCGGGACTTCGGTGAGACTTTTTCTGTTGCACTAGACATATCGAAGGCCTTCGATAGAGTCTGGCACAAATCTTTAATTTCCAAACTACCCTCCTTCGGTTTCTGTCCCTCCATCTGTGCCTTTGTCTCTAATTTCCTTTCCGGCCGTTCCATAGCTGCGGTTGTGGACGGCCATCGCTTATTTCCTCATCCTATCAACTCCGGTGTTCCTCAGGTTTCTGTCCTATCTCCTATTCTCTTTCTAATTTCATAAATGATCTTCTCAACTGTACATCCAGTCCCATCCATTCATATGCAGACAACTCTACTTTACACCACTCAATTAGTTTTCCAGAACGCCCCAGCCAGCAGTCCCTCAAAAACAAACGTAATGAAGCCATAACATGCATATCTTCTGATCTAGCTACTATTTCCAATTGGGGTAGAGTAAACCTTGTTGCATTTAATGCTTCCAAAAATCAATTTATCCATCTTACTACCTGTCAGGAACCTCCAGAGGACTATCCCTTATTCTTCAACAAATACCAAAATCAACCCTTCATCTTCCCTCAATGTTCTCGGTTCCTCTTTTTCTTCCGCTCTCACTTGGAAAAAACATATTACCAGTCTCGCTAAGGCAGCCTCCTAGAAGTTGGGTGTGCTCAACCGCCTCAAGGGGTTCTTTACCCCTGTGCAGCTTCTTGCTCTGTACAGGGGCACAGTGAATCCTTGTATTGAGTATTGTTCGCATGTGTGGGGAGGATCCTCTCAGACTGCACTCCTAGATAAAGTAGAAAGGAAAGCCTTTCGTATTATTAACTCCCGTCCACTCACCAACTCTCTGCAATCTCTCTCTCTTCGCCGCAATGTTGCATCTCTCTCACTATTCAATCGGTACTACAATAATCAGTGTTCCTCGGAGCTTTCCTAGTTTATACCACCTCCTATATGTAGGGTACATAGTTCCCGCCTTGCAACACAATCCCACCCCTACTCTGTGCAACTCTCCAACCCTAGAGTGAAACGCTATTCTCAGACTTTCTTCTATTCAATTGCTGAACTCTGGAACTCTCTCCCAGAATCAGTCTTTCCCTCTTCCTATGACTTAAATTGCTTCAAAAGTCCGTGTGTCCAGGCATTTTATCTCGAACGTCCCTTGATTTCGGCCCTGTCACTCTTTGAAATCTGGGGGAGGCACTCGCTGCAGGCAGTTATGCCTTTTGTTTCTCTCATTCGAATCCGCGGACTGCCACATGTGTTTGTAATATTGCATTAATCGATTTTAGGAGTAGAGTTGGTTGTTGGATAGAACATAATAATTGATATTGGTTCAGGAGTAATTTATCGAGAGGACTTCCCTAGTGGTTAAGGCCCCATTAATTGCGCTTTCCATTCACATATGCATAGCCTACGTGAGTTGCAGTTAGGATGTGTGTACATGCTTAGATTGATATGCAGGATTCGAAGTTGCATAATAAATCGTAGGCAGTGTCCACCATTCTTTAACTGTCTTCGTGGCGTAATGCATAGGGTGTCGATTTTCGGTGTGAGCGTTCTGGGTTCGAATTCACGGACTGCCACATGTGTTTGTAATATTTCATTAATCGATTTTAGGAGTAGAGTTGGTTGTTGGATAGAACATAATAATTCACATAGAAAAAGAAAACAAAAATATATATATAGATAGATAGATACGATATATACAGTATATATACATATATATATATATATATATCGGGTATATATATGTATATAAATATATATATATATATATATATATATATATATATATATATATATATATATATATATATATATATATATATATATATATATATATATATATATATATATATATATACAGTAAGTTAATAACAATACAATATATAGCTTGTCTGATAACGAGGTCTATAAATTATTGAAACAATCACTAAACAATTGTGTACCATAAAGCGACCATTCGTAGAAAATTATTTTAAATCCTTTCACGAGTCCCACCCCCACAACTACATCAAAGTTTACACCAACAACTGCTTCACTAGGACTGGCCTGTCAGTTATTGCACAAATCCCATAAGTGATAGGTTGTTACCAAATGTACTCTCTCTGTCTTACTGCATACTATTCATGGTCTGAGCCACTCATTATATTTGCTTAACACCCAAGCTGCAGGGCCCGACATATGTCAAGTGAGAGAACCATGGCCAAATCAGCAGGGCCCGACAATATCCGGGTGGGATGTTGAGCACATTATCGGCTTTGAGAGAGAGTCCACGCGTTTGGAGGACAATAGGCGGGCTCTGACCGCTCGGCATGGACCTAGTCCCGCCACTGAGGTAACCTCTGCACCATCTCACACCCCAAGCCTCGCGAGAACAAGGAAAAGCTGAGGATATTACCGTATTTTAGGGAATTTCCCCTCGTGTTGCGCGAACGTTGCAAGAGAACCCGTTGTCGTACAAGGATGATTTAGGTGTCATTGGAAAGCTCTGTTATCGCCCAGTCACGAATACATAATTGTATTATGCTCTGGCTGTTGTTTATGCATGAAAATGAGCATGGAATGAAGCTAATTTAGGGTAAATATGCCCGCCAGGCAGGTAGTAGAAGTTACAAACATCCCCGTCCGTAAGGGGTTAATGTGTTATGAATTGGTGTACACAGTGGTGGCTGGAGGACAGGATAAACCAGCATGGTTGCTTCATTTGTTATATAACCAAACATTGTTCAGTATCTGTTTACCTATTTGTATATTTTGTCTTGTTTATGCATGACTATAGTTCTAATGTTTGTAAACTAAATACGTACTGGAGTAAAGATAGGGATCCCAGAAATGTAATAGGCTCCATTTGAATCATCAAACGTTACCCCTTTGGATCATATACATTTTACTCCTGTGTTTAAAAGACCTGACTCGACTTTATCAATTTGATATTTACGTAATTATATGAAGCTGTAATGTGGCTTTGGTAAGCTTTGAGCATATGCAAAATATTCTATGGTTCACAAATGCCCCTCTTGAGGCTTCAAGCAGTGCCTACAACCTTCATTGGATCCTTGCCATAATTAATTACTTATCATTACTCAAGTTATCAGCTCTCTAGGAATTAAACAGATCGACAAACAGGCACTGCGAAATATTATGGAGATATAGTTTACAACAAGTACATGCAACATAAAGTGTATGCAGATTCATCAAAATGGAATATTGTAAATGGTTTACTTCCTAAAAGTATTACATTCCTTTAGATTCTAATTTAGGTCACTTATTCAAAGAAACTCGGAACTGTTGTTAAGATCATATATGGAATTAAAGGGGAAGATTTGAAGAAGTTGACAGAGGAATATTGTTATAATCCAAGTGGTTCAAACATAGTTATACAATGCCTATGCTGCAGGGATGCATAGTATATTATGTCAGTGTGGTACAGTAAAACACCTTATCTTTATAATTTCTGGTTTATACTATAGTATAGAGTGATACCAAATTGTTAACCTACGCGAATAAAGCATATATGTTAAACTATTTTTCTCGAATGTTTTGTTCTTAAATCAAGATAATACAATAAAACACAGTTGCGCAAAAGTGCCAGAACTATGACACAGGTCTAACTGCTTTAGACATGTTATAATTTTGGAGCCCCACGTAAGGGTGGCGTAGTATTGTAATGTGTGTCCCCCTTGGAGACACGCACATTCCGTGGCGGTAGTGATGATGATGGTGATTATGATAGTAGTAGTGATGGTGGTGATTATGGTAGTGATGGTGGTGCTAATAGTGGTAGTAGTAGTGATGAGAGTGATAGTAGTAGTGATGATGGTAGTAATAGTAGTGATGTACCACGGTAACTGAGGTAGTGATGAGTGATAGTAATAGTGATGATGGTAGTAATAGTAGTGATGTACCACGGTAACTGAGGTAGTGATGTGAGTGAGTAGTAGTGATGATGGTAGTAATAGTTGTTGTTGTTGTTGTTGTTGTTCCCCAAGCTGCCTGGCCGACCAGCCACAAGGCCCCGAGCAATTCCAAGGCCATAACCGAGTGCCCCCACAGAACCCTCCCCGCCGACCACAATAAAGCCTGGGTGACCGAAGCCACTCCATGGCGGGGAGCTGAGGAGGGTGCGGAAACGCCCGGGAAACCAAAGCCCCACCCAGGGCCCTGTGCCCCTCAGCAATTATGAAGAGAAAGTTGAGGGGCAAGGGAAAAATGTGACGCTTTGGCTTCCAATCTTGGTATATTGGGAGGTCAATCCACGGAAGAGACGCCGTCACTTGAGATCTAGAAAACATATAAGTTAAAGGAACAGTCAGAGTAAGTTATGGGTATGGCAGAGATTGCTCAGCTCTCACTCTGATAGACCAGCCCATGACCACTGGTAGTAATAGTAGTGATAAGAGTGAGTAGTAGTGATGATGGTAGTAATAGTAGTGATGTACCACGGTAACTGAGGTATTGATGAGAGTGATAATAGTAGGGATGATGGTAGTAATAGTAGTGATGTACCACGGTAACTGAAGTAGTGATGTGAGTGAGTAGTAGTGATGATGGTAGTAATAGTAGTGATGTACCACAGTAACTGAGGTAGTGATGAGTTATAGTAGTAGTGATGATGGTAGTAATAGTAGTGATGTACCATGGTAACTGAGGTAGTGATGAGAGTGATAGTAGTAGTGATGATGGTAGTAATAGTAGTGATGTACCATTGTAACTGAGGTAGTGATGAGAGCGATAGTAGTAGTAATGATGGTAGTAATAGTAGTGATGTACCACGGTAACTGAGGTAGTGATGAGTGATAGTAGTAGTGATGATGGTAGTAATAGTAGTGATGTACCATTGTAACTGAGGTAGTGATGAGTGATAGTAGTAGTGATGATGGTAGTAATAGTAGTGATGCACCACAGTAACTGAGGTAGTGATGAGAGTGATAGTAGTAGTGATGATGGTGATAGTAGTAGTGATGTACCACGGTAACTGAGGTAGTGATGAGAGTGATAATAGTAGTGATGATGGTAGTAATAGTAGTGATGTACCACGGGAACTGAAGTAGTGATGAGAGTGATAGTAGTAGTGATGATGGTAGTAATAGTAGTGATGTACCATTGTAACTGAGGTAGTGATGTGAGTGATAGTAGTAGTGATGATGGTAGTAATAGTAGTGATGTACCACGGTAACTGAGGTAGTGATGAGTGATAGTAGTAGTGATGATGGTAGTAATAGTAGTGATGTACCATTGTAACTGAGGTAGTGATGAGTGATAGTAGTAGTGATGATGGTAGTAATAGTAGTGATGCACCACAGTAACTGAGGTAGTGATGAGAGCGATAGTAGTTGTGATGATGGTGATAGTAGTAGTGATGTAGCACGGTAACTGAGGTAGTGATGAGAGTGATAATAGTAGTGATGATGGTAGTAATAGTAGTGATGTACCACGGGAACTGAAGTAGTGATGAGAGTGATAGTAGTAGTGATGATGGTAGTAGTAGTAGTGATGTACAGTAGCCCAACTAAGTTCTGCGACAAAATATTAGGTATGTGGCACATGTCTAGTTTGCGCTCCTGTCCCAAGCCCGTGTCGTCGCGTCTAACAGAGACCTGTGGTGTCTAGGCAGGCCCCACCACCTGCACTAATAGCTACAGCCACGGCACACAGTACTCACACAGGCTGGGCGCTACATATGACAATGTTGCTATCATTATTTGTTTGTATAATAATAGAAGGTTCTCTCTTTCTCTCTCTCTCTCTCTTTCTCTCTAAATATAAATAGAGTTACGCGCGACAAACTTTGTAGATTAGCACACACACACACACACACACGCACACACCAGAATGGTAAGCGTCACTACTTTATAGATCCACATTGTATACATAACTTAACATGAACACAATAAGTTGCATAGATTGTTATTTTATAATCTATTATACACTTGTTAGTGATTGTTTTAATAAGAGCCCCGGCCTCCTTAACCCGTGGAGCCCCGGCTAGTTTTGTAATGTTTGCGCACCAGAACCCGACCGGTTTTCAAAAAATGGTTTTATTCCAGAAACAATAGCGAATGGGTTAGGAATGAAGGAAAAACCACGCAAAACCGCTCAAAAAGCTTAAAAAATTGTCCTACAGAGCCCCCGAAAACGGATTTTACAAGAGTAAAAAATTGAAGGCAATTATCCCAAAAAAACAGGTTATTGCGCGCTCGCGCGCACGCACGTGGACTTTGAGAGTTTTCAACCATCGGCACGGTTGCGTGGGATACGTACACAGTTTCCATACAAATCTGAGCCCTCTTGAGTGGCTACACCTGAGGTTACGGTCGGCGCAATTAGGGTGACGCGCCAGGCGCGTCTCTGGGGCTGTGCGTTACATACATCGCCGACGCGTCAGACGCGTCGCTGGGGCTATACAGGTTAACACTATACTTGGTGTTGGTGTCAGCGTCATTGGCTGTAATTCTTATCCTTAGCCTTTCTATAACCCAAAAAGTGCTCGAGAAACGGGTAGTCAATTTCTACATCTATTTCCTGATCTACTCATATATTTGTTTTGTTCTTCATAAGATGTTATGCGGTCAGGATTAGCTCCAAATTCGCTGACACCGGGTATAGATTTTATGAGTTATCCTACACGTTTATATGCATCAACTGTATTAGATGTTACTCAATAAAATGTAATTTTATACAGCTAAATGACTAAGAGACTTAATTTGTCCGAACGTTTATAGCATCTGAGGTGAAGCCAGTAATCTTGGGGGCTAGTAAGTGATTGAGGTTTCCGAATGTTTGTGTGCGAACTGTTGTATGGATTCTTCCCCTGCCGCCTCTTGTTTTGCCTCCTTTCATGTGTTTCCTGTTGACACTCCCTACCCCTTGTGGGAATAAGGACTGGCTACTGACTAAATTACAAACGTCAAATTAAGAGTAGTATGCTGCTGTCACATTTGTTAAATGCTTAATCATCAATCTTGTAATGGAATTTAACCGTGTTGGCTGCGAGTGTCTCGCTATCTATTAACCTTTCTTTTCCCAAGCATTCGAATCGATAAACAGACAAAAAATACCTTCAAAGATATTGACATGTCAGTAAAGTTTTCGATAAATAGCCACATGAAAATTGCTGATTAAAGAAGCAGCTCATGGAATAGGGCGAACTATATTACGTGAATTAGGCCATGGCTAATTAGTAGGAAACAAAATATTAACATTAACAGTATCCATTGGGGTGTAGTGAAGGTTGGGGTCTTACACGATGGTCAGTTTTAGTTCTTCCTCAATTGTTCATCTTTTACATTAACGACCTTGATTTAGGCCTAACTAAAAAGATTGGTAATTTTTCCAAATGACACTAAAAATAGGTTGAATATTTGATCCTGATAACGATTCATGCTCTCCAAAAATAATTTGACACACTACCCGAATGGTGCAATACCTTGTCAGTTGATATTTAATGTAGATAAATACATGCAGTTTACTGAACATTGGGAAATCGACAGAAATTTCAGGATATAAATTTAACAATATTTGTTTCGTCAATAATTACGCACCATATATCTCTCGTATGAGGAGATTCAATAGCTCAATGCATTCTTCTGATGTCCGATTCCACTACCCATCTCCCTTACTCAAGGCCAGGGTAGCCAGTAACGACCTGCTATATCTCAGAAAAAAATATATAATTTGTTCAGCAATCTGAGTGGTGACAGGGGCAAGACGCAATATCAGTGGTATCTAGATGGCTAAATAACATGGAATTAAGTAACTATTATTACAAAAGATATGGAAGTCATCGTCAGTCGTGATATGAAACCAAAAAAACAATGCAACATTGTTTGAAATCAGAGTTTTTAAATAGATATTTAGAATAGAAGCATGAATAACAACAAACGTAATTTTAAAATTTCACCCGTCCTTAGTAAGGCTTCACATGGATTATGTTTTTAATTTTGCTGTCCAGTGTCCATAGATTGATTGGAAGTGACGGTACAAAGAAGAATGGCAAAACAATCCAGAATAATAGAACATTAGAACATCAATAATATTCTAACGCCTGACGACTAAGGCCAAATGACATGGAAGTATAGCCAGAATGGGTTAGAACATTTAAGGGGAGGTTTTTAGTTTGGTCTCTAGATATTCATCAAGCTTAATATTACACCCCCTTGAGCCCCTTTCAAGATAAATTTGTACATTTTTCGGTAGAAAAATGTCCCGGCTGAAAGCCGGTTCCTCTTAAATTACAGGCTCGCTATCGCTCGCCAGGATAAAATCGACACCTAAATGGCACGAAAGGTCTTACAAATTACAGAAATGTGTCGAAAGTTCTTAAAATCGTCAAAATAATTGGGCGAAAGTCTTAAAATCTCAAAAGCAATGGGGCTAAACATGAGGGAGAAAGGGGTAAAGAACAAAATCCCTCAAGTGGAAATCTCCCCTTAACAGAAGTAAAAGATTATTGAAGTAGTGAATGTCATGAAATACATGATATGGTCAGTACAAAAGAAAGGGGACTTGGGAAAACATTAGGCTTGCATAAATTAGAAGTGTAGAATAAGAGAGGATATGATACAGATGGTTTAGTTGTAAGTGGGATCCACAAAGACGATGTGGAAAACGGACTGCTGCTCCGTGATAAGCATGCAACAGTTTGGTAGATATGTGAAATAGGCTACCGATTTCTACAGTAGGATCAATAACGACAGAAAGCTTAGAAACATAATTAGATAGGCACATGGCTGTGATGTGCTGATTGTCAATGGGATCCGCCGTTAATGGGCCAGTCCATGGTATAAAGACTAATATTAGTCTTCATACCATGGGCCAGTCCATGGTATAAAGACTAATATTAGTCTTTATACCATGGGCCAGTCAGCCCATGGAGTCAGTCCTCTGAAAAAATCCCTCTTTTATGATTTTTGTTTATGTTAATGTTTATGTAGGCCTAGTGGAACCAGGACTCGTATTTGGCAGTTTATTCAGACTAGCATTATACTATTATATTCAGAGTAGAAAAGGAGACTATTTTATTAAGAGTAGAAAGGGAAAATGAAAGTCAAAGGTAAATATGACATAGAATGTGTCCCTATAATTCCTACAGAACCTCCTTAAGTTGTTTAAACCCTCTAATGAAAAGCCCGATTAAACGTCCAAAATTAGTCAATCCTAATGGGATTAATGATTATATATTTATTGATTCTTATGATAACCTGGTCTCTCTATTCACCAATGATAGTTTAGGTAAGGTATTATGTATTATATTCGCAAACAAGTTATATGCATTCACTAAGGGGGGAGGGGGAATTATCAACGGATGATCTATCCTATATTGCACAGATAGTGGCGGGCGAGGTGGCTAGGATCGATGAGTTACTAAACGGAACGTGGTTGTTTTTTAGGTAAACAACCGATGGTATAGACAGGAGTGGTTAATGTGTATATTATATCAAGTCATGCTAGCTTAATAGTATTTTGATAATATAAGTAAGGAGTTAATTAGTAAGTTGAGGTATTAGTGGATGAGTAAAGAAATTAAGATGTTTTTAATGCTCGGTTATTATGAAATTAGCCAAGAATGATATGATGGAAAGTATTACTCTGTATGATGACTATTCTATATATTGTATGCACAATATCAACTAGGACTAACTCGCATGCCGTGTGTTCCTACGCCTCCAACAGCCCAGTCTTCAACCCATGCGTGGTTGAGCTGAAATTTTTCTTTTCTGAGAAGACAACTCCTGGTGGCAGAGAGGTATCCTGACTAGGATTCGAACCCACTCACTCCAGGTATGTTTGGGAGAGTTGGGCACCGTAACCACTCGGGTCTGTTTGTGCCTCTTGGTTAGTTTTGGCTTGACAACTGGTGATCTATGTTTATATCCCATCTACTTCAATATCTTGCGTATAGTTTATGTGGAAACTTGAAGTTGCAAATGTTGCTTAGTTCCATGGCGTTGGAGAATGGATGGATAACCATAATTATACTGTTTAATTTCTTGGTCCTGTTATGACGTGGTTCTCCGCTTAGCTCCACTTCTATATCGGTCTGTCATTTTGTCCTTCTTCCCACTTTGTTGTTGCCACCGGTAAACGTTCCGACACCCCACTCTCGCTCATCCCAACCATACTACCGTGGTCAGCAACCTTGCTGAATGGGTGACTAGGTGTGATGTGGGTAAGAGAGTATTGAGGATTTTCTGATCACCTCAGTTTCCAATAATTACAGCTTCACGCTTTTTTATTGAATTTTGTATTTAGTTATGTTTTTACCGAAAAAAGTTCGACCTGGGAATATATTGCGTAAAGTGTTAATGCATGGTTGGAGTGGCTGTAGATAATTATGCATGTAATCGGTATTCAGCCAATTGCCGATATCTGGATTTTGAGTGTTTGGTTGACCTGTACGGTACCCGTCCAGCTAGTAATAGACCACCAACACTAAACAAAAACGTCGTAAGTGGCCTCTTATTCCAGAGGCCTATTTATACTGCTAGGTCAAGAGAGGCGCATTGTGTAAGAAGAATTGCCAAAATGTTTCTTTCCCGCCCGGGAATGGAACCTGTGTCCTTTTGGCTGTGAACCAAGTGCGCTAACCAATATGCTACGGACCATTGTGTGTGTGTGTGTGATTCTCTAAAATAGAACTTAAATGATATACCCGGTAAACTAAATAATGTTTAGTTATACTCCCATAAATTTCCATAGTAGACAGAATTTCATCGAAGTTAGATTCTAAAATCATGATACGGTAACGATAATTTTCTATATTCTAATAGTATCTCATAGAAACAGTAAGAACTTTAGCTGTATATTAATACACGTTCTTATCATTAATAATATTACCAGATGCAGATGTTGCAAATAGAACTACTCGTATAACCCAGCACTGCAAGATGATGCAGATTATAACATACCTGTATTATCTAAAGAGTGTTAATTAGATAAAAGAACACAATTATTTACACCTCATTGTTTTATCAGGGAAATCAGCGTAGAATCTGGGTTTATAACACTGAACTTTGCCTTCCGTTCTGTGTGTGTGTGTGTGTGTGTATGTGTGTGTGTTAATTCATCGACAAATAGTGTAGCGTGAAAATCGATTTATATTAACCTCAGGGAGAGAGAGAGAGAGAGAGAGAGTTCTAATATGATACAACCAAATAATGATAGCAATATTGTCATATGTAGCGCCCAGCATGCTAGTACTGTGTCTGTGTGCCTGGCTGTGGTATCGCAGGCGTTGGCGCCTGCCTTAGACAACATGGGTCTCTACTAGACACGACCACACGGGCTTGGGACGGGAGTGCAAACTAGACAGGTGCCACGTACCTAATTTTGGCGGCTGCCCAATCTCGAAAGGGGTTGAAATAGGGGAGGTATCCCCCCGCCAAAGGCGGCTTTCTAGGGCCTTTCCTAGCTGATGCCGAGAGGATTGGGTTCTAGTCATGTGGTGATGGGCTGGTCTATCAGAGTGAGAGCTGAGCGATCTCTGCCATACCCATAGCTTACTCTGACTGTTCCTTTTACTTATATATTTTCTAGATCTCAAGTGACGGCGTCTCTTCCGTGGATTGACCTCCCAATCTACCAAGATTGGAAGCTAAAGCATCAAATTTTTCCTTTGCCCCTCAACTTTCTCTTCATAATTGCTGAGGGGCACAGGGCCCTGGGTTGGGCTTTGGTTTCCTGGGCGTTTCCGCACCCTCCTCAGCTCCCCGCCATGGAGTGGCTTCGGTCACCCAGGCTTTATTGTGGTCGGCAGGGAGGGTTCTGTTGGGCCGCTTGGTTATGGCCTTGGCCTTGCTCGGGGCCTTGGGGCTGTTCGGCCAGGTAGCTTGGGGAACAACAACAACAACAACAACAACAACCTAATTTTGTCGTAAAACTTAGTTGGACTACTGTACCACTGTAAACGAGGTAGTGATGAAACTGATAGTGGTAGTGATGATGGTGACAGTAGTAGTAATTATGGTGGTAGTAGTAGTGAGTGTCTTAAAGAACCCCAAACATTGTGTGGCAGTTTTCAAACAACACGGCGGGGGCAAAGTATGGCATTCAGATTGTCTTGTTTACATTATTATTGTTATGCTGCTATTATAGAAGCAAACATTGGGTTCATAGATAAGTTCGGCATAAAAATTATATAAAGAGTCGAAGACAAGTAGTACATGGAGATATATTCTATTAACTTTATTTCCTTAACTCCATGAGACGCAGAATAAACTTACATTTAAGTTACATCAAGGCTTTTTGTTTCATCAGGTACCCAATGGTTGGGACACAAAACCAAATATATAATTGCTCTGTATACCCATAATAATTGCGTCAATTGTAAAGAATTTTACATGACAAGAAAGAGGAAAGCCCATACTACAATATGAATGAGTTAAATAATAACAAAAATGTATATTTCATACTTAAAAGTGTTTGATAAAAAAAAAATCATAGTTCTTCGGCATTCTGTATATATATACCCCATTGCTGGGGATGGCCGACTCGAGACAGAGCCCAGAGAGAAACCTTTAACGTTCCAACTTTCAGGGTCAAGGATCACTTTCGCATTCCCTCGCTCCTTTCTCTGTCTCGTTTGAGTAGGGGAATTTTACAAGGGGAGGAGGATTCTAAGCTGCCTAACCCCAGAAGGAAAAGTAGGACAATTAAAGAGACAGACAGAAATGGCTAAGGTTGGGTAGAGAATGCCAAACATCACTCTGGATAAGACCATCCCTCACCCATAATAAATAATAATACTTAAAGTAAGAATCCTGCCAGCCAATCAGAATGCTGGATTAGACCATCCCTTTAAACCAGCTGTGCCTGACATTCCTGGCGTGAATTACAACATTGCCACACCCTCCGGCTAGACCAATCACAAGCTCCCGTTGATGCTTCAACCAATGACTGAGCCATCCGCGCTCACACACTGATGCCAACTACAAATGTGTAAATCCGCTAGGCTATCCTTCAAAATTCGCTAGTTTATAGGTGAAGCTCTTTAAATTTTTACGCTAGATTGGACTTGAAAATCCGCTAATTACTCGTGTGAATTCAGATAATTTTTCTGCTAGATCAATAAACAAATACTCTAGATTTAGCAGAAAATTCGCTAAATTTGCAACACTGTGCTTACACGTCCACCCTTTAAATCGCTCTCGCTCCATTCACATACCTTTTCTCCTGGTTGCAATAAGTCTATTACACCGGTGCAATCCTCATACTCCCGTCAGCCACTAAAAGACATTTGCAACAAGCTCCCAGGGAAATATTATGACGATATAAGCAAGGAGGAGAGAGAAAAAAATATTCAAGACGCGCGGCTGGAGGTAACTCTGCCGGGAGACTGGCTCGACCAATCACAGCGCGCCAATTCGTGAGGCGGGACTATAAAAGGAGGTGGGCGGGACCCCAGACGACACAACTGTCACGGAAGCCACTGGGCTCATCTGCTAGCAGCCACCTCTCTCTCCCTCACCTGAACAGTGATGGGAATTTGGCCAAGCCTGCTCCAGCCTACCAGCTCGCTTGCCGTAATCCAGTAAAGTCTACCTCTGGCCCAACACAGACTTCGTCTGCCGACCGGATACACCTTAACCTCTCCGCTGCGTAGGTGGGGTATTGGCCACCCCTCCCTGTGCGGAGGTATTTAGACTGTTTCCTAAACTCAAATCGTCATCGTACCATAAATATCATTAATACTTATCCATATGCGCCTATATTACGTTGATTATAAAGGTAATTACTTGTTACAGCAATAAAACAAGTGGAAACAGCATTTGGATGGTCGGAGATAGAGGCCGGGAGTTACATAACTTATGGCTGAGGCAGCCTGCCAGCCAGCCAGCCTTCACGACGGCTGGAGAGACACTGTTGCGTGGTAGTCTCTCTCTCGCTCTTTCCCACGCTTGGTAACACAGATGATCGTGCCCTGCTAGCAACTCGCTAATGTTAGCACGAATATATACCTAATAATAAGGGAATAACAGGGAGAATAGGTGATAATTGAAGGGAGGGGGGGGGGGGGGGAAGGGTGGAAGGAGGGGATGTGGAGGAGTGATATTTGGCATGGCCAAGGGGCAATACAAAATAATAAAAAATAAAATAAACAATATTGATACTGGGCTGATTTAATTGTTTTTTTTTTTGGCCTTGGATTATATAAGCTTCCCGCAGCCCACCGGTAGGCCTTATATAAGTCTTGCCGCACTTGCTGGGTTAAGTATCCTGGCGCTTGTCGTCACATTGCTAGCTTGCATACCTACAGCCAAGCAATTCAAGAGGGGTGGCAATTGGTAGACGGGACGGAAGAATTCCAGAAGATATATTGGCCGGCCTTGGGGTGGTGAAGATTGTTCCAGACAAGATACCCAATACTTTTTAAAGGACCCTTATGGGCCCAAAACATACTTACTAAAGAGAGATAAATGCTAGACAAACCCAGGGGTTCCAACCATTAAAATATATGTGTTCTTATAGAACAAAATAAAGAAAAATGGATTAGACTCAGGATAAAATAAAAGGATGAAGTGTTGAGCGAATATAGCTGTTATTGTTAGAGAAGGCTCCATGCCACTTAGCTACCAATAGTATAGAATCTTCTAGGTTAGTAAATAAATGTAATCACTAAAGATAAGGGGAAGATTCCAAAAGAGATTAAAAAATTATAATGGGAGTCTGATTAAATAATTATCAACTACAGGGATAACGGGGTTATGAGAAGTGTTCATGAAAGGGGATAAATAATAGTTGCTGATAGGTTAGACCTAGCTTGAGAAATAGTTAGGAAGGACTCTAGTCCAAATGATGACATATATTTTTTGTTATAAAGGAAACATAGTTATTTGAAAAAAGAAATTATTGTAAGGAATACGTTCTAAATACAGTAGTAGCATCTAAGAAGGGCAACCCGCCTGCACATTAAATAGAGATATTGTAATCATGACAGAAGTAATTAATGAATTGACTATTGTAATAAAGTATTGTAATCATGACATAAGTAACGAGTCGATTCCAGAAATATTGTAATCCGGAGATAAGTAGTTAGCGGGCTCCTAAATATAGTATTCATGATATAAATATCAATTGAGTTGAATATTGAGTCGGATATTGTAACCCTGATCTAGGAGATAATCAAGTGTTGAATATTGTATTGGTAATATAGGTATTTCTGAAATAGAGATTATATCGGAAAATTTAATAAGATATATTATTTGAATTATAATATAAGTGGTATCAGTTTTATTGAGTTAATTTATCTGTTAAATAGGAAACCAGAGTAGAGACACTCCGGAATAGTTATCTTAGCGTAACTACCTACGGGTACATATTTGCTTGTTTTAAGATAAGTGATATCTATATATATATATGTGTGTGATAAGGATAGGGAAATAGAGATCAAATTTATTAAAGCTTTGGTCTTATGATTGGACATATTGAGGCTCGGTAAAGTTTGTCATTTATTTCGGAGATAGTGATGTGCCTTTGGATCAAAGTCGGAGTGAGTCAATGCCTGAATAACGGGTATCCAAATAGGTGGTAATGGGAACTTAAGACTTCCAACGTACAATCTATATTGGGTCGACGATATTATTCAATCCGTGGATTGAACTCATTCCTGCCCGAACAGAGAATCAATTGCTAGGAGAATATAATGCTACCAGGGAGTTTGCTAGGAGAATATAATGCTACCAGGGAGTTTGTTAGGAGAATATAATGCTACCAGGGAGTTTGCTAGGAAAATATAATGCTACCAGGGAGTTTGCTAGGAGAATATAATGCTACCAGGGAGTTTGTTAGGAGAATATAATGCTACCAGGGAGTTTGCTAGGAAAATATAATGCTACCAGGGAGTTTGTTAGGAGAATATAATGCTACCAGGGAGTTTGTTAGGAGAATATAATGCTACCAGGGAGTTTGCTAGGAGAATATAATGCTACCAGGGAGTTTGCTAGGAGAATATAATGCTACCAGGGAGTTTGTTAGGAGAATATAATGCTACCAGGGAGTTTGTTAGGAGAATATAATGCTACCAGGGAGTTTGCTAGGAGAATATAATGCTACCAGGGAGTTTGTTAGGAGAAAATAATGCTACCAGGGAGTTTGTTAGGAGAATATAATGCTACCAGGGAGTTTGCTAGGATAATATAATGCTACCAGGGAGTTTGTTAGGAGAATATAATGCTACCAGGGAGTTTGCTAGGATAATATAATGCTACCAGGGAGTTTGCTAGGAGAATATAATGCTACCAGGGAGTTTGTTAGGAGAATATAATGCTACCAGGGAGTTTGTTAGGAGAATATAATGCTACCAGGGAGTTTGTTAGGAGAATATAATGCTACCAGGGAGTTTGCTAGGAGAATATAATGCTACCAGGGAGTTTGTTAGGAGAATATAATGCTACCAGGGAGTTTGCTAGGAGAATATAATGCTACCAGGGAGTTTGTTAGGAGAATATAATGCTACCAGGGAGTTTGTTAGGAGAATATAATGCTACCAGGGAGTTTGTTAGGAGAATATAATGCTACCAGGGAGTTTGCTAGGAGAATATAATGCTACCAGGGAGTTTGTTAGGAGAATATAATGCTACCAGGGAGTTTGCTAGGATAATATAATGCTACCAGGGAGTTTGCTAGGAGAATATAATGCTACCAGGGAGTTTGTTAGGAGAATATAATGCTACCAGGGAGTTTGTTAGGAGAATATAATGCTACCAGGGACTTTGTTAGGAGAATATAATGCTACCAGGGAGTTTGCTAGGAGAATATAATGCTACCAGGGAGTTTGTTAGGAGAATATAATGCTACCAGGGAGTTTGCTAGGAGAATATAATGCTACCAGGGAGTTTGCTAGGAGAATATAATGCTACCAGGGAGTTTGCTAGGAGAATATAATGCTACCAGGGAGTTTGTTAGGAGAATATAATGCTACCAGGGAGTTTGCTAGGAGAATATAATGCTACCAGGGAGTTTGTTAGGAGAATATAAAGCTACCAGGGAGTTTGCTAGGAGAATATAATGCTACCAGGGAGTTTGCTAGGAGAATATAATGCTACCAGGGAGTTTGTTAGGAGCATATAATGCTACCAGGGAGTTTGTTAGGAGAATATAATGCTACCAGGGAGTTTGCTAGGAGAATATAATGCTACCAGGGAGTTTGCTAGGAGAATATAATGCTACCAGGGAGTTTGTTAGGAGAATATAATGCTACCAGGGAGTTTGCTAGGAGAATATAATGCTACCAGGGAGTTTGTTAGGAGAATATAATGCTACCAGGGAGTTTGTTAGGAGAATATAATGCTACCAGGGAGTTTGCTAGGAGAATATAATGCTACCAGGGAGTTTGCTAGGAGAATATAATGCTACCAGGGAGTTTGCTAGGAGAATATAATGCTACCAGGGAGTTTGCTAGGAGAATATAATGCTACCAGGGAGTTTGCTAGGAAAATATAATGCTACCAGGGAGTTTGCTAGGAGAATATAATGCTACCAGGGAGTTTGTTAAATAGGAGAATATAATGCTACCAGGGAGTTTGTTAAATAAAGGTACGAACTTCTGAACAACTGTCGAATTATTCCCACCTTAGTAGGATACTTAGAATTGGAAAATAAGTACTACAATACTAATAATTAAATATATAATTACAAACAAATAAGTACACACACACCTAGGTCGACCAGGTGAAGACTCACAGACCATGGATCACTAGGGGCTTCCATCAACCGCCAGGTCGCAGACCTACTGGAGAGGTTCCGGTCTCAGCAGGCAGGCACGCAGTGGAAAAAACCACAATGCCTGCCCACATTACTTCCAGGCATGGCCCTTTGTATTTACACCGCCTCCACGGGCCAGGCGCCTGACGGACCACGCTATCACCCATCTATTCACAAGCATTCTTCATTCATTCCTATTCATCACCACTTCTCTTGCTTGTTCTTCAGTCATCTCTCTAGCTGTCAACGCTTGTTTCACACCATCTCTCCAATTCCTCAGGCAAGGAGCGTAGTATGGGTGGGAATCCTGGAGGAGGGCTACGGGACGGACATTTCCAGGGGCAACTTCTATGGCAGCTGAAGGGGCTCCAATTTCTCTAAGGGTATTTTGCTTTTTAGTGTCCCTATTTCTCTTCCCTGTGAGAGATTTTCCTTCTTTAGCTTTGATATCCTATCTTCCATAGTTTCGTTATTAGTGACATTTTCCCTTAATTTCGTGGAAATAATAATTTGTTAGAAGTATCGAATGAGTGTATTATTATAGTTGTTATGCACGCCAACAAAACTTTTTGCAGGACCCATGGCACTGTTAATTATATCCTAGTAGCAAATGTGGGTATAATGTAACAATACTGAACAGTAACGAGAGAGAGAAAGAGATAATTTTCAAGATTTTCAGTAGTCAAACCTATATATCTCAATATGGTCAAAAGGATCTAAAGCTTATACAGAGGACATTGGTAAGATGGATATAAAGCAAATTTTACAACCAATGAAGTGGTTGTGTGATTAACCAATAATCCACAATCCACAAATGTGTCTTAATGCTGGATATATATGCAACCCCAGAGAAGTAATGTAACTTCTGCAGTACGATAGCATCATTATATTATGCTGTATGATAATTGTACTCAGCGTTGGAAAGCTCTCTATGAATCAAAGTGGTAATAGGTATATCAAGCCATCTTTTGAGCCGTTCATACTCTTTCAAATAAGAAACATATCTTCAAATGGTAATATACGAGATACCAGGAAGATATCATCATACTGAACGGGATAGGCAGACCAGACTTCATTCAATTACCACCAAGCCCTTCACATATGTTTACAGTGTTATTATATTTGCTTCTCTATGAATGGGTACGTTAATGAAAGGAAAATATTAACAGAACCTGAGTCAGTATTTGAATAACTGGGTTTAAGGTCTATCTCAGAATATTAATGTACGACCTTCAGTACCATTATATATATATTCCTGGTTATTAGTATATTATTATCAAGAGACTGGGGTTCTCGAAAAAGGAGCTCCAGTCTTGACGCTATTCTTGACTTACAGTGTGCTGGCTAAATAATCCAGAAGGGTTGAAGTTCTATTGTAACTAACCAATAATAGGGAATCTAGGTTGGAAGGGTCGCTTAATAAACTAAGGTATAATATAATTATGCAGTACCTCAGTTAGCGCTATACTTCCTACAAATGCTTTCTAATAATTATATAATAAAGTTGAGGATTATTCGCTGAAACATCACATAGCCGCAGCAGTCATCTCCATCTTATTGTCTTTTGGAGCCTGTAGTGATTAAGTAGCCCCTGTATTGGGATAACCAGTTGGAGGGGAGATGGTTGGGTTTTTTTGGGCCCCCCCTTCTCTCTCATGTTAAGCCCCATTACATTTTAGATTTCAAGACGTCTGGCCCATTAGTTTGACGATTTTAAGACTTTTCGCCCCATGCGTTCGTACCATTTGATGTCGATTTTCTTTTCCTGGCAAGCGATAGTGAGCCTGTAATAAAAGAGGAACCGGCCTTCGGCAAGGACATTTTTCTTCCGAAAAATATACAAATTAATCTAGAAGGGGGATCTTTGACATGTTATTGTAAGTTTGATGGAGGTCTAGGAAGAAAACATAAAACAATAATATATATATATATATATATATATATATATATATATATATATATATATATATATATATATATATATATATATATATATATATATATATATATATATATATATATATATATATATATATATATATATATATATATATATATAAATCAATCAATAAATATACCCTCCCCCCTCAACCCAATACAGGGGCCACGGGATGTTTCTGGGTTACCAGTTTACTTCCCTAGAGAGGACGTCACAACTGTCCATTAACACTAGGTACGTAAATGTATTGCTTAGGAGTACAGGGACATTGGGTTTTAAGAGACCGGCCATCCGTCTCGCTTTGTCCGGGAATGGAAGCCCCTCACCCTCCAAAAACAAAATGGAAAATAAATACAAAATAAGTGATTTAAATGGTTTCAAACTCTGTGTCCAGGTATTTTGGCTCGAACGTCCCTTGATTTTGGCCCTGTCACTCTTTCAACTCTGGGGGAGGCACTCGTCACAGGCAGGTCTCCCTTTTGTCTATCTCACTCACATAGAAAACACATGTATATACAAAATATAATACCGTAACTAAATACATACATAATAGTGCCACCGTACTGAGAAGGTTAAATACAAACAAAACCCATGCATTTATCTGAATGCTGAGTAAATATGGTACTCTAAACCCAAGAGTGTAGTTTAATGGTAGGGAAATATTACCAGGCCCGGGGTAAACATTTGAACACTGGGTATAAGGGCTACGACTGAAGACTTGTGTATACTCTTCACTAGAAAGGTAAAACTGCTATTTAATTAAGTTTAATATATGAATACGACCGAGTATAAGGCATAATTCCAGTTTAATGCTATCAAATATTAAAACAAATTTGTTGTTGAAGAGGGAGTTTTAATATTTCTATCACACAGGTCCTTCCTAAGCTGAAATAACATTGTGTAATTATGTCTAAGCCAAAACAAAAAGCGTCATCCTAGTGAAAGGGTTAATGGAAGACTAAAGCCACTTTCACACATTCACGATGTTGGTCCCGATGTACCCGATTTGAATATCGGGACACAGGTGCGGGACGTGGCAAATCGGCCTTGGCCACCAAAGGTTTGGATTTGTTCAAATATTTCGCACGATGTACTTTTGGCGTGGTACCATCGGGTAACTGGTACAACGTGTCGATGACGTGGGTCTCGTGCATCCGTGCATCCGGTGTCGTCGGCATCGACGTGGCGGCGTCGGGGTATAAATAGTTATAATATATTACAGTAAAAGTCATGTAATCCGAATGGCAGCGGACCGACAGTGCTTCGATTAGTGGAGTATTCTGACAACACTATAAATACGCACATGATGAATAAATAAAGACCTGGTATGGTATAGGCCTATACCGTATATAAATACGCACATGATGAATCAATAAAGACCTGATATGGTATAGGCCTATACCGTATACACCGTATATAATATTCCATAATCAACTTATATTAAACGAGTTAATAAGTTCAAATGAAAAATCAGTGTACCGGTATGATTACCGAAACACGTGTGTGTTAATTGTCGAGTGAGTGTGTGTGCATGTGCGTGTGTGTGTGTGTTATTGTTCTTGTGTGGCTATATCGACCGCCACTGATACACGGTATGCAATAAATTTTATTATAATTATGCTCTATGGAATTGAATTTCATTTTACCTAATACAGTAGTGTTTATAATAGTAAAAGCCAAAGGAAATACTAAGTGTTATTGATTAATTTAACACAAGGTAGTGTTTGTGTGGGTGGATGGGTTTAGATACAGGAGATTGTTCCTGTGTTTTCGACGAGTCCATCCTTACACAAGCTATGTTTATATCGATCCTTTTGCACAAGATAGGTTTATATCAATACATTTTACCTTCCACAATTAGAGAAAAAATGATTCATCACGAAGTGTAGCCTACCTGTGGAGATTAAACGCACTGTTATATTATATACTATATGAGATATCCCGGTACCGGTATATCGTTTTTTTATCGTTATTTTTATTTGCATAATAAATCACAAAAAAAAATTCCGCTGAACATGATGGTGGTGTTTAGAATATGCTATCATCAATATTGGATTTTATAGAAATAAATCTATAACGATAGTTTTTTTTTTTTTATAGAATCCCAGCCGCACCAAAATATTCGCTCTCAATTGGTTTTCACCCATAATAATTATTGTTTTAATTACATTTTTTATGAACGGCAAGAGGAAAGGTTAGTATATAAGATTTCAACAAAACAATAAATAAAAATAATAATATGTGGAATTTCACCGTAGGTGAAGGTTACTGTTCAGTCCGCCAGTACTTTCCCTCCCCATCTTAGTTGGTTTTCACCCATAATAATTGTTTGTTGTTATTTAAAAAAAAATATGAACGGCAAGAGGAAAGGTTATTATATAAGATTTCAACAACAAAATAAATTAAAATAATAATATGTGGAATTTCACCGTAGGTGAAGGTTACTGTTCAGTCCGCCCATACTTTTCCCTCCCCATTTTTACCGATAAAATATGGGACAATGAATATTCTGTAAGCAAGTGATATATTGGGTTTTTCATTAGCTTTCTAATGGTACATATATGGCCTATGTACGATCAAAACTTTAATTTTTCCTGAATATTTTTTGTCCGTCGCCGCTGTCACCCACTGGTAAATATTTTCGCTTCACTTCATGGTCTATTTTCATATAATTTAACGTTCGATACAGATTTTAGATATTAATTTCGTATACCGGCAATTAATACAGATTGTTATTTAAGAAGAACCAGCTCTCTACGCCAAAAACTTGATTTTATATAAAAACAAAATCATAGGCCTATACCTTACAAAGAAATAATTCGACCTTATCTTACCTTAAACTTGACCGTTGAACGTAATACCTTTAACACCATATGTATTGATGATATCTGTCAGGCTGCCTGACGTTGTGGCGTCGTCCTCGTCGGGTCGGCCACGTGTCACCATCATAAGTCCATCGCCCCTCGTCGTGTTCCCCACGTGCCACGTCGGGGTACGTCGGGGTACGGTTTTGACCGGAATTTTGACCGTTACAGCATTGACGTGGCGCCGTCATGTTGCAACCGTGGTACCATCTGGCCAGGCGTGGCTACGACGTGTCACCGTCGAGGCTTCGTCGTCAAACGCGTACATCCTGTCACTGTCTCTGCCGATGTACCAATTTGTGTACCTCGAGGTACATCGGGACCAACATCGTGAATGTGTGAAAGTGGCTTAATATTAGTATCCCTGGAGTCAATTTTGGTACCTTGGATATAATGGTTATCATTGTTGACCATATGTAGACATTTGGCATATATTGGACAATTTCTCTCAGCTTAAGCCACTTTCACACATTCACGATGATGGTCCCGACGTACCCCGATTTGAATATCGGGACACAACGTGGTGCAATCCCCAACGTGTGTCGGGGTCGTCGGAGAGCGTCGTGTTAGGGTGCGGAACATGGCAAATCGGGCTTGGCCACCAAAGGTTTGGATTTGTTCAAATATTTCGCACGATGTACTTTTGGCGTGGTACCATCGGGTAACGTCGGGTACAACGTGTCGATAGCGCGTGTCTGCATCCGGTTCCATCGGCATCGACGTGGCGGCGTCGGGGTATAAATAGTTATAATATATTACAGTAAAAGCCATGTAATCCGAATGGCAGCGGCCCGACAGTGCTTCGGATTAGTGGAGTATTTGACAACACTATAAATACGCACATGATGAATAAATAAAGACCTGATATGGTATACGGTAGGCCTATACCGTATAATATACCGTATATAATATTCCATAATCAACTTATATTAAACGAGTTAATAAGTTCAAATGAAAAATCAGTGTACCGGTATGATTACCGAAACACGTGTGTGTTAATTGTCGAGTGAGTGTGTGTGCGTGTGTGTGTGTTATTGTTCTTGTGTGGCTATATCGACCGCCACTGATACACGGAATGCAATAAATTTTATTATAATTATGCTCTATGGAATTGAATTTCATTTTACCTAATACAGTAGTGTTAATAATAGTAAAAGCCAAAGGAAATACTAAGTGTTATTGATTAATTTAACACAAGGTAGTGTTTGTGTGGGTGGATGGGTTTAGATAGAGGAGATTGTTCCTGTGTTTTCGACGAGTCCATCCTTACACAAGCTATGTTTATATCGATCCTTTTGCACAAGATAGGTTTATATCAATACATTTTACCTTCCACAATTAGAGAAAATATGATTCATCACGAAGTGTACCCTACCTGTGGAGATTAAACGCGCTGTTATATTATATACTATATGAGATATCCCGGTACCGGTATATCGTTTTTTTATCGTTATTTTTATTTGCATAATAAATCACAAACAAATTCCCCGCTGAACATGATGGGGGTGTTTAGAATATGCTATCATCAATATTGGATTTTATAGAAATAAATCTATAACGATAGTTTTTTGTTTTTATAGAATCCCAGCCGCACCAAAATATTCGCTCTCAATTGGTTTTCACCCATAATAATTATTTTTTTAATTACATTTTTTATGAACGGCAAGAGGAAAGGTTAGTATATAAGATTTCAACAAAACAATAAATAAAAATAATAATATGTGGAATTTCACCGTAGGTGAAGGTTACTGTTCAGTCCGCCCGTACTTTCCCTCCCCATCTTAGTTGGTTTTCACCCATAATAATCGTTTGTTGTTATTTAAAAAACAATATGAACGGCAAGAGGAAAGGTTATTATATAAGATTTCAACAACAAAATAAATTAAAATAATAATATGTGGAATTTCACCTTAGGTGAAGGTTACTGTTCAGTCCGCCCATACTTTCCCTCCCCATTTTCACCGATAAAATATGGGACAATGAATATTCTGTAAGCAAGTGATATATTGGATTTTTCATTAGCTTTCTAATGGTACATATATGGCCTATGTACGATCAAAACTTTAATTGTTCCTGAATATTTTTTGTCCGTCGCCGCTGTCACCCACTGGTAAATATTTTCGCTTCACTTCATGGTCTATTTTCATATAATTTAACGTTCGATACAGATTTTAGATATTAATTTCGTATACCGGCAATGAATACAGATTGTTATTTACGAAGAACCAGCTCTCTACGACAAAAACTTGATTTTATATAAAAAAAAATCATACGCCTATACCTTACAAAGAAATAATTCGACCTTATCTTACCTTAAACTTGACCGTTGAACGTAATACCTTTAACACCATATGTATTGATGATATCTGTCAGGCTGCCTGACGTTGTGGCGTCGTCCTCGTCGGGTCGGCCCCGTGTCACCATCATAAGTCCATCGCCCCTCGTCGTGTTCCCCACGTGCCACGTCGGGGTACGTCGGGGTACGGTTTTGACCGGAATTTTGACCGTTACAGCATTGACGTGGCGCCGTCGTGTTGCAACCGTGGTACCATCTGGCCCGGCGTGGCTACGACGTGTCACCGTCGAGGTTTCGTCGTCAAACGCGTACATTCTGTCACTGTCTCTGCCGATGTACCAATTTGTGTACCTCGGGGTACATCGGGACCAACATCGTGAATGTGTGAAAGTGGCTTTAGGGATGACCTCGTTGGGATCAGGAAGCCAGCATGGGACATTCCACCACAATGCAGAAGATTTGAGAAATTTAGCAGACACACCACAAGTAATGCAGTCACTTGGATTCTCTTTGGTAGACACAAACCGGAACTGTGCAGTCGGGAGTAGGGCATGAATCTCGTCGACATCCACTGCTCTTACTTGATTATTTTTTCATGACTCCATCCACATAGATATTGAACAACCATGGGGATATCACGCACCCTTGCTTTAACCCAACGTTCTGGTGAAATAACTCGCGCTATTCATTCTCTACACCCAATGACGTCTTTACACCCTCAAACATGCTCTTCACAATTTTCAGTAACTTACCAGCTAATCCATATATTCTCAATACTTTCCACTGACCTCTATCAACTCTGTTGTAGGCTTTCTCCAAGTCCATAAAGGCAGCATACAACTTTGGTCCCTTCTCCAGAAATTTCTCAACAACACATTTCAAGGAGAACATCTGGTCTACACACCCTCTTCCCTTCCTAAACTCACCCTACTTGTCACCTACCCATTTTTCCATTCTCACTCACACTCTCTCGATCACTACCCTAATGTACAGTTGGTGAAAGTTCCAGCTGACCCACCCTCGCTCTGGGCTCGCAGAATTAGCTGGCTATACTGGTGTAGTTGCCAATCAGTGAATATAATAACTTGAATATTTAAGCAAATCTACGAACTTTGGGTGAATTTTCGGGATCATACATAGTGATGTATGCATTTTTATTTGAGATAGGCTTACTTTCCCTTGTTTAGTATATGTTCTAACAATGATGTAACCGAAATTAGATCTACCAATCCCAATCTTTGTAAAACACACCTCCTTCCTACACCAGTATTGCCAGATAATTATGCGAGCCCCAGAGCGAGGGTGGGTCAGCTGGAACTTTGACCAACTGTACATCTTCCCTACTATGCTTAGGAGACATATCCTCCTGTGATTGCCACATCATCCTCTTCTCTCCCCTTTGCCCTTATACATGGGGGACTATTATGCCTGTCTTCCAGTCTGCAGGCACACTTCCCTTCTCCCATGCTAGTCTAGAAATTGTCCATACCCTTTCAATCACTATCTCAACACCATACATCAGCACCTCCACACGCACTCCAACTATTCATGATGCTTTCCCCATCTTCACCCGTTTCAAGTCTTTACACATTTCTAACATCCTGATCCTCACTTTCTCCTCCACTACTTCTCTTCTTCTCTCACCCATACCCCTTCCAACTATGTTCTCTGGCGTTTCATTCTCTACATTCAACAATTCGTTGAAGTACTTCCATCATTTGCATTTGTATATTTCAGTTACAATTGCAGGAATTCAGTTGATGTGTTTTTGTTTACGTTTGGCTAATAATGCTCAATACAGGGGGATGTTGATTATGTACTTTGAAAGTTCTCAATCCTCATTGATAATTGTTACCACGATACTTTTGTCTAAAAAAAGAAAAACAAAATATATATACAGTATATATATAATATATTCAGAGTCTGGTCTATTATTATTAACCCTTTATTTATTGGACAACATATTATAGTGTGCACGTATCAACGTATCATCCCATTATTGCATAGATTTAAAGAGTAAGTATGATACAGCTTCTGTCAAGTCAAACCAGTATTCCTTAGCAAAAAGCAAAAAATATAATTATTTATATGATCAATCCACGCACACCACCGCTGAATTACAGCTGCAACTGTATGCTTCTACTGTTTGAGAATTGTGTTTGTAAACTATCTTTCAGTAACTATCGCCGCTGCTGAGACGCTGGTGGATGCATCCGGGGCTGAGGTTCATAGGCCAATTAGTATTGTTTAAAGGAAAGTTATTTCATGCATATATTTTGCATTATCACCGGTATATATAATGGTTTTAGTTTACTCCCTAGACCTCTACCAAGCTAATTATAAAAACATCCCAACGACCCTCCTTCGACATAAATTGGTACTTTTTTCGGTAGAAAAGTGTCCTGGCCGAAGGCCGGTTCTTCCTAAATTACAGGCTCGCTTTCGCTCGCCAGGAAGAAATCGACACCTAAATGGCATTAAACGTCAAAATATTGAAACAGAAATGGGCGAAAGTCTTAACATTTGAAGAATTTTGAGGCTGAACATGATAGAGAAGAGAGTTCAAAATACAGCTAATACTTCCCATTAACCTTTTCAGTATGGTGCCGCCAATTTGAATAGTATTAAATTGCTGACGTTACGTGCTTGAATATAAAGTAAGTAAATGCACTTTTAATAATCTGAATACTCTTTCATTTCTATTCCCACTACGCCACCAGACAGTACACTAGGACCATACGGCTGGGAAAGTGTAGATAGCAGAGAAGGGGTGTTGTAGATAGGAAAAGCTGTTGGAGAGGCTTTGTTGTGTGTGTCATTAGTCTGTATACGTCGTCGAGGTGTCCCCCAACTGGTTGCGAACATGATATACATGCTAGGACGTACTACCACACCCACTAAATGTCCGCCTTGGCTGGGATTCAACCCAGGTCAAACAGATTCACGTGAGCGTGCTCTCCACTCGACCGCCGTGGCTCTTCCACTCGACCGAAAGGATTATATTTACATCATTATTACTCTTTGTAATATACCGGTATGTATATTTACTGTAGTTTTCACACAGATATAAAGGGCTTAATTCTTTATCAGGGCCCCTGACTCACATAGCACTAAGTTTGGTAGTCAATTCTCTATGTACTTGTGACTCGAATGTTTGCACACATACTGTATATAATCCATGCAATAGGTTATGTAAATTATAATCCTTTTACATATAATTTATTTGATAACTATTTTGAGTATATAAACACTTAAGATTATATTAGATGTGAAAGTTGTTAATTACGTAGATTATTACAAATTTAAGATGCATTGTTATTATTTATTCGCTAAATAGTGGTTATAGTTATTATTTGTTATGCCTAATGTATATTGCAGTTATGTACAACAAACGAACGGTTATTAATTGTAATTGTAACAGTTGAGTTCATCACCTGCATCATGAGTAGTACCAGCAGTGTCTCCATTGGGACCATAGCCCTTGTTGTTTCCGCAACTGACGGAGACAGTGTAGTCGGAGCACGCTAGAAGACCACTGATCTTGTGAGAGAATCCTTCAACTGTTGTGTTACCTCGGTCAACACCACTGGGATCGTTGTTTGGACTCCAGATAACCATATAGTTGAGTATTACTCCATTCGGGGTAGCTGGTGGGTCCCACTCTATTGTCAGGGAGTTGGACGGGGCATTTGACACCCGCACTGTAGGCGGTCCATCAGGAACTGAAAGTATACCATTTATTTCTTAAACATTCTCATTAGAATGATGGTGTGCATATTTGCAATGCTTTAGCTCTCAGAGCTATGCTCTAATCTAAATATTTTCATTATGACAACACAAAGAGACTAAAGCACTTTTATAAAACAATATTTAAGTTTAAGTTCTGTATTTTTCTTTGTGTAAATTGTCATTAAGCGATTAATATTATAGCAAGCTACTGGTTTCAATATAATGCATACACTCGTTTGAAGTACTTGGTATTATCAAGGACATTACCGATCCAGTTAAAACAAATAAATAACGCTGTATTAAATTTTCTGAATTTTACAAAGTACACACAAAAACTACATTCACTGATTTAATACAGAATTTGACTTACGGGCCTCATCGGTGATCTGGTCAACACAAGTTCCATAAGGTCCTTCCAGTTCGTCAGTGGATGCTCTGACACAGAGGCCTGGTAGGAGGTATGGGGTGTCAGACCGGTGATAGTATACTCTTTAGTAGGGTCCACAGTGACATTACCAAGTGAAGCCTTGTTGTCAGTCAGCCGCCATGTGATCGTGTTGCTGGTGATGATGCATCTGTCGTCCGTCCGGTTCAGTTTGGGTCCAGGTAACTAACAGACTATCAGGTTGCTCCACTACGATAGCCGCAGCCACGTCAGTGGGTGGTCAGCTGGATATGTACAATGCCATCATTACACTTAACATAACAGTAGAAAGTAAATTTATATTTATTATTATTTGTTTTTGTTTATTTACTTACATGCTTGTATTTAACTTGGTAGCCTTACACTTCGATCTATCATGAGATCGTTAGACCAAGATGTGGACCCTCTGTTGCCTCTTCCCACAGGTTTATTATTTTCCTACAATAGACATGCGCATAAGTATTGATGAAACATTGCTTCCCAGACTCTTTTGGAACTTATAGATAAATGTTATTTGGACTATTCTACCCGTAAACAAGCATATAATGCTAACCCATATCGCAAATGTCTATGCATTAGAAACTCTGCTTTCCCAGTGTTCACAATTACATTTTTCACAACTAGTAAATATTTTATGTGATCAGTCTAATACAATCCAAGTAATTTCTCCTCCATGTAATCTCAGCGCCTTGATAACAAATATAATATATTATGATAGGCTTAATTATGTTGGATAGGTATGGTTAACTTGAATTGTTTTTTTCCTATGTAATTGAGGGATACAAAAGGCAGAACTGCCTGTAGCGAATGCCTCCCCGAAAGTTGAACGAGTGACAGGGCCAAAATCAAGGGACATTCGAGCTAAAATGCCAGGTCACACGGAGTTTGAAGCAATTAAGGTCATAGGAAGAGGGAAAGACCGATTCTGGGAGAGAATTCCAGAGCTCAGCAGTTGAATAGAAGAAAGTCTGAGAATAACGTTTCACTCTTGGGTTGGAGAGTTGCACAGAGATGGGGTGGGATTGTGTTGCAAGACGGGTACTATGTACCCTACGTAGAGGAGGTGGTATACACTGGAAAAGCTCTGAGGAACATTGATTATTATAGTTGCAATAGAATAGTGACAGAGATGCAACATTGCGGCGAAGAGAGAGAGATTGCAGAGAGTTGGTGAGTGGGCAAGAGTTAATGATACAAAAGGCCGACCTTTCTACTTTGTCTAGGAGCGTGGTGTGAGAGGATCCTCCCCACCCATGTGAACAATACTCAATACAAGGACGCACTGTGCCCCTGTACAGAGCAAGAAGCTGTGCAGGGGTAAAGAACCCCTTAAGGCGGTTGAGCACACCCAGCTTTTGGGAGGCTACCTTAGCAAGACTGGTAATATGGTCCTTCCAAGTGAGAGCAGAAGAAAAAGGGACAACGAGAATATTGAGAGAAACTTAAGAATTGAGTTTTGTATTGTTGAAGTGTAAGGGATAGTCCTCTGGGAGTTATGAACGATTAGTAGGATGAATAAATTGGGTTTTGGAAGCATTAAATGTAACAAGGTTTTCTCTGCCCCAATTGGAAATAGTAGTTAGATCAGAAGATAAGTGTTGCATGGCTTCATTATGTTTCTCTTTGAGGGATTGCTGGCTGGGGCATTCAGGAAAACTATTTGAGTAGCGTAAGATAGAGTCGTCTGCGTATGAATGGATGGGACTGGGGGTACAGTTGAGAAGACCATTTATGAAAATTAGAAAGAGAATGGGAGATAGGACAGAGCCCTGAGGAACACCGGAGTTGATGGGATGAGGAAATGAGCGATGGCCATCCACAACCTCAGCTATGGAACCTTCCGGAAAGGAAACTAGAGACAAAGGCACAGATGGAGGGATAGAAACTGAAGGAGAGTAGTTAAGAAATTAAAGATTTGTGCCAGACTCTATCGAAGGCCTTTGATATGTCTAGTGCAATAGAAAAAGTCCCACCGAAGACCCAAAAGGAGGATGGCCAAGAGTTAGTGGGATATGAAAGACGATCACCAGTAGAGCGACCTTTAAGGAAGCCATACTGACAATCTGAGAGTAAATTGGATGATAGTTGGAGGTTTGAGAGTGGTCACCCTTCTTTGGGACAGGTTGAATGAGAGCAAACTTCCAGAAAGAAGGGGAGACGTTAGAGGAGAGACAGAGACGAAAGAGTTTGCCTAGGCAGGGAGTCAGCACGGAAGCACAGTTTTTGAGAACAACAGGAGGAACACGGTCCGGACCGTACGCCTTCTTATTATTAAACCCAGAGAGGGTAGAAAGTACATCTTTAGAATAGATTAGGATATTAGGCATAAGTAAGAGAGAGGGGGGTGGAGAGGGAGGAATAGCACCGGAATCATCCAAGGTGTAACTTCTAGCAAAGGTTTGAGCAAAGAGTTAAGCTTTGTCAGAGGAAGAAGTGATGGTTGTGCCATCAGAGTGGAAAAGGGGAGGGAAAGACGGGGAAGAAAAATTGTTGGAGAGGTTTTTGGCTAGATGTCAGAAAGCTTGGGAAGAGCTAGAGTTGGATAGTTCAGTGCATTTATAATTGATGAAGAGTGTTTGGCACGTCGAAGAACAGATTTGGCTTGATTCTGGACAGAAACATAGGAAGAATGAGATTCTTGAGTCTTAAAGGCGTCGGTACCGTTTGAATGCTTCCTCCTTGTTACGGACAGCAGGAGAACAAGCGTGAGTAAACAAAGATTTGTTTGCATTAGACGAGAGAAAGAAAATGGAATGTATGCTTCCATGTCTGAGAGGATTACCTCGGTAATGCGTTCAGCACTCTCCGAGCGTCCCCGGTCATGAAAGCAAAAGTCATTCCATGGGAAATCAAATAAGTACTTCCTAAGAGCCTCCCAGTCGGCAGCGCCAAAGTGCCACAAGCGCCGCCAGTTAGGAGGATCGGGTGGCCGTACTGGAGAGATAAGACAGGTGACAGATATTAGTTTATGGTCGGAGGAGCCCAAAGGAGAGAAAAAATGTACAGTTTAAACAGAAGGGTTAAAGGTTAGAAATAAGTCAAGAATGTTGGGCCGATCTCCGAAGCGATCCGGAACACGGGTGGGTTGCTGGACTAACTGCTCTAGGTCGCTTAAGATAGAAAAGATGTAGGCTTGTTCACCAGGTTGGTCAGTGGAAACCGAGGAGAGCCATTGGTGGTGGTGAACATTGAAATTTCCTAAAATGGATATTTCTGCAAAAGGAGAGATGGATAGAATGTATTCCACTTTAGAAGTTAGATAGTCAAAGCATTTTGGATACTCAGTAGAATTAAGGGAGAGATAGACAGCGCAGAAATAAAATTATATGATAATATATTGGAATATAGTTATGCATAAGAAAGAACATAAAGTTTGATACAGCAGTGGCTAAGTTGACATTGACTCATTCTCAATATTATTTTAGAAGTAATTTAGGTGACCCCTTACCTACTGTTCCAGTCCTACCCGAAGTATTACCTCCAGAGCCAGATCCCTTACTGGTGGCCGCGCTCACAGTGATGGTGTAATCAGAACAGGGTAGCAAGGTAGAGATTGTGTACTGGGCTTCCGTAGTTTCTTCCTGTCCATCATCTGGGATCCAGGCAATTGTGTAGGAGACAATGTTGCCATTAGGGACGGTAGGTGGGTCCCATTTTACCGTTAGTGAATCCTCTGCCTCGTTCGCGATGTTGATGTTGTTTGGTGGACCTCCGGGAACTAAGGATGGTATATAATTATTTTAATAAACCAGGTGTGCGAAAACAGAATGTGTCAAATTTTATTTCAAAAGATAAGCTGCAGTATATCACCAAAGGTTAGTTGTTACCTTAGTCTTTTCTATCAGGTGAATCCAATATATGTTTTATTCTAGCTACCTCCACATGATTTTCTTCCACTTACGAAACACCTGTCAGAGTTAGAGGGTTTAGTGAGATGTTATTTAGCCCGTCGATTCCTTGAAATAATGTGTAATCTTAGTAAAATCTTCAGGCAGTACTATGGTAGTATTAAGGTTATATTTCATCGATTCATTGAAGGGGTTAATGAGCTGATGATAGATTTAATAATAAAATAACTGCTAAGTTTGTTAGTCATATTAATTTATTATTTACAAACATTGTTGTCCATCTTATTCTAAGTCGATATTTTCATTGACAACAGTATAATAACGAATAATTTGGTAATTATATTTATTATAGGCTGTTCAATAGAGATATGTAGGAACAAAGTAAAACATTTGTTTATATTGCAATACACATATCCTGAATCTTGATAGTTTGCCAGACTACACATATATTTTTCACTTCTCTATAATTGATAAAAGTAAGCTTTATTGTTAAATTCATTATAAGAAAAGCCTTAATGATAAAAGACGGATATACATCCACTTCCCAATCACCGTCCTCGCTAGTTTGGCCGTTGTGACAAACAGGTTTGCCAAAGAGTGATTCCGCTCCATTGCCCGAGTCCACACACACAAAGTAGGAGGTCCAGGATACGAGCCCTGTGACGGTGTAGCTGGTGGTGTCCTCTATGTTGTCATCACCCCCCTGTGGCCCACTCCAGGTGATCTTGTAGTAGCCAGGGCACCTTCCAATGGGCAGTACAAGGTCCCAGGATACATCTAACTGGTGCGGGTTGTCTGACATGGTCGCCACCGACACTCTGGTCACTGGCAGCACAGCTGTTAGTGAAGGTATAAGGAATTAGATACATATTCCTTTGCTGCTGCACTATTATGTCAAAAGAATACCATGCAATTATACTAGGTAGTGGGTAATAGTAGGTACATACAAGTGTATTTTAATATTTTAATATATTTTTGAAAAACAACGGTCTTGGTAGCTAAACAAAATTATATGAAAATATTACTGTATTAACTAAGCACAAGAGAACATCAGTAATATGTATACAATCCACAACATGTACATACAGTAGATTAAGAAAGATATGATGAATGTATTGGCATATCATTAGTCAGACAGAGTAACATTATAAATCTTGTATCTTACCTTGCGTTCCTCTCTTAGGCGCATCCTGACCTGGTGCCCCTAGAGGATCGCCACCATTCTTGGGTTGAACAGTTACAGTTTATAAGGTACAAGGGATGAGACCCCTAATGGTAGAGGTGTCGCTGTTTCCTCCAACATTGTATGTCCCGTCACTGCCGCCGGCATTACCGTCAGACCAGGTGATGTCGTAGGAGGTCACTGTGCCACTTAGCTCTCGTCGATGAACCAGTTTACATCTACACTAGTTGGTCCATCGGGTCTGGCTTGTATAATTACATACACTGAAACAAAAGTAATTATTTTAGGACTATCTAATATATACAACCCGAGTACATTTTCCTGCGATGAATTCGGAAATAAAACAAAATAAATATCTGATACTTGCCAATATATATATATATATATATATATATATATACATATATATATATATATATATATATATATATATATATTGGTTATCTAACTCAATATATTTCATTGAGTAATAAAGTAATGTTCAATTATTCCTATAGACGCCTCACTGTTGGCGAAGAAAATGTCTTATCCAAAGGATTAAAATTTGCTTTTCATAAATCAGTCAAATTTCTAATCTCACTTCCTCCCATTTGAAAAGTTATTCAAGCTACTATCGTCACACCCTCTCTTCGAGTTTAAAGGTAGAATGGCCGACTTTTTTAGAAATTCGCTCAAACACCTTGCTCTCTCAACTTTCTACTCAAAGAAACACTACGAACACTCATTAAGCACATAGGAAGTTAAAATATTGAAAAACCTCAAATCAGATGAATCCATTATTATTATCAGACCCGATAAAGGCAATGGGGTGGTCCTTTTAAACAAACCCGATTATGTAGAACAAATGTCAGTGATTTTAGACGATAGGACCAAGTTCTCTAAAGTAAACGATAACGTTTTTAATTTGATAATTAAACAAGAAGATAAAGTAAATACCTTTTTAAGATCTCTAAAGAAGAAAGGTGTGTTGGATGAAAATGTGTATTCCCATTTATTCGTGTCAGGTGGTAATCCATGTGTGATGTACGGACTCCCCAAGATACACAAACCTGAATGCCCCCTTCGCCCTATTCTCTCCGCCATAGGTACTTTCAATTACAGACTAGCAAAGTTTCATGTCCCGATTCTAGCTCCGATTGTATTAAATTAATTTACCATCAGAGATTCATTTTCTTTAGCTAAAGAAATATGTAATTACAAATACGACAAATGTACCCTGGCCTCATTTGATGTCAAGTCCCTTTTTACCAACATACCCATTAACGAAACTATTGACATCTGCACCAACACTATGTTTAAGGATTCGGACATAGTTCACGGCTTTAGTAAATCAGAATGACATAAACTTCTTTCATTAGCATCAATAGACTTCTTGTTTTTGTTCAACGAATCCCTATACAGACAAACGGACGGAGTTTCCATGGGTAATCCGTGATGTTGTTGTCTCGTCAATTCATTCCTTGGCCATCATGAAACCATATGGCTTAGCCAGTGCCCCGAAAATTTCAAACCTTTAGTATATAAACGTTACATTGATGACATCTTCCTAGTATTCAGTTCCCCAGATCATGTCCCGCTATTTCTAAATTACTTGAACTCCCAACACCAAAACATCAAATTAACCGCCGAACTAGAGAACGAAAACAAGTTACCATTTCTTGATATTAATATTGAAAAATCAAACCATTTATTTGTAACATCAGTGAACTGCAAACCGACATTCACAGGCCTCATGACTAAGGTCGACTCCTCCATCCCAATCCAATTCAAGCGAAATTTAGTTTGCACTCTGGTCACCAGAGCTTATAATATGTGTTCCAATTTCATGTCCATGCATAACGAATTTCAGTTTTTGAAGAAAATGTAAAGTGCGAACGGCTGCCCACTAATGTTCATTGACAAATGTATTGGTACCCAACTTCAAAAATTACATTCTCCCTCGCCAAAAATCACTACAGTCAATAAGGCCCCTTTGTATTTTTTCTGCCCCTTTCTTGGGAAGCAAAGCTTCGCACTAAAGCACAGTCTTCAAAGACTGATCTTTGAGTTCTTTCCTCATATTTCATTAAGGGTAATATTCAAGCCACAAATTACAATCTCCCAGCTGTTCAAAGTTAAAGATCGTATCCCCTGTGTTCTACAATCCTCAGTTGTATATAAGTACAAGTGTAGTAGCTGTAATGCTACTTATATTGGTCAAACCAAACGCCAACTTTCAACGAGGATCTCGGAACACAAGGGTCGATCTTGCCGTACCAATTTCCCTTTCTCAAAGCCATCATATTCTGCTATCCAAAACCACAGCGAAACCTCAGACCATACTATAAATAGCCAGGATTTTACCATATTATTTAGGGCAAGGGACTGGAGTTCTCGAAAAGGGGCTCCAGTCCTGTCGCGATTCTTTACTTAAAGTGTGCTGGCATAATAATCCAATAGGGTTGACAGCCTCTGAAGTCCTATTATAACTAACTAACTAACTATATTATTCACTGCAACAGACGACATGACACGTGTGACAGCTGAGTCCCTCCTCACCCACAACCTTCGCCCGTCTCTAGGCACCCACGAGACCTCCACGCCCCTCCTCTGCTTTTAGTTTACTGTACTTTTAATATTAGGTACGTGTAGGCATATGTTTAAATAGATATATGTGCCCATTTGTACTCCTGTTTCCTTTTTTTAGTCGACTCCGCCCCTTTCACTCCTTGACTCTTTTAAACTCGCCACCCTCATCTATCTTTATTTTGCATAGCATTAATTATTATTGTTTACATTATTTTCACTCTTTATTCCTTTTTTACTTATCATATATCTCTACTTTTAATTTCTTAATGTAGTGAACCTTAGCTATATTTTCGTTAAATTTATCTTTTGAATACATTTTCAATTTTAACATGTGATGACTTTATGATACGATAGGTTTTATTCTTTCTCTTTTTAGGCTTGATAATGACAGAAGATTAGTGTTGAAACGTTGCCAATATACAAATATATTCCTGTTCGCTTTGGTCTTCATATTCCTTATTCGTCTTCGCTTCCCAGTAGGAGAATCAATTGCTTCCATTATATATATATATATATATATATATATATATATATATATATATATATATATATATATATATATATATATATATATATATATATATATATATATATATATATATATATATATATATATATATATATATATATATATATACCGGTTTATATACAGTATATATATATACATAATTATATATATATATATATATATACAGGGTATATACAGTATATATATATATATATATATATACAGTATATACAGTATATATATTTTTTTCTATGTGCTTGAGGGAGGCAAAAGGCAAAACTGCCTATAGTGAGTGCCTTCCCCATAGTTGAAAGAGTGACGGCCAAAATCATGGGACGTTCGAGCCAAAATGCCTGGACACACAGAGTTTGAAGCAATTTAAGTCATAGGAAGATGGAAAGACTGATTCTGGGAGAGAGTTCCAGAGCTCAGCTGTTGAGTAGAAGAAATTTTGAGAGTAAGGTTTAAACTCTTGGGGTGGAGAGTTGCACAGAGTAGGGGTGGGATTGAGTAGCAAGACGAATACCACGTGCCCTATGTAAAGGAGTTGGTATACACTGGGAAAGCTCTGAGGAACACTGATTATTATAGAAGCGATAGAATAGGTGAAACATTGCGGTGGAGAGAGAGAGTTGCAGAGCGTTGGTGAGTGGATGGAAGTTAATGATACAAAAGGCCTTCCTTTCAACTTTGTCTAGGAGAGCGGTGTGAGAGGAACCTCCCCACACATGTGAACAATACTCGATACAAGGACGCACTATGCCCCTGTACAGAGCAAGAAGCTGTGCAGGGGTAAAGAACCCCCAAAGGCGGTTGAGCACACCCAGCTTCTGGGAGGCTGCCTTAGCAAGACTGGTAATATGGTCCTTCCAAATGAGAGCAGAAGAAAAAGAGACACCAAGAATATTGAGAGAAGATGAACGATTGATTTTTGTATTGTTGAAGAATAAGGGATAGTCCGCTGGGAGTTCCGGACAGGTAGATAGATGGAGAAATTGGGTTTTGGAAGCATTAAAGGTAACAAGGTTTTCTCTGCCCCAAGTGGAAATAGTATTTAGATCAGAATTTAAGAGTTCTATGGCTTCATTACGTTTGTCGTTGAGGGATTGCTGGCTGGGGCGTTCTGAAAAACTTATGGAGTAGTGTAAGGTTGAGTCGTCTGCGTATGAATGGATGGGAATTGAGGTACAGTTGACAAGATCATTTATAAAAATTAGAAAGAGAATAGGAGATAGGACAGAGCTCTGATATGAGGAACACCAGAGTTTATAGGGTGCGGAAGTGAACGATGGCCGTCCACAACCACGGCTATGGAACGGCCAGAAAGGAAATTAGATACAAAGGCACAGATGGAGGGATAGAAACCGAAGGAGGGTAGTTTAGAAATTAAAGATTTGTGCCAGACTCTATCAAAGGCTTTCGATATGTCTAGTAGCGACCCTTAACCCCTAAGTGTCGGCGTGCAACATAAGTCGAGTATAATAAATCTGGACTATCTGGCGGCGCTCGACATAGGTCGTGTGGCAATTTCAGCACGTAATGTTGCTAGGAGAGAGAGACAAGTGGTGGCAGGAGAGTAGCGAGCGTATGACTGCTCCAGACCACCGCGGCGAACCTACTGACACGAATCCCACCTCCTCCCTCCGTCTCTCACTCGCTACATACGGAATTGTATGGGGAAAGTGCCGAATTACATGCTTTTTGCACTCGCGTTGCGCGGTTGTTGCAAGAAAACTAGCCATCATAAAAGGATCGTTATGGTGTCATTGGAAAGCTCTGTTTATGCCCTTTCAGGGATAGATACTTGTTTTACGTTCTGGGTCTTTTTTAGGCATGAAAATAATCACGTAAACAGCACTATTTTGGCTAAAAACACCCCGCTGGGCGGTACATATAAATAAACCGCTAGCCCGCTAATCTAGTGTTAAGGAAGCCATACTGGCGATCTGAGAGCAGATTATGAGAAGAGAAATGCTTAAGAAATTTGGAAGCAAGAATTGTTTCATAAACTTTAGAAAGACAAGAGATGAGAGCAATTGGACGATAGTTGGAGGGTTGAGAGCGGTCCCCCTTCTTTGGGACAGGTTGAATGTGAGCAAACTTCCAGCATGAAGGGAAGACATTAGAGGATAGATAGAGACGAAAGAGTTTGCCTTGGCAGGGAGTCAGCACGGAAGCACAGTTTTTTAGAACAACAGGAGGAACACCGTCAGAACCGTACGCGTTCTTAGTAATAAGCCCAGAGAGGGTAGAATGTACATCTTTAGAATAGATTAGGATATAAGGAATAAGTAGGAGAGAGGAGGGTGGAGAGGGAGGAATACCATCTGAATCATCCAAGATGGAGTTTCTAGCAAAAGCTTGAGCGAAGAGTTTAGCTTTGTCAGAGGAAGAAGTGATGGTTGTGCCATCAGAGTGGGAAAGGGGAGGGAAAGACGAGGAAGAAAAATTGTTGGAGAGGTTTTTGGCAAGATGCCAGAAAGCTTGGGAAGAGCTAGAGTTGGATAGTTCAGTGCATTTATTATTGATGAAAGAGTGTTTGGCAAGTCGAAGAACAGATTTGGCTTGATTCCGGGCAGAAACATAGGAAGAATGAGAGTCTTGAGTTTTAAGGTGTCTGTACCGTTTGAATGCTTCCTCCTTATTGCGGACAGCAGTAGAACAGGCAATAGTGAACCAAGATTTTTTAGCATTAGTCTGACAGAAAGAGAATGGAATGTATGCTTCCATGCCCGATAGGATTACCTTGGTAATGCACTCAGCACTCTCCGAGGGTCCCCGGCCACGGAAGCAGAATAATTCCATGAGAAATCAAAGAAGTACTGCCGGAGAGCCTCCCAGTCGGCAGCGCCAAATATATATATATATATATATATATATATATATATATATATATATATATATATACTGCATATATATATTATAAAATCTCACAATCCTATTCTAATAGGGTTGAAATCATTCGACAGTTGATCGTAGAATTCACTTTATTTAATAATCCTTCTCTATGAGATACATTTTTCCGTTATATTAGTACTTCTCGTTCCAGCCAAGATAAGTTCAAACAAAGGAAGGGATTTGAATATTACAACCCACAAGGTGTACCCTGTTCTTAGGAATTATAAACTCCCTTAACAAACTACCACTCTGATTAATATTCACTGATTGACTTATTTCGGCTTTCAATTTCAAATCATGCCATTGTTTCAGCTTATCCCTTTTGGTTCCATGGAACAAATATGCTTGACAGTCTGTCCATCTTCTTATATAATCTTGGGATAGGCCAGGTTGTTTTCTTATTATTGATCCCCTGCCTCGCTCCCCTTCACCTGTCTTGGAATCCTATACAAGTAGGCGATGATGGAACATATTCTTGGATATTTCAGCTGTACAGGTGCGAATGTAGACTGCTCAATATGGACTCTAAATACTTAGCACTGCTGCTACCAGTCGCCCACACTCTGTCTATTGGGTCTGCTATTATTCCCTGTATATGATCGGGAATAATAGTGGAACGCTATGGGAGTGCCAAGGGAAGGGTCTGACTCAGCCAGTGCCGTCCATCGCTCTAGCTCCCTTCACCACTCACCGTTCCTTTTTTGTCTCGCAGTTACAGCTGCTCGTGTGCTGATTGGTCGAGCCACCCGGCCCAGGTGACAGGTGCCCGGGCTTACTCCTTTGTTGTGCCTTATTCTCGTCTTTGTTTTTTTTGTCATCAAAATTATATCCCAGCAAAAAGTGTTCTATTATTTAGCAGCTCATGGGAGCATGAAGCTTGCACCTTGTGAAGAATATTCTGTTTACTGGAATAAAAGAAGCGAAAAGACGATGACTGTGATTGATGTGGCGCCAATGTCGTTGGTTGGATATCGGCTTTAGTATCACAATGTAATATTTATATATATATATATATACCGGTATATATATATATATATATATATATATATATCTATTGCCTGACTCAGTGATCCCCGAAGGGTTGGTCTCGAACGAAACACGCTCATGCACCTCTGTCCCCAGTCAGTCGACGTCCCTCCTCCCAACCAGAACCGCCTTCATTCATACCCTCTTATGCCCCTTTCCCACATATGCGACTTCATACGATTTTCATCGTCGACACCCATAAATTGGCACATTCGTGACATGTCGGACAACAATCGTACACCCTCGCATAATAATCGTATAACTCGCAAGGCCTCGCCTGGGCCCTCGCGGGTCATCGCAAATGTTCGGTTTGTTCAACATTTTCGACGAGGACTCACGAGGGTTCGTAGCCCTCGCAAGCATCGTCGAACATCGACGATCCGATGTTCCGAAAGATCCGAGAGGCCCTCGGGGATCATCGACGACGTCGGCGAGGGTGTCGCACGATAGAAACCGTTAACATTTTCCAAACCGTCGCACGATGGCCCGCCGTTGATCCCAGATGTTCCGAGAACATCGCAGATGCACAATAATCACCGGCGATTTCGTCGTCGATTAATCGCCAGCGTGCGGACGAATACTCGCCAAGGGTATACCCGCCAGGGGTATACTCTGCACGAGGCATTGGAAGGCATGGGAAGGGTCTTGCGACATGGCCGAAGGCTCACGACACACCTCGACGAGGCCAAAGAGGATGTTCGGCGAGAGGTGTGTAATAAAAAGGGATTATCACCCTGTTTCTCAATTTTAGTTTTGAGGTGGGGTGAGGTCAGGTCATGTCAGGTCTCCATTGTATCCATTTTACGTCTGTCAGAGGTGAGGTCAGGTCAGGGGGTATATAGACCGCGGTACAGCTCAGAAAAGGTAATTCCACAGTTTCCAGTCAACAAGCCACCCACTACTCTCCAAACTACCAACACTCTCCAATTTAACATGGCTCCCAAGGCACAACCAACGCTGAAGAAGGTGGCGAAGCAGGTGGACAAGAAGAAGGCGACCACGAAAAATCTTCAGAGTGAGACGCCCATCATCCAAGCCCATGATGTTTTGGATGCCATGCCGGCTGCTGAAGGAGAGGGGGCATTAATGGACGTGGATAGCCCCCCGAAAAATCAGCCGAGCCAGCAACTGTTCTCCACACAGGATGAATTGGTGGTTGAGGTCCACATGGCCCAAGGTGACAGCGACGAGACCCAGATTTTTTTTTGTTTTTTGTTGTTGTTTAAGAGACAATGAACGGAGGAAGGAAAAACACAGATAAAACAAAAAGGTCCATGTGCCTAAAGGCATCCTCCATTCATAAAATGTTTGTAACAGCTGGATTTAAACATTTGTAGATTGTAAGTTTGTGGAAAGCAATTCGAGGGAAGTGAATTGCAAAGAGTAGTAGTTCTAGGGATAAATGAATTTTGATAAGCAGAAGTTCTGCATTATGGAGGAGAAAGTGTAAATTCATGGGCGCTCTCAGCTGCCCTAGTTCTACGGGGAAAGATGTGGAGAGGCGGCACAATTGAAGCAAGTTCCTCGGAACAATTGCTGTGAAAATATCTGCAGAATAATGCAAGGGATGCAACGTTTCTTCATACGGAAAATGTAGGAAGGTCCTGTGTGATTGCAGGGTTATTGATTAATCTAATAGCTTTATTTTGAATTTTGTCCAACTGCCTCAAAGCAACCACTCCACTTCCACTCCACAGAGGTGAACAGTAATTCATCTGAGAACGCACATGACTTTTATATATTACGGCCAACTGCTCGTCAGTGAAGAATTCTCGAACTCTGTACAGGAGTCCCAGTTTTTTAGAGGCATTCTTAGCAATGCTTCTAACATAATGTGTCCAGCTCAAGTTAGTAGTTAATGTTACACCGAGAATGTCAATACTAGGGGAAGTGGGAATATTTATATCATTAAAAAATATATGGGAGTCAGTGAGATTCTGTCGGTTAGAAAATTGAATGTACTTGGTTTTCTGTGCATTAAAGGAAACTAGATTTTTTTGTCCCCATTCTTCAATTCTAGAAAGGTCCTGGTTCAGAGAAATTGCAGTGCTTATTTTTGAATTTATAAGATCGGGTTGGGTGAAAGAATTGGTAAATGTGAAGGAACTGTGGAGTGTTGAGTCATCTGCGTAGGAATGTATTGGATTATGAGTGGTATATATAAGATCATTGATATGAATGAGGAACAGAGTTGGGGCCAAAACTGATCCCTGGGGAACACCAGCATTTATTGAGTGAAATTGAGAATAAAGGCCATCTACCATTACACATATTTTTCTGTTATGAAGAAAAGAAGAAATTAGTGGAACTAATGATGCAAGGCCGTAGTGTGACATCTTCGACAATAAGGATTGATGCCAGACTCTATCAAATGCCTTTGATATATCCAGTGCTATTGTATGTGTTTCACCATGTTGGTCTGTAGCTTGGTTGATTTGATGTGTAAGAAGGCAAAGAATGTCTGCAGTTGATCGACATCGTCTAAAACCATATTGCCTATCACTGATTAATTTATTATTCTCAAGATGCTTAATTATGTGATTATTTAATATAATTTCAAAGACTTTACCAAGAGTGGAAGTTATAGCTATTGGTCTGTAGTTTGATGGATCTGAAGAGGCACCTTTTTTAGGAACTGGATGGATGTTTGCTTCTTCCAGGGTACTGGGAAGCATGAGGTATGAGTACATAGACGGAAAAATGTTGCCAATACAGGAGCGAGCACCCCAGAAGAGATGTCGTCCTCCGACAGTGACGACGCTGCCCAATATGGAGTGATAACTGCCGCGATGGAGAACGACCTAGCAGAATGGGTCCACAATCACCCAGCCCTATGGGCCAAGTCTGACGCACGTTACCACGACAAAAATTATAAGGTGCGCATTTTCGAGAAGAAAGGGAAACAAATGAATTTACCAGGTAAGTGGCTATGAGTTATTTGGAAATATATATAATGGTTTGTGTGATGAACGTGGTGCTATGAACACATTTACACAATAATATAACAACTTGACAAGTGAAAAATCTGATATTTCTGTCGATTTCTAGCGCTTGCTCCTTGATTTGTTTGCTAAATAATCTCCCGTCAATCTCACCAAATATTGACATATTCTCTTGATGTTTTTAATGCACTCCCTCTCGTTTCCTTTTCAGCGGCTCATGTGTCCAAATTATATCAAAATATGAAGACACGCTACGGCAAACTACTCAACAAGAAGAGCGGGTCCAAAGCTAGAAAAAGGACAATGAGGGATCAGTGGATTTGGGATACAGTTTCCTTCCGGAAAATGTTTCCCAAAAGGAACCAAGGATCAGCAGCAAGAAGGTACGAACAATGATATATGAAAACATTTTCTATATATAGTAACGTATATTTACATTCTCATATTAACTATCTGTTGTGTGTAAGATTATTAATATGTTTGACTTTATAATGTTTTACGAGTTCGATATGGTATTTATTGTATATGACTTTCAGATCCATGAAAGATCGCAGCCACAGCAGAACTTGGAGGAGGAGGAGGAGGAGGACGAGGAGGGGGTGGTCGTCGTGAAGGAGGACGTATCCCAGGTGGATGATGCGATGGGCCAGCCAATGGAGGAGCTGTCAAACTCACCTGTGATGCCCTCTACACACAGAAGGGGTATGGGGGCAAAACGTGGACGTCCGGCCCCGGCCCCGGCCCAAGAAGATCCCCTGTACTTGAACGGAGTAAGCCTTTAATCGTATTCTTTAGCGCAATAGTAGTCCACAAACAAATGTCCTGCCTACAGTCAATATGGGTGTAAAACTATTAATGTTTTATACTTCCAACAATTTCCATATCTGTCTACACAAATATATATATAAAAAGTAGATGCTTCTATATATATAAATATACATATATATATATATATATATATATATATATATATATATATATATATATATATATATTGTTACGTATCTTGATCCTCAAGTGGTTAACTTGATGAATCTAGATAGCACAGAGATATATATTAAGGTATCAGTCAGCTGAAGGCGAAACAAAATTAAAATCTAATAACATTATTTCCTGTTGTTGCTTCCTTTCCTTTTGGATCTTAGTACTTGGTATCCTTTATTGACTGATACTCTTTAATTATGAAAAATACTGAAACTAATTAAAGTCATGTAGTATTTATAAAGAATTAGTATTTAACCGAAGCTTAGTAGGCTATGGTTATGAACCGAATAAGTTATATCTAAAGAAGGACTATTAATTCTATAAAAAGTCTTGAAAGATCAATATTAAAGTAAGAATATTTCTGTCTCTTACCCTTTTTGAAATGAATAGATAGTTTTCTTATATGTCCTTTTAATTATATTTAATGTAATTATTCTTGGTTCTTGTCTTACGTTAATAGTATTATGTTATTATTATCATCAGGATTAATATCAAAGTCACATAAAAAGTTAGATATATATTTAATAATTAGTTAGATGTATTTCTTAATCACGTAACATTGAGGTTTGATTATGAGTAAATTAAGTTACAGGATCGCTTCATAGATTCGATTCAGGTCTCACTCAAATAATATGAAATGCAAAAATAATATTTTGAAGCTAAAAGAATTTTCTTCAGCTTAGGAAATCACTAGAAGTAATATTAGCACAGCCATGTTAGTCTAAGTCGATACTACTAATATGAGACAATAGCATCACCGTACTAAGCACCGTTAAGCAATGTAAGCTTAATTAAAAGAAAATGAAATAACTCGTAAGTAGTAATATAAAACAATAGTATTACTTTCATCATAACCCAATTACTTAAAGAGTTGCTTTAGTCCACAAGTTAGTCAACTAAAATAGTTAAGTACATAATAATAGCGTTAACGTAAATTCTTCCCAATCAAATAGTTTAGTACATAATAATAGCGTTAACGTTAATTCTTCCCAATCAAATAGTTTAGTACATAATAATAGCGTTAACGTTAATTCTTCCCAATCAAATAGTTTAGTACATAATAGTAGCGTTAACGTTAATTCCCAATCAAATAGTTTAGTACATAATAGTAGCATTAACGTTAATTCCCAATCACATATCTCACTAACCAACATAACGTAAGTGTTTACACCGAACACACTTATATAATCTGACTGACAGTCACAAACCCATTATAATACTTCACCCCGTCTTCCTCCAGCTGCAAGTTCACCTTCCCCAACTCCAAATGAGACTGATTTGAATGCCCACTACTCGGGTCTTATATACTAAACAATGATGGTGTAGGAACGAATCAGGAGGCGAGTGATGGTGCGCGCCCCTATCATACCTCCTCGAGTTGCATAGCTGGTGCGTGGACCAATGGGGTCTCCTGGCGTCGATCATACGTCATAGCGTCGGGTCATCAAAGTAGTTTGCAGGGTCCCCTATGACCCACGCAGGTGTGAAGGCTTGTTTGCTGGTATGCGGGCGAGCTGGTTTCCCACTCGCTGGTTCGCTCGCTGGTCTGCTTCGCCGCTGGGGTAGTTTGACACTCCTTCAACTCTAATTCTAACTCTTAAATTAACATACAGGACTCCGTATGTCAGAATATATATATATATATAGGTATAAAACTAGATAGAAATATTATATATATATATATATATATATATATATATACCGGTATATAATATATTATACTGTATACTGTATATATATAACTATATATCTATATATATTGAGTTATATATATTTATGCCATTTTACTCATACTTTATAAGTTTTTGAACAGAAAACAGAAATCATGTTTCCATCATCACACTTCATCATGGTCATTAAATATTTTGTAATTACTATTTTTGTGGCATTAACTCCTTCAGACTCATATGACACTACCGCGTCATATGGGTCATATGGCCGAGTGAACCAAAAACTCATATGACGCTATCGTGTCATATGAACTTATCTTCATAGCTTTCCAATAAGTTATATGACGCTCTAGCGTCATATAGAGCTCAGTAAGTTAGGTAAGTTAGACGAAAATCTGTCGATTGGTGGCAACCCCAAGTTTCTCCGACTTTTAACGGTCCCGCAGTGTGGTTTTGACAGTGGTGGGGTACAGTGGCAATAACACCGTGTCTCCCGCCTCTTCGCCAGTAAGTTAACTATTTATGTCTGAAGGAGTTAATGTATGTTTTTTTACTTATTCAGCTCATCAGCCAGCACAAGGACTCCATCGACTTGCAGAGGAAGGCGGCCAACGGCAAATCATTGCTCCACACCCAGATACGGAGCTTCTGTGATGCCTTGGAGTGTAAGCTCCTGAGGATGGACCCTCTCGTGGTGGATGACTTCATGTGCAATGTTGATCAGCAGGCATTGCAGACCATGAAGGCATCAAGACCTGGAGTTCTGGCTGCACCTACAACCATAGTTCCTGTGGTAACGAGCCAGGCGGGCACACCAGTAACGGTGTTGCAGACACCTTTGCCAAGTGTGTCAACCACCAACACCTACGTCTCACCGTTAAATTATCCGCCTGTCCACCACCAGCTACCACTGGCGTATGCATCGGGCGACCCGAGGGCGCCGATATCACAACTGGCGGGTCAACTCCTTCCTCCCCCTGCTCCTCCACATGTTCAGGAACAACCTCCTCAAGTGTATACAGTACCCTACCCTGGGCAACATCCACGTCTCCCTCCCACAACCAACTTGATGCCAGGGACAACACCTTCACCTTCACCTTCACCTTCACCTGGGGTCTTCCAAATGTTGTCGCCAGGGCAACCAGCAGTGGCCCTGTCACCTGTCACAACGATGGACACCATGCTTCATACCCCTGCCGCGTCAAGCAGCACGGTCGCCCACATCAAACGAATAATTTTTTTTTTTTATTATTTAAATAAAGGTATTACCAAAAAAAAATCAAATTTCCATTATTTTACTCTCTTCCCTGTTTCATTGTTGATAAAGTATACTTTAAAATTTAGTTAGCTTCTTTGTTAACAATGTCTCTAAATTGTTGTTCCGCTAAAGTAAAAATGTAAATTGATTCAGGAAAGACATGGATAAATTAAATCAAATTATTTATGACATTGGCGGTACAATATCTATAATATAACATTTTAACAAAGAAAACATCTTATATATTTCTTATACACAAAATTAAAATCGTAAGAAAAACTTAATAAATTAATAATATATAATATTAATATACTTGAATGTCAGTAGTCGAGGTATTTTATCAATTATTATGCTCTATCCAACAACCAACTCTACTCCTAAAATCGATTAATGAAATATTACAAACACATGTGGCAGTCCGTGGATTCGAACCCAGGACGCTCACACCGAATATCACCACCTTATGCATTACACCACGAAGGCAGTTAAAGAATGGTGGACACTGCCTACGATTTATTATGCAACTTCGAATCCTGCATATCAATCTAAGCATGTACACACATCCCAACTGCAACTCACGTAGGCTATGCAAATATGAATGGAAAGAGCAACTAATGGGGCCTTAACCACTAGGGAAGGCCTCTCGATAAATTACTCCTTAACCAATATCAATTATTATGTTCTATCCAACAACCAACTCTACTCCTAAAATCGATTAATGAAATATTACAAACACATGTGGCAGTCCCTGGATTCGAACCCAGGATGCTCACACCGAATATCACCACCTTATGCATTACACCACGAAGGCAGTTAAAGAATGGTGGACACTGCCTACGATTTATTATGCAACTTCGAATACTGCATATCAATCTAAGCATGTACACACATCCCAACTGCAACTCACGTAGGCTATGCATATGTGAATGGAAAGAGCAACTAATGGGGCCTTAACCAATATAAGATATTACTACTATATTATTATAGCTATGGAAAAAGTATGCAAATAACAAGACTGACACCTTCACAATGACACAAATAGAAGTAAGTAAAATTAATGTAATATATTTCTTGTACACAAAATCAAACTCATAAAAATATTAATCAATTAATAATAAATAATATTGATAAACACGAATGTTAAGAGTTGAGTGACTTTCGGAATATAATATATTATTGATATATTATTATACCTATGAAAAACTATAATAATAAAAAAATAAGGTAATGAATCTAATATATTTCTTATACACAAAATAAAAATCATACAAATTGTTATAAAAGAATAATAAATAATATTGATGTACTTGAATGGTAATACTTGATACTTTGTGAATATAAAAAACTGTTAATATATTACTATACTTATGAAAACATTATGAACATTAAATACTCGAAGAAGTTCACAATGATGAAATGTATTTAGAAAGAGATGGATGGGTTCATTCAAGCCGTGTGCTAACCTTGGTTCGAATCCCGGTGGATCATATATAATTTAATTAATTTCATTGGTGGTCTTTGGTGTGGTGGTGAGATTAATTAAATGTAGAATAAAATGCGTGTATGTTTGTACGACTGACATACCCATGTCGATTGTCACGTACGCCACACTGACCATGTGTGTGTGTGTGTGTGTGTCTCTGCGGGCATTAGGCGATGTACAAGGTCACAAGTGTCCACCCGGGGGTGAGTGTGTGCGTGTGTGTGTGTGTGTGTGTTCGTGCGCGTGCGCGTGTGTGTGTGTGTTTTACACAATCAAACTTATACAAATATTAATCAATGAATAATAAATATTAATGATAAACACAAATGTTAAGAGTTGAGTTACTGGAATATAAGACATTATTAATATATTACTATACCTATGAATAAAGACAAATATAACTAAGATAATGAATCTAATATATTTCTTATACACAAAATTAAATTCAAACAAATAGTAATCAATAAATAATAAATATTAATGATATTCCTGAATGTTAATACTTGAATTACTTTGTGGATATAAAATATTATTATTATATTACTATACCTATGATAAAAGTATGAGAATTAAATTATACTCGGAAAAGTACACAATGATAAAAATGTATTAATAAAGAAATGGATGATTCATTCAAGGCGTGTGATAACCCTGGTTCGAATCCCGGTGGATCATATATTATTTAATTAATTTCATTGGTGGTCTTTGGTGTTGTGGTGAAATAAATTAAATATAGAATAAAATGCGTGTATATTTGTGGTACTGACATACCAATGTGGATAGTCAGGATTGCCACACTGACCATGGATGTGTGTGGGTGTGTCTCTGCGGGCATGAAGCAATGTACAAGGTCACAACTGACCACCCGGGGGTGACTGTGTGTGTGTGTGTGTGAGTGTCGGCTGGACAGCCAGGCCCGCAGGCTGTAGGTGGGTCGTGGTTGTATTTAGAGATCAAACACTGTCGCCAGGAAACACCTGGGTCTGTGTGTATTAGAGATGGAACGAATATCAATTTTCACTATTTGCGAATACGAATACGAATACGAATATTTTGTTGTAAAATTCACGAATACGAATACGAATAGCGACTATTTCAATCAGTATTTCATCCTTCAAGAACTGGTAATTATTTTTATGTCACCAACAAACGTTAATTAAATTACTATGAAATTAATTACCAGATGTTAATGGCGATGTGAATGTGTAATTTCTTAAATATCATAAATGAACTTCATGAATTATTGTTTAATATATTGTAAGAGTTCAACCATAGAAAATTGAATAATTGAAATTAAATCCAATCAATTGTCTATGTATCCAGTCCTCAGTCCCAGTGTTGCCGCTTTGTTGGTACTAAAGTACCAGATTTGGTACATTTGATTATCTCAAGTACCTTTTATAAATTTTCCAATAAAATAGTCCATATCTGGTACTAAATACAAAATCAGTGAGGAAATATGATGTAATATATTTTAGTGACATGCTATTAGATTGGATATGTCTGAAATGGCAATATTGCGACGGTTCAAATGTCCAGGTCCAGGCGTCCAGCACACGTTCGTTTACCGGGCAGTGATTCCACTTTAAAATAATTTGGTACTTTTCACTAGTTTGATCTGGTACTATTAAATATAGTTAAGTAGCAACACTGCTCAGTCCTCCTTCATTGCACTTTAGCGGCCCCAACGCACATCTACACTATTATTATTAGTTTGTGTTAACTTTAACATTTAATATTTAACATTTTTGTATATATTATATTGGTTTCGTGAACATATTCGCATATTTGCGAATAGCTATGAATGGAAATGCGAATACGAATACGAATACGAATATTGAAAAACATAGCGAATATTCGGACATACGAATACGAAACGAATATTAGGTCCATCTCTAGTGTGTATGTGTGTATGTACTTACTCTAGTTCTTACTCTAGTTGTATTTCGGGAGTGAGCATGCTCGTTATTTCCCGCCTCCTATATGTGTAGGTGTTATATGTATCGTTGGAATGGCTGTGGATGTGTGTGTAGTCTGTATTTTTAGCCAATTGGCGACATCGGAAACGAAGGCTTAGGGTGGATCTGTATGGTACCATTCTCACTATAGACGGTACCGTCTCGCCCGAAGGCTTAGGTAGCCATCAGCTTAGGTGAACCATATGATACCCATCTCGCCTTGTACCATTTTTGCCAACCCCAGATGGGACGTCACAACGTCGTCCACTTATTCCAGGTACCTATTTACAGCTAGGTGAACTGAGGCTAACACATGAAAGGAGACAAGCCCAATTTGTCTCCGCCCGGCCGGGGATTGAACCCCCGACCCCTCATGTGTGAGACGAGAGCTCTACCTACTAGGCTACATGTGCGTGTGTGTGTGTGTGAGTGTCGGTGGGGTGGGTGTGTGGGATTATTAGGCACCTGGTTCTACTTTAGACAGGGTTTTTCAGGGTCCAGATAGAGAGGATGTTTGTTGTATGTTTCGTTCATTTTTCTCATCCAACATGTTCATAGATAGTAAATAATATTATGTTTATGTAATTCGAATATTCACACATTATGATACTAGAGATATGTTGTTCAATAAAATAAGTTTTCGTACAACTAATGTTTTCTTATTACGCACATTACTTGGTCATGACATGGAGTAAAAATTAAACATTCATTACAATATTTTGACATTTTATTTGGTTATGATTTAGGTTTCGGATGGGGTTCGTCCTATCATTCGGTTTTGCCATTCAACACTGCCATGTGGTGAGTTGTAGTAGTGTTTGAGCCTCTCACGAAGAGTCTTCCCATCATTGGTAGCTGTGTTGCTACGTTGCCTCCCAACACGGTCTCGAAGTTCTGCCGGACGCACCAAGTTTATGATTTCTCCTGTTGCAATGTTCTCCTCCACGACAAGACCCCTCCGATCAGAGGGATTCCTGTCACGAAGGACATTGTGTAGACAACAGCAGGCCATCACAACGGATTCAACGCGATTCGGATGGAGAGGTATGGTCGTAAGGAGACACCGGAACCTGTAATGAGAATGGCTAAAACAATCAATTAAGTTAGTCTGTGTAAAAAATATATTAGTTTCTCAATGAAAACGTTATAAGAAAATGAAATGGGAAGGTCGATTAGGACGATCAACCCACACAAGTCAGATCCTTTTTACACCGAACTCCAATCCCAAATATTAAAGTGAAGCCAGCAGGTTATTATAAGCTTTTAAAGATGGACAAATGTTGTTAGTCGAGAAGGGCCTCAAGCCATACGGATATGTATTGATGGGCGTATGATGTGGATATACAGTATGTACACACACACACATAAAATTTGCGATGTATATATATATATATATAGACATATATATATATTTATAAATATTTGTATGTATTATGGTATTATAACTATATATATATATAAATATATATATATATATATATATATATATATATATATATATATATATATATATATATATAAATATACATCAAAACAATTTATATAATTTTTTTAAATCGGCTTTTACCTGGCAGACATGATACCAAACGCATCTTCAACCACTCTCCGGGCTCTAGATAGGCGGTAATTGAAAATACGTTTCTCATCATCCAAGCCTCTCAGTGGGTATGGTTTCATCATCCAAGTCCTCAGTGGAAATGCGTCGTCACCAATGAAGAAGAATGGAATCTCCTCGTTGCCGTTTTCAAGCGGTTCAGGCTCAGGAACACCAACGTCATTCCTCTCCAACAGCAAACGAATAGGGGTTCGTAGAAACAACCCACCATCTGACGCTGATCCCTCTGCACCAACATCGATGTAGAGGAATTGTGGCGCCCCCTGCTGAAGTGAGGCAAACGACGAACATAAAGAAATGAGAAAACAGCGTTTGAAAGTTCCCGCTCTCCCTCTCAACCCCCGTGACTTGCCTCCCTCCCACCACCAGGGAGGGAGGGAGGCAGGCGGCGGTAAGGGGACGGTTGCCTCGCTACGAACTGTCAAACGCTGTTTTCTCATAATACATAATAGAAATAATGTAAATAATGATATTAATAGTAATATTAATGTTTTGTGGTACTAATATTTATATAATTTATTATATTTTAATTTATTGTACCACAATGAAAATGTATTCACTTACTGTTGTTGGTTAGGAAGTCTGGGCGATGAGTGCAGTACAGAGATACTGGGAGATGAGTGCGGAGATACTGGAGATGAGTGCGGAGATACTGGGAGATGCGTGCTGAGAGGCTGAATGACGAGACTGATGTGACCCTGATCCTTCACTTAAACACATTATGTTTAATAGGCACTTGAACTTATCGATAAACACTTTACCACATTATCCTTCTCCGACATATGACGCAATTTTGAGCCTATTAGGGATACGTTAAAGCCTTTGTTACAATCAGGGGTATTTAGAAACCTCTAGTTTAGTTACTTCAACCTCTGCAGTTGTCTTTGAGTTAGCTGTGGGCAGAACACTAATTTTGGAGAGATAATTATAAGAGTGAGAGAGCTCTATTTCTTATTGCTAATCTGGCAACCTCTGCGTCATATGAGTCTGAAGGGGTTAAATGTAAAAATAATAACTGAATATACACTTGTGTTGGCTTCACACACTTATTTATATCGCACAAGGCACTTTCAATATTGATTATTCTTTGCTTATTATTATATTACCTTAAAACTAAATCAGTTTCTGTGTTCTTGTATATTTATTGATAATCAAAGAAGCCTCTCTCACCCTCGGCTTCCTCGTCATTATCTACATCACCCATCGGGTTAGGGTCATCAGCTACAGCCTCATCATCCGAATCTGGGTCATCACCATCAGACTCTGCCTCAGCCTCATGAGTAACACCCAGTATACTGTCCCAGTACCTACGCCGGATGTAGGGTGGCACCAGGTCTCCCACAAGTACTTTTAGGTCCACCAACTTGGGTTTCGCCAGAGGGATGAGTTTGGTGTATTTCTGGGGAACATCATCGAGTGAGAGGTTGAAGGCTTTGTCTGCCCTCGGACCAGAACCCTTCACAATCCTCACAGATTCCCCCAAACCGTCTTCAATGGTGGCATAACTCGAGTCACAAGCGAAGCCAGACGGGATGGTGTGGGACAGACGGAAGTAGGTTGCATCTATGAACCTATTAGTGGTGGGGTTGCGTCGAGTACATGACTTCTTGAGGCAGTCACAATCTTTGAAGTCTGTTTGTTGCATTTTCACAACCTCAAAGGGGTTAGACCTCTCACCTCCAGTCTTCCGGGTGGCCTTAATGATTTCGATGTGTTCATCAGGCGTGAAAATGTAATTCAACTTCCTCATGTTCTTTTCAATAAGGGCAAAATCTCTATCTGCAGCCATGTAAGTATGACCAGACCTGAAATAGACTTGATGAATTTCCTTGAATCTGCCAGAATGAATGAAGGAGAGGTAGAAGAGCAGCAGTGTAATGTTTTTGTTCTGCCCTGAACAGTTATCAGAGAACATGTATATCTCGTTGACTTCAGGAGGGACAAATATATCAATGAACTTCTTGATGCAACTGCAAATTTCGAGTGCCCCCCTCTTAGCTGTCACTTCATCCCAAATAAACATATGCCCCTTTCCAGTCTTATAGTTGTGAATGTTAAAATTATATGTCCACATTTTTCTTCTATAAAAGGCGATTCCTGTCGATATCTTGGGGGTTGGAAGTGCTTGCTGAAGGTCCATGCAGAGGACCATGGTAGTGTCGGGAGTGTCAGTGACAAGTTTCTTGGGGAGCTTGTATCCAACTTCAGCCTTGGCCAGGTGGAGAGATTGCCTCACCTCGATTGCCCTCTTCTCGGCCTCTGTCAGCAAAAAATCCTTACACTTATTGGCATACACGTCACAAGTTTTGCACGTATCTTGGCGTGGTTTGTACAGCTTAAGATTGGAAAAGTTGGCCTTCAGCACATCGTCATAATAGTGCCAAGTACAGGGCACCTCACTTGGGTACTTTTCTTCCAGCCACTCTTTATATAACTCATACATTTGGCGCTTGCTTAGCATATCAGTGTCTAAATAACGCACATCTGGGGAGTTTTTGCGAGAATAATGGCTGGTAATAGTAGGGAAACTTTTCACATGCTCTACTACTTTACGGTTACGTTCGTCCGCGACTTTACCGTGACTGCCAGGCTTGCCTCTACGATCAGATATGGGGACACTTGTGGAGGTCATCTTGTTCAAGGCACGATCCAACCGGGCTCTAGGGATACCATGAATGTTTGCAAATGCCTGCTTACATACAGTGATAGGGATGTCATTGACGGTAACGTGATAATGCCGAGTGCAGCTTTTTTGTTTCTCCACATTCTCAGTTCGCCTCCGTTTCACAGCCTGGGATGTAGTCTGTTTTTGGATATAAACTGTCTGTGCATCCCAGCTGCCAGTCTTCCAAAAGTCGGTGAAAATGGACTGAATGTTCTGTTCACCCACAATATCATAACATTTCGCAGCACAGGTACAGGGAGGCCCCACTTTTCGCTGTGGCATTTTCCTCCCTGTATAAGCAGACGTATACTCAAGGCCCAAGTTCCTATTTGATTTTGCTGCATTTTTCTTCCACTTTCGTTTGTTTCTCGGCCTCTTTCGTACTCCAGAGGGTGACTGTATATCTGGTTGGTCACTTGCCTCCCCATCAGCCATGGTGGAGAATAATAGCACAGAAAAAAGCACAAAACAAGAACAAAATGTGGAAGGTATGCGCTTGATACGAGCTGGCGCGAAAACTGAGGAGGGTGGAGGGGGAGTGGTGGACGCTGATTGGCTGGCGAGCGATGACTCATCATCATGGCGCCCGCTAATTGGTGGCGGCTCTTGTCTCGGGGCTTTGACACAGTTCAGCACGGACTTCTCAGTCGTGCGTTAGCTGTGTAAAAAATCCTGCAATAATTCTGGGAAAATCGTTCTTATAGACACTTCCATGTCAATTTGAGGCAAATGCTTCTTCCACAGGCTCAAGCATGGCTTTGCCTATCCGAGGCAAGTGCTAACTCAATTTCATCCGGCCCGTCGTTTGCCTCACTTCAGCAGGGGGCGCCACAATTTGTAGTCAGCGTCAGCGATGGCAAGCAGCACAATGGAGTGGTAACCTTTATAGTTGTAGAAGGTAGAGGCACCTTTGGGTGGTTTTCTGACGGCAACATGTTTGCCATCCAAGGCGCCCAAGCATGTTGAAATTGCCACTTGCTAGCAAATCTATTTGCAACAACCTTCCACTCTTCTGGTGTTGTAGGACAAACAATTACATTATCCATGTATGCACTGACAATAGCCTCACAGAGTCGGGCACAATTTTGGAGATGGTGTTGTGCGCTATCCTGAACAAATAACTGAGACTCTTGTAGCTGTCACCTGTAGCTAGGTAACGCAACGTCACTGCCAAATGCAAACCAGGATCTATGGCTTTCCTCCAGTGTGTGTCCTTTTTGGCAATGATGGGTCGAATTTTGTTGAGAATTTCTTGAAAGAGTGCGGGGTCCAATCTCATTAAGTTTATAAAATCCGCTGGGTCCTCTTCTTCAACTTCTTTCATGAGGTTTTCATAACCCCCAAATCGACCTCGCCTTAACAGCCACTCTCTTGTCCACGATTTCCGCTTGTTCCTCTGTTTTCTCCTCTCCTCTTCCTCCTTCCTTTCCTCTTCCTCCTTCCTTTCTCTCTCAGCTTCCTTCCTTGCCCTGTCAGCTTCCTTCTCCCTTCTGGCAAGCTCCAATAGGCATTCCAAATAAAGCACATTCATCCGATAGGTGGCAAGGGCCAGCTCAACACGTTCATTCCTCCCTAGATGCTGCATACCTTACCTTACCTTTGGATACCTTTGGATGTGTTCGCCGCTCCTCTAGCGGCACCAAGTAGCGCGACGCCCCTCGTTATGGGTGGTGATTTGGTGCAGTAGACTGTTTGAAGCGACAGCTCGCTCCCTTGCGAGGATGGGCTCGTCTGCCACTTTTTGCAGTTCGACATCTAGGGCTCTCTTGAAGTTGTCTAACGAGATGTCCCTCATGTCTCTTACTCGCCGTGGGAGTTTGTTGAAGAGACGTGGGCCTCTGTGTGATAACCAGCCCTCTCGCAGAGAGCCCATAGCACCCCTGTTATTCATCCGGGGGATTTCGCATTCCCAGCCTCTCCTATCACTGAATTTCATGACTATCAGAGTATGTAGGTTTGGTACTAAACCCTCTGCGATTTTCCACGTGTATATTATTAGGTAACGTTCTCTTCTACGTTCCTGTGAGTACAGATTCAGTGCTCTTAAACGCTCCCAATAGTGTAGATGTTTTATCGAACTTATATGCGAAGTGAAATTTCTTTGTACACTCTCTACGTCATTTATTTCACCTGCTTTGTATGGGGATGTTAATACGCTACAGTATTCAAGCCGCGGTAGCACTAGAGATTTGAAGAGCGTTATCATAGGCAATTCACCGCGTATTTTAAAAGTACGCAGAATCCAACCCGTTAGACGTTTCGCAGCCGCCACTTTTACCTGGTTATGTACTTTGAAACCCATATTTTCAGACATTAATACCCCAAGGTCTTTCACACTGTCTTTCCGTTCTATTATGTGGTTAGATTCTGTTAAGTAATTTGTAATTTCTTTAACACCATTATTATCTCCGTACCGTATAAATTGGAATTTTTCCTCATTGAATTGCATGTTGTTTTCCCTGGTCCACTGGAACACTACATTCATGTCTTCCTGCAGTCGGCCCGTGTCCTCTTGTGTGTTTACTATCTTGCTTAATTTTGTGTCATCAGCAAAGGACGACACCGTACTGTGTCTGGTGTTGGTATCTATGTCGCAAATTAGTATGAGGAACAGAAGGGGCGCTAGCACTGTTCCATGGGGCACTGAGCTTTTGACATCTGAAGGCTCAGAAGTGACTTGGTTTACTGCTACCGATTGTTTTCGGTTTACGAGGAAATTGTATATCCACCGTCCGATTTTCCCAGTTATACCTTTTGCTTTCAGTTTGTGGGCTATTATACCATGGTCACATTTATCAAATGCCTTAGCAAAATCGGTGTAAATGACATCCACGTTTTTCTTTTCTTCTAGCGCTTTAAGAATTTTGTCATAGTGTTCCAAAAGTTGTGAGAGACATGATCTTCCCGCTCTGAACCCATGTTGACCGGTGTTGTGTAGTTCATTTGTCTCCATGAATGTTGAAATTTTGCTTCGCAGGACTCGCTCGAAAACTTTAATGATGTGAGAGGTTAGAGCTACCGGGCGGTAGTTTTTTGGTAGTGCTTTACTCCCTCCTTTATGCAGTGGGGCAATTATTGCGTTTTTCAAGCTATCTGGTATGTCACCAGTGTCTAGACTCCTTCTCCACATTATAGCCAGGGGTTTTGAGAGGTTTTCCTTACATTTTTTCATTACGATCGAATTCCAAGAGTCCGGGCCTGGTGCCGAGTGGGATGGCATGTTGGAAATGGCCTCTTCTATGTCTTTTGGACCGAAATCAATATCCAGCATCTGAGGTGTTTCCGTGGGGGAGGTTTCCATGAAAAATATATTTTGGTCTCTGATGACTTTTGTTTCATCAGGCTCACTGAATGCCATTTCATACTGCCTGCTTAAGAGTTCGCTCATTTCCTTTTTGTCCCCTGTGAAAGAGCCTTCCCCTTTGCTCAGTGGGCCGATGTTTGATGTTGTTTTAGCCTTTTGTTTGGCGTATGAAAAGAAGTATTTGGAATTTTCCTTTATACCTGCAATAGCTTTCCTCTCCTCTTCCATATGTTGTAGTTCATATGATATTCTTAGCCTTTGTTCAATTTCCACAATTTCTCTATCTATTTCGACCTTTTGCCTATCCTGTAGATTTTGATGTGTGCGTCTTTGTGTGAGTAATTTTCTTCTTCTGTACAGCCTCCTCCTTTCCCGATCTTGTTTGCTTCTTCGTTTTGTTTGTCTTGCAGGTATATGGTGGCTACAGATTTGGGTCATGGTTTCTGTTATTAAGACTAGACATTCTGCTGGTGTCAGGTTATCCATTAAATCTTCCCAGTCTATTTCCTCCATTTCTTGATTTACCTCTTCCCACCTAATGTTTTTGTTATTGAAGTTAAATTTACTGAAGGGGCCGGTTTTTGTTCTCGATTCTGAGGTTGTCTGTACACTTTCTAAGGTTGTTTTGATCTCAATTAATTTATGATCTGAGTATGTTGTGTCCGATATGTTAATGCTGTGTACTAGAGAGTCGTTGTTAGTGAAGACCAGGTCTAAGATATTGTTTTCCCGTGTGGGTTCAGCAATATGTTGGGTAAGACTAAAAAAATCACAAAGTTCAAAAAGCTCTCTCGTATTAGTATTTGCTTCTCCGGTGTTATTTGCCACTAACTGGTTTTCTAGTTGTCTCCATTTAACCCTTATTTAGCGGCGAGCAACATAAGTCGAGTTAAAAAAAGCTGGACTATGTGGCGGCGCTCGACATAACTCGAGTGGCAATTTCAGCACGTAATGTGGCTGAGAGAGAGAGACAAGTGGTGGCAGGAGACTAGCGAGCGTATGACTGCTCCAGACCACCGCGGCGAACCTACTGACACAAATCTCAGCTCCCTCCTCCCTCTCTCACTCGCTACATACTCAATTATGTACTGAAAGTACCGAATTACCTGCTTTTTGCACTCGCGTTGCACGGTTATTGCAAGAAAACTATCCATCATACAAGGATCGTTATGGTGTCATTCGAAAGCTCTGTTTATGCCCTTTCAGGGATAGGTACTTGTTTTACGTTCTGGGTCTTATTTAGGCATGAAAATGATCACGTAAAAGCTATTTTGGCTAAAAACACCCCGCTGTGCGGTACACATAAATAAACCGCATAGGCCGCTCGTAAGGTGTTAATGTTTGGCAGGTTAACACCTTACGAGCGGCCTATGCGGTTTATTTATGTGTACCGCACAGCGGGTGTTTTTAGCCAAAATAGGGCTGTTTACGTGATCATTTTCATGCCTAAATAAGACCCAGAACGTAAAACAAGTACCTATCCCTGAAAGGGCATAAACAGAGCTTTCGAATGACACCATAACGATCCTTGTATGATGGATAGTTTTCTTGCAATAACCGTGCAACGCGAGTGCAAAAAGCAGGTAATTCGGTACTTTCAGTACATAATTGAGTATGTAGCGAGTGAGAGAGGGAGGAGGGAGCTGAGATTTGTGTCAGTAGGTTCGCCGCGGTGGTCTGGAGCAGTCATACGCTCGCTAGTCTCCTGCCACCACTTGTCTCTCTCTCTCAGCCACATTACGTGCTGAAATTGCCACTCGACCTATGTCGAGCGCCGCCACATAGTCCAGCTTTATTTAACTCGACTTATGTTGCTCGCCGCTAAATAAGGGTTAAAGTCTCCTAGCCATATAATATTTGGTGTTGGGTTCCGCAGGGTTTCCACTTCTGATTTTATTTTGTTGAGCTGGGTTTTGAATTCTTCTCGGGATGAGTCTGGAGGCCTGTATGTAACAATAACTGCTAAATTTAGGGATTCTATTTTAACTCCAAGTATTTCCACCACTTCATTACTGTTATTTAGGAATTCAGTACATATCAGTGAATCATGTATGTACAAGGCTACACCTCCATGTGATCTATGCGTTCTGTCCGCCCTATGTAGGTTGTAACCAGGAATCCATACCTCACTATCTTCCTGATCTTTAATGTGAGTTTCTGTGACAGCCGCAAATATAGCGTTTCCTTCTTCTAGCAGGCCCCTAATAAATGGTACTTTGTTCGTGGTTCTATTTTTTAGGCCTTGGATATTTGCAAACAAGATTGGGGAGGGATTGTTTGGAGTACTATGTGTACCTAATAGTCTTCGGGATGTATTGGCCACTCTTGGGAGGCCAGGAGGTGCTCGAGGTGTTCTATGTGCTCTTCCATCTCCCTCAGTCTCTTCATCTTCATCTGCCCTTTCCCGCCTTGCCTTTTTCCTCTGTCTCGTCCTCGCATAGCTAGAGAGTTTTTTGGGCTACCATTCGTGTTAGGTCTAGCATATCTCCAAGTCCCTCTAATATGAAAAGCTGGGCATTTCATATTGTAGCAGGTCTTGTTCTTAAGTGATGTCTTGCAAAGGGATGGGTGGTGGTATTTGCAGGTTTCGCCAAATCTACATTTTCCATGACTGGTTATGTTGTTGCAAATTTTGGGATGAGCAAATCTACATGAATTCCCATTATATTCGCCCTTTTGACCAAAGTAGCACCTTCTTTCCAGATAATATCTGCACACTGGTGTAGACAACCCTAGTAGGTGGGGCTGGGGCTGCAAGGGGTTATGTGGTGAGCTAAGTGTGGTTGTGGGTGATAGTAGGCTTGGTGTATGGGTGGGTGAGGCCAGCAGGGGGGTGGAGTTACGGGTCGGTTGTAGGTGGGCAGGTGGCAGTGGTGAGGGGGGAGACGATGTGGAAGGGGAGCCTGATATGGGGGCTTGTTGCATCCTACGTTCATCCTGCAATTGTATTTGATCAACAGCAGTAGGGTGGTCAATGGCCATAGATGGGATTAATGTGGGTGTTTTCTGGGTCTGGGGAGGTGTGGGGAGATGTGCGGCAGGGTTTGTGTATATGTAGGGTGCGAAAGGTTGTTGTTCGGCAGGCGATGTGTGTTGATGTGCAGGGGGCAATGTGGGCATTATCATGGGAAGGTGTGCGTCTGTGGGTTGTGATATTTGTATGGGCCCTGAGGCCCCGATAGTTCCCCATTTTCTGTGAAAGGTAGCTATGTCTTGGCAATATTTCAGTCTATCTTGTACTTCTGTATTTTCTACAGTCTGTATGACTTGCCATGTGATATCGAAACAACTATCGCAGAAATGGAGGTTCTTCCCTCTTGTATTGTACGCCTCATTTATTGGTGTCAATCCTATGCAAATCCAGTGGTATGGTTGCTTGCATATCCGACATGCGGTGCCTTCATGCAAGTGTATATTCATCTTACAACTCGTACAGTTGTCTCTGGTAAACATTTTTTTTTTGTTTTTTTTTTCACCCGCCCTTACATGGGGGAGAGAGAGAGAGAGGGGGTGGGGGGGCTTGGAGGACAAGGAGATGTTTGTTACGCGGTTTGTGGGGAGTGTGGGGGGGGGGGGGGGGGGAGGGCTTCCACTCGTTTACCCTCGTTATGTTTAAACTTTAAATAACTTTAAGTAACACTTTCAATAATTATCTTATGAAACAGAATACGCTACCTATATAATATAGTATCTATTTTAATTTTCATATTTTACCTATCAACTTGATTCAACACTGCGCAGCTTCGAATGTTCACCACATTTGGTTGCGTGGGAGATCTTTCTCTCCAATAACGTCACTACTAACCTGCGATATGGTCGAGAAATTTGTTTAAATATTGTTTTTCTCTGTTTGCTATTATTTACGATATTTGTTTTGTCGGTACCCTTTCCTGTCGAGGTTAAGTTTCGCTTTTGGTAAAATCGTATAGGGGGAGGGGAGGGGACGTGTCCAGGAGAGCAAGGGGATATATGTGTTTATGGTCTTTGCGGTCACTGAGGGTATTTTGATTACAGCATACGTCCTGTTCCCATGCTAAAAGTTAAAAGTTCCCCTGACTTTAATTCTCTGTATTATACTTTCCTAGTTTATTTACGTGATATACGATGTTCACTATCACTTTTAACTTAGGCTTCCTATTTTCCCATAGCCCTGTTTGATTTCATAGGACTATATAGCTAACACTTTGCTTTTGGGACGTAACGATTTTTTCTTTCTCTTCTTCTTTCCACCCGCCTTATGGGCCTGCCCTAGGCCTGTCCTAGACCAGCGCCGTGGCACTGCTGTAGGAGTTAACGGATTTTGTCTCCAAAACGCGTATATCTCTCCAGATATTTTATCAATCGGTTCGATTTTGCACTTCACAGAACCGCGACACTACGTTTATTTTTGTGTGTGATTTTTTGGAAGTTTAATCACCAGTATCCCGCGGGATAGTCGAAAAATCCCGGACCGCGACGGATGTGACCCTCCTCTCTGACTCTGACTATAATAGATCTCATCATCTCAAGATTTAACAGGCACGTCCAAGGGTCGAGGTTATAATGTGGTGGTGGTGAAGAGTATCTATGCTCGGTGTGGCTGCTCAACTCAGAATGTTCTCTGAGACAGAATCTTTATATACAACAGAAAGGTTTGGGGGGATGTGGGTGGTTGTAGGGGCATGTTTACTTTCGCAATTGTAACGTGAGTATATGCTAATACCACTGTGCAATTAGCACATTCACGTGACATTCGCTCAGGTTCGCATACCTCGGCGACGTATCTGCGATGGCGTTGGCGATGATCGCCGTGAATTCGTTCGTTCATCGCAGGAATTTGTGCCAGGAAAAATATTCAGACAACCTCGCCGAAGTAATCGCCGGACCATCGCTTGAATCGCCGAAGATGCCGCAGAACATTCGGCGAGTCATCTTTCACCATCGCATGATGTCGCAAGATATTTTTGAAAACGTATCATTCCTCGCAGAGATCTTCGGCGAAACATCGCTCACTTCGCCGATAACGTCACAGAATGGCGGCGATTGCATCGCATTCATCGGTGACATCTTCTCCGAGTATAATTTGTTTTCTGTTTGTAACGGTCAAAATCGTAGACGTAGCACACATTCCTTGCGAATTGACAAGACTATGTCCTCGGCGACGAAAATCGTATGAAGTCGCATATGTGGGAAAGGGGCATTAGTCATTCTCTCGCTTCCCATATGATCCACATGGCCGAACCATCTCAAGGTGTTCCTCTTCACACTTTCCAGCACATCTACCTCCACACCACACCTCCTTCTTACTTCCTCATTCGTCTGTCTACCCCTCCATGTAACTCCGCACGCACTTCTCAAGTAACTTATTTCCACCCCTCTCACTCTTGGTCTGAGTCTCTCCACCAACGTCCATGCTTCTCTTCCATAAGTCAGTGTAGGGATTACCATACTGTCATGGAAGGACTTCTTCACTTCCATACTGACCACCCTATTTCTTGTTACTGCTTTCAGCGTTCTTCTTCCCCGCACTTCTTCATCCATAGCCCCATCTTTACTCAACGCACTGCCCAGGTACTAAAATGAGCTGACAATCTCCATAGCCTGACCGTTCAACTTCACCTCACACTCTGTGGCTTCACCCATTTCGAAGACCATAACCTTGCTCTTCCCCGCATTTACCTTCAGATTCCGTTTTTCGCACACTGTTCCAAACATATTTACCAGACCCTGCAACTCCCATTCATTATCGCTCATCAGAACTATCATCACCATACAGCAGTACAGGTCTCTTCCACTCATTCCCCTCCCTTATCAGCGATACACCAACATCCACTACTCTTCCTTGTTCTTCTTTCATGACTCCATCCATATATACAGCAAACAACCACAGGGACACCACACACCCCTGTTTCAACCCAATATTTAGATCAAAGAACTTGTTCTGCTCATTCCCCACACGTACTGCCGCCTTTGCACCCTCATACATGCTCTTCACTGCTTTCAGCAACTTGCCATCTACTCCGTATATTCTAAGTACTTTCCACATACCTTCTCTATCCACTCTGTCATAGGCCTTATCCAAGTCCATAAAGGCAACATACAACTTTTGTTATTTCTCCAGATATTTCTCCACAACATATTTCAAGGTAAAAATCTGATCTACACATGCTCTTCCCTTCCTAAAACCGCCCTGCTCATCACCTATCCATTTCTCCCTTCTCTCTCTCACTCTCTCGATCACTACCCTACTATACACCTTCCCTAATTAGAAGACATATTCCTCGGTGGTTACCACACACTCCTCTTTCCCCTTTACTCTTATATAGGGGGACTATTATGCCTGTCTTCCAGTCATCAGGTGCAGTCCCCTTCTCCCATGCTAGTTTGCACATTTTCCATACCCATTCGATCATTATCCCACCAACATACCTAAGTATTTCCCCAAATACTCCATATATTCCTGGTGCTTTCCCCAACTTCACTCTTTTCGTGCTTTCACACACTTCTGACCTTCTGATCCCCACCTCCTCCTCCACTACTTCTCTTCTTCTCCCTCCCATACTCCATCCAACTATCTTTCCTGGTGTTTCATTCCATACATTTAGCAATTCGTTGAAGTACTCCCTCCATCTTTTGGCTCTCTCTCTCTCTCTATATATATATATATATATATATATACTGTATATATGAATTCTGCAGTATTATTAATAAAATATCACTCTGTTCTTTGATAATCACGGAACCAAAATGACGCCCCAGCATATAGTGGCCGTTCTCTCTTATTACAGAATCTTTAGTATATTTAGTTTGTCTCAATAAGTAAAGAGCGAGGTAAAGGGTTTACCTATAATGATGAGCGCTTACCTATAATTATCCAGAGTTGGGTAGTGGTGGGAGAGGAGTCCGGCTGATTATTTTACTCTTGTTTATATTTCAACTGGGCACAAGGGAAATAAGCCCATAGCACAAGTTTTACCAACATATATTAACCCCTAATGTTTTGGCGATATCTGTTGTTATATTTTGGCAGCTATCAAATTATTGTATTCAGCTTAAAAAGGGCTTCCAGTAAATAACAGGCTTCGAACTATCTCACTTAACCATTTTTAATACCATAGATGTTTCTTAAACTGCATAATATAGTTTAAATATAGCTAGAATCAAAATAAATAGATGTCGCCAGGACAGTGGAGGTAATTCAGACTATTGAGAGTTGGGATAGCAAATGAGGGCAAGATGTTGGGGTGTGGAAGGGAGTTAATTATCATATTTTCCATTTTATAGTGGGCGAATGGTAAATATAAATATAGCTTTACTAATTAACACTGACATAATTTTTTTTTTTTGCACAATATTTATTGACAGCGGTAAAAGAGAAAGACATACCAAACAATTAGTAATATTCTGCTAATGTAATTACCTATACGAATCGAGAATGTAGGTATGTGTATTAGTTTAACTTAACTGAATGTCTATATTGGATTAGAAAAACCCCACTGAGCTAGATATTCGTATGATTATCAGTAGGAGATCGTAGATTAACATTATCAAAACCATGATTCAGTGTAGGCTACAATTTTTAGCTGCACTTTAAAATTACTTTACGAAATTTAGACTGTACAATTTCGAAAGTGTTATTAACACTCCATGAGCGGCTAGGTTAATACCTTCTACTACCTGCCCAGTGGGTATATTTACCCTAAATGAGCTTCATTCCGTGCTCTTTTTCATGCATAAAGAAGAGCCAGAGCGTAGTACAATTATGTAACCGTGAAAGGGCGTTAATTGAGGTTTCCAATGACACCAGAACCATCCTTCTACGACCACGGGTTCTCTTGCAACGATCGTGCAACACGAAGGAAAAATCCCTAAAATACGGGAATTTTCTTACATAATTCCCTGTCTAGCGAGGAAGTGGGTGTGGATGTGTGTGGAGGTGGGGCCAGTTACGGCGCGGCAGCCGTGCCGAACGGCCAGAGTCAACCTACGTACCTCCCACCGCTCGGACTCTCTCTCTCAGAGCAAATTATGTACTCAACATCGCAACCGACTTAAGGCGGGCCCCGCTCTTTTGTCCATGGTTCTCTAGACCGCCTTAAGTCGGGCCCTGCCAAAGAGGGGTTAAGTTTATAACGTTAGAGTTTATGGTATTTTCTTGGCAATTGTGCTGCATGTCCTGTGACAAAACAAATATATAACAAAACAAATATATAATACTCTCTCTCTATATATATATATATATATATATATATATATGCATCATCTAGAGATCTTGAGCGTGGAAAGTGCAGACGTGTAAGGAAGATAAACACCAGTGTAGGTAACCACATCTTGAATTTATTTGCTAACGTTTCGATACGATAATTGTATCATCATCAGAGCCTATAGGCTAGTTATGGGACAAAATAACTTCTTTTAAAATGTGTTTATACACAGAGATTTAATTCTAGTAATAATACATAATAAATATTTATGACTGCATAGTAGAAATTATAAGACATTTTGAATGGTCAGCTGACAAAAGATCTTAGCATGAATTATTTTAATTGAAATTAGAAACTAAACGGATAAAGAAATACACACAAAGTAAAATGATTACACACCCAGATATCTAGAAACACAAGAGTTGAGTTGAGAACTCGTGGGTGCCGATCTCAGGTTTGTGAAGGTAAGTCAGAAAGCTCTCCATTATAGAGAGATCTTGCTCCCACGAACTCCTAGCAAGAACTGAAAACATTGAGGCAGAGAAAGGGTGATCATTGTCAAGTGAATGATTTCTAATGGCAGAGAAAGGTGGTTTGGTGATTCGTTAAACCGTACGAGCTGAGCGACCACTGTGTTCCGCTATACGACTCTTCAAATATATCTTTGTTTTTCCAATATACGATGCCTTACAGCTATCACACGTACAATTGTATATAAGAGACGACTGAAGATCTAACGGTATTTGGTCTTTGATTTAAAAAAAAAATCTAATTGTGTTGTAATTTTTTTCAATTACACGTACAGATACTTGAGGAAAAAATTAATTAAGAAGCTTACTTAGTTTATTTCTGAGTATGAAGCTAGACGAACCTTTGAACATTATAGGAAAATATATGATTGCTTTAGAAACTGATTCATGAACTTGGGTAGGATTACTAAGTAATTTAATAACAGTTTTGCCAATATAAGTTTCAAAAAAGTTAAAAAATAGTATTTTCTTTATGAATGTAAGTTCTTCATCAAATTTAAAGCAGTTGGAACAAATATGATACGTTCTAAAAGTTAATGTTTTTACTAGGTTACGTTTAAAATTAATTGGCATAAAAGAAGGGAACTTGGTGGATAAACCTGTGAATGTAGGCTTTCTAAAGACTGAAATTTCGAGCTTGTTTTTATCTCGTTGAATCTTAACGTCCAGAAATAAGAGTGAATTATTAGATTCTACTTCATAAGTGAATATGATATTTGCATGTTTTGAGTTGCGGTAGTATAAAAATAAAGGCACATGGTCAACATTCTTGAAGAGAAGAAATGTGTCGTCGACATAGCGTATATAAAAACATTGGCTTAAAATGTTCAGGGCAATCGTTTAACCATTGGACTTCATAGTGACATAAGAAGGCGTTAGCGAGACTCGGACCAGCCCGCGAACCCATAGCTACACCATCTCGCTGTGTATACGAATCACCATTGAAAATAAATAGCATGTAATTTACTGATACATTTAATAGATCTGAGAAATCTTTCCGACTCATACCCTCAAAGATATCCACATCTGCGAAAGTATTATTAATACATATGTCAATGGTTTCCTTTACGGTATATTAGTGAAGAGGGATTGAACATCAAAACGTGCCATTACACAATCTCCAAAAGAGGCACTGGTAATTTCCTTAACACAAGTGAAAGTATCCTTATTGATTACATAATTATAAAAGGTGACAAGAGAGGGACAATGAACTTTGATCTTTTATAGCAGTGCGTTCCAATTGCAGAAAGAACTGGTCTAATTGGGCAGTTTACCTTAGGAGTCCGTGGGAGGAAGATCTCTCTATAATGGAGAGCTTTCTGATTTACTTTCACAAACCTGAGATCGGCACCCACGAGTTCTCAACTCAACTCTTGTGTTTCTAGATATCTGGGTGTGTAATAATTGTACTCTGTGTGTATTTCTTTATCCTTTTAGTTTCTAATTTAAATTAAAATATAATTAATTCTAAGATCTTTTGTCGGCTGACCATTCAATATTTTTTTTCATTTTTACTATGCAGTCATAAATATGTATTATGTATTTTTACTAGAATTAAATCTCTATGTATAAACAAATGGTAAAAGAAGTTATTTTGTTCCATAATTATAGGCTCTGATGATGATACAAGTATGGTATCGAAACGTTAGCAAATAAATTCAAGATATGGTTACCTACACTGGTGTTTATATTCCTTGTATATCTATATATATATATATATATATATATATATATATATATATATATAAGAGATGGTAGAACAAATTGAAGGGAAAGCTGAACGTTTCTAATTTTCTTAAATTTTGTATGTATTTGGGAGAGAGGTGGACAACATAATCCAAACATGATTACACCAAATACATAACTGACAACCTGTATTTAGCAAGAGTTGGGAATGGATGAGCAAGGTGTTGGTTAGATTGCCTATATGTTTGTTTATTATTTGTGTAAGAGGCAAGTAAGTATATAATAAGGAAAAGTGATGCTTATAATAACTGCTTCAACTGCTTATGTGTACTAATTTTGATAGATAAACTGATCAATATTCATGCATGGGTACCATAGGAGTTACATATAAACACAACATTTGTACAGTGTGTCTGCCATTATACCAACCATTTGTGTTACATTGTAACGCACAATATTTATGGTGTACCTTCCCCACTCCACCCTACTCATCCATCATCACCCACCATTATAGAATCAACACCCACCCACCCGCACCTGACGCCTATCATCCATCACCCGTCGCCGCCCATCACTCACCCATTAGTCTTGGAGGGATGATCATCCATTTATCTCCTATCAGCCGTAACGTATACTTACCTGCGATCAAGCTTAGAGTGGTTGCCTAATGTGGGAGAAATGAAGAGAAGGTATTTGTTTGTGGTGGTGATGGTGGTAATAATAATAATAACAATAATAATAATAATAACATTTGTCTACCTTCTCAGTAACTTGCAGGCTAGTTTGTCAATTGATTTCCAATTGCTTAAGACATGATGAAGCTATAATTTAAAATCTTAATAACAAGTTATTATTTGTTTTCTAATGTATGAAGGAGACAACAGGTAATGCTTCCTTGGTCTAGCCAAGCAGTAGGCTGCCTGGACCGTCCTATGGATATTTTGATTGCACAAATATTTTCACAACCATTATATATATATATCGCAAGTATTGTCCACATGTGTGGGGAGGTTCCGCCCATACCGCAATTCTCGAAAGGGTAGAGTCATAAGCATTTCACCTCGTCAACTCTATTCCTCTTACTAGTTCTCAACAATCTCCTTCTAGTAGCCGCAATGTTGCATCTCTTTCACTCTTCTATCGCTATTACAACAAGCATTGTTCTTCATCGCTCTCTCAGTGCATATCCTCTCCCTTAGAACGAGTGGGAGGCACCCGCCTTTCAGCACAAGCCCACTCCTATTCTGTCCAGTTTACCATTCCAAGAATTAACAAATGTTCTCAGTCTTTCTTCTACCCAATAGGTGAACTCTGTAACTGACTCCCTCAATCAATTTTTCCTTCATCCTATGACTTATGTTGTTTTAAACTCTGTGTGTACAGGCAGCTTTTGTCTCCTTCACACACACATAAATAAAAAATACTGCCGTTATATCACTATCTTTCGAGGCGGAGTATTGTATCAGAGAAAACCTATATATAGTTAATCTCTGTGTTGCAATACGTTAGGACTCAGGTTTGGTGTGAGTAAATTAAAGGATCGAAAAAGCTTATTTATTGGAGGGCCATACAGTTGCAAACATACGTCTCAATTATTCAGATATGGGAGAACATACAATATATTAACAAACTCTTATTTTGTTAAGCAGAAAAGTGGGAGAGAAGGAGGTGTACAACATAAACAACGGACGTTTTGTGCCCCATGAATATTCTTTCCTCTCACTTAAACATTAGGCTACCATAGCGCGGTTGGGAATATGAACATGATTAGATTAATATTCAGTATTCGAGAATGGATAATAAGTCGTAGGCGTGTGCATAAACCTTTAACCGTCCTGGTGGTGTAATGGTTAAGGTGGCAAAAATCTGTGTATGATAACCCAGGTTCGAATCCCGGTGGATCATATATAATTATACTTGAATTGATTTCATTGGGGGTGTTTGGTGTTGTGGTGAAATTAATAAAATATAGATTAGGAGTAGGACGGGAACTAGAGTGCAGAGAGAGAAAGGGTGGCAGAGTAAACAATAAGGTCACCACCATGAAAGCAAAGGAAAAGGTAACGAGAGAGAGAGAGAGAGGCTGAAAAAGAGAATGTCAGGGAAGAACTCAGTTGTAGGTGTACAGCAAATATGATACACCGGAGAAATTGGAAAGAGAAGCAGTAGATCTGCGGACGGAATATTGAAGCAAAGATATAATTTAGATCAATACGTCCGAGGGATATGCAAGAGGACATCAGAGTTACGAACAGAAAAACAAAAATTGTCAAGAGTTGGAGGAAAGAAGATTGGAGAGGGATGAAGGGACCCGAGGTGAAATATTGAGACGAGAACTGCAATAGTAAAAACTATTGCAGAAAGTGTGTGTACACTATACAACACATAGGTAGCAATGAAGCAGGGGCACATAATATGTGTTTAATAATTGCTTCGTATAACAATGAAAACACATTTTCAAGTTATTTATTACATTTATAATGCATCAAATGATCTTCTCAATTGGTCCTCTAGTCCTTTCCACTCATATGCAGATGACTCTACCTTTCATTAGTCAACTAGTTTTCCACAGCGACCCAGCATGCAATCACTCCAAATCATTCGTGAGGAAGCCATAGCACGCCTATCTTCTGATCTCCAATTGGGGCAGAGAAAATCTGTTTACTTGCAATGCTTCCAAAACCCAATGTCTCCTTCTATCAACCCCTCATCCTCTTGCAAACGACTTTCCCATATTCTTCAACAATACACACAGTCATCCTTCATCTCCTCTCAGTGTTCTTGGCGTTTCTTTCTCTCCTGACCTATGTTGGAAAAATCATATTACCACTCTTTCTAAAGCAGCTTCCCAGAAGTTAGGTGTGCTCAACCGTCTCTGTGGGTTCATCACCGCCGCACAGCTTCTTGCTCTGTATATGGGTACAGTGCGCCCATGCGTTGAATATAGCGTGTTTGTGTGGGGAGGTTCCACCCATACCACACTTCTCAAAAGGGAAGTCAAAAGCATTTCGCCTCATCAACTCATTTCCTCTTACTAGTTCCCTACATATCTTTCTGCATGCTGCAATGTTGAATCTCTTTCACCCTTCTATCACTATTACAATAATCAGTGTTTTTCAAAGCTCTGTCAGGGCATACCAGCTCCCTTACGGCAAATGGCAGGCACCCGCCTTTCTACACAATAGCAGCTCTCCCATTCAAGAATTAACAGATGTTCTGTCTTTCTTCTACTAAACAAGTAAACTCTGAAACTCTCTCCTTCAATTAGTCTTGTCCTTATCCTATGACTTAAACTGTTTAAAATGCCTGTGTGTCCAGGCATTTTGACTCTTACGTACCTTGAATTTGGCTCTCTGTCACTCTTTCAAATTTGGGGGAGACACTTGTTACAGGCAGCTTTGCCTTTTGCCTCCTTCACACACACAGAAAACTAAAATACTGTCGTTGTATCACCATCTACCGAGGCGGGTAATTTATCAGAGAAAACCTATATGTAGTTACTCTATGTGTTGTAATACGCTAGGACCCGTGTTGGGTGTGCTTAATTAAAGGGGTCGAAAAAGCGTATTTATTGGAGGGTCATGCAGTTGCAAATGTACAGTACGTCTCAATTATTCAGATATGGGAGAACATAAAATATATTAACAAACTCTTCATTTTTCAAGCAGGGAAGAAGGAGAGAAGGAGGTGTACACAATAAGCACCGACATGTTTTGCTTCTGTTATCAGCAATAGGAAGGGAACTATAGTACAGAGAGAGGGTGGCAGAGTAAAACATAAGGTCACCACCATGAAAGGGAAAGGTAACAAGAGAGTGAGAGAGAGAGAGAGAGAGAGAGAGAGAGAGAGAGAGAGAGAGAGAGAGAGAGAGAGAGAGAGAGAGAGAGAGAGAGAGAGAGAGAGAGAGAGAGAGAGAGAGAGAGAGAGAGAGAGAGAGAGAGAGAGAAAAATATTTACTTATACCTGCAATGATGCTCAGACTTTATAAGATTCATGTGAGCTGATCAGAACCTAATTATGAGAGATAGAGAGAGAAAGAGAGCGAGAGAGATTGAACAAGATAAAGTAAAGGAAGAACTCATTTGCAGGTGTACAAAGCAAAATAAGATACACTGGAGAAATTGGAAAGAGAAGCAGTAGATCTGCGGATGGAATATTGAATCTGAGATAGAATTACGATTAATAAGTCTGAGAGATATGCAAGAGGGCATCAAAGCTACGAACAGAAAAACACAAGTTTGCAAGAATTGGAGGAAAGAAGATTGGAGAGGGATGAAGGGACCCGAGGTGAAATATTGAGACGAGAACTGGAATACTAAAACTGTATTGCAGAAAGTGTGTGTACAATATAAGACACATAGGAAGTAATGAAGCTGGGGCGCAGAATCAATGTTAAATAATCGCTTCATGAATGTTATGTTATTTGAACATTCTACAATGTTTTCATATGATTAATCTTACAAAAATGTGTAACCGTTAGTTACATTGTGCATATATATATATTGCAAGGTGAGTCAGACAATAGGTACAAAACACGGTTTTTATACACAAGAAGAGGTCTGACACAATGAGACATTACACTCTGATCACATAAATCAATAATGAACGGGTTTATGTTGGTGAAGTTATTGGTCAATTTCGAGCACTTCCTGAATTACCCAGGTTTGTGTGGTCGTGGTCGGTGATTTGATCAGCTTAGGTGGTATACTAGGCCTTAGTAGGGGTATTGGTAACGTTGGTATTGAAGTTGTAGCACTTGTGGTCGTCTTGATGCTGGGAAGGTGTAATGGTTATTGGTATACGTAAAAGTAGGGTTGGTCTTAGTGTTGCATGTGTGGTGGGCGCCTGGGTTGGTTTATCCAGTTGCCTGGTAGGTGTTGGTGGCAGTCTGTTTGGGCGAGATGGCGGCATGGTGAAACATTTATGGGGAGGGTTCCGGTGAATGTGTGGTCTATGAGTGGCGTTTGGCATGTTGCGATGTTTATTCTGAGGTAACGTTTGTACTGCGGGGGTAGGTTCATAAATTTGGAATGGGCCGTTTGGGTATGTGCGAGCGGTATGTGGGTGAAGGTTGTATGTCTTTTTATCTAAGGGTAGTTTCATGCTTGGGTTTTCATTAGGTCTGATTGGTGATGAAATGATGGTTGGTGAAATGATGCAGTGCAACATGATTGGTTGTTGGGTGGTAGAAGGAGAATCATGTCTTGGGAGGTATACTTCGTTGGTGTGGCCCAGATTTGATGATGTGGCGAGATGATGAGGGCGTTCTGATTGGCTGCCTGGGTCTTTGACACAAATGGTATTTACCATTGGGTGAAAACACCATCTGAATATTTACCATCTGGGTGGGTCGTTGTCTGTGTCGGTATTGGTCTTTACCCCAAAAGTAAATCAGAGGCCTGCGCAGTCGTTTTGGGCCTCCAATATTTGGAGCAGGTCTAGGCCCAGATACCCGTTGAATGATTGGCACGTAGAATCGAACACGATGAAGGGATATTTGATCTTCACTGATGGTTATGGGGTGGTTAAAAGTATGGGGCAAGTTTCTCCTCTGAGGGTGAGGGCTTCTTCTCCTGTCATTATCAAATCGATGGAGGGCGCCCAAAGATTCCAGAGTTTGGCCTAATGTTATTGGAAAAACAGGGTGTATAAGCACGATCTAGCCGCGCCACTGTCGACTAGAAGTCGTACCCTGAACCCCATTATCTTAATCTGGGTTATGATGGAGTTTTAGAGTGACGTAGATGTTGATGGGTGGGCTTGCCAAAAATGCTATGGATCATTGCTGAGGGCTTCTGGTTCCGGAAGAGACATGTGGTCAAAGTATAATGCGACCTTGAATGCAGTAGGGTCTATGCCACAGACGACTTGTGAATTAATTCAGTAAGGGTTTGGTACAGGTCACCCTCATATTTGACGAAATTTAATAAAAAGGCTCCGTTACGGCCTAGAGGATTAATCAGAGTATATGTATGTGAAAGATTGGGCACGAGCCAGAGGGGCCAACAGAGGTAATTGAAACATGGGTCATGGTTGCCGTGGAGGTTAGTAGGTTGGGTTGTTGGACTAACTGCTCTAGGTTATTCAGAAACAAAAAATGTAGGCTTGTTCACCATTTTGGTTAGTGGAAACAGAGGAGATACATTGGCGGAGGTGAACGTTGAACTTTCCTAAGATGGAGATTTCTGTGAAAGGAGAGATGAATAGAATGTGTTCCACTTTAGAAGTTAGATAGTCAGTAGAATTAGGGGAGAGATAAACAATGCAGAAATATTTAGTTTGAGAGTGAGAGGAAAGCTTTAGCCAGAGAGTTGATAATTCAGAAGAGTCAAAGTTGGAACAAGAAAGAAAGCAAGATTGTTGCGTATATAGACACAACATCCACCTTTGGCTTGAAAATGAGGATAGAGATAGTAGGAGGATACAGAAAGGGGTTTGCTGCCAGTAGTCCCAGACAACTGGGTTTCGGTAAGAAAGAGAAGATCAGAGTTGGTAGAGGAGGTGGTGTTCCACAGAGTTGAAGTTAGGCTAAATTTGTAAATTTTTTGATAAAAAAATGTCTTCGGCAAAGCCGGATTTCTCTACAAATAAGATGCTGGCTCGCTATCGCTTGCCATGAAAAAAATGACACCTGGATGGGGATAAATGTCTTAAAACCGTAGGCTGAATGGGGCTGAATGGATACAACCAAGAAAGTAAAAAAGGCAAGTCACCCCCCTTAAGGCCGAAGGAGTAAGTGGTTTTAATTATTAACGGTATAAATATTTGTTTTACTTTGCTCCCTGGACCTCAATCAAACGTATTTAAAACATACCAAATAACCCCTTTTGAGATAAATTTGTAAAATTTTTGGTAGAAAAATGTCACAGCCGAAGGCAGGTTCCTCCTAAATAACAGGCTCGCTATAGCTCGCCAGGAATATATTGACACTTAAATGTCACAAAGGATCTAACTATTGAGAAAGAAATGAGCGAAAGTCTTAACATGTGAAAACTAATGGGGCTATATATGAAGGGGTTTCAGAAAGAAAAAAAATACTTCCGCTTAAGGCCGAAGGAGAATATACTTATGATGATGTGCAGAGACGGGCGAGAAAAGTGGTGGTGATTTTATATTGTCCACGAAAATAATAGCTGGCAAGGGTCGGAAGGTATGATGATGATGACGTGGATAGAGAGTTACGAGGAGTTACAAGGAATAGTTAGTATTTCGGAGACCTTGCGGTCCTTTCCGAGGAGATACTCGAAGTGGAAGGAGAGAGATTGTTTAGTGCACTACACTCTTTACAGAGTGTGCAAAATACTATCTACTCTCTTCTTGAACTGCTCTACTGAAGAACTGTTTACAGCTTTGAAGGGAAGTTTGTTCCAGGTAGAACAGAATATATTTGTGAAAAAGTTTCCACAAATACCAGTGCTGAACCCCTTTCCATTCTAATTTCCAGCCATGGTTGCGTGTTGTATTCATATTGAGGCTAAACTTTTTGCTATAATCCACATTGTCAAACCCATTAAGTATTTAAAATACTTCAATGAGCTGACCTCGTAGTCTGCGTGTCTCCAACGGAAAGAGATCAAGAGCTCTCAACCGGCTCATTCTTCTAAGTCTAAGAGATGGAATACGCTTTGTAGCTCTAGCATATACTCCTTTTAGTCGCTCTATATTTCTCCCGAGTGCTGAAGACCAGAATTGAACAGCATACTCCAGGAGAGGCCGTATCAGAGCATTGTAAAGTGTGAGGACTATTTCCTTATATCTATACTTAAATTGCCTCTTAATATAGCCCAATAATTTATGAGCTTTCTTCTCTACTTCAATGCACTGCTTGAAAAACATTAGGTCACTGATAATCAGAACACCCAAATCCTTTTCCAAGTCAGTCACTTCCAGAGGCATTCCCAATATTGAATAGCCTGAATTGTGGTTTGCTTGGCCGACATGCATCACCTTGCATTTGTCCAAGTTTACAGGCATCTGCCATGTCTCCGACCATTCACCCAGTCTGTTGTGGTCCATCCTGAGCTGTTCAACCCCTTTGGAGTCTTTCACATTCATTCCAAGTTTTATGGCATCTGCAAACTTAAAGATCACACTCAACAGACCAATATATATATCATTGACATATATGATAAACAGTAGTGGGCCAAGGACAGAACCCGGTGGAACTCCAGAAGTGACTGAAGTCTACTCAGAAGAAACACCATTGATTACCACTCGTTGTTGTCTACCCGTTAGCCAACTTTCTATTAATTTGTGACATCTGTATTGATACCTAGCGCACTCACTTTTGAAATTAGCCTGCAATGAGGCACTTTGTCAAAAGCTTTTTGAAAATCTAAGTAAGGATATCTATGGCTCTACTTTTGTCATACTCACTCAGCATTTCATGGAAAGATTCCAGCAAATTGGCAAGACATGATCGCTGTCGCCTGATTCCATGTTGGGAATCTGTAATTAAATTGTGAATTTCTAGGTAGTCAACTATCTTGTCTACTAGTATCCCTTCTAATAGTTATACTATGATAGAAGTCAAGCTAATTGGCCAATAATTCTTGGGACACCCGTGATCCTCTTTCTTAAAGATTGGCGTCACATTGGCCAGTTTCCAGTCTTCAGGGACTTCTCCATTTTCTAGTGATTTATTGAAGATGTCTGCCAAGAAAGGTGCGATTTAGTCTCGCACTTCTCGTACAACTCGGGGAAGAAAGCTATCTGGGCTGGATGACATGAACCTATTTAACTTATCTATTCTTTTTGCTACCTCCTCTGGGGTACATCTAATTCTGCTAAGAACTTCACCCTCATGCACTAGTCCTGGACTTGGCATGGTACTGGAATTTTCCCTTGTGAATACTGAGGCAAAATAGTAGTTTAGGGATTTAGCTATATCAGTGTCAGAAGTTTGAAGTTGGCCTGTTGGATCCTTTAGAGGTCCAATGCTACTTTTAAATGGTTTCCTGCTGTTCACATAGCTGGAGAACTCTTTAGGACTCTCTTTGCAGTACTTCATTCTGCTTTGCTTCCTTTATAAGATGTTTCACTCTTCTACACATATTATTGAAGGAATCTAATTCTCTTTGGAGAGAGAGAGAGAGAAATAGTAAGTGAGAGAGAGAGAGAGAGGGTCACATAGATACACATACTGCACAGACCTTGCAGTCCCTCCTAGGCAATCCGGACTTAATTCTAACACAGAATTTGTTGCAAAGTGGAAGATAAAGACAGCAAAGCACAATGGTGTGCGAGAGAGAGAGAGAGAGAGAGAGAGAGAGAGAGAGAGAGAGAGAGAGAGAGAGAGAGGGAGCGAAAGAACATATTCTTAATTTGTTAAAAATGTATTCATTAGTAGATAATTAGTACTTAACATGTAAAACCGTGGATGATAAAGATTGAAAAGGCATATTATCTCAAAATGTTGATACAGCTTAAAACCTAACACAAAATACTAAAAACAGATTAGAACATACTGTGAATGATTGCTAGTGATGAAACAAGTCAAGACCAAGATTATCGCAAGGTACGTTTGTCAATTCCGTACGAGAACGCCAATTTTTGTATCTATTATTATATATTATTATTTTTTATTTATTTTTGTAGGCACTCAGTTTTTTTCTTTTGAATATGGAAGAAGCTGTGGGAAATCAAAAGATGAATTGAAACCGGTTTTATTAATTTGTATTGCTAAACAATAATCCCTAATGTGAGTACAACAGTGAAATGTTGTCCATAATAATATTAAAATAATGCTTCACTAATGAAAGTAGAATTAGTCAACCAATCACCAGGACCTACGGCGCGCAGCTCGTAGCTGCCCTGTACCTCTGTCTCTATTACCGGGGACTTTTTCGCACGAGTTACCAGACTCCACTCCCAAATAGTTCCCACCATGAATGTTCAACTTTTCTCAATCATGAGTCATGTGGTTTTCCCCGAGGTGTCGACTCAAAGCTGTCACCTACCAAAGCATCTCATAAGCAGGGTCCACTTCAGGGAGGCGAGCCACATGACCATATAGCCGAAGCTGGTGATCATGGACTTGTTGAACTCATTTTATAACCCCATTAGTTTAGCTAGGCCGAGATGACAAATATTATCATAGCTCGATCCACACTATTAACGATCACACTACCAAAATAAGTTAACTTATCCAAAAAACTTGTTGCTTGCTTGTACGTACATACTACACTGCTTCACCCAACGATCAACCAAAAGCTAGAAATTTAGTCTTTGTCCAATAGACCTTTAAGGGTACATCACACAGTCAGGAGTGTGAGCTAGAGTCACTAGGAGTAGGGGACAATTCGGACTCGCGGGCCTATTCGCGGTGAAAATCAATGACTCCAAGTGACTCTAGCGACTCCTAGTGACTTCTGTTAGACTCTCACTAACTCACAGTGAAAATCGATGACTCCTAGTGATTCTAGCGACTCCTAATGACTCCTGTAGGACTCCCACTAGCTCGCACTCCTGACTGTGTGATGTACCCTTTAGAATCAGGGGCTCCAGTTCCTCATTGGATGCCTAAAGATCTTGTCTCAAAATCTCTAGCAACTCCAGTAGAACTACTTCATCATCAGCAAAATCAAAATCAGTGATTGTTACATTGCTGAGCAATGCCCTGCGTAAATTACGACTGACTGTCTGACCCAGTGACCAGTTCATACGTGTTGAAAAGTGAGGGTGCCAGCAAATATTATTCCTGTCTCACTCTGAGTTCACAAGAAAAAAAGGAGTAGGTCTGCCTACCAAACATGACAACACTTTGTTCCAGTATAAAGTCAATTAATAGTCGCTGCAGGTATGCCACGCAGTCAGAGAAGCTCCCACCATGTTTCCATATGCATTGAGTCAAATACTTCCTTTATATCGACATAAGCCACATACGGCAGAGTCATAAAAGTTCTTGACTCGTAATCACAAGTGATAATTTTGGTAGTGATGGGAATTCCTGCTCTTTCAAGGGAGCCAGCTCTTTCCGCTCCGTTCACTCAAGGGAGCCGGCTCTTTCGGCTCCCAAATGGCTCTTCATTTAGTACCACATTGTTTTTATATATAATGAGCCCAAAATTTGCAATATTGCACCATATTTTAACAAAATTGTTGTAGTCACAATAAATATGAATTCCACAAACATATTTATTTCTGTAAAAATCATAAATCATTCTCAATGCCAATAAGATTATGTATATTAAGCATTTAAAGTTGGTGAAATTAAATTACCCTTACACATACATATTTTCCATTTGCAGTGTGACTGTAAATAACAAATATAAACTCCATTAGCTTAATTGTAGGTAGTAGGGGTAGGCAGCCCCGCCCAGGGAAGTACTACCGCCAAGGTTTCGGGAGACTCAGGGAATAGCCTGAATTCCATTTTCTCTCCCAGGCCTTGGTAGCTGGATACATATCTTTCTGCCTCACACATCAGGGGTATCAGGAAAACCCTCTTTATATAACATACACATCCAATTTCACGACATTGCCCTACATCGCTATCCTCTATCCATAAAATACTACTCTTCCCACTACATATCATACATGTAACACCATACACTTACCTTATAAATATGGCAGTACAATTGTTAAGAGCAAACCTGGTGGTCCCTCGGATATCCACCCCTGGCAGGGTTGGGTTATTGACACAGGGCCCTCCCGGTCGTCATCATGCGACTGTGTCAAGAGCATTGCAACGTCCCAAAGCTGCTTGTCAGTACAGCTATTTCTTTAGTAATATAAGGGGACTTCACTCTAACATCAATTCTGTACACCAATTTCTTCAAGCAGAATCCCCTACTCTCCTTTTTTTGACAGAGACTCAAGTAACATCCACATCTGACACATCTAGATTTAATTTTCCAGGTTATCAACTGTTCCAAAATTTCAGACCTAAAGGTGGTGTATGTTGCTTCGCAAAATCTGAAATTGCCCTGGAGGAGGTTACTAGTTTCAATTGTCCCTATTTTGATTATTCTATATACAAATTAATTTCTGCTGGTAAATTTAAATACATATGTTGCATCTACCGTTCCCCAAATACTCCTCCCGAGCAAAGTCTTTTTGATTCTCTGTCCTCACAACTCAGTGTCCTCAACTTAAATGCTTCTTCTGAAATCACTGTGTTGGGTGATTTTAATGTCCATAATGTTGAATGGCTCACTCATTCAGCCAGGACTGATGATGCTGGTCTTGAATGTGAGCTATTTGCAGACTCATTTAATCTCATTCAACTAGTCAACCAACCCACCCGTGTACCAGATAATCCTAATCATAATTCCCACCTACTGGACTTATTTTTAACAACCAATTCAGAAAATTATGATGTTACAGTGAGGTCCCCACTTGGATCTTCTGATCACTGTCTGATACAGGCCACCTGTCTATCACCTACCACACCTTCCCACTCTGAACCTGTTTTAGTGACTAAATGGCATTACGATAGGGCAGACTGGGAGGGTCTTCAAGGTTTCTTTATTGATATTCCCTGGACCTCTTTCTTTTCTAATGATGCACACTCCACCTTGAGCCACATACAAGATTTTGTAAAAATTGGAATGGAAACTTTTATTCCTCATCAAAAGTACAGTAAAAGATCTAATTCACCTAAATGGTTTGACCATAATTGTGCTAGAGTAACTGAACAAAAAGCAATAGCCTACAATGCATACACAAGATCAAAAACACATGAAGCCTTTAATTACTTTAGAAACATCAGAAATCATGCCAAAACTGTATTAAACCTAACTAAATCAAACTTTCTCCATAAGCAGGCAAATAAACTTCTAAATAATCCAAATGATAACAAAATATTTTGGTCTACTCTTAACTCATTCAAATCCAACTTCACTACTGCTTCATCCATTCCACCATTAAAATCTCCGACTGGCAATCTTGTAAGTGACCCACGAGGTAAAGCTAACCTTCTTGCAGATATTTTCTCCACCAACTCAACCTTAGATGAAATAAATCAAGATGTCCCTGTACTTAATTTTAATTCACCTGAAATTCCCTCACTTAAGATCCACACCAGACATGTCAAAACTATTTTGCAGAATCTCTCAGTAGATAAGGCTCCTGGTCCAGATGAAATTCCTCCAATAGTACTTAAGAATTGCTCCTTGGTGCTCGCTCATGTATTGGCAAAATTTTTCCGTCTGTGTACTCATACCTCATGCTTCCCAGTACCCTGGAAAGAAGCAAACATCCATCCAGTTCCTAAAAAAGGTGCCTCTTCAGATCCATCAAACTACAGACCAATAGCTATAACTTCCACTCTTGGCAAAGTTTTTGAAATTATATTAAATAATCACATAATTAAGCATCTGGAGAATAATAAATTAATCAGTGATAGGCAATATGGTTTTAGACGATGTCGATCAACTGCAGACATGCTTTGCCTTCTTATGCATCAAATCAACCAAGCTACAGACCAACATGGTGAAACACATACAATAGCACTGGATATATCAAAGGCATTTGATAGAGTCTGGCATCAATCCTTATTGTCGAAGATGTCACACTACGGCCTTGCATCATTAGTTCCACTAATTTCTTCTTATCTTCATAACAGAAAAATACGTGTAATGGTAGATGGCCTTTATTCTCAATTTCACTCAATAAATGCTGGTGTTCCCCAGGGATCAGTTTTGGCCCCAACTCTGTTCCTCATTCATATCAATGATCTCATATCTACCACTCATAATCCAATACATTCCTACGCAGATGACTCAACACTCCACAGTTCCTTCACATTTACCAATTCTTTCACCCAACCCGATCTTATAAATTCAAAAATAAACACTGCAATTTCTCTGAACCAGGACCTTTCTAGAATTAATGAATGGGGACAAGAGAATCTAGTTTCCTTTAATGCACAGAAAACCAAGTACATTCAATTTTCTAACCGACAGAATCTCACTGACTCCCATATATTTTGTAATGATGTAAATATTCCCACTTCCCCTAGTATTGACATTCTCGGTGTAACATTAACTACTAACTTGAGCTGGACACATTATGTTAGAAGCATTGCTAAGAATGCCTCTAAAAAACTGGGACTCCTGTACAGAGTTCGAGAATTCTTCACTGACGAGCAGTTGGCCGTAATATATAAAAGTCATGTGCGCTCTCAGATGGATTACTGTTCACCTCTGTGGGGTGGAAGTGGAGTGGTTGCATTGAGGCAGTTGGACAAAATTCAAAATAAAGCTATTAGATTAATCAATAACCCTGCAATCACACAGGACCTTCCTACATTAGCCATACGAAGAAACGTTGCATCCCTTGCATTATTCTACAGATATTTTCACAGCAATTGTTCCGAGGAACTTGCTTCGATTGTGCCGCCTCTCCACATCTTTCCCCGTAGAACTAGGGCAGCTGAGAACGCCCATGAATTTACACTTTCTCCTCCACAATGCAGAACTTCTGCTTATCAGAATTCATTTATCCCCAGAGCTACTACTCTTTGGAATTCACTTCCCTCGAATTGCTTTCCACAAACTTACAATCAACAAATGTTTAAATCCAGTTGTTACAAACATTTTATGAATGGAGGATGCCTTTAGGCACATGGACCTTTTTGTTTTATCTGTGTTTTTCCTTCCTCCGTTCATTGTCTCTTAAAAAAAAAAAAAAAAAAAAAAATATAAAACAAAATAGAATAAATCTTAGCTATATCTCTATTTCTTATTACCAGAATTGCGTTATTATTAAAAAAACACACAGTAAACGGCTTTCAAATGAGAGCCAAATGGCTCTCATATGAGAGCCGGCTCCCATCGTTCACTTAAAAGAGCCGGCTCTATGAGCCGGATCGTTCACGAACGACACATCACTAGAAATGGATCTTCGAATATTTAGATGATAATCTAGTGAATATTTACTTCAGATGTATAAATACTTGCATGTCCAGCTGCTACAGAAGTCCTAATAATTACTGTATTTTTGCCATGTATCTATAAGAAAGGCAGTACTTACTTGATTACCCTTGGAATGGTTTTTGCTTCCATGGTACGGGACCTTCGGGGTGTGCAGAACACTTTATTGATATAATCTTCTTGGGTATGGAAGCATACATTCCGTTTTCTTTCTCTCAATCTAATGCAGAACAATATTGATTTACCCATGCTTGTTCTACTGTTGTCCACATTAACCCGGGAAAGGCGCCAAGACTCTTAACCAGGGAGCTGCTGGAAGACTCTTAAGGGGATCGACCGGTTAATATGACTGAAAAATTACCGATTCTTCAAAAATCTGTTTCCACCTGAAATGTCTCCATCCAACATCCCTCTGTCGGCCTGTAAAATCCTAATGCCGAATACTGCTCGGAAATAGTTTTTTTTTTACGTTTTGTAAAACTTTTGCGAGCCTTCTGGGCACTGTCATAGCACAGCGTGCGAACATCGCACATATACTACGCCTCATAACCGAAAAATATATGTAAAACTATGTATATTCAGCTTATGTGGTGTGCTGTGTATATATCACATATTACAGTATCTGGCATCCCCTTACACACACCCGTGAGCGGTAAGCCTTACCCTACTATCAACAGTACTTAGTTGAGAAGCGAGCAGCACAGTGAGTAGGCCTACGGTGCCTGGCCCTCCCAGTCACCACCTTCCAAGCCTGATTTTGATCGCTTCTACACATATTTATCGAATACTTTGCATATAAGCGTCTTCCTTAGACCTTTGCCAATCTCCCAAGATGGCTCAGAGGAAGTATCAACGTCAAAGAAAGATGATGAATGCCCGAAAAGCCAGAGCAGTGTTGGCGGGTCTACGCTTGCAGGTCACGGGAGCTGCTCCCTCACTACCACCCACACCTCCACTGCCTCTTCCACCCACACCACCACCACCTCTCCCACACACACCACCCCGGGCTCTCGCACAACCCCCCACACCTGAAGGAGTATTACTGAAGGTGTCTACAAATTATGACGTGAGGACGAAGTTGCTTCAAGATGTTTTTCCGGTAACTGAGAGTGATGACAACTTGCGAGTTATTCTAACACTCGCTGACATTAGTGATATAATAAAACTCGCCTCCTCTCACATCTGTGACACACCCTTGTCACTTACTACTAGTGCAGAATGTGTTAGCTGTTGCTCGACTATCACATGCCTAACCTGTGGCACTAAGCTCGTTGTTGGTGACAAAAGAGTTATGTACAGTAGAGGGAACAAAACGAGACATTATGAAAATAATGTAAAGGCAGTCTACGAAGCTATAAAAAACAATCTTGGACTCTCAGGAATGAACAAAATTGTGTCAACTCTAGGCTTTTCAACACAAAGCCCCAGGAAATTCACACGAATTTGCAGGTTACTTTACACCGAAATGAACCACAAATTCCAGCCTCTCATGGCACATGCAAAGTCATCTGTTATCAGCCAGTATGAAAAGAGTGACATCTTTCCTGACCCCCAGACAAATATACTCGATGTGACTGTGTCATTCGACGGCACCTGGATGACAAGGGGCCACCAATCCCACATTGGTGTTGGATTTGTCATCGAGGTTGACACTGGCTTCATCTTGGACTTTGAGGTGATCTCCAACTTCTGCCAGATTTGCTCCAAATGTGAGAATACTCAAATGACACCTGAGATAAAGAGGAAACATGCCCCCTTCTGCCACAAGAACATTGCAGGGAAAGCTACATCAATGAAAACAGAAGCAGCACATCGTATTTGGAGTCGGAGTACCCAGCTTGGCTTCAGGTACACTAGCTTCGTCGGTGATGGGGATTCCAGCACCTACCTGGCCATACAGCAGATAAATCCATACGATGTCCCTGTCGAGAAGGAGGAGTGTGTGAACCATGTGAGTAAGCGCATGGGAACTCATCTAAGAAACTTGAAAAAGGATGTGACCACCACCATCACAACCAAGACGGGCAAGGAGCAACGACGGAGTTTGCTTGGAGGAAAGGGAATGCTGACGGAAAACGCCATAAATCACTTGACCAGCTACCATGGCATGGCAGTCCGTGGAGACCCTCAGAAACCCTTCTCTTCCACCAGTGAAATGAGGCTGAATATCTTGGCCTCATACAGGCACGCAATCTCCACTGATAAAAACCCATGCCACGCATTGTGCCCTGCAGGTGCTGACTCCTGGTGCTTCTACAGGAGGGGTGAAGCCGGGGTGAAACCAGTCAGGAAGCACAGTGACAAGCCTGGCTACCTCTCGCAGATTCCACCTGAATATCTGAAGCACATCACTGCTGTGTACAAAGACCTTACATCAGACGAACTCCTGAAGAAGTGCATCAAAGGACGGACCCAAAACCCCAACGAGAGCCTCCACTCAAAGCTATGGATGAAGGTGGCCAAACATAAATTTGCTGGGCTGTTCCGAGTCAAGTTTGTGACTCAGGTTGTTGTGCTTGAGCATAACTTTGGTTTCAAGGCAGCTTATTTTCCACGGCACCTTGGCATTGAGACTACACCTATCAATATGCAGAATCTCATCACCCTGCAGCAGAATTTTGTACGATCAAACCACCGAAGGAACACAGGCAGGAGAAAAAAGAAGGGCAGCAATGAATGGGAAGATTACAATCCTGGTTCATTCACCTCCTGGCGACAATGAGTGGGAGTGGCGACCCATGATACCCTTTTAGTATCTTATTGTGAAATGTTCTGGGGCAGTAGATCGTATGATATACTAGTTTTGGACATTTCATAGTAAGAGGGGACCAGGTGCCATGTAATATATGCCAAAATTCAAGTTATCTCCATAAAAATATAACTTATCTAGTAAAAAAACGCTTCTCCAACTTTAAGGGCCATTTTCTCAGAACCTAAATTGTCGCACTATCGGATGTTATTCTACAGTTATTATTGGACCTATAGGACCTCATTTGAAAGGTAATTAAAAACACTAAAAGGCCTATAAAGCCAATTTACTCTAGTCATATAATTTTGTTCACAATATGCCGTCAAAGTTGTAATTTTCTATAAATATATTCGCCTGAATCCGTAATCACCTAAATCGAACAAATACACAAAATATATAAAACAAAATTTATAGAAACTACAGATACACCTTTTGTGAGTTGTTTGATCACATAAAACATGTGCTATGGGGATTTCTGTAGGAGTTTATCATTTTCTGCAGTGCTATAATTGTCAACATTTGTTTTACCTAAATTGCAAGAAAAAAGCAAAAAAAAAAAAAAAAAATGTTTTGTTGTTTATCTAGTTTTATGGTCATATACGCCTGTGCCAAATTTAATTTAAATTGAAAGTAAGACCTGGAAGTTTGTAATTAACTCCTTCAGACATATTATGTTCCAATAAGTCCGAGGAGGCGAGAGCCCGGGGGTCATTGCCACTGCCCCGCACTACACTCACAACAACACTGCGGCCCTTAGAATTATCGGAGGTGAATGAGGTTGCCACCAACGGTTTTATCGTGAGGTAACTTATCGGACTTACTGAGCTCCATATGATGCTAGAGCATCATATAACTTATTATAGAGACATGCAGATAAGTCCATATGACGCGACCGCGTCATATGAGTTTATGGTTCCCTCGGCCATATGACGCTACCGCGTCATATATGTCTGAAGGAGTTAACCGGTCGGTCTCCTCAACTCTTTACAACTCATATGACGCGACAGCGTCATATGGAACTTATGACCAAAAACTCATATGACGCGATCGCGTCATATGGACTTATCTACAAGCCTCTCCAATAAGTTATATGATGCCCTAGCATCATATGGAGCTCAGTAAGTCCGGTAAGTTAGATGAAAATCTGTCGGTTGGTGGCAACTCCAGGTTTCTCCGACAATTCTAACGGCCAGCAGTGTGGTTTTGACAGTTGTGTGGTGCAGTGGCAATGATACCGGGCTCCCGCCTCCGTGAACTTACTGGAACATAATATGTCTGAAGGAGTTAAGAGGTTTTACTGGGCGGCTGTGGGAAGACTCTTAAGATCAAAGGCCTAAAAAAAAAACTTTTAAAACACCCCAGTAGCACTAAAAAAAAAAGCAATTTGTGTTTAGGTGAGATAAATCCCCTCCATTACTTGCTACCACTCCTACACATATGTCCCAGCCCCCCCTTTCCCCTCCTCCCCCACCTCAATTATCAGTTATTTTCTCTATTATTCCCGATATGTATAGAGTATTTTCGTGGGAGGACAGGTGGGAGAGTAAGGGGAGGTGGAGGAGTGTATCTCCGACCCTCCAAGCCAGTCTGAGTCCACCCCTTGTCTCTCAGTACCATCCGAAACAAGATAGAGGGAGGGTGTTTGTCTCTCACCACTCAAGGTCTGATTACGACCGTGGGGCTAAAATATACGATTTTCACCAGCCAATTGCTGTTACCAATTGTTTTATTGCTTTCCAATGTTCATATGTTCATATTAAAAGTAAAATAGGCTCATGTAGATAAGTATTCATTATCTACTGTATATGGTAAATTTACGATTTTAGTCAGGAATGAATCAGAATACCTTCGCATGGAGGGCACTTTCAAATACCATAGCTTAGCAGCTGCCGAGTTAAAAGGTTTTACTGGGCGAAGGCACTGGGACTCTTAAGAGGTTAGGCATAAAAAAATGCCTTTCAAAACACCCTACTGGCACTCATAACAAAGCAATATCTGATTAAGTGAGATGATTCCCCTCCATACCTTCTATCACTCTTCCACATGTGTCCAAACACCCCCCCCCCCACCCTCCCTCAATTATCACCTATTTTTCCTCTTATTCCCACTTTTATCTGGTAATTTTCGGCGCGAATTTCCCACCCGCAGTTTCAGGGTCACAGGGGAGGCAGTTAGAAATCCTAGCAACAGAGAGACTTCACTTGCAAGACGCCAGTATCGATCAGGATGTGAGAGGGAGAGGATATAAGTCGTGCCGGCTGTCCCATCCTGATACGATCGGTCGGCAATAATACGTCTCTTTCATCCCCCAAATACTATTCCCACTTGTTTTATGGCTGTTACATGTTAATATCTTCATATTAAACGTAAAATAGGCTCATATGAATAAGTAATAACGTTATTTATGGTAAAATTACAATTTTCGTCAGGAATTAACCAAAATTCCTTCGCCTGGCGGGAAGTTTCAAATACCATAGCTTTGCCGTTTAAAGGTTAAAGGGGAAACATTCAAACAGTACTGTCGCAACTCAAGAATCTCGTAGTCTCTATGTTACTGCCCGGAATCAAGCCAAATCTGTTCTTTGACTTGCCGAAAACTCTTTCATGAATATCAAATGCTCTGAACTTCCAAACTGTAGCTCTTTCCAGGATTTCTGGCATCTCGCCAAAAACCTCTCCAACAGTACTTCCTCGTCTCTCCCTCACCTTTCCCACTCTAAAGGCAACAGCGTCGCTTCTTCCTTTGACAAAGCTAAACTTTTCGCTCATAATTTAGCTAAAAAATCTACCCGGGATAATTCTGGTGCTATTCCTCCTTCTCCACTCATGTCTAATATCTTAATATCTTTTAAAAATAGAGTTTCTGCTCTCTCTGTTATTAATACTAATGTGTATTGACCCCCTTCGGAGATCACGGCGGCAGGCAATAGATAGAGAGATAGATTGACCAGATGGTGTTTTTCCTGTTGTACTTAAAAAAAACTGTTCTTCCATGATATCTCCCTACCTATGCAAGCTTTTCCATCTATGTTGTTCCTCTAAGCTCTTTCTTTCTTGCTGGAAGTTTGCTCTACTTTAACCTTCCCCAAAGAAGGGTGACCGCTCTCAACCCTTCAATTATCATTCAATTCTTCTTTTTAATCAATTCTTAGAACATAAGAACATTAGAAAATGATCTGGATCCCACTGTAGCACTTGGTAGCCTATTCCACCTATCTACAACTCTGTTACCAAACCAATACTTGCCTATATCTTTTCTGAAACGAAATTAATCTAATTTGAAACCATTTCTTTGAGTTCTTTCGCTTTCACTGAGCTTTAGTACATTGCGTATGTCCCCTTTATTAATCCTACTAACCCACTTGAACACCTCTATCATATCCCCTCTACCTCTGCATCTTTCTAATGAAAGTAAGCCTAATTTCTTCAACCTTTCTTCATACGGAAGATTTCTAATATTATGGATAATTTTTGTCATTCTCCAATGGATCTATGTCCATTCTGTAATAAGGACACACAAATTGAACAGCATAATTATGGAGTCTCACTAATGACAAGTAAAGTTTTAAAATAATCTCAGCAGTTCTGTTACTCACACTCCTAGAGATGAACCCGAGAATCCTGTTTGCCTTGTTACGAACGATTATACACTGTTTTCTAGGCTTCAAATCATTGCTAACAAACACACCTAGATCTTTCTCACAGTCTGAGTTTTCTAATTCCATATTAGCTACTTTATAATTATTTAACATTTGTATGCATCTTCCCTATCTTTAATACCTTGCAGTTGTCAATGTTAAACTTCATCTGCCAATTTACTGACCATTCGTGTAAGGTATCTAGATCCCTTTGGTGGCACTCTATATCGCTATCTGAATAAATGTTTCTCCCCATTTTGGTATCGTCTGCAAATTTACTTATCATGGTAGTTATACCTAAATCAAGGTATGTTATGTATATAACAAACAAAAGAGGACCCAATACAGATCCCTGGGGGACACCACTTTTGACTGCTCCCCACTCTGACTTAGTGCCATTTATGCTGACTCTTTGCTTCCTACCAATTAGCCATGACCTAGTCCATCCCAACAACGACCCACCTATTCCATGCACTTCAACCTTTCTCATTAATCTCTCATGAGGGTCTCTGTCGAAAGCTTTACTGAAATCTAAATATATTATATCATATGACTTGTCATATAGCTCTGAGAAAAAGCTAAGCAAATTAGTAAGGCAAGAACGTTCCTGAGTGAATCCATGCTGAGAAGAATTGATTAAATTAAATGTTTCTAAGTGGTTCTAATGTTCCTAGCAATAATGGACTCTAGTAACTTTCCGATGATTGATGTGAAATATTCTTAACCCACTGAGCCCCAGCGACACAAACAGTGCGTCGGCTATGTATTTTTCTGCCAGTACCAGCGACGCAAGAGTTGCGTCAGTGTTACTCCGGTCCTATGGCACCTAGAGGGCTCAGATTTGTATGGGAACTGTGTAAGTATCCCACGCACCCATGCCGATGGTTGAAAACTCTCAAAGTCGAACTGCGTGCGTGTGAGCGTGCAAAAACTTGTTTTTTTTGGGTGTATTTGCCTTCAATTTTTTACTCTTCTAAAATCCGTTTTCGGGGGCTCTGTAGGACCAATTTTTGACCTTTTTGATAATTTTTTTGTGGTTTTTCCTTCATTTCTAACCCATTCGCTATTGTGTCTGGAAAAAAAAAATCAAAACCTGCCGGTCCCTGGTGGTACATTTATTTATATCTAGCTGGTCCTCAGCGGGTTAATTCAATATATCTTAAACACTTGTTTTCCCATAATCTTAATTTCAGATCACTAGTATGGCCGCTCTACTGGTGATTTTTCTTATCTTACTAAATCTTGGTCATCCTCCTTTCAGGATATGGTGAGGTCTTTTATATTGTGCTAGACACATCTAAAACCATTGATAGAGTCTATCACAAATACCTTAATTCTAAGCTACCATCATTCAAATTCTTTCCCTCTATCTGTACCTTTATCTCCAATTTCCTATCTGACCATTCCATAGCTGCAGTTATGGACTGCAATTGCCCACTTTCTAAAGCTATTAACTTCAGCATTCCTCATGGTTCTCTCCTATCTACAGTTCTGTTTCTAATATTCAGAAGCTCAGATGAGCTGGATAGTGCCCACATCTCACCCTGGCCAAGTGGATCTGCCGTCACAAGGAAGGGAGGATTCAGAAGGATGGATTTCGGGAGGTCGTGCCTGCAGCTGCGTGTTGTCTTTGAGTGATTGGATGAAACGGCGAGAGATATGAGTATGGATGTGCTTCTGGAAGCTGGTTTGGAGTTGGCAGGGAGGGAAAGATGACAGTATTTGCGTGTGATGGATGTTGTTTTGATATTCCTTGGTGTCTGTGGGTGTGCTGCCATTTAGTGTAGTTGGTGGTGTTGGTGTGTGGAGGCTGCAGCCAGGAATTGAGTGCCTCTCATGTCCAGGTGGTCTTTGACATTGAGGACTTTGGTTTCTTGATGTAAGTGTAGGAGTAGTAGCTGTGCTGCCTGTGATGATATTTAGGGCTTTGTTTTGAATGGTCTGCAAGGTCTTGTGATGTGTTTCAGCTAGAATCCCAGGCCGGGCTTGCATATTCCATCACTGATCTTGTGCATTGTTTGTATACAGTGATGGTAGTTTCTTTGTTGTGTCAACATTTTGTGTGGGCAAGTGACCTGAGGGCTTTAAGTCTGGGAGTCAGTTTATTTTGTACGTGTGTGATATATATTTTGAATGTCATTAGAGTATTATATGTTATTCCTAGGATTTTGTGTGCGTGTGTTACTCAGTTACTTGTTCGTCAAGGGGAATCCACGCAATGCGAGCTATCTATCTATCTATCTATTGCCTGACGCCGTGATCCCCGAAGGGGTGGCCACGAACGAACCGCCCCCATGCACCTCTGTCCCCAGTCAGTCGACGCCCCTCCCCCCAACCAGCACCACCTTCGTTCATGTACTTCCTCACTCCATCCTTCCACCTCATATTCGGTCTACCTCTCCCCCTCTGTCCCTCCACCTTGCTCTCGTACACCCTCTTAGTCATTCTCTCGCTTTCCATACGTTCCATATGGCCGAACCATCTCAAGTTGTTCCTTTTCACACTTTCCAGCACATCTACCTCCACACCACACCTCCTTCTTACTTCCTCATTAGTCTGTCTATCCCTCCATGTAACTCCGCACGCACTCCTTAAGTAATTCATTTCCACTGCTCTCACTCTTGGTCTGAGTCTCTCAACCAACGTCCATGCTTCGCTTCCGTAAGTCAGTGTCGGGATTACCACACTGTCATGCAAGGACTTCTTCACACTTCTATACTGACCACCCTATTTCTTGTTACTGCTTTTAGCGTTCCTACAACCCTCTTCCCCTGTTGTACCCTCTCCCGCACCTCTTCATCCATAGTCCCATCTTTACTCAACACACTGCCCAGATACTTAAAAGAGTTGACGATCTCCATAGCCTGACCGTTCAGCTTCACCTCACACTCTGTGACTTCACCCCTTTCGAAGACCATAACCTTGCTCTTCCCCGTATTTACCTTCAAATTCCGTTTTTCGCACACTGTTCCAAACTCATTTACCAGACCCTGCAACTCCCATTCATTATCACTCATCAGAACTGTATCATCCGCAAACAGCAGTATAGGTAGCTTCCACTCAATTTCCTCCCTTTTCAGCGATACACCAACATCCACTGCTCTTGATAGTATTTCTTTCATAACTCCATCCATATATACAGTAAACAACCACGGGGACATCACACACCCCTGTTTCAAACCAACATTCAGGTCAAAGAACTCGCTCTGCTCACTCTCCACACGTACTGCCGCCTTTGCACCCTCATACATGCTCTTCACTGCTTTCAGCAACTTGCCCTCTACTCCGTATATTCTAAGTACTTTCCACAAACCTTCTCTATCCACTCTGTCATAGGCCTTCTCCAAGTCCATAAAGGCAACATACACCTTTTGTTTCTTCTCCAGATACTTCTCCACAACACAATTCAGGGTAAAAATCTGATCTACACATCCTCTTCCCTTCCTAAAACCTCCCTGCTCGTCGCCTATCCATTTCTCCGTTCTCACTCTCACTCTCTCAATCACTACCCTACTGTATACCTTCCCTACTACGCTTAGAAGACATATTCCTCGGTGGTTACCACACACTCCTCTTTCCCCTTTGCCCTTATATAGGGGGACTATTATGCCAGTCTTCCAGTCACCGGGTGCACTCCCCTTCTCCCATGCTAGTTTGCACATTTTCCATACCCATTCTATCACTATCTCACCACCATACCTCAACATTTCCCCACACACTCCATCTGTTCCTGGTGCTTTCCCCAACTTCACTCTTTTCATGGCTTCCCACACTTCTGACCTCCTGATCCCCACCTCCTCCTCCACTACTTCTCTTCTTTTCCCTCCCATACCATATCCAGCTATGTTTGCTGGCTCTTCATTCCTTTCATTTAGCAACTCACTGAAGTACTCCCTCCATCTTTCGACTCTCTCTTGCTTCTCGGCTAGCATTCTCCCATTCTTATCTTTCACACCCTTACTGTTTCCCTTGCTACCTTCCCTAACTTTCTTGACTTCTTTCCAGAACAGTTTCTTACTCTCCCTCCATTTTACACTCAGATTCCTTCCAAATTCCTCATCTACTCTTCTCTTACTTTCCTTCACTACTCTCTTCACCACCCTCTTACTCTCCACGTATCTCGCTCGTTTCTGTCTCTCGGAATCTTCATTCCCTCTGCTACCCAACCACTCTCTATATGCTTTCTTGCGAGCTAAGCTCATTATTATCGCGCCTCCTTAACTGGGAATGTATTGCATGTAATGCATGTTAAGTGTTTTATGTACTGTTGGAATGGCTGTGGATGTGTGTGTAGTCTGTATTTAGCCAATTGGCGACATTGGAAACGAAGGCTTAGGGTGGATCTGTATGGTACCATTCTCACTATAGACGGTTCCGTCTCGCCTGAAGGCTTTGGTAGCCATCAGCTTAGGTGAACTATATGATACCCATCTCGCCTTGTACCATTTTTGCCAACCCCAGATGGGACGTCACAACGTCGTCCACTTATTCCAGGTACCTATTTACAGCTAGGTTAACTGAGGCTAACACATGAAAGGAGACAAGCCCAATTTGTCTCCGCCCGGCCGGGGATTGAACCCCCGACCCCTCGTGTGTGAGACGAGAGCTCTACCTACTAGGCTACGGGCTGTGTGTGTGTGTGTGTGTTAGTGGGGTGCTGTTTATGGTGAGGTGCTGGGTGTTTTTGTATTCGGCTGTCCAGCTTGTGAGGAGGGTTGCAGTGGATTTGGCTGGGGCTAATTTGAGTCTGTTTGTAGTGCACCAGTCATGTAGTGTGTTAAGTTAGGGTTGAAGGTGATGTGTTGCTCTGTCTGTGTCATGGTGTGTACATGTGAGTGTTATGTCGTCTGCATAGGAAGTTATATATATTTGGGGTGCATGGGGTGTGGGTATATCATGCATGTATAGATTGAAGAATGCGGGGGACAGAACGAATCCTTGCGGGACTCCGTTTGTGAAGTCTCTGATGTTAGATGACTGACCAGCAAATGATACCTTTGCATATCTGCCTGCTAGGTAGTTGGCTAGCCACCATTTTGTATTGTTGTGCATATAATTTTGTGTTATAGATTTTGTTTGTTAGGTTGTGGCGGGGGATGACATCGAAAGCTTTACTAATGCAAGTGTGGCCAGTAGTGATCTGTGTGGTGGTCTGGCTGAGTTGATGCTATCAAAAGCTCTTAGTGTAAGATCTGTAAGAAGAGTGTTTGTGGAGTGTAGTCGCCCGAAGCCATGTTGTGTTGGAGCTAGGAGTAGAGCGTGTGTGGTCAGTTGTAGTACGAGGCATTCTGAAACTTTGGAGGGGGTACAAAGGTGTGTGATGGGGCGGTGTGAGGAGAGTAGCGTTGGATCTTTGTTGGGTTTGAGGATTGTAATGATGACACCATGCTTCCAGATGTCTAATATTGTGTTGTGTGAATATCTGTAGTGTGACTTTGATATCTTGGCGAGTGCTTGTATGCCTTGTGGTCCTAGGTGTTTGGGGTGTATATTGTTTGGACCACAGGTGGGTGAGTGCTTGAGATTGTTGATGATGTGCTTTGTCTGGTTGTTGGTGAAGGGTGCATAGTCAGGGTCTGTGGGTAATTGTCTCTTACGTCGGATGACACATCAGTTGTCGTGTGGGGGTTATGTGGCTGACATGAGAGAAGTAATTATTGAGAGTGTTTGCTTGTTTTTTATATGAAGGAATAGAGTCTGTTGTTGTGATTGCGGCTTGTGATTGTTTTGTGTTGCTGTTGGAAAGTGTGATGCTGTTTAGTGTTTTGTAGGTTTTTTGGGGTCTGTTTTGTGATCTAGTGTTTGGAAGTAATTATTCCAATTTAGTGTTTGTTGTTCTAGTATTTTGTTATTAATCTGTGTGTTGAGTGCTTGGATGGTTTTGAATTTCTGGTGTGAAGTTGGGGTTGTGTGTTTTTCTGTTACCTCTTGGAATGTATTTCTTTTCAGCTCTTTGGATAGTTGTGTTGAATGTATGAACAGCATTGTTGATGTTAGTGATGGGTGTGCTGTTTAGGGTTGCAAAGTGTTGTTCTGTCTCATTTGTGAAAGCTTCCCAGTTGGCGATTTTATAGTTAGTATATGTGTATATGTGGCTAGCTGGGGTGAGTCTGGTTTTGGTGGTGATAATGTGAGAGTTCGTGTTTCTTTGTGTTAATGCCATCTTTGTTAAAAATTGAGATGCTGGGTGTGCGGTGTATGCTGGGTGCATTCGTGTTCTATGGGACAGTGTTCTATGTTGAACCTGGTCTCCAATCAGCACAATTCTCTTCTATAATATATAATTATACAACCCATAAATTTAAAAAGATGAAATGATAAGATGAGAGGGTCAAGACATGTGAACAGAATTACTCTAAAACATGTATAGTATAATGTGCGTGAAGCCAGTATCACACCACATAAAATTGTATAGTATAATGTGCGTGAAGCCAGTATCACACCACATAAACATGTATAGTATAATGTGCGTGAAGCCAGTATCACACCACATAAACATGTATAGTATAATGTGCGTGAAGCCAGTATCACACCACATAATGTGCGTGAAACCAGTATCACACCACATGTGCGTGAAGCCAGTATCACACCACATAAAATTGTATAGTATAATGTGCGTGAAGCCAGTATCACACCACATAAACATGTATAGTATAATGTGTGTGAAGCCAGTATCACACCACATAAACATGTATAGTATAATGTGCGTGAAGCCAGTATCACACCACATAAAATTGTATAGTATAATGTGCGTGAAGCCAGTATCACACCACATAAACATGTATAGTATAATGTGCGTGAAGCCAGTATCACACCACATAAACATGTATAGTATAATGTGCGTGAAGCCAGTATCACACCACATAATGTGCGTGAAGCCAGTATCACACCACATGTGCGTGAAGCCAGTATCACACCACATAAATGATTACCACAACAATTGTCTATATCTTGATCTAGTCTATGGATGACCATGGCGTTGCTTAACCTAAATTTCATGTTCTTTTATTCTTTTCTGTAGGCCAAGGTACGTTTCGCCTATATATACTTCATTACATGTGGTACATGGTATTTTGTATACATCTGCTTTGCTGTTGTCATTTTTGCGTTTATTTACTGTTTTCACAATACTACCAATGGTGACATTTCCTGTTCTAATTGTTTGGACTCCTGCTTCCTTTAAAACATGTGATACATTATCCGCTACATTTGACTTAGGCAGAATTATTATTATTTTTTTTTTTCTTTGCGTTCACTCCTACCGTGGATTATGTGACTTTCTTCTTGTCCTTGAGTATAAAGAATGGAGGGTATTTCAAGTCAGTGAAAGTTTTAAAATTGTAGTCATGTTCATTATGCAAATATTCCTCCGAACAAATTCTCAAGGCACGAAGATAAAAACCTGTCACAATACATAATTTGGCCCTGCTATCAGTAGAAGAATAAAAATGATACAAATACGTACGAGGTTGTGAACGAGACTATTTACGAGGATAGGATGAAAAGTGCTAACCAGACAGCTCGTGGGATTCTGAACAAGCCTATGGAAAGAAAGAAATTGTTATATTCTCTGCCTAAAATCTACTCCCCTGCGTACATATACGGTTTGCCCAAATTACACAAATCTAATGTCCCCCTCCGTCCTATAATGTACCCCTCCGTCCTATAATGTCCCCCTCCGTCCTATAATGTCCCCCTCCGTCCTATAATGTCCCCCTCCGTCCTATAATGTCCCCCTCAGTCCTATAATGTCCCCCTCAGTCCTATAATGTCCCCCTCCGTCCTATAATGTCCCCCTCCGTCCTATAATGTCCCCCTCAGTCCTATAATGTCCCCCTCAGTCCTATAATGTCCCCCTCAGTCCTATAATGTCCCCCTCAGTCCTATAATGTCCCCCTCCGTCCCATAATCTCCCCCTCAGTCCTATAATGTCCCCCTCCGTCCTATAATGTCCCCCTCCGTCCTATAATGTCCCTCTCCGTCCTATAATGTCCCCCTCAGTCCTATAATGTCCCCCTCAGTCCTATAATGTCCCCCTCAGTCCTATAATGTCCCCCTCAGTCCCATAATGTCCCCCTCAGTCCTATAATGTCCCCCTCAGTCCTATAATGTCCCCCTCCGTCCTATAATGTCCCCCTCCGTCCTATAATTTCTGGTGTCGGTACACTATTACAGATTGTCTGGATTTTTAGCTCGGGCTTTATCCACCAAAATAGGATGTATCAGTGACAAGAATTTGAAGCATTCAGGTGATTTGATCAATAAATTAGAAAATACAAGTATGAGAAACAAACAGATGGCAAGCTTTGATTTTGTATCACTTTTTACCAATGTCCCAATAAAGAAAGCAATTGATGTGTTAAAGGGAAGTTTGACTGTGATTGATTATCTGCCTATTACTGTTCCAGATTGTATTAATCTTATTGAATTATGTGTATCCAACTGCTTCTTCACTTTCAACGATGATTTTTATAAACACAAATCTGGAATAGCAATGGGTAGTCCACTTAGTGGCATTTTAGCTAATTTATTTTTAGAATATTTAGAAGCAGATAGCTTTAGTAGGATAGTCCCTAGATATATGACCTGGTATAGATATGTAGATGACGGTCTAGTGATATCCTCTCGTACATTAGATTTACAGAACCTTAGAAATATAATTAACAGGGTAGAGCCCAGTATTCAGTTTGCATAAGAATATGAAAATGACGATAAATTACCCTTTCTTGATGCTCTTTTAATAAAAGACGGAAATAATTTAAAGTTTAAATTTTTAGAAAAGTCCCCAACAGAAAATATTTTGTACATTTTTATTCTTCTACTGATAGCAGGACCAAATTATGTATTGTGACAGGTTTTTATCTTCGTGCCTTGAGAATTTGTTCGGAGGAATATTTGCATAATGAACATGACTACAATTTTAAAACTTTCACTGACTTAAAATACCCTCCATTCTTTATACTCAAGGCCAAGAAACTCACATAATCCACGGTAGGAATGAACACAAAGAAAAACCCAAAAAAACTTATAATTCTGCCTAAGTCAAATGTAGCGGATAATGTATCACATGTTTTGAAGGAAGCAGGAGTCGAAACAATTAGAACAGGAAATGTCACCATTGGTAGTATTGTGAAAAAAGTAAATAAACGCAAAAATGACAACAGCGAAGCAGGTGTATACAAACTACCATGTTCCACATGTAATGAAGTATATATAGGCGAAACGTACCTTGGCTTACAGAAAAGAATGAAAGAACATGAAACCGATATGAAGAAATTTAGGTTAAGCAACGCCATAGTCATCCATAGACTAGATACCGGACACAGAATGAAATATAATGAAGATAGATTGATAAAATATGAAACAAATACTGTTAAACGTAGATGCTTTGAGTCAGCTCATATCGTAATGAATGATACCATGAACTTAAATAAAGGTTCCTTTTCACTAGCCAAACAACTTGCATATTTATTAACGAGTCGAGAGCCAGACTAAACTATTTGAACATTTCATGCTGTTGTTTATGTTGTGTTGTTTCCTTATGGTAAGAGATATATTTTGTTGACTGTACTCCCCTACTGTTAGTTATTCCTGAAGAAGCCTTACTGGCGAAACGTTGAATAAACTGGGTCCCTGCTCTGCATTTGTGTCTTAATTCCCAGCTCTACAAGTACTCAAGGAACATTTTGAAGATACCGAATTGACTCTACAGCGCCTAGTTTACAAATTGCTGGATTTATCAGGACCTAAGCATACGTACCAGGATCTTCAATCATTCCGGATCAGCTTGAATTTTGTTATAAAATCACTTAGTACCCAGAAAGATCTCGACTGTGCCACACCCCTATTTTTTGGGGCATCACTCTGTGTACTGGCAAAAATAGATGGCAGTGTGCGCCCAATAGCAGTAGGGAACACCTTCCGCCGCCTTGCCGCAAAGGTGGGTTTGAAACCACTTTCGAATGGCCTAGGTATACACTTAAGACCAGTTCAACTATGTTTTGGAACTCCAAGGGGGTGTGAAGCTGCTGTACACGCAACCCTCACTTACCTCAGCCAAGCCCGAGAAAAACGAGTGCTTCTAAAGATTGACATGCGGAACGCATTCAACAGCATTCACAGGGATGTCTTCCTCCGTGTCAACTCTCGGCTTTTCAACACAAAGCCCCGGGAAATTCACACGAATTTGCAGGTTACTTTACACCGAAATGAACCACAAATTCCAGCCTCTCATGGCACATGCAAAGTCATCTGTTATCAGCCAGTATGAAAAGAGTGACATCTTTCCTGACCCCCAGACAAATATACTCGATGTGACTGTGTCATTCGACGGCACCTGGATGACAAGGGGCCACCAATCCCACATTGGTGTTGGATTTGTCATCGAGGTTGACACTGGCTTCATCTTGGACTTTCAGGTGATCTCCAACTTCTGCCAGATTTGCTCCAAACGGGAGAATACTCAAGTGACACCTGAGATAAAGAGGAAACATGCCCCCTTCTGCCACAAGAACTTTTCAGGGAAAGCTACATCAATGGAAACAGAAGCAGCACGTCGTATTTAGAGTCGGAGTACCCAGCTTGGCTTCAGGTACACTAGCTTCGTCGGTGATGGGGATTCCAGCACCTATCTGGCCATACAGCAGATAAATCCATACGATGTCCCTGTCGAGAAGGAGGAGTGTGTGAACCATGTGAGTAAGCGCATGGGAACTCATCTAAGAAACTTGAAAAACGATGTGACCACCACCATCACAACCAAGACGGGCAAGGAGCAACGACGGAGTTTGCTTGGATGAAAGGGAATGCTGACGGAAAACGCCATAAATCACTTGACCAGCTACCATGGCATGGCAGTCCGTGGAGACCCTCAGAAACCCTACTCTTCCACCAGTGAAATGAGGCTGAATATCTTGGCCTCATACAGGCACGCAATATCCACTGATAAAAACCCATGCCACGCGTTGTGCCCTGCATGTGCTGACTCCTGGTGCTTCTACAGGAGGGGTGAAGCCGGGGTGAAACCAGTCAGGAAGCACAGTGACAAGCCTGGCTACCTCTCACAGATTCCACCTGAATATCTGAAGCACATCATTGCTGTGTACAAAGACCTTACATCAGACGAACTCCTGAAGAAGTGCATGAAAGGACAGACCCAAAACCCCAACGAGAGCCTCCACTCAAAGCTATGGATGAAGGTGGCCAAACATAAATTTGCTGGGCTCTTCCGAGTCAAGTTTGTGACTCAGGTTGTTGTGCTTGAGCATAACTTTGGTTTCAAGGCAGCTTATTTTCCACGGCACCTTGGCATTGAGACTACACCTATCAATACGCAGAATCTCATCACCCTGCAGCAGAATTTTGTACGATCAAACTACCGAAGGAACACAGTCAGGAGAAAAAAGAAGGGCAGCAATGAATGGGGAGATTACAATCCTGGTTCATTCACCTCCTGGCGACAATGAGTGGGAGTGGCGACCCATGATACCCTTTTAGTATCTTATTGTGAAATGTTCTGGGGCAGTAGATCGTATGATATACTAGTTTTGGACATTTCATAGTAAGAGGGGACCAGGTGCCATGTAATATATGCCAAAACTCAAGTTATCTCCATAAAAATATAACTTATCTAGTAAAAAAACGCTTCTCCAACTTTAATCCCATTTTCTCAGAACCTATATTGTCGCACTATCGGATGTTATTCTACAGTTATTATTGGACCTATAGGAATGGTGTATATACCATTGGAAAGGTAATTAAAAACACTAAAAGGCCTATAAAGCCAATTTACTCTAGTAATTTAATTTTGTTCACAATATGTTGTCAAAGTTGTAATTTTCTATAAATATATTGGCCTGAATCCGTAATCACCTAAATCGAACAAATACACAAAATATATAAAATGTTTTTTATAGAAACTACAGATACACCTTTGTGAGTTGTTTGATCACATAAAACATGTGCTATGGGGATTTCTGTAGTTTATCATTTTCTGCAGTGCTATGATTTTCAACACTTGTTTTACCTAAATTGCAAGAAAAACGCAAAAAAAAACAAAAAAAACTAAATTGTTATCTAGTTTTATGGTCATATACACCTGTGCCAAATTTCATTTAAATTGAAAGTAAGACCTGGAAGTTTGTAATTAACCGGTCGGTCCCCTTAACTCTTTACGACTCATATGACGCGATAGCGTCATATGGAACTTATGGCCAAAAACTCATATGACGCGATCGTGTCATATGGACTTAACTACATGCCTCTCCAATAAGTTATATGACGCCCTAGCGTCATATGGAGCTCAGTAAGTTCGGTATGTTAGATGAAAATCTGTCGGTTGGTGGCAACCCCAGGTTTCTCCGACAATTCTAACGGCCAGCAGTGTGGTTTTGACAGTTGTGTGGTGCAGTGGCAATGATACCGGGCTCCCGCCTCCGTGGACTTACTGGAACATAATATGTCTGAAGGAGTTAAGAGGTTTTAGTGGACGGCTGTGGGAAGACTCTTAAGATCAAAGGCCTAAAAAAAAACTTTTAAAACACCCCAGTAGCACTAAAAAAAAAGCAATTTGTGTTTAGGTGAGATAATTCCCCTCCATTTGCATAATGAACATGACTACATTTTTAAAACTTTCACTGACTTAAAATACACTCCATTCTTTATACTCAAGGCCAAGAAACTCACATAATCCACGATAGGTATGAACACAAAGAAAAACCCAAAAAAACTTATAATTCTGCCTAAGTCAAATGTAGCGGATAATGTATCACATGTTTTGAAGGAAGCAGGAGTCGAAACAATTAGAACAGGAAATGTCACCATTGGTAGTATTGTGAAAAAAGTAAATAAACGCAAAAATGACAACAGCGAAGCAGGTGTATACAAACTACCATGTACCACATGTAATGAAGTATATATAGGCGAAACGTACCTTGGCTTACAGAAAAGAATGAAAGAACATGAAACCGATATGAAGAAATTTAGGTTAAGCAACGCCATGGTCATCCATAGACTAGATACCGGACACAGAATGAAATATAATGAAGATAGATTGATAAAATATGAAACAAATACTGTTAAACATAGATGCTTTGAGTCAGCTCATATCGTAATGAATGATACCATGAACTTAAATAAAGGTTCCTTTTCACTAGCCAAACAACTTGCATATTTATTAACGAGTCGAGAGCCAGACTAAACTATTTGAACATTTCATGCTGTTGTTTATGTTGTGTTGTTTCCTTATGGTAAGAGATATATTTTGTTGACTGTACTCCCCTACTGTATGTTATTCCTGAAGAAGCCTTACTGGCGAAACGTTGAATAAACTGGGTCCCTGCTCTGCATTTGTGTCTTAATTCCCAGCTCTACAAGTACTCAAGGAACATTTTGAAGATACCGAATTGACTCTACAGCGCCTAGTTTACAAATTGCTGGATTTATCAGGACCTAAGCATAAGTACCAGGATCTTCAATCATTCCGGATCAGCTTGAATTTTTTTATAAAATCACTTAGTACCCAGAAAGATCTCGACTGTGCCACACACCTATTTTTGGGGGCATCACTCTGTGTACTGGCAAAAATAGATGGCAGTGTGCGCCCAATAGCAGTAGGGAACACCTTCCGCCGCCTTTCCGCAAAGGTGGGTTTGAAACCACTTTCGAATGGCCTAGGTATACACTTAAGACCAGTTCAACTATGTTTTGGAACTCCAAGGGGGTGTGAAGCTGCTGTACACGCAACCCTCACTTACCTCAGCCAAGCCCGAGAAAAACGAGTGCTTCTAAAGATTGACATGCGGAACGCATTCAACAGCATTCACAGGGATGTCTTCCTCCGTGTCAACTCTCGGCTTTTCAACACAAAGCCCCGGGAAATTCACACGAATTTGCAGGTTACTTTACACCGAATGAACCACAAATTCCAGCCTCTCATGGCACATGCAAAGTCATCTGTTATCAGCCAGTATGAAAAGAGTGACATCTTTCCTGACCCCCAGACAAATATACTCGATGTGACTGTGTCATTCGACGGCACCTGGATGACAAGGGGCCACCAATCCCACATTGGTGTTGGATTTGTCATCGAGGTTGACACTGGCTTCATCTTGGACTTTGAGGTGATCTCCAACTTCTGCCAGATTTGCTCCAAACGGGAGAATACTCAAGTGACACCTGAGATAAAGAGGAAACATGCCCCCTTCTGCCACAAGAACTTTGCAGGGAAAGCTACATCAATGGAAACAGAAGCAGCACGTCGTATTTAGAGTCGGAGTACCCAGCTTGGCTTCAGGTACACTAGCTTCGTCGGTGATGGGGATTCCAGCACCTATCTGGCCATACAGCAGATAAATCCATACGATGTCCCTGTCGAGAAGGAGGAGTGTGTGAACCATGTGAGTAAGCGCATGGGAACTCATCTAAGAAACTTGAAAAACGATGTGACCACCACTATCACAACTAAGACGGGCAAGGAGCAACGACGGAGTTTGCTTGGAGGAAAGGGAATGCTGACGGAAAACGCCATAAATCACTTGACCAGCTACCATGGCGTGGCAGTCCGTGGAGACCCTCAGAAACCCTACTCTTCCACCAGTGAAATGAGGCTGAATATCTTGGCCTCATACAGGCACGCAATCTCCACTGATAAAAACCCATGCCACGCGTTGTGCCCTGCATGTGCTGACTCCTGGTGCTTCTACAGGAGGGGTGAAGCCGGGGTGAAACCAGTCAGGAAGCACAGTGACAAGCCTGGCTACCTCTCACAGATTCCACCTGAATATCTGAAGCACATCACTGCTGTGTAGAAAGACCTTACATCAGACGAACTCCTGAAGAAGTGCATGAAAGGACGGACCCAAAACCCCAACGAGAGCCTCCACTCAAAGCTATGGATGAAGGTGGCCAAACATAAATTTGCTGGGCTCTTCCGAGTCAAGTTTGTGACTCAGGTTGTTGTGCTTGAGCATAACTTTGGTTTCAAGGCAGCTTATTTTCCACGGCACCTTGGCATTGAGACTACACCTATCAATACGCAGAATCTCATCACCCTGCAGCAGAATTTTGTACGATCAAACCACCGAAGGAACACAGTCAGGAGAAAAAAGAAGGGCAGCAATGAATGGGGAGATTACAATCCTGGTTCATTCACCTCCTGGCGACAATGAGTGGGAGTGGCGACCCATGATACCCTTTTAGTATCTTATTGTGAAATGTTCTGGGGCAGTAGATCGTATGATATACTAGTTTTGGACATTTCATAGTAAGAGGGGACCAGGTGCCATGTAATATATGCCAAAACTCAAGTTATCTCCATAAAAATATAACTTATCTAGTAAAAAAACGCTTCTCCAACTTTAATCCCATTTTCTCAGAACCTATATTGTCGCACTATCGGATGTTATTCTACAGTTATTATTGGACCTATAGGAATGGTGTATATACCATTGGAAAGGTAATTAAAAACACTAAAAGGCCTATAAAGCCAATTTACTCTAGTAATTTAATTTTGTTCACAATATGTCGTCAAAGTTGTAATTTTCTATAAATATATTGGCCTGAATCCGTAATCACCTAAATCGAACAAATACACAAAATATATAAAATGTTTTTTATAGAAACTACAGATACACCTTTGTGAGTTGTTTGATCACATAAAACATGTGCTATGGGGATTTCTGTAGTTTATCATTTTCTGCAGTGCTATGATTTTCAACACTTGTTTTACCTAAATTGCAAGAAAAACGCAAAAAAAACAAAAAAAACTAAATTGTTATCTAGTTTTATGGTCATATACACCTGTGCCAAATTTCATTTAAATTGAAAGTAAGACCTGGAAGTTTGTAATTAACCGGTCGGTCCCCTTAACTCTTTACGACTCATATGACGCGATAGCGTCATATGGAACTTATGGCCAAAAACTCATATGACGCGATCGCGTCATATGGACTTAACTACATGCCTCTCCAATAAGTTATATGACGCCCTAGCGTCATATGGAGCTCAGTAAGTTCGGTATGTTAGATGAAAATCTGTCGGTTGGTGGCAACCCCAGGTTTCTCCGACAATTCTAACGGCCAGCAGTGTGGTTTTGACAGTTGTGTGGTGCAGTGGCAATGATACCGGGCTCCCGCCTCCGTGGACTTACTGGAACATAATATGTCTGAAGGAGTTAAGAGGTTTTAGTGGACGGCTGTGGGAAGACTCTTAAGATCAAAGGCCTAAAAAAAAACTTTTAAAACACCCCAGTAGCACTAAAAAAAAAGCAATTTGTGTTTAGGTGAGATAATTCCCCTCCATTACTTTCTACCACTCCTACACATATGTCCCAGCCCCCCTTTCCCCTCCTCCCCCAACTCAATTATCAGGTATTTTCTCTATTATTCCCGATATTTATAGAGTATTTTCGTGGGAGGACAGGTGGGAGAGAAAGGGGTGGTGGAGGAGTGTATCTCCGACCCTCCAAGCCAGTCTGAGTCCACCCCTTGTCTCTCAGTACCATCCGAAGTAAGACAGAGGGAGGGTGTTTGTGTCTCACCACTCAAGGTCAGATTACGACCGTGGGGCTAAAATATACGATTTTCACCAGCCAATTGCTGTTACCACTTGTTTTATTGCTTTCCAATGTTCATATGTTCATATTAAAAGTAAAATAGGCTCATGTAGATAAGTATTCATTATCTACTGTATATGGTAAATTTACGATTTTAGTCGGGAATGAATCAGAATACCTTCGCATGGCGGGCACTTTCAAATACCATAGCTTAGCAGCTGCCGAGTTAAAAGGTTTTACTGGGCGAAGGCACTGGGACTCTTGAGAGGTTAGGCATAAAAAAATGCCTTTCAAAACACCCTACTGGCACTCAAAACAAAGCAATATGTGATTAAGTGAGATGATTCCCCTCCATACCTCTTATCACTCTTCCACATGTATCCAAACACACCCCCCCCCCCCCCCTCCCTCAATTATCACCTATTTTTCCTCTTATTCCCACTTTTATCTGGTAATTTTCGGTGCGAATTTCCCGCCCGCAGTTTCAGGGTCACAGGGGAGGCAGTTAGAAATCCTAGCAACAGAGAGACTTCACTTGCAAGACGTCAGTATCGATCAGGAAGTGAGAGAGAGAGGATATAAGTCGTGCCGGCTGTCCCATCCTGATACGATCGGTCGGCAATAATACGTCTCTTTCATCCCCCAAATACTATTCCCACTTGTTTTATGGCTGTTACATGTTAATATCTTCATATTAAACGTAAAATAGGCTCATATGAATAAGTAACAACGTTATTTATGGTAAAATTACAATTTTCGTCAGGAATTAACCAAAATTCCTTCGCCTGGCGGGAAGTTTCAAATAGCATAGCTTTGCCGTTTAAAGGTTAAAGGGGAAACATTCAAACAGTACTGTCGCAACTCAAGAGTCTCGTAGTCTCTATGTTACTGCCCGGAATCAAGCCAAATCTGTTCTTTGACTTGCCAAAAACTCTTTCATGAATATCAAATGCTCTGAACTTCCAAACTGTAGCTCTTTCCAGGATTTCTGGCATCTCGCCAAAAACCTCTCCAACAATTGTACTTCCTCGTCTCTCCCTCACCTTTCCCACTCTAAAGGCAACAGCGTCACTTCTTCCTTTGACAAAGCTAAACTTTTCGCTCATAATTTAGCTAAAAAATCTACCCGGGATAATTCCGGTGCTATTCCTCCTTCTCCACTCATGTCTAATATCTTAATATCTTTTAACCCCTATGTGTCGGCGCGCAACATAAGTCGAGTATAATAAATCTGGACTATCTGGCGGCACGCGACATAGGTCGTGTGACAATTTCAGCACGTAATGTTGCTGAGAGAGAGAGACAAGTGGTGGCAGGAGAGTAGCGAGCGTATGACTGCTCCAGACCACCGCGGCGAACCTACTGACACGAATCCCACCTCCTCCCTCCCTCTCTCACTCGCTACATACTGAATTGTATGGGGAAAGTACCAAATTACATGCTTTTTGCACTCGCGTTGCTCGGTTGTTGCAAGAAAACTAGCCGTCATAAAAGGATCGTTTTGGTGTCATTGGAAAGCTCTGTTTATGCCCTTTCAGGGATAGATACTTGTTTTACGCTCTGGGTCTTATTTAGGCATAAAAATGATCACGTAAACAGCCCTATTTTGGCTAAAAACACCCCGCTGGGTGGTACATATAAATAAACCGCCTAGCCCGCTAATAAGGTGTTAAAAAATAGAGTTTCTGCTCTCTCTGTTATTAATACTAATGTGTATTGACCCCCTTCGGGGATCACGGCGGCAGGCAATAGATAGAGAGATAGATTGACCAGATGGTGTTTTTCCTGTTGTACTTAAAAAAAAATGTTCTTCCATGATACCTCCCTACCTACGCAAGCTTTTCCATCTATGTTGTTCCTCTAAGATCTTTCTTTCTTGCTGGAAGTTTGCTCTACTTCAACCTTCCCCAAAGAAGGGTGACCGCTCTCAACCCTTCAATTATCATTCAATTCTTCTTTTTAATCAATTCTTAGAACATAAGAACATAAGAAAATAGGAGTCTGCAGAAAGCCAATTGGCCCACACAAGGCAGAACCCTGTCACTCCCAACCCTAATTATAAGGCCTAATTATAAGCTTAGCTCACTAACACCATTAGGACTGACCTCACGAAAACGATCAGAGGTCAGAAAACGGGAGTCTACAGAGCGCCGAATGGCGCACACCTGATAGATCCCCCTCACACCCAACCAATCTCGTCCATATGCCTATCTAATTTTATCTTAAAGCTCCATATCGTTCTTGATCCCACTATAGCACTTGGTAGCCTATTCCACCTATCTATAACTCTGTTACCAAACCAATACTTGCCTATATCTTTTCTGAAACGAAATTAATCGAATTTGAAACCATTTCTTCGAGTTCTTTCGCTTTCACTGAGCTTTAGTACATTGTGTATGTCCCCTTTATTAATCCTATTAACCCACTTGAACACCTCTATCATATCCCCTCTACCTCTGTATCTTTCTAACGAAAGTTAGCCTAATTTCTTCAACCTTTCTTCATACGGAAGATTTCTAATATTATGGATAATTTTTGTCATTCTACGTTGTACTCTCTCCAATGAATCTATGTCCATTCTGTAATAAGGACACACAAATTGAACAGCATAATTATGGAGTCTCACTAATGACAAGTAAAGTTTTAAAATAACCTCAGCAGTTCTGTTACTCACACTCCTAGAGATTAACCCGAGAATCCTGTTTGCTTTGTTACGAACGCTTATACACTGTTTTCTAGGCTTCAAATCATTGCTAACAAACACACCTAGATCTTTCTCACATTCTGAGTTTTCTAATTCCATATTAGCTACTTTATAATTATTTAACATTTGTATGCATCTTCCCTATCTGTAATACCTTGCAGTTGTCAATGTTAAACTTCATCTGCCAATTTACTGACCATTCTTGTAAGGTATCTAGATCCCTTTGGTGGCACTCTATATCGCTATCTGAATAAATGTTTCTCCCCATTTTGGTATCGTCTGCAAATTTACTTATCATGGTAGTTATACCTAAATCAAGGTAAGTTATGTATATAACAAACAAAAGAGGACCCAATACAGATCCCTGGGGGACACCACTTTTGACTGCTCCCCACTCTGACTTAGTGCCATTTATGCTGACTCTTTGCTTCCTACCAATTAGCCATGACCTAGTCCATCCCAACAACGACCCACCTATTCCATGCACTTCAACCTTTCTCATTAATCTCTCATGAGGGTCTCTGTCGAAAGCTTTACTGAAATCTAAATATATTATATCATATAACTTGTCATATACCTCTGAGAAAAAGCTAAGCAAATTAGTAAGGCAAGAATGTCCCTGAGTGAATCCATGCTGAGCAGAATTGATTAAATCAAATGTTTTTAAGTGGTTCCTAATGTTCCTAGCAATAATGAACTCTAGCAACTTTCCGATGATTGATGTGAAATATTCTTAACCCACTGAGCCCCAGCGACGCAAACAGTGCGTCGGCTATGTATTTTTCTGCCAGTACCAGCGACGCAACAGTTGCGTCATGGTTACTCCGGTCCCAATTACTCCGGTCCTATGGCACCTAGAGGGCTCATATTTGTATTGGAACTGTGTAAGTATCCCACGCAACCATGCCGATGGTTGAAAACTCTCAAAGTCCAACCGCGTCTGTGTGAGCGCGCAAAAACATGTTTTTTGGGTGTATTTGCCTTCAATTTTTTACTCTTCTAAAATCCGTTTTCGGGGGCTCTGTAGGACCAATTATTGACCTTTTTGATCATCTTTTTGTGTCTTTTCCTTCATTCCTAACCCATTCGCTATTGTGTCTGGAAAATGAAAATCAAAACCTGCCGGTCCCTGGTGGTACATTTATTTATAAATAGCTGGTCCTCAGCGGGTTAATTCAATATTTCTTAAACACTTGTTTTCCCATAATCTTAATTTCAGATCACTAGTATGGCCGCTCTGCTGGTGATTTTTCTTATCTTACTAAATCTTGGTCATCCTCCTTTCAGGATATGGTGAGGTCTTTTATATTGTGCTAGACACATCTAAAACCATTGATAGAGTCTATCACAAATACCTTAATTCTAAGCTACCATCATTCAAATTCTTTCCCTCTATCTGTACCTTTATCTCCAATTTCCTATCTGACCATTCCATAGCTGCAGTTATGGACTGCAATTGCCCACTTTCTAAAGCTATTAACTTCAGCATTCCTCAGGGTTCTCTCCTATCTACAGTTCTGTTTCTAATATTCAGAAGCTCTGACGAGCTGGATAGTGCCCACATCTCACCCTGGCCAAGTGGATCTGCCGTCACAAGGAAGGGAGGATTCAGAAGGATGGATTTCGGGAGGTGGTGCCTGCAGCTGCGTGTTGGTTTTGAGTGATTGGATGAAACGGCAAGAGATATGAGTATGGATGTGCTTCTGGAAGCTGGTTAGGGGTTGGCAGGGAGGGAAAGATGACAATATTTGCGTGTGATGGATGTTGTTTTGATATTCCTTGGTGTCTGTGGGTGTGCTGCCATTTTGTGTAGTAGGTGGTGTTGGTGTGTGGAGGCTGCAGCCAGGAATTGAGTGCCTCTCATGTCCAGGTGGTCTTTGACTTTGAGGACTTTGGTTTCTTGATGTAAGTGTAGGAGTAGTAGCTGTGCTGGCTGTGATGATATTTAGGGCTTTGTTTTGAATGGTCTGCAAGGTCTTGTGATGTGTTTCAGCTAGGTTAGAATCCCAGGCCGGGCTTGCATATTCCATCACTGATCTTGTGCATTGTTTGAATACAGTGATGGTAGTTTCTTTGTTGTGTCAACATTTTGTGTGGGAAAGTGACCTGAGGGCTTTAAGTCTGGGAGTCAGTTTATTTTGTACATGTGTGATATATATTTTGAATGTCATTAGAGTATCATATGTTATTCCTAGGATTTTGTGTGCGTGTGTGTATGTGTGTGTGTGTGTGTGTGTTTGTGTGTGTGTGTGTTAGTGGGGTGCTGTTTATGGTGAGGTGCCGGGTGTTTTTGTATTCGGCTGTCCAGCTTGTGAGGAGGGTTGCAGTGGATTTGGCTGGGGCTAATTTGAGTCTGTTTGTAGTGCACCAGTCATGTAGTGTGTTAAGTTAGGGTTGAAGGTGATGTGTTGCTCTGTCTGTGTCATGGTGTGTACATGTGAGTGTTATGTCGTCTGCATAGGAAGTTATATATATTTGGGGTGCATGGGGTGTGGGTATATCATGCATGTATAGTTTGAAGAATGCGGGCGACAGAACGAATCCTTGCGGGACTCCATTTGTGAAGTCTCTGATGTTAGATGACTGACCAGCAAATGATACATTTGCATATCTGCCTGCTAGGTAGTTGGCTATCCACCAATTTGTATTGTTGTGCATATTTGTGTTATAGATTTTGTTTGTTAGGTTGTGGTGGGGGATGACATCGAAAGCTTTACTAATGCAAGTGTGGCCAGTAGTGATCTGTGTGGTGGTCTGGCTGAGTTGATGCTATCAAAAGCTCTTAGTGTAAGATCTGTAAGAAGAGTGTTTGTGGAGTGTAGTCGCCCGAAGCCATGTTGTGTTGGAGCTAGGAGTAGAGCGTGTGTGGTCAGTTGTAGTACGAGGCGTTCTGAACTTTGGAGGGGGTACAAAGGTGTGTGATGGGGCGGTGTGTGGAGAGTAGCGTTGGATCTTTGTTGGGTTTGAGGATTGTAATGATGACACCATGCTTCCAGATGTCTAATATTGTGTTGTGTGAATATCTGTAGTGTGACTTTGATATGTTGGCGAGGGCTTGTATGCCTTGTGGTCCTAGGTGTTTGGGGTGTATGTTATTTGGACCACAGGTGGGTGAGTGCTTGAGATTGTTGATGATGTGCTTTGTCTGGTTGTTGGTGAAGGGTGCATAGTCAGGATCTGTGGGTAATTGTCTCTTACGTCGGATGACACATCAGTTGTCTTGTGGGGGTTATGTGGCTGACAAGAGAGAAGTAATTAATGAGAGTGTTTGCTTGTTTTTTATATGAAGGAATAGAGTCTGTTGTTGTGATTGCGGCTTGTGATTGTTTTATGTTGCTGTTGGAAAGTGTGATGCTGTTTAGTGTTTTGTAGGTTTTTTGGGGTCTGTTTTGTGATCTAGTGTTTGGAAGTAATTATTCCAATTTAGTGTTTGTTGTTCTAGTATTTTGTTGTTAATCTGTGTGTTGAGTGCTTGGATGGTTTTGAATTTCTGGTGTGAAGTTGGGGTTGTGTGTTTTTCTGTTACCTCTTGGAATGTATTTCTTTTCAGCGCTTTGGATAGTTGTGTTGAATGTATGAACAGCATTGTTGATGTTAGTGATGGGTGTGCTGTTTAGGGTTGCAAAGTGTTGGTCTGTCTCATTTGTGAAAGCTTCCCAGTTGGCGATTTTATAGTTAGTATATGTGTATATGTGGCTAGCTGGGGTGAGTCTGGTTTTGGTGGTGATGACGTGAGAGTTCGTGTTTCTTTGTGTTAATGCCATCTTTGTTAAGAATTGAGATGCTGGGTGTGCGGTGTATGCTGGGTGCATTCGTGTTCTATGGGACAGTGTTCTATGTTGAACCTGGTCTCCAATCAGCACAATTCTCTTCTATAATATATAATTATACAACCCATAAATTTAAAAAGATGAAATGATAAGATGAGAAGGTCAAGACATGTGAACAGAATTACTCTAAAACATGTATAGTATAATGTGCGTGAAGCCAGTATCACACCACATAAACATGTATAGTATAATATGCGTGAAGCCAGTATCACACCACATAAACATGTATAGTATAATGTGCGTGAAGCCAGTATCACACCACATAAACATATATAGTATAATGTGCGTGAAACCAGTATCACACCACATAAACATGTATAGTATAATGTGCGTGAAGCCAGTATCACACCACATAATGTGCGTGAAGCCAGTATCACACCACATGTGCGTGAAGCCAGTATCACACCACATAAATGATTACCACAACAATTGTCTATATCTATGGTCTTGCAGTATATGTGTTAAACTGTTTATGTATTGTGTTATCTAGTTGTATGTATTTTCCGTCTATGCTCAGTTTCGAAAATATTCCAAAAATATTGCCTGAAATGGGTTGGCCATCAAAAATGTATGATAGAACCTATTACCTTAAGGCGCTTACTGAAAATAATTATCTGTAAATACCCGCCCCAATTTTTATTATGCCCACCTTAGCGCATATTTAATATAAACATGTAATATATATTGCGACGTGTAAACTTATTAAATGGTGTTGGGAAGACAGGGTTGCAAAGAGAGGCTTAGGACGTAGGAACTGTATGAGTAGCGACATTTTTTTGATTCAACCAAATAGAAAGATTGTTGTACAGCTAGCTCAATAAGTTCCCCTGCATCACATAACATACTAACTAATCATTGTACAACATATGCCGTTGTAAAAGGACTATATTGTAAAATATCATCCATACAAATATCAGTTGAACTCCTGGAACTATCACCTTAGAACACCTTATTAAATATTTCAGTTGCTTAGCTCTGTATCCTACGGTCCTACCGCTATTTCACAATATAATAAATAATATTATTACAGTTAAAGAACAAAACATTGAGAGATGGAAAGAGTATTTTGAAGGACTAATGAGTGGAAATAGAAACAGAGCAGTTGTCAATGATAGAGGTCTGTTAGATGTGCCACGTGAGAGACAGGTAGAAAAAGGGAACATATCTAGAGTAGAAATAGTGAATGCAGTAAAGAAGTTGAAACATGGAAAAGCTGCTGGTGTACAGTATATGAAATACAATGTGAAATTATAAACAATTGAGGTGCAGTATCAATGGATTGGCTGTGGATTCGTGGGAACTATGTTAAAATACTTGGACAAATGAAGTGGTGTCAGTGGACTGGAAGAGGGGAATGATAGTCCCGTTGTAGAAGGTACAGGTGAACGAAATTAATATAAGAGTTACAGAGGTATTTGTTTGGTGAGTGTGGTTGGTAAAGTATATGCGAGAATAGTGATTGCCAGAGTGAAAGACATTACGGATGGAAAAGTGGGTGATGAACAGGGTGAATTTCGAAGGGGAAGAGGATGTGTGGATCAGATTGTTGCTGTGAGACATGATAGAGAAGGCATTTGAAAAACAAGCGGGTATACATGTCATTTATGGTTCTTGAGAAAGCATATGCCAAAGTTAATAGAGAAGGATTATGAACAGCTTTAGGGTTGTATGATGTAAAAGACAATTTGTTGAATACTGTGAAAAGTTTTTATTATGATAGTGTAGCATGTGTAAGAATACATGGCGCATTAAGTGAGTGGTTAAGTGTGCAGGTCGGAGTGAAACAGGGATGTGTGATATAGCTCTGGTTTAATATTTATTGGCAGCAAGCATAATATACTAATCATAAAAAGCGTCGTTGTAATGACAAATTAAAAACTGTACTGATCTCAGATAAGAGCATGCCATGATCTACAGTACTATGACTCGTAAGTCTCAATGGTTTACTTATTTGATTCATAATCATTGCTTTTAAATCCATTCAATAATTATATTCTGCTAATATTTATTTTATTCTGGCAAACAATAAACGATTTAACTTGGATAATTAATTAGGAAAACCTTTCGTAATCAATATAGTACACATACGATCACTTAATGATAACCAAAATAAACTGAGGAAATGCATTATCATGCTAAAAGGGCTGATATTGCAGCACATAGCAGATCTACACTGCATAATTATTAATGTTGCGTTATTAATGAAACAAGGAAAGTTATATAACAGCTTGCATTTCCTGTGACTAATGTGTTAATGAGATCTCCGCCAATATGGGGAACTTGTGTATTTGCTCAAGCAATTAATATCCTCGTTATTATTGTTTGATAATGTATCCAGTCCGCTTAATTACATATGTGTTCAGAGGGAGGTGGATAGAGAGTTGCAAGAGGTTACATGAAATGGTTCACATCACAAATACCTTGCCGACCATTCTTGGAATATTGTCTTGAAAGCATAGTTACCGATACCAGTGCGAAAATGTCCCGAAATAATACGAAAACAAACAAAAACGTTCATGGAACATTGACGGAAAAAGCGCTCATGTGACAGCAGATTAAGATTTTATTGTGAACAACCCCTATTGCAATTGCATAGAGTAGGCTACTATGCAGTATACTCGCGTCTTAAGGAGAGGTATACATATACAGTATGTTATGGACCCCTTTCTTCCTCACATAATTTATGAGGTTTTAAGACATTCATCTCTTTAGTTGGCGATGTTAAGAACTTTCGCCCCATTTATTTGTCAATATTAAGACCCTTCGTACCATTTCGGTGTCGATTTTATCCAGGCGAGCTATAGCGTGCCTGTAATTTGGTAGGAACCAGCGTTCGGCGGGAAAATGTTTCTACCGAAAAATTACAAATTGATCTTGAAGGCGGGTTTTGGGGGTGTTTTTGATAAGCTTGATATAGGTCTAGGAGCAAACTAGAAGAAAATATAAAATAATAAGAAAATATGCATATATAATATAATAACCTCCCCTTAAACTACAGTGCCCTACTACAGACTGTTCACATCTTAAATTACGGTATGTAGAACAGGTTTCATACGAGAACAAAATGTTCACATGTACAGGACTAGTACTAAGGTGTTGTAATTATAGCTTCTATCAATGGTTGCGAGTTGCATTCACAGTTAGGCAAAGCATCTTGCCTATTAGTGTTTGAAATACTTAAATGAAGGGGCCTTGCAGTCTACACGTTTCTTCAATAGACCAAGAGCTCTCAACCATTCATCATAGCTTATTCTTCTTCTTGGGGGAATAAGGGTGCCTCGTTCGCTCTAGCCTTACCAAAGCTGCAGGAGGCCGAACGTAGGTTCATCATAGCTTTGTTTCCCATTTGTTCTGTGTGTGAGAAGGAGAAAGAGAGAGTTTGTGTGCGTGTGTGTGTGTGTGTGTAAGACCTAAAGAAAATGGACTGATGACACAAGAAAACAAGCTTTCGAACAGGACCTTTGCATAAAGGCCTCATTCACATGTTTAGATATATGAAGGAAGATTAATTATGTTTTGCCAATAAAATGTAAATAATAACAATGTAAAATTACTTGCATAAACAGGTGTCACACAACTATACAGACTATAAGGTGAACTTGAGACACTGAACAATTCATTAGGGAAAACATTTACTCAGATTTGCATTTTGAATATTTAAAAAATGTCATCAGTGTGTCATAAGTATTCAAATACATTCATATTTGTAACAAAGCTGTTTTGACACCACTGTTATCATGTAACAATGAAGTTTCGTGCCAATGTTCGGAAGGGGTTATAACACCATGTAAAAAGACGTTAGTGAGTCTCTTTTATTGGTTTATTGTAGCTTAGGGTTGATTGAATTATACTGGTAGAATCTCTGCGTTTGCGTCCTACTCTCTCGTAGATAGATAAATAAGATAGATATGATTGTTCTATTCTTACTAACACTCAAAGAGCGGGTGGTGGAGTATATTTGACTGTGCCGCCCAGCGGGGGTTTTACCGTAAACGAGCTTGTTTCCATGCATAAACAAGAGCCAGAGCGTAATACAAGTATGTATCCCTGAAAGGGCGTTAAATGAGCTTTCCAATGACACCAGAACCATCCTTCTACGATCACTGGTTGTCTTGCAACGATCGTGCAACCGAAGGGCAAAATCGGTAAAATACGAGTCATTTCCTTACATTATTACGTGTGAAACGAGTGAGAGAGGGTGGAGTAGGGCGAAGTACATCTCAGTAGCTCCACGGCCACCGTGGCGAGCGGTCATGAGGTAACCTACGCTCCACCCACCGCTCCGCTCTCTCTCGGAGCACATTACGTGCTCAAAATTGCATGCGACTATAGCCGGGCCCCGCCACATAGGCTACATTTATTTCACTCGACTATAGCCGGGCACCGACAAAGAAGGGTTAAGTAATAGATGTAAGATAGATTCGCCGCCACACCCTTATACCATATAAATATAATATTGATACTTATAAGTAAAGGAAAAGGTCTCTGTATCCAAACCACATTGATTTATTCAAACAAAAGTTGATTTACAATATTACAAAGAGAATTCCCTAAGACTAGAGGGAATCTCCCGGGGTTGTGATCGTCCCCAATGATCGTGTCTAAGTGTTGTCAAAACCTTCTCTCCTACCTTCTACCTCTCCTGCCCTGCCACACACCTTATATCGTGGAAAATCCCATCACTCCTGGTCAAATGAACAGAGCATGGAGATAATCAAAAGTGCAAGTTGGGCTTAACTGAGTGTGAGAAAGATTGACTCTTGAAAATCCTAACCAGGAAAGTTACAATGAATACTCTCAAGATGTACAGCTACCCACATAAATATATAGACACTGTAAGTAAACCACCTTAAAATTATATGAGAGTTGTAAATAATAATTCCCATAGTAATTACCGAATCTAACATGTAATACAGATTGTAATACTTGCGTTCCAGTTCCACCGCAAAGCAGACACTTAAAAGTATATGAGAGTAAAAGCAAAATTAAAGGCTAAGATTAAACAATCTAATTTGAAGAAAAAATTTAAGTGGCATGGAATGTTATAGTATTTTGTTATTAAAAATAAAATTATAGAAATGCACCAATAAATTGGAACACAGAATAACACGTATACAAATTGAACAAAGCAAAACAAAAATGCAAAGACAATGTACAAAAACAAATTGCAATAGAAACAAAAATACTAAAGGTATAGTATATCTAAAAATTCCTAACAAAGAAAACACCAAACATACAAAGACTCATTATAATTCAATGAAGTCTGTTGTAACCCGATTAACAAAGCAAAGTAATACAAATGCAAATATTTAATCCTAGGTAAAAATAAAATATACAACTGCCGTAAAAGAAAATTCTAACCTTAGGAAAACATAAAATAATATTAATAATAAACACAGAAGTCCACACAGGGTAAACCCGTGGTGCGTAACAGAATACCTTCCAAGTTTGTTAGAATCATATTAAAACCATTTCGCACAAAACAACTAAAACATAAAACCTGATGTAAAATAAATTAATAACATCTTACCTGTAGGAAAAGAATACCAATAATAAACACAGACTTCCACATAAACCCGTGGGGTGTATAAGATACCCTAACTATTTTGGCATTAATCATGATTAAAACTATTGCGCAACTAAAACAAAACAAACACACAAAACTCGAGTAAAATCAATAATATTTGTTTCGGCCGGTAGCTAGCCGGTAGCCTAATAATGCATTTATATGGCCAATTCTGTAATAGAACAAAATCACACACTCGGCGTTGCAAAACCAATTACAACCTAGCGTAAATTAATTATAATACAAACAAAAATTACCAATCAACTGCTCAAAACCCCCAAAAAAATCAAGATTAAAGGATTCACAATAACCTGCACATCAATAAATAGCGGGCATAAACCATCAAAGAAAATATACCAAACATGAGCAAACTAAAAATTACCAAGAAAAAACAAACATTTTCAAAACCACATAACATCATACAAATGTTGAGGAAAACAATCCCTTCTCAAAGATAATGTCATAGATGGTATACACATTTTCTTTTCTTTATGCCTGTTCTCCAAAGTACACCACTAAAAAAAAAAAAAAAAAAAAAATCAGTATACTTGGAAAAACATGATTCATTTTCAAAATCACTCTTAACCCATAATTAGCGGCGAGCAACATAAGTCGAGTTAAATAAAGCTGGACTATGTGGCGGCGCTCGACAAAACTCGAGTGGCAATTTCAGCACGTAATGTGGCTGAGAGAGAGAGACAAGTGGTGGCAGGAGACTAGCGAGCGTATGACTGCTCCAGACCACCGCGGCGAACCTACTGACACAAATCTCAGCTCCCTCCTCCCTCTCTCACTCGCTACATACTCAATTATGTACCGAAAGTACCGAATTACCTGCTTTTTGCACTCGCGTTGCACGGTTATTGCAAGAAAACTATCCATCATACAAGGATCGTTATGGTGTCATTCGAAAGCTCTGTTTATGCCCTTTCAGGGATAGGTACTTGTTTTACGTTCTGGGTCTTATTTAGGCATGAAAATGATCACGTAAACAGCCCTATTTTGGCTAAAAACACCCCGCTGTGCGGTACACATAAATAAACCGCATAGGCCGCTCGTAAGGTGTTAAAATGTTCAAAAGAAAATATTTTTTCAAGAATATTTCTTTTCAAATAAAGGTCCAAATCAGAGATATTCAAACATCTTATATTGCAAAATATGCCCTCATTCCAGACAATAATATATATCATATTTTGAAACTCTGGGCCAAAATGGATGACCAGTTTTCTGTAGTTGCTCGAACTACTTTGCGAAAATGAAACGTATGATTTCTACTCGATAAAATCCGAAAAAAGTTCAAGTCGAAAAACTTTACTGAATTCAATTGCACAGTAAGCCAACTCAATTTAAAACATCGGAAACACGTGACTAAAATACACAGTGATCCAAAAATAAAAACTCTAAGAAACGTAATGGAAAAAGCACAACTTGATAAAATTCAATTGTAAAAGAAAATAGCTTAACATATTAGCACAACGAATGCTACCTTCATATAGCCCGTAGCTCTATTAAAAGGCAAAAAACGAATCACTAAAATGGGCAAAACAAATTTTTAAGAAAGAAATACACTTAATCCTTTCTCCCCGGGCAGCATTTATAGAGGTCGATAGGCCTATCCGGGCGATCTGGCCAAAAATCGTTGTATGTAAACATAGGCCTATTTTTCTTATTTTAACTGCTAGAGAATTTACACACATCTCAAATAGTAGCACTTACTTGTATCTGTAGACTGGCGTTTAGTAGAGCACTCTAGGTTAACTAGTTCAGTTGTGATGACGATTTCTGTGGAGAGCATTTTTCCGCGGATTTAGCAATATCGGACACTTAGAAACACTAACTTTCGCTCTAAATAGCAATGGCGAACAAGGTCGGACTTCTTCTTCTTGCTGAGGCTTGTCATCGCAAAGATCGCCTTTGTAAACAAACGATTCCCCGCGCGGCTTTCAAAACACGCTTAATAGGCTTTCAAGGTTACGGAATTAAGAAAGACGCCCGGGCTCCTAGCCTTCGCAAGCCGCATCATTTTAAAATGCTGCCCGGGCGGGAAGGGTTAAGCACCCAAAAAATTGACATAAATACTGAACGAAAATAAAAGTCATTAGATTGATTCCAAATAGAATACTTCTTTACTGACAATCAAATAAAAACTCCCAAAGTTCAATTAAAACAAAACATGAACAAAAAATGTTGTAGTCGATCGAATCATGACAGAGTCCAGAATTTTGGACTTAGAAAACATTCCGTAGACGGTATAAGTTTGGAGCCAGACCATATCGCCGCATTTTGCGTCGTGACGGTGTCCACTGGAACCGGAGAGGTCAACCCGCGCAGGTAGCTCGCTATCACGAGTACATCATCGATTCACGGGCAGATTATTTGCTTTACCAGGCGATGGCCGTGGGTGAGTGGCATTTCAATTATTAACACTCTTTGACATATGACGCAATTTTGTGCCTATTAGGGATACTTTAAAGCATTTGTTACCATCAGTTTTTTTTTAGAAACCATTAGTTTAGTTACTTCAACCTCTGCAGTTGTCTTTGAGTTAGCTGTGGGCAGAAAACTAATTTTGGAGAGGTAAATATAAGAGTGAGAGAACTCTATTTCTTATTGCTAATCTGGCAACCTCTGTGTCATATGTGCGTGAAAGGGTTAAGGGGATATCATGGTGTTTAAATCCTGTGGTAGAGGACTGTTAGGAGGGTCTGTAACATTACGTTCTCTGGCGTTTGTGAAACTCTGAGATTGAGCTTCGTTGCTGTCCCTAAATGTTCCCCATATTTAGCTAATTTATGCCATTTAATATTTCCATCCCAAATGTCACCCGCATCTGAAAGACCAGGTAGACCAGCTAAATGCTCGGGATGGAGCATATACAAAATGTAATTAATAAATAATATGTTCCCTCCCCCTTAGAAAAATGTTCCCACGAACATCTGGGATAAGAAATTAATGATTAAATACACATTTACAGCTTGAGCTTCTTTCCGGTACCTAAATGTTCTCTATTATTTGATAATTTAGGCCATTTTTATGTTTCTGTCCTTAACACTCAAGCCGCGGGGCCCGACATACGTCGAGTGAGAGAATCATGGCCACTCCTGTGGTGCCCGACATATGTCGCAAGGGATGTTGAGCACATTATCGGCTCTGAGAGAGAGTCCACGCGGTGGGAGGACGATAGGCGGGCTCTGACCGCTCGGCACGGACCCAGTGCCGCGACTGATACTACCTCCGCAGCATCCACACTCATGGCCTAGCGAGACCAGGAAAAAACTCGGGAAATTACCGTATTTTAGGGTTTTTCCCCTTGTGTTGCGCGATCGCTACAGGATTACCCGTGGTCGTACAAGGATGATTTAGGTGTCATTGGAAAACTCTATTATCGCCCTTTTACGGATATATAATTGTATTACGCTCTGGCTCTTGTTAATGCATGAAAAAGAGCATGGAATGAAGCTCATTTAGGGTAAATATGCCCGCCTGCCAGGTAGTAGAAGTTACAAACATCCCCGTTGGACAGGGGTTAATGTCGCCCGCGTCTGAAAGACCAGGTAGACCAGCTAAATGCTTGTGACGAAGCATATATAAAATGTAATTCAATAATAAATATATTCACTCCCCCTACCTGTGTGGGTTCCCACGTATTAGGTAAATTATATTGTGGACTTAATGAATTTCAACTAATTATTCATCGTAATTTGTAGCAAGTATTGGTACGCGTATAATGCTAAAGATTAACAGCTAAATTAAGTATGCGTTAGGCTATATCTAAATGTAAATTTGATTGTTGAAAATTAGTCTTCAGTATAAACATTAATAATTGTTTTGAAAATAACTTCCCGTTTTCCAAAATGACTGATATACTCTTGAGAAAATCTATGGTGGGGAATTTAGGCTGGGTAACTAGAGCATTAAATAATTGCCAGGAGGTAAAAAGACATGAACCCTGTCCAAGGGAGCTGTTAAAGTCTCAAATCCTAGATCTTAAAACCCGGTGGGGTAATTATGAAGAATCCTTCAATAAATTGGAGGAATTTTACATCAAACACGAGCAATCTGAAAAGTTTGAGGAAATACAACGAGCCTATGCAGATGCCCGTGAACATTATTTGGATCAACTAGCCGTGTTCGAATCATTGGCGACAGAGACAGTTACCAGGACAGGGAATAATGGTACCAGTAATGGTATTACGATTCCAGGACAACAAAGCTTTAACACCTTACGAGCGGCCTATGCGGTTTATTTATATGTACCGCACAGCGGGGTGTTTTTAGCCAAAATAGGGCTGTTTACGTGATCATTTTCATGCCTAAATAAGACCCAGAACGTAAAACAAGTACCTATCCCTGAAAGGGCATAAACAGAGCTTTCGAATGACACCATAACGATCCTTGTATGATGGATAGTTTTCTTGCAATAACCGTGCAACGCGAGTGCAAAAAGCAGGTAATTCGGTAGTTTCGGTACATAATTGAGTATGTAGCGAGTGAGAGAGGGAGGAGGGAGCTGAGATTTGTGTCAGTAGGTTCGCCGCGGTGGTCTGGAGCAGTCATACGCTCGCTAGTCTCCTGCCACCACTTGTCTCTCTCTCTCAGCCACATTACGTGCTGAAATTGCCACTCGACCTATGTCGAGCGCCGCCACATAGTCCAGCTTTATTTAACTCGACTTATGTTGCTCGCCGCTAATTAAGGGTTAAGTTGCCACCTATAGCCTTACTTGAATTTGATGGACAATCTGATTGGAATACCTTTTTGGATAAATATAAGGGTTTATTGCATGACAGATCAGATATTTCTGCGGCAAATAAATGTTCATACTTGTTGGGTCAACTTAATGGTTTTGCATTGGATTATATTAAGGAACTTCCCATAACAGATGCCAATTATACAGCAGCTCTACAAGTGGTGAAGAAACAACAATGGCTGCAACAGATGTGGGAATTAAGACACAAATGCAGAGCAGGGACCCAGTTTATTCAACGTTTCGCCAGTAAGGCTTCTTCAGGAATAACATACAGTAGGGGAGTACAGTCAACAAAATATATCTCTTACCATAAGGAAACAACACAACATAAACAACAGCATGAAATGTTCAAATAGTTTAGTCTGGCTCTTTACTCGTTCATAAATATGCAAGTAGTTTGGCTAGTGAAAATGAACCTTTATTTAAGTTCATGGTATCATTCATTACTATATGAGCTGACTCAAAGCATCTATGTTTCACAGTATTTGTTTCACATTTTATCAATCTATCTTCATTATATTTCATTCTGTGTCCGGTATCTAGTCTATGGATGACCATGGCGTTGCTTAACCTAAATTTCGTCATATCGGTTTCATGTTCTTTTATTCTTTTCTGTAGGCCAAGGTACGTTTCGCCTATATATACTTCATTACATGTGGTACATGGTATTTTGTATACACCTGCTTCGCTGTTGTCATTTTTGCGTTTATTTACTTTTTTCACAATACTACCAATGGTGACATTTCCTGTTCTAATTGTTTCGACTCCTGCTTCCTTCAAAACATGTGATACATTATCCGCTACATTTGACTTAGGCAGAATTATTATTTTTGGGTTTTTTTCTTTGCGTTCACTCCTACCGTGGATTATGTGACTTTATTCTTGGCCTTGAGTATAAAGAATGGAGGGTATTTCAAGTCAGTGAAAGTTTTAAAATTGTAGTCATGTTCATTATGCAAATATTCCTCTGAACAAATTCTCAAGGCACGAAGATAAAAACCTGTCACAATACATAATTCTCAAGGCACGAAGATAAAAACCTGTCACAATACATAATTTGGTCCTGCTATCAGTAGAAGAATAAAATTGTACAAAATATTTTTTGTTGGGGACTTTTCTAAAAACTTTAAACTTTAAATTATTTCCGTCTTTTATTAAAAGAGCATCAAGAAAGGGTAATTTATCGTCATTTTCATATTCTAATGTAAACTGAATACTGGGCTCTACGCTGTTAATTATATTTCTAAGGTTCTCTAAATCTAATGTACGAGAGGCTATCATTAGAACGTCATCTACATATCTATACCAGGTCATATCTCTAGGGACTATCCTACTAAAGCTATCTGCTTCTAAATATTCTAAAAATAAATTAGCTAAAATGCCACTAAGTGGACTACCCATTGCTATTCCAGATTTTTGTTTATAAAAATCATCGTTGAAAGTGAAGAAGCAGTTGGATACACATAATTCAATAAGATTAATACAATCTGGAACAGTAATAGGCAGAGAATCAATCACAGTCAAACTTCCCTTTAACACATCAATTGCTTTCTTTATTGGGACATTGGTAAAAAGTGATACAAAATCAAAGCTTGCCATCTGTTTGTTTCTCATACTTGTATTTTCTAATGTATTGATCAAATCACCTGAATGCTTCAAATTCTTGTCACTGATACATCCTATTTTGGTGGACAAAGCCCGAGCTAAAAATCCAGACAATCTGTAATAGTGTACCGACACCAGAAATTATAGGACGGAGGGGGACATTATAGGACGGAGGGGGACATTATAGGACGGAGGGGGACATTATAGGACGGAGGGGGACATTATAGGACGGAGGGGGACATTATAGGACGGAGGGGGACATTATAGGACGGAGGGGGACATTAGATTTGTGTAATTTGGGCAACCCGTATATGTACGCAGGGGAGTAGATTTTAGGCAGAGAATATAACAATTTATTTCCTTCCATAGGCTTGTTCAGAATCCCACGAGCTGTCTGGTTAGCACTTTTCATCCTATCCTCGTAAATAGCCTCGTTCACAACCTCGTACGTATTTGTATCATTGTTATTCTTCTACTGATAGCAGGACCAAATTATGTATTGTGACAGGTTTTTATCTTCGTGCCTTGAGAATTTGTTCGGAGGAATATTTGCATAATGAACATGACTACATTTTTAAAACTTTCACTGACTTAAAATACCCTCCATTCTTTATACTCAAGGCCAAGAAACTCACATAATCCACGGTAGGAATGAACGCAAAGAAAAACCCAAAAAACTTATAATTCTGCCTAAGTCAAATGTAGCGGATAATGTATCACATGTTTTAAAGGAAGCAGGAGTCGAAACAATTAGAACAGGAAATGTCACCATTGGTAGTATTGTGAAAAAAGTAAATAAACGCAAAAATTACAAAAGCGAAGCAGGTGCATACAAAATACCATGTACCACATGTAATGAAGTATATATAGGCGAAACGTACCTTGGCCTACAGAAAAGAATAAAAGAACATGAAACCGATATGAAGAAATTTAGGTTAAGCAACGCCATGGTCATCCATAGACTAGATACCGGACACAGAATGAAATAAAATGAAGATAGATTGATAAAATGTGAAATAAATACTGTTTAACGTAGATGCTTTGAGTCAGCTCATATCGTAATGAATGATACCATGAACTTAAATAAAGGTTCCTTTTCACTAGCCAAACAACTTGCATATTTATTAACGAGTCGAGAGCCAGACTAAACTATTTGAACATTTCATGCTGTTGTTTATGTTGTGTTGTTTTCTTATGGTAAGAGATATATTTTGTTGACTGTACTCCCCTACTGTATGTTATTCCTGAAGAAGCCTTACTGGCGAAACGTTGAATAAACTGGGTCCCTGCTCTGCATTTGTGTCTTAATTCCCAGCTCTACAAGTACTCAAGGAACATTTTGAAGATACCGAATTGACTCTACAGCGCCTAGTTTACAAATTGCTGGATTTATCTGGACCTAAGCATACGTACCAGGATCTTCAATCATTCCGGATCAGCTTGAATTTTGTTATAAAATCACTTAGTACCCAGAAAGATCTCGACTGTGCCACACCCCTATTTTTGGGGGCATCACTCTGTGCACTGGCAAAAATAGATGGCAGTGTGCGCCCAATAGCAGTAGGGAACACCTTTCGCCGCCTTGCCGCAAAGGTGGGTTTGAAACCACTTTCGAATGGACTAGGTAAACACTTAAGACCAGTTCAACTATGTTTTGGAACTCCAAGGGGGTGTGAAGCTGCTGTAGACGCAACCCTCACTTACCTCAGCCAAGCCCGAGAAAAACGAGTGCTTCTAAAGATTGACATGCGGAACGCATTCAACAGCATTCGCAGGGATGTCTTCCTCCGTGCAGCTCGAGAGCACATCCCCACTCTGTACCCCCTACTTTGGCAGGCTTATTCCAAACCTTTAATTCTGATTTTCGGCGAGACAGTAATCTCATCACCGGGTTACAGCAGGGAGATCCAGGTGGTCCTGCTCTTTTCTCAATAGGGGTGGATGCAACAGCTAACAAAGTAAGGTCAGAATTGAATGTTTGGTACCTGGACGATGCAACCTTGGGTGGGTCTGTAGAGAATGTCCTAACCGATCTAAACAACACATAACTGACCTCGGCCAGGCTGGGCTAGAGATAAATGACACCAAATGTGAACTTGTCCTCCTCAACCACACACCTGAAGAAAGAGAACACACTCAGGCCCAACTTCAAGGCGCATTGCCAGATGTAAAGATCCTTCAGGAGCACCAGCAAACCCTATTAGGTTCCCCACTAACTCTGGCAGCAATCCCACCAGCACTTCAAGGTAAAAAGGAGGAGCTTCAACGTCTTGTGAGTCGCCTGATACACATCGATGCCCACTCAGCTCTGGCCCTTCTCAAGAATTGTTTCTCCATCCCAAAACTCCAATACCTTTTGCGCACATCGATGACTTACACTAACAATGGTGGCCTCCAAGAATTAGACAACATAATCCGAGAAGCAGTGACCAGCATCACTAACGTGGAATTTCAAGATTGGATCTGGACACAAGCCACTCTTCCTGTCCGCCTCGGGAGCTTGGGCAAACGGAGAGCCTCGGATATTGCCTCCCCTGCCTTTATCTCTTCCCTTATCGCGACCAACGACCTTGTAGTGTCCATCCTTTCTTCTCAACCCGGAATGACACTTAATAGGGACGTAGCAGAAGCGATTAACACCTGGAAGGAGAGTACAGGAGCAGAGGAGGAGCATCAGGGTACCTCCAGGAGCAAGCAGAAAGTGTGGAATACCATCTCGGCGAAGAAAACTCAAGAAAATCTCCTAACCAATGCAGACCAGGTTGCAAAAACACTCTTCCAGGCAGCCACCCGTTTGGAGAGTGGCTTGTAGTTACATCCCTATCCCACCTCTTGGAACTCACTTGGATGCTGAATCGCTCTGGGTTGCCATCGCGCTCAGAGTGGGTTCGGCAGTTTGTCACCCACACACTTGCAAGTGTGGTGGGGGGATGGGTGCTCAAAGGTCACCATGCCTTGTCATGTAATCCCAGCGCTGGCTGCCTGCCAAGACACTCTGCACTAAATGATGTCTTAAAACGGGCCCTTCAGAGTGCTAACCGTGCATTAATCCTTGAACCACATGGACTTCTCAGAGAAGACGGCAAACGGCCAGATAGGATGACCACTTTCCCTTACAAGAATGGCCGGTGCCTCGTGTGGGATGCCACATGTGTTGACACTTTCTCCATAACCAACATCACCAGAAGCCCCAACGAAGCAGGTGAAGCCGCCCGGATAGCAGAAAGTAGAAAGCGAGAAAAATATCAAGTCATCGCCAGAAATCATCAGTTCCAGCCTCTGGCATTCGAAACTTCAGGAGTCTTCGGCCCTACCACCCTTAATATGGTGAATGAAATAGGCCGTAAAATCAGAGAAGTTTCAGGAGAACCCCGGGAAACCCTCTGGCTCAAGCAAAGACTAGGGATGGCTATCTTCCGGGGCAATGCCATCAGCGTCATGAGCTCAGTACGACTGGGCCATGCCACTGTGTGAGGCCCGGGCAGAAATGGTGTATCCGTACTCTTTCCGCGGTAGAGTATAAAAATTAACTTTATTTGTATTTAACATGTTTGATGTACATAAATAAAAGGAGATGTGTCGGATGGTTGAAAGCCACAGTTGCTCGCGCATTTGGGGCTAGCAACACGTATTATGAAAAACATGTATCCATCATACAATTCACTGTCTCTCACTTCACTCACTCACCCCCGTAATTTACCGGAGGAGAACAGGTTTTTCAAATAGAAAGATCTTGACTCAGCTTCTTGGCTCCTGAACCACATTGTACAACAAAAGGTCTCTCAGAAAACCTGTGATGAATTGTACCATAGGTAAAAGAAGAACTACTTCACGTATCAAGAGATAGAAGAGGGCTTAAGAGAGCTGTGCAAACACATGCAGGTTTCTAAGAAGGATACCGGTACCAAGGAAGGAGACAACAAGGTTAAGTATACAAATGCATCTACACGAGGGACTAAGGAAAAAGCAAAACTGTTCAAGAAGGAAGAGCTTGGTACCTATGTGACCTCCGTCCAACAGAATATTCAAACTAGTACAGTATCAAAAACAAATGGTGTTTGGGAGAGAACAAATTCACGTCTCAATTCTCCAGTGACCCAAGAAGTAACCAGAGAGATTAAGCTCATACCAGTGGTAAACAAGAAACTCGGAAGGTGTGTATGTTATGTTCAGAACAACATTCCACAGTGTATTGTAGGACTTACCCAGATCTTAAGGCTAGACTTCCACGACTCATCGAAATAGGTAAGTGTCTTGTTTGCCGGAGCTCAAGACATTCTACTGAGGAATGTGCTACTAAATTAAATATACGTTTTCGGTGCAAGACTGGTATACATCATACAGCATTGTGTCCCAAGATCAGTGAAGTACAACCCAAAACTACAAGTGTGAATATGACCCTGACCATGGGAAACCCAATGCATACGCCAGCCGCTACTCCTACAGCCAAAGTTCAACAGACTGATCAGAGGAAGAGAGGTCAAAGCACTCTTTGATACTGGAGCGGAAGAGCCATGAATTTGCCAACAGTGGGGAGAGTGAATATGGCAATAACTGGATTCTTGTCAAATAAAGAAGCACACACATTTTATGTGGTTAAACCCCTGATTAGATTAGGCAAATACAAATGTAAAGTGACTGCGGTGGTTAAGGAAGACATGAACACTTCTGTGGTAAATAAGGGTTTGAAGGAAGCATCTGACTACTTAACAAAGAGTGGTGTCCAACTAGCAGACCGTAATATAGAGTCTGACATAGTAGGTCCAATTCAACTGATCATCGGCTCCGACTATTGTGGACGCTTCTTGCGAAAAATTACTCTGAAACATGGTGTACAGTTAATTTCTTCATCAGGTGGATACATAATAATGGGATCTCTAACCACATGTGGCCCAAGTGAATCACACAACCGAATGGATCCAGTCTTTGTGACTTCTGCACAATCTCTGGTGGTGGCTAGAATTGGTGCAGAATTAATTCCATCACAACTAGGAGACATTCTGGAGGAACAGCAAGAACCTGTTCACACACTTTGGGAACTGGACACTGTGGGTATAGAAGCAGATCTTCCCACCCCTGAAGACATCTTAACATATAACCACTACCTAGACACAGTTGAGTATAAGGATGGCCAGTACTTGGTAGGACCTCCATGGAAGATAAATACCCCTGAATTACCAACTAACTACCAGAGTTCAAGATGTCAACTGAATAAAATGATTGAGAGGTTGCGTCAACATCCTGAACGATTTTTTTTTTTTTTTTTTTTTTATATATTCCAACTACTCCCTCTCGGGCATAGGCTGATAGCCTTTATACTCTACCGCTGAACACGGTGAGGCCCGTGAGGTCTTGCTCCAGTCTAGGGAGTGAGACATGCGAAGCTTCTTGGCTCGAGGCAACTACATCTCTGAAGCTGCTTCGCCTCTGTGCTTCACAGTCTCATCCCCCAGGCTCGGACCCTCACTCTCAGAACGCCACCTATTGAGCAATTAACTCACTAGGCATTGCCCCCCTGTAGCATATTTTTGAATATGGGAATATTCATACAATGCTATTTAATCAGGGAACAATGAGGGTATTTATTTGGCATTTCGGTGTGCTGTGGTAATGCAACTGATACTAGGTACAGCACAAATTCCATCCCAATAATATCTTCCCATTGACATATTGGGATTCGAACCCGGGTCCATTGAATTACCGGTCCAGTGGCAAGTTAACTTATCATAAAATAATTCAAGAACAGTTGGAAAATGACTTTATTGATGAGGTCCCAGGTGAAATAAACCACAAAGAGGGTCATTACCTTCCTCATCATGCTGTAAGTAAGAACTCTAGTACTACCCCCATCTAAATGGTATTTAATGCCTTACGAGCGGGCCCGTCAGTAACTTCTACTACCCGCCAAGCGGGTGGTTTTACCCTAAACGACCTTGTTTCCGTGCTCTTTTTCATGCATAAACAAGAGCCAGAGCGTAATACAATTATGTATCCCTGAAAGGGCGATAATTGCGCATTCCAATGACACCAGAACCATCCTTCTACGACCACGCGTTCTCTTGCAACAATCGTGCAAGACGAAGGAAAAATCCCTAAAATACGGTTATTTCCTTACATAATTCCCTGTGTAGCGAGGCAGTGAGTGTGGATGTATGTGGAGGGGACGTCAGTTGCCGCGCGGGACCCGTGCCGAACAGTCAGAGCCGACCTACGCTCCTCCCACTGCTCGTCTCTCTCTCAGAGCCAAATATTGCTCAAAATTGCACACCGCCTGAAGTCGGTTCCCGCCACATAGTCCTTTCTTCTCTAGACCGACTTAATTTTCAGTCTTAGGTCCCGCCAAACAAGGGTTAACTGCAGTTCTCGAGCAGCGAAGAATGAAGCAAGTTTAAATGATTGTCTCTATGTAGGACCAAATCTGACTGAAATACTGGGTGATGTACTATTTAAATTCAGGACAAAGAGATTTGGGTTTGTCGCGGATATCTCCAAAGCCTTTTTGAGAATAGGGTTAAAGGTGCAGGACCGCAAATTCACACAATTCCTTTGGCCTGAAGATCATTTTCAGCCTGGTGGGCGGATAAAAGAATACCGAGTGTTATTTGGTTCCTGCTCTAGTCCTTTCTTGTTGTGCAGCACTTTGAGATGTCATTTCCAGAAGACAGAGAAACCGGAAAGGGGTCAACTGTTTTACATGGATAATCTTCAGGGTGTTGCCGACAGTGGAGAAAAGATGATTGAAATCTACAATTTGGCAAGGCAAGAATGTAATAAAGCCAATATGCTATTACAAAGTTGGAATTCAAACACTCATATTCTTTTGGACCAGATAAGAAGAGACTATCCTGACTACCGAATACCAGAATGTCAACCAGTACTAGTATTGCAGTGGAAAACGACTACTGATGAGATGCATCTACTGGGGCTTCACGATGTAAAACTCACAAAACGCACGCTCTTAAGTCAGGTCTCTATGATGTTCGACCCATTGGGCATATTTAGTCCCATGTCAATTAAAGGCATGATTTTAGTTCAGGAAGCCTGGAGAGAAACACTGAGTTGCGATACTCCATTACCTGAAAAGTATACAGAAGAGTGGAACAAATTGCAGGTGGAATATGAAAAGGTGTCATCAGTCCAGTTTCCTAGAAGATGTGATCCTACCTCTGACAATGAGTGTGCTCAATTGCACGTATTTTGTGATGCCTAATCTAGGGCGTATGGTGCAGTAGCTTATTGTGTCACTGAAGTCCGATCTACTTTGATTATGTCCAAATCCCGAGTAGCACCATTAAACCAACGTATCCTTCCACAGATGGAGCGGACTGCTGTTGAATTGGGAACTAGGTTAGCTACTTATTTGAATGGTATGTTTCCCTTTGTAGGTGAGACATATACAGTATATGGACAGATAGTGAGATATGTTTGCACTGGATAGCTAAGGATGATAGTCACATAGTTTATGTGCGTAACAGAGTATACAAAATAAAGGAACTGCAAATAAACTATAAATTCATGCATGTTAAGTCCAAGGACAATCTGGCTGACTTGGTGAGCCGAGGTGTAAGTGTCAAGAAACTAATTAACGAAACTCTGTGGTTTCAGGGTCCAGTTTGGCTACGTCAGAGTGATTGGCCAGAACAAAAATCATACCAACAGGTTAATGATAATCAGGTTCATATGGACCCAATAATTATCCCAGGGCCATCAGTGATTGATATCACCAAAGTTCTCCAATTTGGACAAACTATTAACTGAAACTAAATGTGTGCTTAACCCTCGCCGACATATGACGCAATTTTGAGCCTATTAGGGATACTTTAAAGCCTTGTTACCATCAGGGGTATTTAGAAACCTTTAGTTTAGTTACTTCAACCTCTGCAGTTGTCTTTGAGTTAGCTGTGGGCAGAAAACTAATTTTGGAGAGGTAATTATGAGAGTGAGAGAACTCTATTTCTTATTGCTAATCTGGCAACCTCTGCGTCATATGTGTGTGAAAGGGTTAAGTTCCTGAGCAAAAAGGTAAAGATGGATGAATTAGACCCACTTACCTACTGGATCAAAAGGATACAAGCTGAAAAGTATGAGGTGGAATTAACACAGCTACGTAAACCGAATCCAAAGCCAACCAACAGAATGAAGGATTTTGGGCTGTAGCTAGACAATCAAGAATTAATATGTTGTCGAGGTCGTATTGGTAAAGCTGATCTACCCCTCAAAACTCGGCATCCGATCCTATTGCCCAAGGATTGCGACCTCACCAAATTGATGGTTTTAAAAGCGCATGAAACCACTAAACACGGTGGGGTAGCCGACACTCTAGCCTATATGCGGCAAAATTATTGGATACCCCAGGGATGACAAGCTGTTAAACGCTGTATCAAGAATTGCATTATTTGAAGAGGTATACAGCTATAGCTATTCATTACCCTGGTCCACCAGCTCTCCCGCCAGACCGCATTCACCAAAGGAAACCGTTTGAGGTAACAGGTATAGATTATACTGGTGCCACCACTCTCACAGGAGATGATGGACCGCCCAAGAAGGTATATATATGTCTATTCACCTGTACCAGCACTCGGGCTATACACTTGGACATTAGGTCGGAAACCTTTATTAATTTGTTCAGAAGATTTGCCGCTTGGCGAAGTTGTCCCATACGTTTGATTAGTGACAATGGGACAAACTTTGTGGGGGCATCCCCGCTAGTTTCAGAATTATTAAAGAGCAACGCAGTACAGCAAATGCTAGAGTCTAGAAATTGTTTTTGGTCATTCACAACTCCCAGAGCCCCTTGGCAAAACGGATTTACCGAAATCGTAAACTCGTGAAATCATGCCTGAAAAAGGTTCTTCACAAGTCGAGAGTTGCCTTGGATGAATAAAGAACTGTTGTCACCGAGATTGAAACAAGAATTAACAATAGACCACTAACATACCAAGATGACTCCAATTTGGAAATTGAAACCTTAACTCTGGCTCATTTGTTATATGGTAGACGACTAGACCCAGTACCCCGTTTGAACGTGACAGAGGAATAAGTAGATCCCACCGTTAACCCGGCAAGTGAGGATCTCCTAATAAGAGTTTTACCGCTGTGCTGTGGAACTCCTCATATAATCCAAGGCCTAAAAAAAAAACATTTAAATCAGCCCCATATATATATATATATATATATATATATATATTTTTTTTTTTTTTTGTATTGCCCCATGGCCATGCCAAATATCACTCGTCCACATCCCCTCCTTCCACCCCCCCCCCCCCACCCCCACCCCGGCCCCCTTCAATTATCACCTTTTCTCCCTGTTATTCCCTTATTCTTAGGTATATTTTCGTGCTAACATTAGCGAGTTGCTAGCAGGGCGTGGTCATCTGTGTTACCAAGCGTGGGAAAGAGCGAGTGAGAGACTACCGCGCAACAGTGTCTCTCCAGCCTTCATGACGGCTGGCTGGCTGGCAGGCCAGTTATGTAAGTTATGTAACTCACGGCCTCTATCGCCGATTTTGACCATCTAAACGCTGTTTCCACTTGTTTTATTGTTGTAACAGGTTAATACCTTTATAATCAACGTAAAATAGGCGCATATGGATAAGTATTAATTATATTTATGGTACGATGACGATTTGAGTTTAGGAAACAGTCTAAATACCTCCACACAGGGAGGGGTGGCCAATACCCTACCTACGCAGCGGAGAGGTTAATGAAGCAGACGCACACTTACGACGAAGCTACCATAAACTCTGCAAGATACTAGATGCCTGGAACAAGCAGTGGGCATCAGAATATATCTTAAGCCTACGGGAGAGGTATTATGGTGCGAATTCTACTAGTAACCGTCACAAACCTGAGAAGGGAAACATAGTCTTGTTGAAGGTGGACGAACCTCACTCCAAATGGCCCTTGGCAAAGATCCAAGAAGTCTATCCTGACCCCGAAGGAGTTATCAGAACTGTTAAAGTTATATCTCGAGGACAAACAACTCTCCGAATGGTTGATCGGCTCATACCTATGGAGCTCACCATCCCACCGGAGGAGGAACAGCAACCCATAGTAAGAGGGGAACCTAGACCACAACGAGCAGCTGCTGCTGGATCTCAAAGAAAATGGCGTGATTTGTTAGCCGCTGGTATTATAACATGATGCAACACATACTTCGCCGGGCCCCAATCTGTGAGAAATAAATTGACTACACTGGTATCTGGGTTGTGTTGGCAGCAGCCTTCCAATCGGGTAACCTCATTAGAGTGAACCATTTCCTACCAGAACCTGGTTTTTTGTAAATATTGTAAAGTAGGGGGAGAGGTAGACCGAATATGAGGTGGAAGGATGGAGTGAGGAACTACATGAACGAAGGCGGTGCTGGTTGGGGGGAGGGGCGTCGACTGACTGGGGACAGAGGTGCATGGGGGCGGTTCGTTCGTGGCCACCCCTTCGGGGATCACGGCGTCAGGCAATAGATAGATAGATAGATAATTAATATTAAGTAATTTAGAACTGTATAAAATTACCTTGGCCAAGTTAATTTAGTTATAAAACCTTGTAGGATTAAAACTTAGAGGTACTGTATTAGGGATCCGTTTTGAAACTCACGCGATCGCAGACGATATCCACAATTTATAGTGGTAACCTCAACCCCTGAATAATATGTTTATTAAATCGGTGTGAAACGATATTCACATAAATATTTATATAATTAAATGCTTATTTTTCATTTATAGGATTTATTGAAGAGGGCATGAACCCTTGGTAAGAAATCAGTATATAATTTATTTAAGAGTCGGAAATTGAAATTCCGACCAGACGCCATACAACTTTTGAGCTACAAGGACGTGTCTCGTAACCTCCCAACACACTCCCCTCGCCCGGCCCGGAGTCCCTGACCTTTGACCATAGCTACCGAAGCCGGAATCCTCTGAACTACACCTGGACCCTAGATAGCTAAGTCATTGATATATATGGCCATTTATACAATGTTTAGTTAGGGTTTCTGTTAGACAGGCTATTATGGGTTATTAAGACAACTATTCCACCATCGACTTGCACGTCTTATAATATCCATGCCATAAGGTAGGCTATCTATTACTTTATTTTTATCCCTTTTCGTTTTTGATTGGTGTAACAAAGGATACTTATTTTTGGCCATATAATCCTCCACAAACAGGATATAAGCCAGAGTCACATTTATTTTTACTTTTTTGTGTAAATTATCGAATGTATTATTATTATACACTATGCATAAGAATATTAACTAATTAAAACCGTGTACTAATTGTGATGTAATTTTATTGATGTTGGGTAATAGTTGAAGTTGTGTGTACCTATTCCCTATGAGCGATGCTTCGTTCAACTCGCCTCAGTGAACCAATATTTAGCACAGTCAGTCGACATGCAAGGTATGGACAACGTGTGTGCAGGTTGAAGAAAGCTACCGTCTTATTGTGTGTGTTCATGTGGGTGGTGGGTGAAGTGATTGCACCGAGGTTGGTAGTTGGGTTTGGGCGGGGCTGCAGCTGTAGGTGGGTTGGTTGTGGTGCAGGGGAGGTTGTTGCAGTGTTTGGTGTGCTGGTGTTGGTTAGCCTAACTGACCATTAGAGTACCGCAACCTTCATGGATTTCTCGCTGCAAGGTAAGAAGCTTCAGGTTTCTGTATGTGTACCTCAGTATCTAGAAATCATTAACTATAGGGTATTTTTTTCTTATTGACACATGCGTGAGATATCTCAATCTTTATAACATATATATATAGTTTTTATGACTCATACCTAATTTCTCTATATGTCATTACCAGCGGAAATTAGATTACATTTTATTGAACTGTGTGGCTTAAATAAGGGAAAGGCGGCCATCTTGAATCAGTGGAGATCTATGTTTTCCTTTTTCCACCTGATGTGTAGTATTTTGTCATCCTCTATATCAATGCTAAGACCAGCGGGGTCTGGTTAGGTTAGGTTGTTAGGTTAGGTTAATGACAGAAATATGGAAATTATTGGGGTGATGGGGTATGGCCAAAACGAGACATTTCCGCAACAAATGGGTGCTAAAATCGAATGAATGACATGAAGAAGAAAAAACCCAGTAGGGAAAACCATGGTAAGTTTTAAGACATACCATATATATATAATATATATATATATATATCTATATATATATCTATATATATATATATATATATATATATATATATATATACTGTATATATGTATTTCATTTTTGTCTTTGATATACAGTTGTTCTACAGCAAGGACTTCAGGATATTATTATTTACCCATTATCTACCAATCAATAGGCTAAACACTGCCCCCAATTGTGGGCAAAAATGTAGGATTAAAAAATATATAAAGGGAAAAATACTTCCTCTGACAAAGCTGAAATCTTCACTCAAACTTTCGCTAAATAATCCACCTTGGATGATTCTAGTGCTGTTCTTCCCTTTTCACACCTGCCTCTCTTACTTATGATAAATATCCTCATCTCTTATAAAGATGCATTTTCTGTCCTCTCTGAGTGTAATATTAAGAAGGCATACAGACCTGATGGTGTTCTTTCTGTTCTCAAAAATTATTCTTCCATGCTAATTCCATGTCTAGGCAAACTCTTCCTTCTGTCTTTCTTCAAATGTTTTTCCTTCTTGCTGGAAGTTTGCTCTCATTCAACCTGTCCTAAAGAAGGGTGAACGCTCCCAATGCTCCAACTATCGTCCCATTGCGCTCATTTCTTACATCTCTATAGTTTTTCAAATAAATCTTAATTGGATATATCTTAAGCATTTGTCTTCCAATAGTCTACTTTTAGAGCGCCAGTATGGTTTCTTTAGGGCCACTCCACTGGTGGTCTTCTTTCTTATCTTACTAACTCTTTATCATCCTTCTTTCGAGACTTCGGTGAGACCATCTCTATTGCTAGACATGTCTAAAGCCTTCAGTACAGTCTAGCACAAATCTCTAATTTCCAAACTACCCTCCTTCGGTTTCTATCCCTCCAGTTGTGCATCTATCTCTAATTTCCTTTCTGGCCTTTCTATATCTGCGGTTGTGGATGGCCATCATTCTCTTCCTCAACCTATCAACTCTGGTGTTCCTCTGGGTTCTGTGATATCTGCAGTTCTCGTTCTAATTATTCATTAATGATCTTCTTAACCCTCTCGCATCTATAGGACGCGATCGAGTCGTAACGCCACCCCTCCAAGAGTGCTCGTATGACGCAATCGCGTCATAATGCCACCTGTAAGTTAGAAATATTCGCCAAAAATAAGTTTATGACTCGATTTTGACTCAATTTGGACTGGTAAGTTAGGCATCAGTAAGTTACAAAAGGAAGTATCTAGCAACCCCATAGCGTCCCTCTCTGAGGAGCGCGGGCCTCTGTAAAGTCAGTAGTTTCCTGGCCCCCAGACTGTGAGGCAGGGTCCCGGCCCTTTAAATTCTGGGCTCCCTCCCTCTGGCCCACCATGCCTAGCTATAGGCAGGCAATTATGGATTATTTCATCTACCCAGTGAAAGTGTTTAGTGAATAATTTGAACTATATATGTATATAAGATGTTACTTGTGACTTTTGGTGACTGAGGGGAGTGAATCTTGGTTAACCCCTTGAGTATTGATGCAGTTTTGTCTAGGTATCATTGATGACTTTACACTATTTTTTGCTTGAAAGACAAATATATTTATCAATAAATACTGCCTACGAAATAAATACATTATAATCACGAAGATGTCACAGGAATGCTTACAGGAAGTATGGTAAGTACTCTATGGAATTTTAGTTATATTACAGTATATTATTATATATATATATATATATATATATATATATTATATATATAGCCTATATACAGTATATAACAGCCCCAAGGTCCCGAGCAAGCCCAAGGCCCATAATCGAGTATTTATATTATTATTATATTTTTTATTTTATTTATTTTATTTATATATACAATATATATATATATATATATATATATATATAAACGTATATACCCGGTATATATATATTTTTGTTCTTTATTATTCCTGTTCCCCAGGCTGTCTAGCGGATCAGCCCCAAGGTCCCGAGCAAGCCCAAGGCCCATAATCGAGTATTTATATTATTATTATATTTTTATTTATTTATTTATTTATTTATTTTATTTATATATACAGTATATATATATATATATATATATATATATATATATATATATATATATATATATATATATATATATATATATATATATATATATATATATTATATATATTTCTTTTTTTTCTTTTTATTTATATTCCTGTTGTCCAGCGGTGCCAAAGGTATGCCAGCATAATAATTTATATATTTATATTATATTAAAATTGGATTTATATTATATATTATTTTTGATTTCATTATTATATATATCATTTATTTTATTAATATATATATATATATATAATATATATATATATATATATATATATATATATATATATATATATATACACATATATATATATACCGGTATATATACATATATATATATATATATATATATATTATATTTATATATTTATATAAATGTTGTACATTGTGGCAAAGATATACAACTGTATAAACATTCTCATATATTTTTACAATAACAATGCATGGAAACAATTGCGCATAGCTCGCGAACCAATAACGCTATATTATTTTTGTTTTCATCATTAGAAAGAGCATAATTTTCCGATGACGGTGACATAAACAGTTATATACGTATCCGAGCAAATAAACCAATGCCGAGGTGGGGAACAGCTCGGAACCCGGCTAGCATTGGCGGAAAAGAGACGGGTGAAGCGTAAATATTCGCATTTTGGCTCTGCATTTCAAATATTCATAGCGCAAAAAGTTTTTGTCCTAGGAACTTCTTGTTTGTTTTATACTCATCAGCATGATTTGCCGTATTCATACAGCCTAAATTTTAAACCATACACTTCGTAGCAACGAAATTAATCGAAAATGTTATAAACCATATCAATCAAAATATTTTTTTTTTTTTTCGGTCACTGCTTGAGAACTATGGAAGATAAACAATTTCTGTTTTCAGATTTGGAAAGAGGAGAAAAAATACTATTATTTGAGCAAACAAAAATATATGGTCATCACTCACAATTTAGAGCTAGGACGGTGTGAAGACAATTGCATGGGAAATAATTGTATTCCGGACTCATTTACACTTTCATATTTCGATTTATTTACATTTTGTTTTGTTTTATCATGTACTATAAATATTCCTCTTTCCATTGACATATGATACATCACAATAAACAGCATTCTGGTGGATGAAAATACAGAAAAACACAAGGCTTCGAAAACTCACCCAGCCTGATATTTCATGGCAAATTAGAGAATGTCTGACCGTAAGTTAGAGAAATAAGTTGCTGGATGCGGGAGGGTTAACTGTACATCTATTCCTATCCACTCATATGCTGACGACTGTACAATACATTATTCAACTAGTATTCCAAAACGACCGAGCACGCAATCACTCCAAAACTCACATGATGAGACCATAGCATGGCTATTTTCTGATCTATCGATTATCTCCGATTCGGGCAGAGAAAATCTTGTTGCTTTGAATGCTTCAACCAATGTCTCCCTATTCCACATGGCTTTCCCTAATACTTGAACAATACACAAATCAACCCTTCATCTTATGTCAGTATTCGTGGTGTTTCTTTTTCTCCTGACCTTTCTTGGAAAAATCATGTTACCACTCTTGCTAAAACAGCTTCCCAGAAGTTAGGTGTGCTCAACTGTCTCTGTGGGTTCATCACCCCCGCATAGCTTCTTGCTCTCTATAGGGTTACAGTACGACCATGTATCAAGTATTGTGCACATGTGTAGGGAGGTTGCACCAATGCCGCACTTCTCGAAAGGGAAGAGTCAAAATCACTTTGCCTCATCAACTCACATCCTCTTACTAGTTCCTACAATATCTTTCTACATGCCACAATGTTGCATCTCTCACTTTTCTATCGCTATTACAACAATCAATGAAAGAAAAGGCGATGACGGGCGTGGATGGTAGGGCGTCATTTAATTTGATAGAAAACTTGTACCCGAGGTGTAAGGGATTAGAATATGCCCCACGTGCCTTCTGTCGTAAGAGGCGACTAAAGAGGTTGGGTCGGTGGGCTTGCGACCCCCGCCCGTGAAAGATACGTAGCAATGACAAACGAACAATGAGCCTCGGATGCGGACGGACCCTGTGTTGACGAACCCTGACCAACTATGGACAAGCTTACGGACACTCTGAGAAGAGGTACATGGAACGTGAGTGGCATGAATGATGGCACAAAAGAGAGAGAGGTCATGGAAGTGTTAGTGAATGCCAGGATGGATGTATGTGACATGACGGAGACCAAATGGAAGGGTACAGATGTGAGAGAGTGAGAGTGTCGAATGGGTGTGTGTGCTGGAGTGAGTGAAGAAGCAGCGAGAGAAGGTGCGTGTTTGTCTGTAAGTAACAAATGGAAGGAGCGTGTAAGAGAATATGGGTCTGTGGGTTCAAGGATTGTATGGGTGAGAATGAAAGTAGGAATACAAATGTGGGTGATTCTGTGTGTGTGTATTCTCCGACAGAGGATTAACTTGTAAGAGAGAAGGAGGAGTTCTGGGTGAATGTGGAGGCGTGCCTGGATAAGTTTGACAAGAACGAAAGCATATTTCTGATTGGGGATATGAATGGTAAGGTGGGTGACAGGAAAGTTGATGGAGTGGTGGGAGGGTGGGGGGCACCGTCAGAGGTGAATGGGAATGGTAGTGCACTTGTGGACGTATGTGTGGAAAGGAGGCTTTGGATAGCCAACACCTTCTTCCGACACAGAATGATACACAGGTACACATGGAACTTGGTGTGGACGATGAAGGATAAGGAGAAGACAGTGGTGGAATGAAAGTCACTGATTGATTATATATGTGTAGATGAACGCATGAAGAAATCTGTGCTGGATGCTAGGATATATAGGGGTATTGGAGGGGGTCTGTCAGATCATTATGTAGTAGTAGCCAGTAATAGGATACAAAAGAAGTGGGTGAGGAGAGCTGGAGGGAGGCGAGAGGAAGGTGTAATGGTGAGGAGCGTGGAAAGGCTACAGGAGGAGGAAATCAGGGAAGAGTACAGGAGAGCAGTAGAGAGACGACTAGGTGGGTTCGACCTGGAAGATATGGAGGAAGTGGAGTAGATGAGCAAGGTGTTTAAGGAAAAAATCTGTGCAGCATGTGAGGAGGTGTGTGGAGTGAGGAGAAGAGGGAGGGGAGTGAAAGGTACAGCATGGTGGACAGAGGAGGTAAAAATAGCTGTGGAAGACAAGAAGAAAGCGTATAGAGAGTGGTTGGGTAGTAGAGGGAATGATGATTTGGATAGGAAGAAACGAGCGAGGTACGTGGAGAGAAAGAGAGTGGTGAAGAGAGTAGTGAAGGAAAGTAAGAGAAGAGTAGATGAAGAAATTGGAAGGAATCTGAGTGGAAAATGGAGGGAGTGTAAGAAACTGTTCTGAAAAGAAGTCAAGAAAGTTAGGGAAGGTAGCAAGGGAAACAGTAAGGGTGTGAAAGATAAGAATGGGAGAATGCTAGTCGAGAAGCAAGAGAGAGTCGAAAGATGGAGGGAGTACTTCAACAAGTTGCTAAATGTAAGGAATGAAGAGCCAGCAAACATAGTTGGATAGGGTATGGGACGGAGAAGAAGAGAAGTAGTGGAGGAGGAGGTGAGGATCAGGAGGTCAGAAGTGTGGGAAGCCATGAAAAGAGTGAAGATGGGGAAAGCACCAGGAACAGATGGAGTGTGTGGAGATATGTTGAGGTATGGTGGTGAGATAGTGACCGAATGGGTATGGAAAATTTACAAACTAGCATGGGAGAAGGGGAGTGCACCCGATGACTGGAAGACTGGCATATTAGTTCTCCTATATAAGGGCAAAGGGGAAAGAGGAGTGTGTGGTAACCACAGAGGAATATGTCTTCTAAGCGTAGTAGGGAAGGTGTACAGTAGGGTAGTGATTGAGAGAGTGAGAGTGAGAACGGAGAAATGGATAGGCAATGAGCAGGGAGTTTTAGGAAGGGAAGAGGATGTGTAGATCAGATTATTACCCTGAATTGTGTTGTGGAGAAATATCTGGAGAAGCAACAAAAGGTGTATGTTGCCTTTTATGGACTTGGAGAAGGCCTATGACAGAGTGGATAGAGAAGGTATTTGGAAAGTACTTAAAATATACGGAGTAGATGGCAAGTTGCTGAAAGCAGTGAAGAGCATGAATGAGGGTGCAAAGGCGGCAGTATGTATGGAGAATGAGCAGAGCGAGTTCTTTGGCCTGAATGTTGGGTTGAAACAGGGGTACAAAGGAGTACAAATGAGTACAAAGGAAATCAAGCAACAACAGGTCTAGTGACCCTTCTAAGTTGCTTGTCCTCCAAAACACTGAGGATCAAGTGTCCAAACAGTGGTTTAGAGTGGGTAAGGGAACATTGGAAAGGGAACTAATGTCTGTGGCAGGATTAGGAAGTTAGTAGGGGACAGATGGGTTAGTAACTGAGGGGAGGATAAAATAAAGTTATTAATTTACAAACGCAGTCAGTCGCGGGTTTGATGCGAGATATTTGTCTAGGCAGAGTTTAAATGAATCAACGGTGCTGCAGTCTATAACGTCTCGGGGAAGCCCATTCCACAAGTTGACAACTCGGTTGAAGAAGAAATTCTTAGATTCGTGCGAGTTAAAAGATTTACCAATAATTTTGCAACCGTTTCCCCATGTGTAATTAGATTGGTCGATAATGAAGTACTTACTACAGTTCATATTGTCGATGCCTTTGATGATTTTGAACACTTGAATTAAGTCACCTCTTAATCTGCGCTGGGTTAAAGGAAATATATTTAATTCTCTAAGACACTCTTCTTATGGTTTGTTCTTTAGGCTAGGTTTTATTTTGGTAACTCTACGTTGAACTCGTTCTAGCTTGTTTATATCTTTTTGGTAATATGGACACCAGGATTGAACGCAGTATTCCAGAAGAGGGCGGACTAAGGAATTGTAGAGGGTTAGGATAACTTCTTTGGATTTATGCTCAAATGACCTGCCTATAAAGCCAATTATTTTGTTTGCCTTCTTAACAACTTCGGAACATTGTTGACTTGGTTTTAGGTTGCTCGATATTGTTACTCCCAGATCGGTTTCTCTGTTTACATTTTTAAGCTGAGCGCCATTCATCGAATAGTTTGCTTTCTCATTTAGGTATCCAATATGTAGTACTTTACATTTATCTGCATTGAAACTCATTTGCCAAATTTGGGCCCAACATAACAATTTATCTAGATTGTGTTGCATATCGTCAACTTGTTCTTTTGAGAGTACGCTATTTGCAATTTTTGTATCGTCAGCAAATTTTGAGATTGTACAGGTGAGACCCTCATCTACAGTATGTCATTGATGCAAATTAGAAAGATAATTGGTCCTAGTACCGATCCCTGGGGTACTCCGCTACTTACATTGGTCCATTTAGATGCCTTACCGTTTATGACTACTTTTTGCTTTCTTTCGCTGAGCCAATTTGCTATCCATTTCAACACACCGTCTTGTATTCCATGCGCTTTTAGTTTTAGCAGTAAACGTTTGTGGGGAACTTTGTCAAAGGCCTTTTGAAAATCAAGGTATATAATACCTACAGCTTTACTCTCATCGTAGAGGTTGAGGATATCGAGGAAGAAGTCTAAGAGGTTTGTTAAACAGGAACGAGAGGTTTGTTAAACAGGAACATGTGTGATGTCCCCGTGGTTGTTTACTGTATATATGGATGGAGTCATGAAAGAAATACTAGGAAGAGCAGTGGATGTTGGTGTATCGCTGAAAAGGGAGGGAAAAGAGTGGAAGCTGCCTATACTGCTGTTTGCGGAGGATACAGTTCTGATGAGCGATAATGAATGGGAGTTGCAGGGTCTGGTAAATGAGTTTGGTACAGTGTGCGAAAAATGGAATTTGAAGGTAAATGCGGGGAAGAGCAAAGTTATGGTCTTCGAAAGGGGTGAAGTCACAGAGTGTGAAGTGAAGTTGAACGGTCAAGCTATGGAGATCGTCAACTTTTTTAAGTACAGTATCTGGGAAGTGTGTTGAGTAAAGATGGGACAATGGATGAAGAACTGTGGGAGAGGGTACAACAGGGAAAGAGGGTTGTAGGAACACTGAAAGCAGTAACAAGAAATAGGGTGGTCAGTATGGAAGTAAAGAAGTCCTTGCATGAGTGTGGTAATCCCGACACTGACTTACGGAAGCGAAGCATGGACGTTGGTTGAAAGACTCAGACCAAGAGTGAGAGCGGTGGAAATGAGTTACTTAAGAAGTGCGTGCGGAGTTACATGGAGGGATAGACAGACGAATGAGGAAGTAAGAAGGAGGTGTGGTGTGGAGGTAGATGTGCTGGAAAGTGTGAAAAGGAACAACTTGAGATGGTTCGGCCATATGGAACGTATAGAAAGCGAGAGAATGAATAAGAGGGTGTACGAGAGCGAGGTGGAAGGACAAAGAGGGAGAGGTGGAAGGATGGAGTGAGGAAGTATATGGATGAAAGCGGTGCTGGTTGGGAGGAGGGGCGTCGACTGACATGGGACAGAGGTGCATGGGGACAGTTCGTTCGTGGCCACCCCTTCGGGGATCACGGCGTCAGGCAATAGATAGATAGATAGATCTAGTTTTTGAAGGTCTGGTGCGATGCTGTACTAAGAGATTACATGTCCTATGTACTGTACTGAGGATTTGGCCAGGGCACATTTGGTTGGCTTTAGTTTTATTCTGGGTGTCCGTAAACAAAATTCTGCCAATCTCCGGAGGAGTTCTTCCAATAATCTCGCGAAAACGTCTAAAGTTAAATAAATATGTTAGACAGGTCTTCCATGTTAGTCCTTCTTGTATTTAGTCCATTATTCCAGAGAATATGGTAGGACTGTTACATAATGTGGTAAATCTGCAGAACAACAACTATTGTTATTTTATTTTATTATTGTTTATTTTTTATATTGTAATGGTTTGTAGGTGTGTATTTTATTGTTAGAAAGTGCGGAGAACACTTTTTATTAGCATTTGCATTGTTAATTGTAATTCTGATACCCCAACAATCTAGGGGAGAGTTTGGGAATGTGTTTAGTCGATTGAATCAACTTTGAAAAGACATTAGCTTAACCTAACAACCAAACCTAGCCTATTCTAGTATTATAGGTAGGGACTGCCGCTCTCACCACCCCGCTGGTTGGGTATTAAAACAATATAAGATTGACGGACGCCAAAAAAATAAAAAATAAAAATAAAAGAAAATAAGTCTACGGTTTTTACTCCGCAATCTTCGGCTTTGGCTGTCGATAACAGGAAAGTACCAATACAAATGTACTGACATCTTGTAGGTGAAGCTCCACTCTGATTGGCTACTGAACATCGGGGAGGAGCCTCCAAGGAGGCTAGAATGTAAACAAAGTGTCCTGGACTGGCTGTACAAAAATAACTTTTATAGGGCAGTAAAAATAAAATTGACAAAATAAGAAAAGAATGTTGTCACCCTCGATTAACCTCTTCGGCGAAGTGATAGCATGAGTGTGAATATTGATAACTTGGATGGAATTAAATTTGTGGGTAGGAAGGGAAGTGCTGACCAGGCAAATATGGTTGGTAGAATGATCAAGGTGTGGGGAGGAAGAGTAGGGGGTTTGAGCTTTCTCAGCATATACCTCCTCCCTTACGTAGAGTACAGGTCACCCGCTTTTCAACACATTCCCAACCCTATTCTGCCCAACTTTCTGACCTTGGCATGAACCGATTTTCTCAGTTCTTCTCCTATTCAACAAGTAAGGTCTGCAACTCTCTCCCTCAATCTGTCTTTCCCTCATCCTATGCCTTACATTGTTTCAAGTTCCGTGTGTTCAGACATTTTGACTCTAACTTATCTTGATTTTGGCTCTCTATCAATCTAATACCCACCACCCACATACTCTCCTACCTCCAACCTACTCACTTATCCCACCCACTCTTCTATCCACCACCCACCTACTCTCTTACCTCCCACATACTCACTTACTCCACTCACTATGTTACCCACCACCCACCTACCTTCCTACCCCACTCCCACCTACTCTCCTACCTCCCACCTACTCTCCTACCTCCCACCTACTCACTTATCCCACCCACTGTTCTACTAACCACCTACCTACTCTCCTACCCACTCACCCACCCAACCCCTTCTGATTAATCGGAATTAGAGTTCATGTTTGCTTGCGCCAACTGAGTGAATGAGCTACTTGTGTACTATAAGACAGACATATTTACAATACTTCTTCAATACTTCTTTGGGTGGCGGGCATTAGCGTGTGACCATGTGAGTAGTTACGCTATTGATCGTTCGGAATTTCGCAGCGGGAGGTTTTCTCTGGCAATAACTTTTACCGGAGATCTATTTTGATTTACTAAACATTCGTCTGTGATTTGATTTATTTCTAGTTTAGCTGGGGTGTTAATGACGTTCTCAATGAGACCAAATTTACCGAAAATCTATTCAGATTTGTTGAATATTAGTCTGTGATTCGCATTTGTCATTCTATCATTTGATGGTTACTTTCGAAACAACACGACATAAAATATTTTTGTTTTTATATATTATTCGAATATAAGTACGTTTGTGAGATGGGTGGAAATGAACGAAGTGCTCGTGGAGTCTATGGAGAGATAACATAGGAATGAGGAAGCACGTGAGCGTTGTGGTGTGGATATGGATGTGCTGGAGAGTATGAAAATAAATATTTTTAGGTGGTATGGCCAAACTGGAGCTTATAGTGAGTGAATTAATGACTAAAACGTGAGGTGGAAGGGCAGAGAGAGAGAGAGAGAGAGAGAGAGAGAGCAAGCAGACCGAGAGTGAGGTGGAGGGATGGAGTTGAGAGGTATATGAGTGAAAGTGATGTTGGATGGGATGAGGGGCGCCGGCTGCTGGTTGACAGAAGTGTACATGGAGGCTTTACATTTGTTGGCAACCCGCTCGAGGATCAATGCAGTAAATGCATATATTTGACTCAATTGCAATTTAACCCCTCATGTATCGGCGACGTCTGTTTAATTTTATTCTACCTATATTTAGACGATTGTGTGCAGCTTAAGAGTGATTTGTCGCAGTAATAATGGTTAAGTGAGATAGTTGGAAGTCTGTTAATGGCTGGAGTCTCTTTTTAATCTGAGTAAAATCGTCTAATAGTAGCCAGAACAAAGTTAAAAGGACGTCACCGGTACCGCAGGTGTTAACAGTGAATATTATTAATCCCTTCCGCACCGGTGACATCCTATTTATTATAATTTGGTTACTATTATACTATTTTATTCAGCTTAGGAAATACCACGTCAACACATTAAAAGGCTACAGCGTATCTCAATCAATCCTTATAGCTACCATATATCCCTGCTAAGCTTTATAAATACGACGTCAACACATTAAATGGCTACAGAGTATCTCAATCAATCCTTATAGCTACCATATATCCCTGCTAAGCTTTATAAATACCACGTCAACACATTAAAAGGCTACAGAGTATCTCAATCAATCCTTATAGCTACCATATATCCCTGCTAAGCTTTATAAATACCACTTCAACACATTAAAAGGCTACAGAGTATCTCAATCAATCCTTATAGCTACCATATATCCCTGCTAAGCTTTATAAATACCACGTCAACACATTAAAAGGCTACAGAGTATCTCAATCAATCCTTATAGCTACCATATATCCCTGCTAAGCTTTATAAATACCATGTCAACACATTAAAAGGCTACAGAGTATCTCAATCAATCCTTATAGCTACCATATCCCTGCTAAGCTTTATAAATACCATGTCAACACATTAAAAGGCTACAGAGTATCTCAATCAATCCTTATAGCTACCATATATCCCTGCTAAGCTTTATAAATACCACGTCAACACATTAAAAGGCTACAGAGTATCTCAATCAATCCTTATAGCTACCATATATCCCTGCTAAACTTTTTAAATACCACGTCAACACATTAAAAGGCTACAGAGTATCTCAATCAATCCTTATAGCTACCATATATCCTTGCTAAGCTTTATAAATACCACGTCAACACATTAAAAGGCTACAGAGTATCTCAATCAATACTTATAGCTACCATATATCCCTGCTAAGCTCTATAAATACCACGTCAACACATTAAAAGGCTACAGAGTATCTCAATCAATCCTTATAGATACCATATATCCCTCCTAAGCTTTATAAATACCACGTCAACACATTAAAAGGCTACAGAGTATCTCAATCAATCCTTATAGCTACCATATATCCCTGCTAAGCTTTATAAATACCACGTCAACACATTAAAAGGCTACAGAGTATCTCAATCAATCCTTATAGCTACCATATATCCCTGCTAAGCTTTATAAATACCACTTCAACACATTAAAAGGCTACAGAGTATCTCAATCAATCCTTATAGATACCATATATCCCTGCTAAGCTTTATAAATACCACGTCAACACATTAAAAGGCTACAGAGTATCTCAATCAATCCTTATAGCTATCATATATCCCTGCTAAGCTTTACAAATACCACGTCAACACATTAAAAGGCTACAGAGTATCTCAATCAATCCTTATAGCTACCATATATCCCTGCTAAGCTTTATAAATACGACGTCAACACATTAAAATGCTACAGAGTATCTCAATCAATCCTTATAGCTACCATATATCCCTGCTAAGCTTTATAAATACCACGTCAACACATTAACAGGCTACAGAGTATCTCAATCAATCCTTATAGCTACCATATATCCCTGTTAAGCTTTATATATACCACGTCAACACATTAAAAGGCTACAGAGTATCTCAATCAATACTTATAGCTACCATATATCCCTGCTAAGCTTTGTAAATTCGTCTAACTGTAGCTGAAATCCAAGACAAATACGTCACTGGTACAGAAGGGGTTAACTCTGACAACAACACGACATTTACTGGTGCTATATTTTGGCTTACTGTATAATAGTTTGTAATTTGGTTCATTCGCAGGGAAACATGTTTACAAAAGTACAATCATGAATTGTGATTTATTCCGATTATACGTCCACGAGTCTCATGTTAGCATTTGTTTCAAGAACACTTAGCGGTTCTATAACATGTTTTACCGAATATTAGTTCGTAATTTGATTTAATCGAACTTAGTAATAACAAAACATTTAGCGAGATTGTGATTCGCATTAATTATATACTTACTGGTACCTTCGATTCCGATTTTCCACTTGAAATTCCATTATTTTGGATCCCATTCAATTTAACGCGGAATTATGATTATTGCAATAACTGGAACATTACTAATTGTCTAGTCTAATTTAACGAATGAAAGTATTTGGTTGGCTGCAATTGCATTTTATAATGGGAATATTTACTTTTGGAGTAAGGTGACATGTTCTGACCCGATTTCCTGAATGCATGTCAGTATTTCATTAATTTCAATTTTAGCACCAGATACTTACGATACTCTATTCTGATGTATCTAATATTTGTGTGATTTACATATAGCATTCTAGCAATACCACTTATATTAGCAGAAATATTATTTAGTCTTATTATTACAGGACATTCAGTATAATGGGTTCTATTCCGATAGAGCGAAAAAAGTCATTAACACAATAAGAGCGGGTGGTGGAGTATATTTCAATGTGCCGCCCAGCGTTTTTTTTTTACCATAAATGGCCTTGTTTCCGTGCTCTTTTTCATGCATAAACAAGAGTCAGAGCGTAATACAATTATGTATCCCTGAAAGGGCGTTAATTGAGCTTTACAATGTCACTTGAACCATCCTTCTACGATCACTGGTTGTCTTACAACGATCGTGCAACCGAAGGGCAAAATCGCTAAAATACGGTCATTTCGTTACATAATTACATGTGTAGCGAGGGAGGGAGGGTGGATGTATGTGGAGTAGATGTCAGTAGGCCCACGGCAGCCGTGGCGAGCGGTCATGAGGCAACCTACGCTCCTCCCATCGCTCGTCTCTCTCTCAGAGCCAATATTGCGCCAAAATTGCACACAGACTTAAGTCAGGCCCCGCCACATAGTCCAGATTTTTAGATACAGACTTAAGTCCGGCCCCGCTAAACAAGGGTTAATACTCAATATACCTTTTATTAATGTGTGAGTATATTCATCCTCACTTTAGAAACATATATTTCCTGGTTTTAACAATGTGCCGACAAGTAAATGAATGGTCTTTCCGAGGGATGCAATCACCTGTATGAGGTGAGGTTAAATGGTCAGGAAATGGAGAATGTCAGCGGTGGGTAGAGTAATGAGTAAAGATGGTAGTATAAAGGATGAAGTGCAAGAGTGGGTACAGCAGGGAAAGAGAGTTATAGGAACCCAGTAGAACACAATGACAAAGAATAGCGTGGCGAGCATAGAAAGACAGACGTATTTACATATTGTGGTATTCCAGACTTTGACGTACGGGTGTGAAGCATGGCCGTTGTTGGAGAGAAATATTAAGACTGAAAGGAGTAGAAATTAGCTACTTGAGAAGTGCTTGTGGAGTCACATCGATAAATAAACAGACTTGCCACTACGCGAGCATTATGGAGTGATTGTGGAGATGCTGGATAGTGTGAAGAAGGATGCCTAACAGTGGTTAGGTGATATGGAGCGCATGGTGAGTAAAATATTGACTAAATGAGAATGAAGTGGAACGACAAAGAAAGAGAGTCAAACCGAGAGTGGGGTGGAGGGATGTAGTTGAGAAGAATATGAATGGAAGTGGTCAAGTTTGGAGGCTTAAAAATTATAAACGTGATGGAGGCGATTAATTTTATTCAACCCCCCTCCCCCCCCACCCCACACACACACACACACACACACACACACACACACACACACACACACACACACCGGGCAACTAACCGTCTGTCAATAGATAGAAAACAATATCCATATATCCATAGTTCAACTTGGCAAATAGTCCGTATATCACATACAAGTATTTTAGATGGGAAATACTTTCTCAATTCATTGTCGATAGTATCAATTGCATGCCTTTGTGGTATCCTTAATATATTTGTACGATAAATGTAGGTTATATGTAGCGTAGCAATTGGTCACTTGTTCGTGCTATGCTCACAGGTGTACCTACCGGATAGCACTATCGTTAGTGAGTGTTGTATGTATTCTGTAGCATTGTTAATATCGTGTCAGATTGCAAATTTTAGTTTAATAGAATATTTGTACATACATTGTAGTTTATTTAGTCATACAGAATTTAGTAGCATTTACGCGAACACCCCAGACTTCCCAAATTGACTAATTCCTTGAACGTGACGGTAGTGCGTTATGTGTGCGATTAGTGTGCTTGGGAAACATATTAACTTGCTCATGTAGTGATGTACACCTTATGTGGTGGATTGTGTTCTTTTATTTATAAATGTTATTTTGCAAGAGCGTTATTTCCACATAGCGATTTTGATAAGTTATTTTGTCTTTATACTGTGTTCGTCCCAGTGTTGGTGTGTTTATTTTGCAAGTTTTACATTATAATATTAATAATTGCATGGCGTATAACGAGTGTATGCTTAAGTTCACATATTTCACAGTTTAACATAGCATGTTTACTAATTCAATAACAAAACTTCTTTTTTAGTTTGAGAATATAAGTTAATGATTGAACTATTTTGTAAAATTACAGGGATAATATTTACTCTGTAAATTACTAGATTTTAAATTTAACATAAATATAGTTATATTTGTATACGGAATACAGATAACGATAGTGAAATGACCAATTCACATAAAATTGCAGGGCATAGGTATTATATAAATTAAGTAACTCCCCGTTCTTAACATTAATCATCAATTACAAACCCCAATGCACTTGAATACACTAGTGAAAGCATATGGGCCTCCCGGGTTTCGAGCTCGGGACACCACACCCAGAACATAAGCATCTAAACCATTACACCACCAACACATTTAAAGGTTGAGTACACGGTCACAAATAATATCCATTTTCGAATTTTGGATATCGATCTAATCAATCTATCAATCGAATAACAGAGAATAAGCTTACAAAGTAATCTAGGACAATTATTCCGTGATTTGATTAATTTACACATCATTTATCCATATTTATTACCCTAAGGGGGTGGACAAGAAGGGATCTGTTCCATGTTCGTCTATCAGCCGTCACCTGACGCACCTCATCACAGCCAATACCACTTTCACTCACATTCCTCTCAACTCTCTCACTCTACCCTGCCACCTGGCTTTCACATGTTGTTTTTGTATTCATTGTCTCACTCCCCATACCACAAAGCTAGTTAAGTAAAACAATAATGTGTGCAGTAAGTTATGAGTTATATCTCAACCCATTCAGTATTTTAACGCCTTTTTACCATTTTATTCTGAGGATAATTTTGGGGGCTTAGGAAGAATGTCGGATTTAATTACAAATGGAGAGTTTTTACACCTTTCGATCTCAAGAGGTCATTTCTAAGCTGAAAAACATTGTTTAATAACTGCCAGATCGATTTTTGTCACATTATAATTCTTCCCTTAAGCTTTTTATCTTACACACATTCAACATACGATGGCCCCTTTCTTAACCCTCTCCGATATATGACGCGATTTTGAGCCTATTGAGGATACTTTAAAGCCTTTGTTACCATAAGGGGTATTTAGAAACCTTTAGTTTAGTTACTTCAACCTCTGCTGTTGTCTTTGAGTCAGCTGTGGGCAGAAAACTAATTTTGAAGAGGTAATTATACGAGTGAGAGAACTCTATTTCTTATTGCTAATCTGGCAACCTCTGCGTCATGTATGTATGTATATTTATGCTCAGGCCCAATCCCCACCATTCCTATTGTTATTTTTATTTACTATTTTACTCTATTTTATTATTTTATTTTTTTCTTGGGGGTGGCTGACTCAAGACAGAGCAAGAACAGGGAAAACACAAAACACAAGACAGAACAACGAACAAACACAGACAATTTAATTTTCCAGGTTATCAACTGCTCCAAAATGTCAGACCTAAAGGTGGTGTATGTTGCTTCGCAAAAGCTGAAATTGCCCTGGAGGAGGTTACTAGTTTCAATTGTCCCTATTTTGATTATTCTATATACAAATTAATTTCTGCTGGTAAATTTAAATACATATGTTGCATCTACCGTTCCCCAAATACTCCTCCAGAGCAAAGTCTTTTTGATTCTCTGTCCTCACAACTCAGTGTCCTCAACTTAAATGCTTCTTCTGAAATCACTGTGTTGGGTGATTTTAATGTCCATAATGTTGAATGGCTCACTCATTCAGCCAGGACTGATGATGCTGGTCTTGAATGTGAGCTATTTGCAGACTCATTTAATCTCACTCAACTAGTCAACCAACCCACCCGTGTACCAGATAATCCTAATCATAATTCCCACCTACTGGACTAATTTTTAACAACCAATTCAGAGAATTATGATGTTACGAGCATTAAGTCCATAGAATAATGTTATCACAGAATCTATGTAGAGGATTAAAGTGGTGAATCTTGTTCTCTTAGGGGTTTGAGGTACTGATCATATTAAGTCATTTACTGAGTTTTATTATTGAATAGGTGATACATGTAACACATGATTTATTGGTAACAGGATTAAGAGAACATATAATCTAAGAATGTAGTAACGCCCTGGTCGTTTGAGTAAATATATTGTATAAGGTTAAGAGAGCATATAATCTACGAGTGTAGTAACGCCCTGGTCATTTGAGTAGATATATTGTATAGGGTTAAGAGAATATAGAATCTAAAAGTGTCAGAGGTAGTAGCGCCCTGGTCTCTGGGAAGACACAGTAGGGCCCGGTAAAGTTATTTTATTTTGGAGTTTAGTTAAGAATAAATCTCCGTTCTATATAGGAACATAAAGGTTAGATTTATTAATGCCCTGGTCTCTGGAGTAGACACAGCAGGGCCCGTTAAAACTATATTATTTTAGAGACTAGTAACGTGACTTTGGATCGAAGTCGAAGTGAGTCAATATCTGAATAACGGGAATCCAAATAGGTTGTAACGGGAGCTCTAGATTTCCAATGTACAACCTATAGTGGGTCGACGAAAATATTCAATCTCTGTCTTGAACTCATTTTGACCCGAACAAAGAAATAGTTACTAGGGTAGTAGTAGTTTTGTTAAATAAAGTATGCGAACCTCTAAATGACTGTCGAATTATCCCCCACCGCAGTAGTATATTTGGAATAAGAAAATAAGAACTACATTTTGGTGGCAGCGGTGGGATTCTACAAATTGTTTAGATTGAGTATATTTATCTAACAGATCAGACATAATGACGGCAGTATTACCATTCAAATTATGGGAAGAGGGGAAAGAAGAAATTGAGTCATGGATCGAACAGTTAGAATGTCAGTTCACGCTACTTGACGTAGGAGAACACGGAAAGAAGATCGCCTATGGAAAGGCACACTTAGGCAAGGCCCTGAATGATGTAAGAGTACGTCTAGAGGGACTAGTGTCATGGGCAGAAGTTAGGAGTGCCCTAATTGAAGAGTTTGGCTGAAAAACCTCCACAAGGAAGGCCAGAGACAAACTAAAGAGTATGAAACTAGACGGCCAGAACGTGAGAACCCTGAGGAGGGAGATCACGAAAAACGTCAAACTAGCGTACCCCCACATGGACCAAAAGAGTCAGGAAACAGAGATCAGAGAGATTATGATCCAAGCACGTCCTGTGGAAGTTAGAAGGCACTGCATTATCCATGAAGTGACTACCACTTAGGAACTCATGTAGGTGATCAAGAAAATAATGGAGGACAGAGAGTTAAGAGAGGAGAAAAAGAAAGGGGAGGAAGAGAACCCAAACAAAGGGTAGCAGAGAACATTGATCCTATGCTTTATATGCAGACAAACCGGACACCTAGCTAGGAACTGTTCAAACCGTCCCCAAACCCCAACACCTAGATTTAACTCAAGGCCCACACCTCCAAATGATCGACCCCTACCAAGGGTGACAGATCTAACCCAGGGAGGAATGCTTCCAGTAGAATACAGGGAGACAGAAACCCAGCCAAAAATCACAATGCCGGAAGGGGGAGAAAATTTTCCTTTAAACCTCACATAGAATGGCGATATAGTGAGGTCAATATTTTAGAGAGCCAAACGCCTTGTGAAACCATAGTAATACATGGGAAAGCCACAAACCTGTTAATTGATACAGGGGCCAACCGAAGTTGTCTGCTGGAGAATTTTGTGAGGAATAGTCAGAAAGAAATAGGGCCATTAAATCAAACTAATATTCAGTTGTCAGGAGCCGGGGGTCAACCATTGACGATTCTAGGGAGAACTAATACGGTGGTGGTACAATGGAAGGGAATTTAATTCACCACCAATTTTTGTATTCTATCAAGAAAGTCTAATAGCGGAGTCGATGGATATCTGGGAATAGATCTCATGAGTCAGTTGGGAGTAACTATACAGTGCGGGCCGAAAGACACGACGACCAGCCTACGACCTCAAATAGTAGCTACCACAGGGAAACTCTCTATTCCTCCTAGATCTTGGAGAATGATAGAAATTCCTAAATCTCAGGGAATGACTGCCGGGATTTTTTAACATGATGCACAAAATCAAGTGAGGATATCTCCCACCTTTATTACTACCGATCACAGGAAATTAGTTCTGGCTAACTTTGGCAATGACACAATTAGTTATTAAAAAGGGAAACTGTTAGGACAAATTACACCCGCGCAACTTACCACTGTTGGAACTAACGGACCAGTTAACTTACCTGAGGTCCCGAAACAATTAACGTCAGATCAAGCCACTACCTTACATGAATTGCTCTGGACTTACCGAGATGTGTTTGCTCAAAATGAAGGGGACCACGGATCGGCCCGAACCCGACACACCCACGAGATACATACTAAAGGGCCCCCAATTAGACAACCTTATAGGCGACAAAATCCCATTATGAGACAGAAGGAAAAGGAACAAGTAGAGGAGATGATCAAGCAGGGGATAGTAGTAGAATCCTACAGTCCGTGGTCATCTTCAGTAGCCCTGGTAAAAAAAAAAAATGGGTCCACTCGGTTCTGTGTAGATTATAGAAAATTTAATTATGTCACCATCAAAGATGCGCAACCCCTACCTCGTATTGATGACTCGCTAGAATCACTAAATGGATCAACATGGTTTTCTACCCTAGACCTACAAAGTGGACACTGGCAAGTACCGGTTAATTCAGAGGACCAGGAGAAAACTGTATTTGCCACGAGCGAGGGCAAACTCTATCAATTCATGGTCTTGCCCTTCGGAGTTTGTAATGGACTAGCCAGTTTTACTAGGGTCATGGACGAAGTACTGAGGGGATTAACGAGGAGAACATGCTTAGCTTACCTGGATGATATTATAATTTTGTCAAATAGTTGGGAAGAACATATCCATCGATTACAAGAAGTATTAGAGAGGATCAGGAGGGCGGGACTTAAATTAAAGCCTTCCAAATGTCAATTAGAAGCCAGCGAGGTGGCATACCTAGGGCATGTAGTTTCAAGGAAAGGTTTCCAACCTGACCCTATTAAAGTGTAATCTATTGCAGAAAATTCACCCCTTTCCACTGTCAAGGAGATCCGAGCATTTCTGGGAGTGGGGTCCTATTATCAGAGGTTCATACCAAACTTCTCTAAAATTGCTCGACCCATGACTAAGAGACTCGAAAAAGGGAGGACATTTGACTGGGATCAGAGTTGCCAGATAGCTTTCGATCAACTGAAACAAAAATTAACCTCTAACTCCAGAGTTTGCCATCCAGATTTTACCAAGCCGTTTCAACTATACACCGATGCTTCCGATGAAGGGCTAGGGGCCGTACTAGCCCAGAAAGTGGATGGGAAAGAAGGCATAGTAGCGTGCGCTAGCCGGACGCTGAATAAGGGTGAAAGGAATTACAGCGTTACTAAAAAGGAATGCCTGGCTCTAGTCTGAGCTGTACAATATTTCCGTCCATATTTAGCCGGAGTTCATTTCGAAGTTATCACGGACCACTATAGTTTGCAATGGCTTAGGAAGATGACAACGGAAGACGGATTGTTTGTTAGGTGGAAGGGGATCCTGGAAGAATACTCCTTTGAAGTTAGACATAGATCGGGTAAATTACACACCAATGCCGATGGTCTATCTTGATTATCGGTAACACCAGTCCAGCACACTCAACCTAACAAGGAACAGAATGATCCTGTGTATGGAGACAAAGTAAAATTTTCTGAGGGAGCCAGGAGGGATTCTAAGGACCGGGTGGTATTAGATTATCTGGAGGTTAAACACATGGTCCAAATCCTCCACGGACAAGAGGGAAGGGGGGCTCATTTGGGTAAGTCTAGAGTGTTGAAACAGTTTAACGAAAGGTACTGGACCTCGCGAGCCGACCAAATTGTTAAGGAAGTTATCCAAAATTGTTTGGGATGTCAAAGGGGGAAATATGGACGGGGACCTAAACAGTCGCCTGGACACATTACGGCAGGTAAACCGTGGGAAAAGTTATCTGTAGACATTATGGGACTTCTACCCAGACAGACGAGCAAAAGGTACATCTTAACCTGTGTCGACGTCTTTTCAAAGTATATGACTGCTTGTGCCATTTCAGACTGTGACGTTAACCACTCCGTTAGAACCGCATGGCTTGTCCTACAGTGACTCGCTAGGATCGCCAGGACAGTGGATGTGGCTACAGTTGATTTATTATTGTGTGCTTTATTTCATATGAAAGCACGTGTCATGGGCAGTCCAGAAAGGCTCTTTGTTTTCGCTGTTACGAACTGGCACTCGGGTACACAAGGGGTCTCAATCAGGACTCGAATACGGCTCGCTGCCACAACGGAAACACACGATCCCAACCCCTGAGTACTGCCAGCCGAACAAAAAACACCAATACCCTCCAGAGTTCAATCTGCTATAACGGGGTATACAAGAACTCGGTACTAGTGTTCAACAACAGACTAATAAAGAGACAGGAATTATCTAGTCTGGTCAACAATCAAACAATGAAGTAAGACACAACAACACCAAAGAATAGTGTTGGCCGAAGCCGAAGTAATCCACCCTTGACTATGAACTTAAGAAGTCCTCCACCCTCTACTTCGGATCGGCACTATTACGTTACGTTAATTAATAGTCCTTAACACCTTACGAGCGGCCTATGCGGTTTATTTATATGTACCGCACAGCGGGGTGTTTTTAGCCAAAATAGGGCTGTTTACGTGATCATTTTCATGCCTAAATAAGACCCAGAACGTAAAACAAGTACCTATCCCTGAAAGGGCATAAACAGAGCTTTCGAATGACACCATAACGATCCTTGTATGATGGATAGTTTTCTTGCAATAACCGTGCAACGCGAGTGCAAAAAGCAGGTAATTCGGTACTTTCGGTACATAATTGAGTATGTAGCGAGTGAGAGAGGGAGGAGGGAGCTGAGATTTGTGTCAGTAGGTTCGCCGCGGTGGTCTGGAGCAGTCATACGCTCGCTAGTCTCCTGCCACCACTTGTCTCTCTCTCTCAGCCACATTACGTGCTGAAATTGCCACTCGACCTATGTCGAGCGCCGCCACATAGTCCAGCTTTTTTTAACTCGACTTATGTTGCTCGCCGCTAATTAAGGGTTAAGCATCGAGCAAAGAATCTTCTGAAAAAAGTTAGATGCTTCTCGGATGCTCGTAAGAAGTACGTATCGGATTTTGAACAGTAATTCAATAAGCAAAAACACTGGCAATTAAATACTATTAACACCTTACGAGCGGCCTATGCGGTTTATTTATGTGTACCGCCCAGCGGGGTGTTTTTAGCCAAAATAGGGCTGTTTACGTGATCATTTTCATGCCTAAATAAGACCCAGAACGTAAAACAAGTATCTATCCCTGAAAGGGCATAAACAGAGCTTTCGAATGACACCATAACGATCCTTGTATGATGGATAGTTTTCTTGCAATAACCGTGCAACGCGAGTGCAAAAAGCAGGTAATTCGGTACTTTCGGTACATAATTGAGTATGTAGCGAGTGAGAGAGGAGGGAGCTGAGATTTGTGTCAGTAGGTTCGCCGCGGTGGTCTGGAGCAGTCATACGCTCGCTAGTCTCCTGCCACCACTTGTCTCTCTCTCTCAGCCACATTACGTGCTGAAATTGCCACTCGAGTTATGTCGAGCGCCGCCACATAGTCCAGCTTTATTTAACTCGACTTAAGTGGTGGGCCGCTTTTTAAGGGTTAAAGGCTTAAATTGGCATAAGAATAATTAAAAGAATATGCAATAGTAAATGACAAACATTAAAAAGAAGTACTCCGCAAATGCAACGGCAATAGCCTGCTCGGATTGTGCTCGTGGGCCACTAATCACTAAAGTAGCCAAGCTTGCAACACATGAAATCAATAGTGCATAAACAATATCATACATAAGGAAAGCTTCAATACTATTCTGTATCTACTAATCGAGTAAAGTCTAGCTGGGGTACTGTGGGCAAAAGGTAGCAGTGACTGAGCAAAAACGGCTTGTAGCCTAGCGAAGTCCTCACGACTGTTTAACCCTCCTCTAGCGGGTGCTCTGTGGCCGTTTTGGGCCTTTCCGGGCCGTTCTGACTGCTATATCAACCATCAGTATCAAAGGAACTGTATTGCGCCGAAAACTAGGTGGAAATCGCTACACAATGACGCCACATACAGCTACGTAGCACTCGTGGAGCACTGACAGTGTTACCTCGAAGATGGAAGTTTAGCTGATTTTGCTAACCTTGCTCACTTTTAGCGAACTATTGGTTACACTGTCATCCTCACGAGCGGTGGGGGAACTGGAGTTAGTGTGGGCCGGGAGGCCACAGATGTCGGACGTATGGATCATTACTATCCCACCCATTTTCACTCGATTTCAACCCTTTTTTCACCCGTTTTTTGCCAGTTTTTTCAACTCGACTTATGTTGCGAGCCGCTCTTTAAGGGTTAAAGTATTACGTTAAAACTAACAAGTGCACTTTGAGAAATCCAGATCCCTTGTATCTGGTTTTCTCCCGGCTCCTTGACAAAGTAAAAACAAACTGTTAATAAAATACAGGGTGGTTAGGCTCTTGCCCTCACGCACTGTAAATTATTAACTCAACACAGTCAGCCGCGAAGACAACCTAGGCTTCACTGAACCGAAACGAGTATGCAGGTTTATTGCTTAACCACTGCATCAAACAACAACTCGTAACACAGAAAAGCATTACCCCAGTCTAGCATTACCTAGACTAGCAGAAAACAGGAATAATAATAATAACACACAGGGAAATGCATATACAAGTGCAACAAACATAAATCAATACTATTCTAAGTCAACCCTTCCAAAATAGGCTATCTAATAGGCAAGTATCTCGTGAGAACTCAAGCGATAATACGTTGGCTGACTAGCTCTGCACCAACGGGACCATGGAAGTTAAAAAAGGCAGGGAAAAGAGGAGATAAGAATGTAAGGTAGTAGAGAAAGTTCCCATCAGTCAGAAGAATATATATAGTTAGCAAGGGAAATGAGAAGTCGCTCTGCCTAATGAGTTCTGATGAAAAAATGGCTAGACTTCCCTTTTATACCCGGCCCTCTAGTGAGCCCAACGTGAACTACTAAGGACCGCCCACTGACAACCATTACGTAATTTCTCTCTCTCCTCTGGGATAGACAAAGGCTCCCCTAGCACTGAGGGAGGGAGGAATGGGAGTGAGTTAGGCCCACCTCCCGCCTGGCGCACCCACTGACCCCCAACTGTGGCTGTTTCTCTTCCCATTATTACAAATAAGTTTTATACACAATATTATAACTAATGATATAAAATAGAACTCGTTGACTCAGATGAAAACAAAATACATATTCATAATACTTATAGTACAATGGCTCACATGAACTAAGTTAGGAAACTCTACATAGACTACAGCCAAAGTTCCTGCCCTGACGATCCTAGCGAGAGTGGGGCATGACTAGGCGTTCTGTACAGCATGCTCACACGTGGACATGCGTCACATTGCCCATGTCAAGGCTTTATATATTTAATTGCAAAGTATATGTTTTATCATTAAGTAGTAATGATAGGATTTGAGAGAGAGAGTAGAACAGAGTGTGGGGAGGCACGCAGTGTTTTTTGCCATGCTCGATGACGTCACGGCTGGCTCGCCTCTTGGGGATTGGTTGGAGGAGTTTTTTACCATGCTTGGTGACGTCATGGTTGGTTGGCCTCTTTGGGATTGGCTGGAGGACTTGTTACCGCTTTGCTTACGCGGTGCGAGCTAGTGCTAGTATATATACAGCTCTCTTGCCACTCTCTCCCTCAGATCTGGTTTCTAGAACGCATCCCTCTTATCCCTTTGATATCTGTCCCCCACCTCTGCACCTGAGAACCTTTTCCTCTGCCTATCTCTCTCATTTTCCATATCTTTCACCACCTTTTATTAATATTATACCCCCTCCGGTTAACTCTGCATCATCAGCTTCATGCTGGCCAGTTGTATTAACCCATTTATGTTTACTTGTTAAGATAAGTTGATCACTAAGCATTGGTTGGCATTCATATTGTTCAGTACTGCTTCCTGTAATTATTAGTGTTCTGCTGGATTAGATAATGCTAGACTAGGAGTCTGATATTATAAGGTATTGTTTCCGATGGGTGCTGGCTTTAGTTAAAAGCTGCACGACATACCTGAGAACTGAAGTTGATTGGGTAAATTCTAGTCTGTGTGCCATTGAGAGTAGAGTATGCACGAATGAGGGCTTTTTGCCTATACCATTCTGCACTGTTCTAAGCTCGGTTGTTTGTCTTTGAGGTACGCCAGGAGAACGCTTAATACTTCGGTATTAAGGTTTCTCAAGAGAGCTACCCTTCACTATAACGTAATACTTGACGCACAGACTTGAGATTTGCACTAGGCTATGCGGCATGCCATGAGCACCAGTATCTCGTATCATTGACTCTAGCTAGACTTTATCAGTCATAGTAGACATTAAGTATATTAAACCAATTACTCTTATTATGCATACCCGTTTATGATTACACAAGCATTTCGCAGCCTAGTTTGATGTATTGAGACACAAACAACTTAGGCTCTTTTTGTTGATAGGAATACTGCATTGTCGTGGCGATTATTATTATTGTTGTAGCGGTTAGGATATTCTTGGCTCCGACTGCATTATATATCCTGCCTTTTTGTGTGCATAGCCTGCACGGGCATTGTTCCGCTGCCTGCCTTTTTGGGTTCCATTTCCGATTCGAGCATCTTGATAGCATCTAACATTTAAAGAAGATTCCTTGTTGGTGTTGAAGGACTTTAGTGCACTTTCTTTTATGCAGGAGTGCCTGACATTTATTGATTAAAGTAACGTAAGCTGTAACTTCTCTTACCACCTTACATTGCATACCATAACCAAGTACCTTCGGTTATAGGTAGTAATAGGCTGTTTTCACATAACATTAAGCCTAGAGTAGACGCACATAATTGAGAGTTTGATAACCTATTATTGCATATAGAACTCTGTAGAGTATTTGTGTTCTTTGTTCACTGGGAATATACATCAGAGGTTGGATCTAGCGCTTTCCGTTGTAGCATTTATGCCATTACTAGTCCAATGAATAAGAGCCCTGATATATTTAAACCTCAGTCGTAACAAATGGCGACCTTACCTAGGATTTGGTGAACCTACATTTATTAGCAGGGAACATTTGTTGTTTTGGGGAATATTTTGCGGGGATCAGCAAGAATAATTTGTTTTTGCAACATAGTATAGCCCTTGAGTATTTCCGAGAATTTTTGTGTGTATATTGAGGTATAAGAGTTTGGGGTACTTCTTTTCGGAATATTGAGGTGAGAAATTTTTGTGAGCATCATGTCTTATACCGGATCAGAGGAGAATGGAGACACAGTATGTAATGTCGAAACTGAGGAACAGCAGCATGATGAAAGGGTTAATCAGGTGAACTGTGAGGAGGATGCTAGGATATTTTTGCAATGGCCTGTTACTGCCGAGCGGTTAGAGGGTATGGATCGGTACGGTCTTCAATGCCTGGCCACAGCTATCGGTCATGCGGGTACTAGCAGCATGACCAGGGATAACTTGATAACGTGTGTACTGGGCAGGGTGACTGGTGAGCGAGATGGGTTGAGTGCTCAGAGCCCTTCGGCCATGCTTCCCCTACACTCGACTCCCAGCCATCCCAGTGGTTTGCCGACCCCGGGTATGCTTCCACAGTTGGGTGGTGACTGGCAGGGTGGGTTGCCCCTGGGGGGACCACCGGTAATTTCAAACATTGTAGCACCTCCACCTCCTCAAGGGTTAACTCCAGAATTATTGTATCAGCTCGAATTAGCTAAGATTCAACAGCAACAAAGGGCATGTGAGCTTCAGCACCAACAAAGGGCATGTGAGCTTCAGCAGCAATTAGAATTAGCTAAGATAGAAGAGAGAAAAAGTCACCAGCACATAGAGCTAGCAAAAATCCAAGCTGATTTAGAGTCGACTAGGTACTGTGCCGACAGGGACGTAGAGAAGTCGCGGGTAGAGGCAACGGGACAGCGACTTGGGGCTGGTAACCGTGTTCATGATCAATCTCTCTCGCACTTATTGAAACTGGTTCCGGTGTTTGATGAGAGTGGTGTAACAGAATTTTTCGCACGCTTTGAGAAGAAGTGCCAGGAACACCAGTGGCCAGAGAATAAATGGGCAGCACTTGTATCCTCTAGATTAATAGGCAAGGGTCTTAAAGCCTACGATGCGTTACCTTTGGAGTCATGTATTGTGTATGAGGATCTCAAGGATGCTGTCCTGAGGGCTTACGAACTGCAACCAGAAACGTACCGTTTGAAGTTCCGGGGTGTAACTAAGGGAAGAGATAGCACCTTTTTGGAACATGCCCGGGACTTGTCCGATGCTATGGGGAACTGGCTCCGATCTGAGAAGGTAACAACATTTGATGGAATTAAGCAGTTAATGATGTTGGAGCAGTTCTTTAAGAGCACGGGCAGTGATCTAACTTTGAACTTAAAGGAGAAAAACCCAAGAACTCTAGTCGAAGCAGCATAAATGGCTGATCGACGGCTGTCGTTGATTCGGGGTTGCGGGTCCTCACAGAAGTACGATGTAAGTGCTAAGGACCGTTATCCTCCCCCTCCCCGTAGCAATGACACATTTAAACAAAAGAGCCATGAAACTAAAACTGAATCCAAACCTTACACCACACCATATAAGAAAAGTCATGGGCCTTTTACATCACATATAAGCCGAAACCGATATTTATGTGTTTTAGTTGCCACCAGGAGGGTCATAAAGCAAATGAGTGCCCTAGTCGACCTCCTCCGGCAGCCGTGTCTTTTGCTCACGGCATTGGAGTGTTCAAGAGGACATCGGAGTTTGTTAGAGGCAATTCTTCCGAGGTAAATACACTGCCAGTGCAGAAGGATCCGGAAGGCTTATTCCCTGTCCTGGATGCCTTTAGTGACCACAGGGGACTCGGTTGTGTGGAGTGGGGGGGTAGAAGACATGAGGTGAGAATTTTGCGTGACACTGGGGCATTGCAAACATTGTTGATGAATTTCACTGGTAAACCTGTAAATACGGCGCGGGTGGTTGTGGTTCAGGGGGTTAATGCAACAAGGTCATACCCACTTGTAAGAATGAAGATGGAAGTTGATGGTGTGACTCGTGACCTGGATGTAGGAATTGTGGAGAAGTTACCTGTTGGGGGCATCGACCTCCTTCTCGGCAACGACTTTGCGGGGCCTACTTCTGAGGCTCCACCCTTAGTTGTTGCCGACAAGCCGGCCGACGTGAGTAGGGAGGAGCAGGAGTGGGTTGAGAAGTGTCCGGTGCAACCTATGGCGTGTGTTGTCACCAGATCTCTTGCATCCAGGGAGTCACATTCTGGTCAACAGTTTTTAGACAAGCGGAGGAAAGGTACCGAGAATGGGTTGAAAGTTGATGCGGTTGAGAGTTTAGTATCAACGGACATTCTCGGGGACTCATTATTAGGACCGATTTTCGAGTCTGGAGAAGACCCATTAACTGTTACTAAGAAGGCAGAGGATGGGCTTAAAAAGACGAAGAGACAGCAACGGGAAGCTAAATTCAATGTAGGAGGGGGGCATGAGTTGTTTCGCAAACACTTAGATAAGCTTGCTCCTTCGGACATTCGTAAATTGCAATTAGAAGACCCGGAGGTTCTTGAATGTGGTACCGGTGCTGTCGAGTTGGAGGAGGACAGTGATGCACAGTCGGGAGATTTTTACAAGTACCCCCTGACCATCATGGAGGTAGCAACAAGGTACCCTGACGCGTACACTACGAGAAATGGGTCAGCGAAGACGGTGGTCCGGAACTTGCTAGTGTATTTTTCCCGGTATGGTTACCCGCAGGGGATTCAGTCAGACCAAGGATCCAACTTCACTTCTAACCTCTTTGTTCAAGCAATGCCGCAGCATGGGATTGTTACGGTTGTGTCATCTGCGTATCATCTGGAGAGCCAGGGTGTGTTGGAGCGATGGCACTCAGCCTTGAAATCTGTGCTTCGTTGTTGTTGCTTTGAGAGTGGGAAAGGTTGGGATCTTGGCCTGCCATATGTTTTATTTGCTGCACGGGCGGTACCTGGGGAAAGTTTGGGATTCAGCCCTAATGAGCTCGTCTTTGGACACTGTGTCAGAGGGCCTCTCCATATGGTTAAAGAAAGATGGGAGGGCGCAGAAAAACCTTGTTCTATGCTCAAGTATGTCCTTGACAGTCGAGAACGGATGTTGCGCAGTCTGGAGTTGGCTGGCCGTAATTTGACTAGCTCTCAGGCCCTCATGAAGGACAGGTACGACCTCAAGGTTAAACTCAGGGAGTTTCACGTGGGTCAGGAGGTGTTGATTCTACTGCCCCTTGTAGGTCATCCCTTATCCGCGAAGTACACTGGTCCTTATAGGGTGGTTGAGAGGCTTTCGGACCTGGATTGCTTGGTGGCCGCTCCAGACAGACGTAAGCACAGTCAGTTATGTCACGTTAATCTCATGAAGGAGTATGGGAGGCACCCCCCTGAGCCTCTCACTGTGCCTGTGATGACGTTTAGCAGTCAAGGTGGAGAAGGAGAACGGGACAGTCAAGCTCAGGTGGATGATAACTGGAAGGATAAGAAAGTCAAATGGGCGCCTGAGTGTGAGAAGGCGTTTAGAGTAGTAAAACACCTGTTGTGCACTCACCCGATCCTCAGGGCCCCTGAATTTAGCCTACCTTTCCAACTAGCAACGGATGCTAGTGGTGTGGGGGCTGGAGCCGTCCTTATGGAAAAGGACGATGATGGGCTGGAACATCCTGTTAGTTTCTGCTCGGAGAAGTTCAATTCAGCCCAGGGAAGCTGCTCTGTTGTCGAGAGGGAGCTGCTGGGAGTTGTGCTTGCACTGAGGCATTTCGAGGTCTATGTTCCAGCCTATGGTCCGGTCATTGTAGTCTACACAGATCATCACCCTCTTAAGTTCTTGGACCAGTTTCACAGTCGGAATATGAGGTTGACCGGGTGGTCGCTGGTGTTACGGGAGTATAGCCTGGACATACGCCATATTGCCGTTTGTGACAACGTGGTTGCAGATTGTCTTTCAAGGGTATATGATCCTGGGAAGATTGACACAGGGGTAGCCTCCTGGTTTAGTTTGAATAGTATTTTGCGCTTGGTGCTTGTTGGCTCGCGGTTGTAGCCCAGCGTATTGGGTCGTAAAGCAGGAGTTGAGCGTTTGGTATAGAAGAAAAAACTAGGTTTGCCCCTATAGTGCAGCCGAAATAAACAAATTAAAACATAAAAATCAAATAAAAACTCTTTCTTTGATAGTTGAATTTTTTCAGTATGTTATAGCAGTAATTCTGAGTTGCACTCCTCTCAGAATGCTGGGCTAGAGAAGCTCACTCTTGAGGAGCATAACTACATAATTATGATTTAACCTATTGTGTTGGGGAGGGTTATAATTTTGTAAAATGTTTTGTTGAGAACTGTGCCAGATATTTTACTGCGGCTGGGTGATGGGAAGTAGAGATGTAGCATGGGTTCTAACCATCAGATTTTTTTTGAGCTTTGGGCCTCTGAGAAAAATCTTGGGGGGAGGGTGTGACGTTAACCACTCCATTAGAACCGCATGGCTTGTCCTACAGTGACTCACTAGGATCGCCAGGGCAGTTGATGTGGCTACAGTTGATGTATTATTGTGTGCTTTATTTCATATGAAAACTTGTGTCATGGGCAGTCCAGAAAGGCTCTTTGTTTTCGCCCATGTCAAGGCTTTATATATTTAATTGCAAAGTATATGTTTTATCATTAAGTAGTAATGATAGGATTTGAGAGAGAGAGAGAGACAGTAGCACAGAGTGTGGGGAGGCGCGCAGTGTTTTTTTCCATGCTCGATGACATCACGGCTGGCTCGCCTCTTGGGGATTGGTTGGAGGAGTTTTTTAACCATGCTTGGTGACGTCATGGTTGGTTGGCCTCTTTGGGATTGGCTGGAGGACTTGTTACCGCTTTGCTTACGCGGTGCGAGCTAGTGCTAGTATATATACAGCTCTCTTGCCACTCTCTCCCTCAGATCTGGTTTCTAGAACGCATCCCTCTTATCCCTTTGATATCTGTCCCCCATCTCTGCACCTGAGAACCTATTCCTCTGCCTATCTCTCTCATATTCCATATCTTTCACCACCTTTTATTAATATTATACCCCCTCTGGTTAACTCTGCATAATCAGCTTCATGCTGGCCAGTTGTATTGTGTGTTAAGGTCTTATATAACCCATGTATGTTTAGTTGTTAAGATAAGTTGACACGAAGCATTCGTTGGCATTCATATTGTTCAGTACTGCTTCCTGTAATTATTAGTGTTCTGCTGGATTAGATAATGCTAGACTAGAAGTCTGATATTATAAGGTATTGTTTCCAATGGGTGCTGGCTTTAGTTAAAAGCTGCACGACATACCTGAAAACTGGAGTTGATTGGGTAAATTCTAGTCTGTGTGCCATTGAGAGTAGAGCATGCACGAATGAGGGCTTTTTGCCTATACCATTCTGCACTGTTCTAAGCTCGGTTGTTTGTCTTTGAGGTACGCCAGGAGAACGCTTAATACTTCGGTATTAAGGTTTCTCAGGAGAGCTACCCTTCACTATAACGTAATACTTGACGCACAGACTTGAGATTTGCACTAGGCTATGCGGCATGCCATGCGCACCAGTATCTCGTATCATTGACTCTAGCTAGACTTTATCAGTCATAGTAGACATTAAGTATATTAAACCAATTACTCTTATTATGCATACCCGTTTATGATTACACAAGCATTTCGCAGCCTAGTTTGATGTATTGAGACACAAACGACTTAGGCTCTTTTTGTTGATAGGAATACTGCATTGTCGTGGCGATTATTATTATTGTTGTTGCGGTTAGGATATTCTTGGCTCCGACTGCATTATATATCCTGCCTTTTTGTGTGCATAGCCTGCACGAGCATTGTTCCGCTGCCTGCCTTTTTGGGTTCCATTTCCGATTCGAGCATCTTGATAGCATCTAACATTTAAAGAAGATTCCTTGTTGGTGTTGAAGGACTTTAGTGCACTTTCTTTTATGCAGGAGTGCCTGACATTTATTGATTAAAGTAACGTAAGCTGTAACTTCTCTTACCACCTTACATTGCATACCATAACCAAGTACCTTCGGTTATAGGTAGTAATAGGCTGTTTTCACATAACATTAAGCCTAGAGTAGAAGCACATTTATTGAGAGTTTGATAACCTATTATTGCATATAGAACTCTGGAGAGTATTTGTGTTCTTTGTTCACTGGGAATATACATCAGAGGTTGGATCTAGCGCTCTCCGTTGTAGCATTTATGCCATTACTAGTCCAATGAATAAGAGCCCTGATATATTTAAACCTCAGTCATCACAAGACAAGAAAGCTGAAACAGTGGCTAGGGTTATTTTGGAAAAGGTAATTTTTGTATATGGCACCCCTGGATGCATTCTGAGTGATAGGGGAAAAGAATTTAATTATGAAATCTGGCAACACTTGGGAGATACCTTGGGCTACCAGATTCAACATACCTCCCCGTATTATCCCCAGGGGAACGCTGTATGTGAAAGGAACCATAGGGAACTAGTGAATTGTGTACGGGCTAGTCTGAGCTCACAAGGGGAAGAGATATTCCGAGGTTGGCCCGAACTTCTGCCAGAGATTGTAGGGGATAAATACTACTGTTTGTAGAACTACTGGATATTCCCCCTAGGAGATTATTTTTGGAATCACTCCGAAACTGCCTCAGGAACGACTACTACCTTACCCCGTTCATTCCACCAAATACTCACAACCAGAACATTATCTGAGGAAGCAAGGGGAGCGACGGCAACAAGTTCATGACCATGTTACACAGCAACAGCCCAAGAAACTTGCCCTAAATAATCCATATTACCGAGGGGAATATATTCTGGTAAAGAGACATGATCCCACCCGAGCTGGTAAGCTGGAAGAGAAATACGAGGGTCCCTTCCGGGTTGGTGAGATAAACAGGCCATACCAAGTGTTGTACTTGCATCATGGAGGTTATGTGTTGGCTACCCATATCCGTCAAACCAAACGATATGAGGTATTTTGCCACCAGACCTGAGCGAGTGGAGTAGTGCGGAAGAAAGTGAGGAGGAGATAGAGACTGGGGCAGATAACCCTAATACACGCTTCACTAGATGCCACACTGAAGGTCCCAATTTGAGAAGGAATTATGCTGAGGACTCTCCGTTCTGGTGTTCTTCTAATCACAAACCAAACGAGAGTCTTTCTGGGTCCGGGCAAGAGGAGGATGGGGGAGACGAAGCAACTATGACAAGTGGGGAGGGAGATGACTGTGAACGTACTAATGATGATAAGTCTACGGTGCCCGAAAGCGAAGTTTCAGACCTCACGAGAGATTTCAATAAGACCTTAAGTAGTGAGGAAGAGTGTTTCCGAGCAGAAGTAAAGGAAAAAGACGTATTTCTGGAGGATAAAAACCCACTTGGCTCTCCTTCGACTAAATTAAAGGAGTCACAAAAGAACCGAACGACTAATTCCCCGGGTAAGAGTCCAGCCAATTTATCTAAGCCAATGGGCCCCACAGAAACAATTACCCGCAGTGGCAGAATTAGCCGTCCACCAATCAGGTATCCGGACGAGGGTATAAATAGGACCCCCGAGGTGCGTGCCTGCCAGTTGAAAGGCACCATGCCTAAACCAACTGACCCTCATTACCGGCTCCGCCGCCTAATAGCCCTGGTCGATGGAAAAGGACAGAGAGTGCAAACTACCCGAACATTCAAGCAACTCCTCAGTCAACCGGGGCAAGTCCTATTGACCAAAACTACGGTTGGGAATCAAAATCCAGCACTACAGTTACACAGATGTATTTGTGAACATAGTGGACTGGTGGATTGGCAGGGTGATGCTAGGGATTTCAAAGGAACAGTATTACGGCGATCAGGAGCTCGCCTTAATTTAGTAGGGAGTGATAAGGTAAAAAGGCCATCCGCCAATCACCGCGCTCCCTTTAACCTTCCCTTTAAGCCAGCTGAGTTTAACATTCCGGGCCCACCAAGTAAACATGCCACGCCCTCCCGGCCGACCAATCAGAAGCCTTCATTTTTTAATCTGACGGCTACACGTACCGCTTCGCATTTAAACTCGCTCTCGCTCTCTTCGCAGGCCGTTTCCTCTGGTTGCCATGGGTCTAATGCATCAGTGCCAGCCCTATACTCCCGTAAGCCACTAAAAGACATTCGCAACCAGCTTCCAGGAATGTATTACGAAGAGAGAAGAGTGGAGACGAAAGGTAGGAATATTCAAAGCGAGCAGCCAGAATGTTGCACGGCCGAGCGGACCGCTCAACCAATCACAGCACCGGAGATCGGGAGGCGGGACTATATCAAGGGGAATGGGGAGGTTGCCGGGGTCATTCACCTCTCGGGTGCCACTGGGCTAACTTCTTGCACCCCACATTCTCTCTCTCGCTTGGGCACTAAAGGGAGCTCGGATCCACTTATTCCAGCCTCCCAGCCCTCATCACTTGTTCCAGTAAAGCCCACCTCGGGTCTAGCATCGCTCTCCCCTACTAGGCGAATACACCTTCAGTATCCGGCCGACTGCCGTCACATCGCTGGCTTGCATACCTACAGCCAAGCGGTTCAAGAGGGACGGCAGATAGGAGATGGGAGCGAAGATTTCCAGTTAAGCTATTGGCCAGCTCTGAGGTAGTGAGATTGTTCCAGTAAACACCTAGCAGTACTACATAGTTTTTTAAAGGACCCGTATTGGGCCCGAACCAGAATTAAAGAAAAAGAGAAAAAGCTTGACTAACCCAGTGGTTCCATACATAATAATTGATGTGTTCTTATAGTTTTATTATTGAATAGGTGATACATGTAACATATGATTTATTGGTAACAGGGTTAAGAGAACATATAATCTAAGAGTTTAGTAACGCCCTAGTCGTTTGAGTAGATATAATATTTTATAGGGTTAAGATAATATAGAATTTAAAAGTGTCAGAGGTAGTAGCGCCCTGATCTCTGGGAAGACACAGTAGGGCCCGGTAAAGTTATCTTATTTTGGAGTTTACTTAAGAATAAATCTCTTGTTCTATATAGGGACATAAAGGTTAGATTTATTAATGCCCTGGTGTCTGGAGTAGACACAGCAGGGCCCGGTAAAACTATATTATTTTAGAGACTAGTAACGTGACTTTGGATTGAAGTCGAAGTGAGTCAATACCTGAATAGCGGGAATCCAAATAGGTTGTAACGGGAGCTCTAGAGTTCCAATGTACAACCTATAGTGGGTCGACGAAAATATTCAATCTGTGTCTTGAACTCATTTCGACCTGAAGAGAGAAATAGTTACTAGGGTAGTAGTAAGTTTTGTTAAATAAAGTATACGAACCTCTAAATGACTGTCGAATTATCCCCCACCGTAGTAGTATATTTGGAATAAGAAAATAAGTACTACATACACTTTTAGTAAAACACTTATATTTTTGCATCACACCGTTCAAATTAATTTCTTTGTTTCACTACATAATTAACCTATCCACGGCGAGATACCGATTTGTTAAACGTCGTGCGGGGCTAAGCTATTCCCTTAATTTCTGAAAAAAATCGTCATTATCCGATAAATATCGTTATTACTTATTCATATGCGCCTATTTTATGTTTTATATGAAGATAGTTACATGTTACATCAATAAAACAAGTGGGAATAGTATTTGGGGGGGTGAAAAACACAAAATATTGCCGAGCGGTTCATTCATGGAGTTGACAGAGAGCGAGACTGCACCCTCCCGTCATGAGCTCTCGAGCAAGACTGAAGACAGTGAGGCATAGTCTCTCTCTCTCTCTCTCTCCTCCCTCCACACCCCTCCCTTTCGACCTTGAAACCGGGTAGGGAGTTTTGGCGCCATAAATAAGCCGATAATCACAGGAATAAGAGGAAAAATAGGTGATAATTGAGAGAGGGGGTGGGGGGGGAAGAGGGGAAGGGGGGTATTTAGACACATGTGGAGGAATTTTAGAATGTAAAGAGAGGAATTATCTCACATATTCACACATTCCATTGTTTTGAGTGACAGTGGGATGTTTGGAAAGGATTTTTTTAGGCCATGGTTCATATGAGGACGGTCGCCCTCCTAGGGTTCAGACTCATATGAGTACGCTGGCCGTTCCTGGTTTAATATTCTCACGGCTAATTTATGGAACTAATTTATGTCATCCCCCTTCAATTAATATAAACATTTTGTATTTCGGAGGAGCAATATATAGAAACAAAGGAACCACACGACTCTCTCTCTGTGACTGAGTATATCTGTTTGTTTACAGTATAAATATATATATATATATATATATATATATATATATATATATATATATATATATATATATATTTATATATATATATTTTCTTTAATACATACGAGGTTGAAAGAAATGGCAATTTCTGCGTTGGAAATTTTATTATTCAAAGTTTCCAGGTCTCTGATGAGTTTTCGCTGGGTGGCAGGAAGTAGATGAAGGAGATGAGCAAAATTCATGGTGGTACAGGGTTACATAAATGTAAATGATGATACAGGATATACGACGCGTTTCACTGGACAACCAGCATTATCAAGTAAGGATGGAATGATATAAAAGGTAAACAGGAAGGGTATATATAGAGGGTGGAGGATCAGAGGAGGCGAAAAACAAGGGGCAAAAATCTACTATTGGTGGAGGGGGATTCTGGAAAAGAGAAAGGGGGAACCGCTTCACGCATGCGCACTGGATGCGGGATGGTGGTCGGTTGGTGGGGTCGAAGCTGATTGGCTGCGTGTCGAGGGGCGTGGCCTGAGTTGTGTGGCGCCTGCGGAAGACGAATCTGAAGGAGGTAGCGCGGGGGGCTGCATCAAGGGCACCGGGGGGCGAGGGGGTGTGTTAGGTCCTGTAGGAAAGTGCCTTTTGGCAGAAGGAAGGATCTGAAGGTCCAGAGTTTGGTTGTTGATGTTGGGATGTAAGGCTTGGATATATAAAGCTTCGAGTATAGGTAATCTCCTTGGGTCACTTTCATTATCGAGTATGGTGGTGTGTTTCTCTAACTCGTTGCGTGTGAGGTGAGGGTGGTTAGGGGTGAGATAGTGGTCTTTGATGGCTCCAGCCTGAAGGTGAAGAGTTAGCCGACGTGAAAGACGAGTCTGCATCATACCAATATAGGAATGAGGTCCACAGTCCTCATAATTACAGGTATGTTGGTAAATGACGTGATCGTCAGTCATCGGGCTCTTTATCTTGGTGGAGGCAGGTTTGTTGCGGAGAACGAGGTTGGAGGGCTTGGGGGATTTGTAATAAATTATTAATTTGATTTTGTTTTCCGGGTTGGTTGGGTGGACATGCTTGGAGAATATTTCTTTTAAGACGGCCTCGTCATTTTTGTGTTCAGAGGACATGTAATTGCGGTAGAAGATCTTAATTTCATTGGGGGGGTCAATGTTGGGAGGGCTTTGGGTGTACCATTTTTCAAGATGGTGGTTGATGGTGCTGGAGATGTCGGAGTTGGAGTATCCGTTATTTACTAAAACTTGGGATAGTCTTTCTAGTTCCTGGTGGGTGTCGGCCCAGGTAGAGCAGTGCGTGAGGGCTCTCCTAACATAGGCGGAGATGGAGGATAGAAGATAACGGCGGGGGCATTCACTATCGCCGTTGAGGCATTGTCCTGTGTTAGTTGGTTTAATGTAGACGGTGGTTTTGAACCCATGGTCGTTCACAGCTACGAGGATGTCGAGGAAGGGGAGTTGTCCATTGTTAGATTTTTCAAAGGTGAAGTTAAGTCCGGAGGAGGTCATGAAGCGGCGCTGGAGTTCCTGTAGTTCGTGGAGGTCCTTGATTTGCACGAATATGTCATCCACGTATCTACAGTAGACGGCGGGTCGTTGGGCAGCTAGGAGCTCTTCCTCGATGGTACCCATGAAAAAGTTCGCAAAAAGAACTCCTAGAGGGCTGCCCATCGCCACACCGTCTATCTGCTTGTACATGTTGCCCCGGGGGCAAAGGAATGGGGCCTCCTTGGTACATAGCTCCAGTAGTGTTTTCAGGGCCTTCTCCGGGATGTCCAGTGTTGGTTTATCCGGGCAATGATAAATTCGACGTAGAATCATGTCAATGGTCCTATCCACTGGCAAATTGGTGAACAGGCTTTCTACGTCGAGAGAGGCGATTGTGTGGTTGTTGTTACGGGGGGCGTCTCGTAACATTTCCAAGAAATCATGGGCTGAGTTAAGGTTGAATTGGCTGGGCACGTAGGGGGTGAGGAGGTTGTTCAGGGCCTTGGCGATCTGGTAGGTGGCAGTGGGGATCTGGGAGATGATGGGGCGGAGGGGGTTCCCAGGTTTGTGTGTTTTGATGGTTCCGTACGCATAACCAGGGGTGTATTCTCCGACGAGTTTTTTAAGGTGGATCCCTCCTTGTTTGGCGTTGATGGCGGTGATGGTGGTGTTGGCAGTGTGTTTGATTTCGTCGGTTGGGTTGCAGGTGATCTTTTTAAATTTGGTGTTGTCACTTAAGATGACGTCCATTTTCTAAGATATTCCTCCTTGTCATGGATCACGAGGCAGGAAGCTTTATCCGCACGACGGATGATGATGTTGGGGTTGTCTCTTAATTGTTTGGCAGCTTGGAAGTGTTGTTTGTTGAGTATTTTGCTATGGTGAGTTCCTCTGGTTTTGGCGGCTTCAGCGAGGAGAGTAGGTTGTAGGGCGGGAGTAGTGGTGACCTTGCCATCCTTCTTGAGTCGTAGGATGTCGTCCAGGAGGATTTCCGTTTCTAGGCGTTTCCGGTGGGGGCCAGGTTTGGAGCTGTAGTGGCAGTTGAGGCCTTTGTTGAGGAGGTCTTCTTGGTCCAGGGTCAGAATGGTGTTAGTAAGGTTTATATATCCTTTTGTAGGTTTGGGAAGTTTTAAGTTTCCGCCATAAAGACGGGCAAGCTTTTTTATGGTTGTGTTTTCGGCTTGTCTTCTGTGTTGTTCAAGGAGTTGTTCGAGGGCTGTATTGATTTCGGCTTTGAGGTGGTCTGGAGGGGTTTCATCTTCCCAAATCCGTAGAAGAGCATCTCGTTTTTTACGAAGGTTGTTGGCGAGCTCTCGTTTTTCGTTGATAATGCTGGTTGTCCAGTGAAATGCGTCGTATATCCTGTATCATCATTTACATTTATGTAACCCTGTACCACCATGAATTTTGCTCATCTCCTTCATCTACTTCCTGCCACCCAGCGAAAACTCATCAGAGACCTGGAAACTTTGAATAATAAAATTTCCAACGCAGAAATTGCCATTTCTTTCAACCTCGTACGTATTAAAGAAAATGTATTACCTGGCTTTACTAACACATACATATATATATATATATAATATATATATATATTATATATATATATATATATACCGGTATATATATATATATACTGTATATATATATATATATATATATATATATATATATATATATAAAATATATATATATATATAGTATATATACTGTATATATGTATATAATTATATACTGTATATGTCTTACTTTTTGGCAATTTTTGGGAGTGACGGAGGGGGGGTGGAATGTCTGTCTGGATATATGTTAGTCTCTCTCTCACTCTCTCTCAGATGAAGGAAAATGTGACATTATACACGAAAAAAATCAGCTCAACCATCAGCTGGTGCCGGGTGCCTCTTCAAATCTCCCGCGCCAGCACACCACAGCGGGGCAAGGCAGTTTGGCAGATGTATGATGCGTCCAGTTTTCAAGTGACTGTTATTTAAACCACCCGAGCATCATGTGTGCCTTCATAGTTCATATTATTAGCAACATGTATCACATAATGTCATTGTAAGTGAAGTTACAGTGTGATAAGTGCATAGATTCAAGTTTTATAAATGACGACGAGTGGCAAGCCCGACGCGCGTCCTGGTTACCATGGCGACCGGCGGCCATCTTGGCCCACGACGCAGGCACGTACAGTCGCGCTAATAAGTGATGTCTCGGCACTAAGTATGTTTTGGTCAATAATTGGTATCAGCAATATCAAAGCTTCATTTCTTCATATCGAGTGAAATATGCTAACATGTTCCTACACTTACCCACCCTATTCAACATCTGACAGACAATAATACAGCAAAGTTCAAGGCAAACGTAATAACAGGTGGGACATTACTTATTAGCGCGACCGTACACAAGGCCAGCTGACTCATTTCCACTATTATTGTACCTCTTTCACGCACTCTGATTATTGATTTATTACTTTATCGTATGTTTTATAGTTAGAATATGAATTTTACACAATGTTTTAGGCACTTTTGACTTAGAAATATGGGTTTTAACATTATATTTGTAGTTGGGAGAGTGTGGTAGGTGGTGGTGATGGCAGGCGTTGGGGAAGACCACGTATGTGGCACTTGTCAACATGACAAACTCTCAGCTCGTCTCTTCTGACCCCTACTATGGCCAGGCGGAATTTTGAGGAATGCCCTGGATTCTGGGTCATCCTCCTCCTCCTCTTCCCCACTTGGTGGGGAGTCAACTTTGTCATGGGGAGCAGTAAGGGAGTGATACACACTCTATTCCCTTTGTTCCAACATCGTGAGGCGACGAGGTAGGTCAGACACTCGTGAAGTAAACAGGACAACTGTCTTCCTCCTTCCTCCCGGTCGTCCCTCTCCCCAATCCCCACCGCGGCTAGACTTGGGGGTTGCCAAGTATTGCCACTGTTCGGCAACATCCTAAGGAATATCCCATACAAATCTCAAGCCTCTAGCTACCATAGGATAAGAGTAAATAAGGTCGAAAATCGTGGTGAAGTAAGTTGGTAAACTGGCGCCACTCACCCGCGCGGCTGGACTTGGGGGTTGCCGAGTACCGTCACTGTTCGGCAACATCCTAAGGAATATCCCATACAATTCTCAATCCTCTAGCTACCATAAGACAGGAGTAAATAAGGTCGAAATTGCTGGCGCAGGTGATGCGGCGCTGGGGTTTAGCGTTACATACATTGCCGACGCATCACATGCGTCGCTGGGGTCCTGTGGGTTAAGTGGACCCGTCAGTTTTGCGTTGTTGTTTACATAAAGATGGAACACTAAGCGAGGGGCAGGTGTTATCAATTATTCAGGGTCTTTCAAAATATGTGTTCATAAATTTCAGAACCAAAATGTGACTATATTATTATATCACCTTCGGGGTGAGTGTTTCAAATTTCGTAGATATTGCACGTATAAAGTTATCGATGATATAGAAGAAAACACAATCTAGGGGTTGAAGACGAAATGTCAATATTAAATCATGAATTTATTTACAGACATGTTAGTTTATAAATGTTATTGATTATTTACTTTATTTTTCATGTTATAATATGATTTTGTATTATAATTTGCTATAGCCACTAAATATCTGTTTACTTACAATACACAAATTCCTACATGTGAAAGAAAGGAAGGATATGTGTAAAGGAGGCGATGAATCATGGCAGATAGGATATGTGTCAGAGAAGAAGTGGTTCAATTTAGGAGATGATCAAGATCATATCTTACATCCCAGATTCATAAGATAATAATATTATCTGGTTCTTTGTGTATTGTAGTTTATTCTTAAGTTAGGTTAAATATTAACTGTAATGTATAAATATCTACATCAGCTCTAGATGTATTACGAAACCAAGTTATGGGTTATAATTATTATGAGCCGGCAGCCATATGTAATTTCGCGAAGCGATCGGAAGCCGGCCCTTTAGTCTCTCAATTAACACCGTAAAGTCAACATCTCCTCCCCCGGCTCTGACTCAACCCACAGTTCACCATGTGCTACAAATACTAATTTATAACAACAGTCCTACATCACCAGTCCTCTAAGCTAAGTTCATTGTATCGATATTGTATTATGTGAACATTCCTACATGTCATGCTATTGAACTAGCCGTGTGTGGGGGACTGGATTATACCCATCGACGAATACCTCGTTGGTAATTATATTATAACTATTTGTTGGGATATTTCATGTACCAGTGATATGTAATTTAACCTTTATCTAAATTCCCGATAAATATTGGTCCTTCGTGCCCTCAAGCTTCCTTACAGTAGTACCGTTTTGTTTGCTTCCTTAACGCTTGTGCGCTTACAAATGGCTGCCGCCTCGCGCGTTGTTGGCCGACTGCCGTTCCCTAGTTTCCACCCAGCTTCTTCCCTCATGTTTTTTACCATTTAGGCGCCGTCTCTATCTTTTTTGGGACTAGTTTCCAGATTTGTTTGGCCGTGTGATCCTTGGCGTTTTTGTTGGTGGGTTGGCTGGGCTGGAGATTGGGGTTGGGGTAATTTCGTCGGGCGCCATTACGCGCTCATAGGCTAGGCTAGGCAGTCTAGGCCTGCAGGTGTCTGTGGTGGCTTTTCATTTCGCTTTGGTGGTGTGCCTGTGGTGTTGCTTGTGTTTTGTCATTGTGGGACTCATTATTATTTATGCTGGTGGGGAGGGTTCTCATGTGACCTTTTATATTTAAAATTCATAATAGCCTAGGCCTAGTTGCTTAAAGTGGCGGTCATGAGTGTCGGTCTTTGTTAATTCCTAAGCGATTGACGGTTAATAGTCAGACCTCATGATTGTAGCTTAACCAACTAGGCTTACCTATAAAGGGCTTACAATAATTAGTGCTTCACCTTACCCTTTCTTTTAATGGATTTAGTATTTAATTCTTTTGTCTAGTTAGATAATTTCCTTTCGATAGTTTATGTTAAGGGGGATGTAAGCACTATGTAATTCTTTTTGAGTAAATTTCTTGAGTAATGGGGGTTTGCCGCTGTTGATTCCTAAGCGATTAACGGTTTGCAGTCTGACCTCATTGTAGTTTAAGTTGCTTAAAATTAAACCTTAACGATGACAGATTTGAAGAAACTTAAGATTCTTAAGGGAGGGATGAAGGGAAGTTTAAATAGAGGTTTAAGAGATCTTGATGAATTTTTAATAAGTGCCACGGCTGATCAGATAAAAGGTAAATTTGCTACTGTTACTAAATTGCTAGCTACTTATGATAGTTATTCTCAGCAGGTATATGGTTTATTGACAGTTACTGACGATGTGGAAGAAGAAATGTCGGCAGATTTTGAGTACTTTGAGGACGTTAATACAGCCTTAGCCAGACTATCTTCCACCCAAGAATCAACCTCTGTTAAGGATACCGGTACACCAAAGGCGACTGGTTTTAACCTGCCGAAGCTTACTTTGCCTACCTTTTCCAGGGATTCGGCTACCTGGACTGGATTTTGGGATATTTTTGAGTGTTCCATCCATCATCATAAAACCCTCACATCCATCCAAAGGTTCACATATCTCCGTGGTCAATTGAAAGGGGAGGCATTGAAGTTAGTCGATGGGTACAAGCTAGAAGCTGCCAGCTACGAGTCTGCAGTGGAGTTGCTGAAGAGAACTTACGGGAGAGTGGAAGTCCTCAAGACCGCGTTAATTACTAAGTTATAAGCCCACAAGCGTTAAGGAAGCAAACAAAACGGTACTACTGTAAGGAAGCTTGAGGGCACGAAGGACCAATATTTATCGGGAATTTAGATAAAGGTTAAATTACATATCACTGGTACATGAAATATCCCAACAAATAGTTATAATATAATTACCAACGAGGTATTCGTCGATGGGTATAATCCAGTCCCCCACACACGGCTAGTTCAATAGCATGACATGTAGGAATGTTCACATAATACAATATCGATACAATGAACTTAGCTTAGAGGACTGGTGATGTAGGACTGTTGTTATAAATTAGTATTTGTAGCACATGGTGAACTGTGGGTTGAGTCAGAGCCGGGGGAGGAGATGTTGACTTTACGGTGTTAATTGAGAGACTAAAGGGCCGGCTTCCGATCGCTTCGCGAAATTACATATGGCTGCCGGCTCATAATAATTATAACCCATAACTTGGTTTCATAATACATCTAGAGCTGATGTAGATATTTATACATTACAGTTAATATTTAACCTAACTTAAGAATAAACTACAATACACAAAGAACCAGCCGAAATCGTACAAGCGATACGATACCGCCAAATTCAAATGTCCTATTGGACCAAACCCTGTCGGGATCATTACCCTATTCCCGGCAAGTAGAATAAGGGGAGAAAATAAAGAACAACGGGGGGACTACCCATATGCTCTCTGTAGAAGAAGGGTGGGCATCACTTAATTCGATGTAAATTCTGAATTTGATGGGTAGGGCTGCTTAAGGGGACAGTGTATATACCATTGGCTCAGGGTGTGGCTGTATGAGTATGGCTCAGTGTGTGGCTGTATGTGTAAGTCTCATTGTGTTGCTGTATGTGTAAGACTCAGTGTGTGGCTGTTTGTGTGTGGCTTAGTGTGTGGCTGTATGTGTAAGTCTCAGTGTGTGGCTGTATGTGTATATACCATTCAGAGAGAAATCCCAGTGGTTACATTTGCATAACTGGTCCCCTTGACAGCTCAAGCCCTCTCCATCATAGTGTGGGAATCAGGCGGGTGGCAGGGGGCGCCGCACCACCCTAATTGGTAATTACAGTTTTTGATGCCTGCCTTCTAATGGTGTAAATTGCCTGGCAAGAACACTCTCTACAATAGTTCAGGTAGTGATGCTCAGGTGTCTTAATTGCTTCACTATCCTGGTTCGGTGTTTGGGATGCATGTTTCGTTGTTTCAATAATTTTGTTTTTGTTTTCTGTTAGCCATTGAAATCCATGGTTGTTACTACGTTTCTGTCTTTGTTTTCTTTGGAGGTATGTTGTTATTAACTGAATCATTCACCTTACTCAGTGTTGGTAAGGGTTGGTTTACTGTTTTACTAGTTATATTTCGTGTTCTGCCACACTTGTATGATGAAGCTTGAATTATTTGTGGCAATCGTTATTATATATTATTATGCAAATCTGCCAGTGTTTTGTGGTAGCTATCATATTATGGTATTATAGAAATGTCTTACACTAGTTAACTGTTTGAGTCTAGCGATGAAAATAAGTAATAATAATAATAATAATAATAATAATATCAATAATATAATAATACTGATAATAATGTTCAGGTTACATATTAAGCACCTTTTCTCTGTAGCCCTCGCTCCGAGATTAAATAGCGCTAGACCAAAGTTTATTACCAGATACCATTACCCATTTCCTTGCTCAAGGGAAATGGTACCAGCTACCAGTGTATGCGAAAAACCCTCATGCCTGAACGTGGGATTGAACACAGGTATCTTGGGTGGGAGGCCAAGACGTTCTCCACTTCACTACCGAGCCAGTAGTATGTTATTGAGAAAACCTACATGAACCACCATTATGTCAGGAATAACTGGGCTGTATTTCATGGAATAATAATGACAAACTTAACTACTGTTTAAGAATCCGATTAATTAACAACAAAGATAAGAATGCTGGGTTTCACTACCCATAATTCACTGTATCGTTTATATCGAAGACAATGCTTAGTATTATTAGCCTCGACTGGCAGAGGTCATCATTGCCGATTTTATGGCCAAAAGTCTAGGGATGCAACTGATATTTTTCGAAGAGGTTCTTAATAAATTGAAGAGTTTAGGTGTATAATAATTTGGAATCAATTATGGTGACTTCTTATTGTCAGCAACGATATTCTTCAATTGGAATGCAATAGTGTATTGAAGATTAAAGATATACTCAATAATACTGTAATTAAAACACTGAGGCCTTTGAAGAGTGCAATCAGTAAAATATCACGTACAGTAAATTGACAAAACACAATTGCAAATATATAATGGTACCGTACGTAAGCTATTATGAAAGTTGCACTATTCAATGTTTAACTGGTAATATTATTAAAACAAAATAAACACGTTCATAACTTTGAAATATCAAGAACTAGAGTGGCACTCGGTAGAACATAATTTATACCTTCGCTTACGCTGGCTGGTTCTATACCATGCATATAATAGGCTTATAATATAAGCCTAGATCCCAGATCCATAAGATAATATTATTATCTTATGAATCTGGGATGTAAGATATGATCTTGATCATCTCCTAAATTGAACCACTTCTTCTCTGACACATATCCTATCTGCCATGATTCATCGCCTCCTTTACACATATCCTTCCTTTCTTTCACATGTAGGAATTTGTGTATTGTAAGTAAACAGATATTTAGTGGCTATAGCAAATTATAATACAAAATCATTTATAACATGAAAAATAAAGTAAATAATCAATAACATTTATAAACTAACATGTCTGTAAATAAATTCACGATTAAATATTGACATTTCGTCTTCAACCCCTAGATTGTGTTTTCTTCTATATCATCGATAACTTTATACGTGCAATATCTACGAAATTTGAAACACTCACCCCGAAGGTGATATAATAATATAGTCACATTTTGGTTCTGAAATTTATGAACACATATTTTGAAAGACCCTGAATAATTGATAACACCTGCCCCTCGCTTAGTGTTCCATCTTTATGTAAACAACAACGCAAAACTGACGGGTCCACTTAACCCACAGGACCCCAGCGACGCATGTGATGCGTCGGCAATGTATGTAACGCTAAACCCCAGCGCCGCATCACCTGCGCCAGCAATTTCGACCTTATTTACTCCTGTCTTATGGTAGCTAGAGGATTGAGAATTGTATGGGATATTCCTTAGGATGTTGCCGAACAGTGGCGGTACTCGGCAACCCCCAAGTCCAGCCGCGCGGGTGAGTGGCGCCAGTTTACCCACTTACTTCACCACGATTTTCGACCTTATTTACTCTTATCCTATGGTAGCTAGAGGCTTGAGATTTGTATGGGATATTCCTTAGGATGTTGCCGAACAGTGGCAATACTTGGCAACCCCCAAGTCTAGCCGCGGTGGGGATTGGGGAGAGGGACGACCGGGAGGAAGGAGGAAGACAGTTGTCCTGTTTACTTCACGAGTGTCTGACCTACCTCGTCGCCTCACGATGTTGGAACAAAGGGAATAGAGTGTGTATCGCTCCCTTACTGCTCCCCATGACAAAGTTGACTCCCCACCAAGTGGGGAAGAGGAGGAGGAGGATGACCCAGAATCCATGGCATTCCTCAAAATTCCGCCTGGCCATAGTAGGGGTCAGAAGAGACGAGCTGAGAGTTTGTCATGTTGACAAGTGCCACATACGTGGTCTTCCCCAACGCCTGCCATCACCACCACCTACCACACTCTCCCCACTACAAATATAATGTTAAAACCCGTATTTCTAAGTCAAAAGTGCCTAAAACATTGTGTAAAACTCATATTCTAACTATAAAACATACGATAAAGTAATAAATCAATAAACAGAGTGCGTGAAAGAGGTACAATAATAGTGGAAATGAGTCAGCTGGCCTTGTGTACGGTCGCGCTAATAAGTAATGTCCCACCTGCTATTACGTTTGCCTTGAACTTTCTGTATTATTGTCTGTCAGATGTTGAATAGGGTGGGTAAGTGTAGGAACATGTTAGCATATTTCACTCGATATGAAGAAATGAAGCTTTGATATTGCTGATACCAATTATTGACCAAAACATACTTAGTGCCGAGACATCACTTATTAGCGCGACTGTACATGCCTGCGTCGTGGGCCAAGATGGCCGCCGGTCGCCATGGTAACCAGGACGCGCGCGGGGCTTGCCACTCGTCGTCATTTATAAAACTTGAATCTATGCACTTATCACACTGTAACTTCACTTACAATGACATTATGTGATACATGTTGCTAATAATATGAACTATGAAGGCACACATGATGCTCGGGTGGTTTAAATAACAGTCAATTGAAAACTGGACGCATCATACATCTGCCAAACTGCCTTGCCCCGCTGTGGTGTGCTGGCGCGGGAGATTTGAAGAGGCACCCGGCACCAGCTGATGGTTGAGCTGATTTTTTTCGTGTATAATGTCACATTTTCCTTCATCTGAGAGAGAGTGAGAGAGAGACTAACAGATATCCAGACAGACATTCCACCCCCCCTCCGTCACTCCCAAAAATTGCCAAAAAGTAAGACATATACAGTATATAATTATATACATATATACAGTATATATACTATATATATATATATATATATATATATATATATATATATATATATATATATATACAGTATATATATATATATATATATATATATATATATATATATATATATATATATATATATATATATATGTATGTGTTAGTAAAGCCAGGTAATAAATTTTCTTTAATACGTATGAGGTTGAAAGAAATGGCAATTTCTGCGTTGGAAATTTTATTATTCAAAGTTTCCAGGTCTCTGATGAGTTTTCGCTGGGTGGCAGGAAGTAGATGAAGGAGATGAGCAAAATTCATGGTGGTACAGGGTTACATAAATGTAAATGATGATACAGGATATACGACGCGTTTCACTGGACAACCAGCATTATCAACGAAAAACGAGAGCTCGCCAACAACCTTCGTAAAAAACGAGATGCTCTTCTACGGATTTGGGAAGATGAAACCCCTCCAGACCACCTCAAAGCCGAAATCAACACAGCCCTCGAACAACTCCTTGAACAACACAGAAGACAAGCCGAAAACACAACCATAAAAAAGCTTGCCCGTCTTTATGGCGGAAACTTAAAACTTCCCAAACCTACAAAAGGATATATAAACCTTACTAACACCATTCTGACCCTGGACCAAGAAGACCTCCTCAACAAAGGCCTCAACTGCCACTACAGCTCCAAACCTGGCCCCCACCGGAAACGCCTAGAAACGGAAATCCTCCTGGACGACATCCTACGACTCAAGAAGGATGGCAAGGTCACCACTACTCCCGCCCTACAACCTACTCTCCTCGCTGAAGCCGCCAAAACCAGAGGAACTCACCATAGCAAAATACTCAACAAACAACACTTCCAAGCTGCCAAACAATTAAGAGACAACCCCAACATCATCATCCGTCGTGCGGATAAAGCTTCCTGCCTCGTGATCCATGACAAGGAGGAATATCTTAGAAAAATGGACGTCATCTTAAGTGACAACACCAAATTTAAAAAGATCACCTGCAACCCAACCGACGAAATCAAACAGACTGCCAACACCACCATCACCGCCATCAACGCCAAACAAGGAGGGATCCACCTTAAAAAACTCGTCGGAGAATACACCCCTGGTTATGCGTACGGAACCATCAAAACACACAAACCTGGGAACCCCCTCCGCCCCATCATCTCCCAGATCCCCACTGCCACCTACCAGATCGCCAAGGCCCTGAACAACCTCCTCACCCCCTACGTGCCCAGCCAATTCAACCTTAACTCAGCCCACGATTTCTTGGAAATTTTACGAGACGCCCCCCGTAACAACAACCACACAATCGCCTCTCTCGACGTAGAAAGCCTGTTCACCAACGTGCCAGTGGATAGGACCATTGACATGATTCTACGTCGAATTTATCATTGCCCGGATAAACCAACACTGGACATCCCGGAGAAGGTCCTGAAAACACTACTGGAGCTATGTACCAAGGAGGCCCCCTTCTTTGCCCCCGGGGCAACATGTACAAGCAGATAGACGGTGTGGCGATGGGCAGCCCTCTAGGAGTTCTTTTTGCGAACTTTTTCATGGGTACCATCGAGGAAGAGCTCCTAGCTGCCCAACGACCCGCCGTCTACTGTAGATACGTGGATGACATATTCGTGCAAATCAAGGACCTCCACGAACTAGGTTTGGAGCTGTAGTGGCAGTTGAGGCCTTTGTTGAGGAGGTCTTCTTGGTTCAGGGTCAGAATGGTGTTAGTAAGGTTTATATATCCTTTTGTAGGTTTGGGAAGTTTTAAGTTTCCGCCATAAAGACGGGCAAGCTTTTTTATGGTTGTGTTTTCGGCTTGTCTTCTGTGTTGTTCAAGGAGTTGTTCGAGGGCTGTGTTGATTTCGGCTTTGAGGTGGTCTGGAGAGGTTTCATCTTCCCAAATCCGTAGAAGAGCATCTCGTTTTTTACGAAGGTTGTTGGCGAGCTCTCGTTTTTCGTTGATAATGCTGGTTGTCCAGTGAAACGCGTCGTATATCCTGTATCATCATTTACATTTATGTAACCCTGTACCACCATGAATTTTGCTCATCTCCTTCATCTACTTCCTGCCACCCAGCGAAAACTCATCAGAGACCTGGAAACTTTGAATAATAAAATTTCCAACGCAGAAATTGCCATTTCTTTCAACCTCGTATGTATTAAAGAAAATATATATATATAAATATATATATATATATATATATATATATATATATATATATATATATATATATTTATACTGTAAACAAACAGATATACTCAGTCACAGAGAGAGAGTCGTGTGGTTCCTTTGTTTCTATATATTGCTCCTCCGAAATACAAAATGTTTATATTAATTGAAGGGGGATGACATAAATTAGTTCCTGCGTTATATTTTTAGTAATAAAATTTATAATATCCGTAACCTGCAGGGAATGTGATAGCCGTGAGAATATTAAACCAGGAACGGCCAGCGTACTCATATGAGTCTGAACCCTAGGAGGGCGACCGTCCTCATATGAACCATGGCCTAAAAAAATCCTTTCCAAACATCCCACTGTCACTCAAAACAATGGAATGTGTGAATATGTGAGATAATTCCTCTCTTTACATTCTAAAATTCCTCCACATGTGTCTAAATACCCCCCTTCCCCTCTTCCCCCCCCACCCCCCCCTCTCAATTATCACCTATTTTTCCTCTTATTCCTGTGATTATCGGCTTATTTATGGCGCCAAAACTCCCTACCCGGTTTCAAGGTCGAAAGGGAGGGGTGTGGAGGGAGGAGAGAGAGAGAGAGAGAGACTATGCCTCACTGTCTTCAGTCTTGCTCGAGAGCTCATGACGGGAGGGTGCAGTCTCGCTCTCTGTCAACTCCATGAATGAACCGCTCGGCAATATTTTGTGTTTTTCACCCCCCCAAATACTATTCCCACTTGTTTTATTGATGTAACATGTAACTATCTTCATATAAAACATAAAATAGGCGCATATGAATAAGTAATAACGATATTTATCGGATAATGACGATTTTTTTCAGAAATTAAGGGAATAGCTTAGCCCCACACGACTTTTAACAAATCGGAATCTCGCCGTGGATAGGTTAATTATGTAGTGAAACAAAGAAATTAATTTGAACGGTGTGATGCAAAAATATAAGTGTTTTACTAAAAGTGTATGTAGTACTTATTTTCTTATTCCAAATATACTATGTGACGCACCCCAGTGCTGGGCAACGCAACCTGATTGTACTCCTTGGTACTCCACTGTACCGCCCGTGATCTGGCTACCGTCAGCCGCTATGTATATTGAGTGTGACAACTTATAACTATGTTCTTTGTATCTCTGCAAAGGTCTCGTCATGTGCTAACCAGTGGTGGGTTTTGTTTTAAGCCATGTCGAGACCTTCGACATTACTCTCATTTCATTCTTCTCTCTATTTAAATGCATAACCTTCCCTTGAGGTCCTAAAGGAGTTTCAGCACTCACCTCTCGTATTACTCTTAGGACAAGCATATATTTACATGTATTAGATTTAAGGGGTTAATGTGAACAGCGATCTTCTTGATGAGGATAGTTGGTGAACGTTCTACATGTTCACGAGTTATATGCCCTGCTCATCATCCCATTTGTGACTAGACTGGTGCCCTGTGTAAGAGCCCGACCATGCCCAGGAGTTGTCTGTAGAGGGACGAGGACTTAGCCTTGATTTGCATACCGAGCCAGGAGCGAGTGTAGCACACGAGACTACAGCTCGCTCGTAGTGCCTGTATAGTAGAGTAACGTAATTTATCTGTCCTTGTGTTCTCTACAGTCTTCTCCTGGGTTCTCGCTTTCGGTGCTGGGACTCGTTGTTCCTGTGACTTGGCCTGCTAGCTAGAACACATGGGGATGATGAGTGGGATATATCTTTATTTTACTATGCATTGCAGCTCTCTTTAAGTATATATCTATAACACTTTACAATACACATTACTCACACACAAGACAACACTATTAATACTTTCATGTATCAATTAACTGCACTGTCGTTTTGCTGCTGTGTCCGGAGTTCTGTTGCGTAGGGCGCATACGGACTCGGAGGGGAGACAGAGTGAGAGAAGCGAAGTAGCCTATGCGGTAGTAGGCTACCGGCGCAGTACTGTTGCCTGCAACCTTTTAGTTATTCCAAGTATAGATTCATTATTATAATAAGTGACTACTGTTTATGTTCCTCCCATGTGTATTATTAGGTATCTACTGGATCATGAACATCTTGTATGCTACATGCTAGTGCATGTTAGTAGGGGACAGTTAGTGTAGTGCACGCGCTTTCAAGTAGGCGTGTACATTTGTCATTTAGCATTTCACTGTCATACCTTTAGCCTGCTTCTATTCTACATTATTAGAGGCTTAATATTAACGTAGTTTCTTGAGTATTGCATTTCTTTAGTAATAACGTAACCTATAAATGTCTGAGGGAGTTTAGCCTCATAGCCTACCCCTGTTGTACACTTTCGCCGAGTTAAGGTACCTCGTTACCGTAGACGATAACTCTGTAGGGCGTTGGTGCTTTTGTTGTCTGGAGCATATAGTATTTGGGACTGGAATCGAGCGTGTCGTTGTCACTTATCCCTTAATTAGCGGCGAGCAACATAAGTCGAGTTAAAAAAGCTGGACTATGTGGCGGCGCTCGACATAACTCGAGTGGCAATTTCAGCACGTAATGTGGCTGAGAGAGAGAGACAAGTGGTGGCAGGAGACTAGCGAGCGTATGACTGCTCCAGACCACCGCGGCGAACCTACTGACACAAATCTCAGCTCCCTCCTCCCTCTCTCACTCGCTACATACTCAATTATGTACTGAAAGTACCGAATTACCTGCTTTTTGCACTCGCGTTGCACGGTTATTGCAAGAAAACTATCCATCATACAAGGATCGTTATGGTGTCATTCGAAAGCTCTGTTTATGCCCTTTCAGGGATAGGTACTTGTTTTACGTTCTGGGTCTTATTTAGGCATGAAAATGATCACGTAAACAGCCCTATTTTGGCTAAAAACACCCCGCTGTGCGGTACACATAAATAAACCGCATAGGCCGCTCGTAAGGTGTTAAGCCATTTCTGTCCTACGATCAAGAATCCCGAATATGTATTGCTGATCCAGCCGTAACAACTAATACGGTGGGGGATAATTCGACAGTCATTTAGAGGTTCGTATACTTTATTTAACAAAACTTACTACTACCCTAGTAACTATTTCTCTCTTCAGGTCGAAATGAGTTCAAGACACAGATTGAATATTTTCGTCGACCCACTATAGGTTGTACATTGGAACTCTAGAGCTCCCGTTACAACCTATTTGGATTCCCGCTATTCAGGTATTGACTCACTTCGACTTCAATCCAAAGTCACGTTACTAGTCTCTAAAATAATATAGTTTTACCGGGCCCTGCTGTGTCTACTCCAGACACCAGGGCATTAATAAATCTAACCTTTATGTCCCTATATAGAACAAGAGATTTATTCTTAACACCTTACGAGCGGCCTATGCGGTTTATTTATGTGTACCGCACAGCGGGGTGTTTTTAGCCAAAATAGGGCTGTTTACGTGATCATTTTCATGCCTAAATAAGACCCAGAACGTAAAACAAGTACCTATCCCTGAAAGGGCATAAACAGAGCTTTCGAATGACACCATAACGATCCTTGTATGATGGATAGTTTTCTTGCAATAACCGTGCAACGCGAGTGCAAAAAGCAGGTAATTCGGTACTTTCAGTACATAATTGAGTATGTAGCGAGTGAGAGAGGGAGGAGGGAGCTGAGATTTGTGTCAGTAGGTTCGCCGCGGTGGTCTGGAGCAGTCATACGCTCGCTAGTCTCCTGCCACCACTTGTCTCTCTCTCTCAGCCACATTACGTGCTGAAATTGCCACTCGAGTTATGTCGAGCGCCGCCACATAGTCCAGCTTTATTTAACTCGACTTATGTTGCTCGCCGCTAAATAAGGGTTAAGTAAACTCCAAAATAAGATAACTTTACCGGGCCCTACTGTGTCTTCCCAGAGATCAGGGCGCTACTACCTCTGACACTTTTAAATTCTATATTATCTTAACCCTATAAAATATTATATCTACTCAAACGACCAGGGCGTTACTAAACTCTTAGATTATATGTTCTCTTAACCCTGTTACCAATAAATCATATGTTACATGTATCACCTATTCAATAATAAAACTCAGTAAATGACTTAATATGATCAGTACCTCAAACCCCTAAGAGAACAAGATTCACCACTTTAATCCTCTACATAGATTCTGTGATAACATTATTCTCCTGGACTTAATGCTCGTAACGCTTACCACGAAACTGACCGAATATTCCTTCAAACAATATAATTGATAATGTTTACTTGATAACAAAATATTTCGTAGATCATACGGACTAGTGTCCTCCCTACCTATTTTTCAAACTAAAGCTAAACTAATTGCAACTATTCTTTATTTCCCCTGAGCCTTACAGTTGCTTACCTACTTAAGAATTTCCCCCTCTTACTTTAATGTTAATAACTAGTTGCTGTCCTATCAGATCCTATACTATTGATAGCTTATCGGCATGGAACCTTCTCTATCAAAAATAACTAATATCCTATTAACACATCATCGTTTAAGTCTAGTATCTTTCTCTTTAGTTTGTCCTATAAGAACACATCAATTATTATGTATGGAACCACTGGGTTAGTCAAGCTTTTTCTCTCTTTCTTTAATTCTGGTTCGGGCCCAATACGGGTCCTTTAAAAAACTATGTAGTACTGCTAGGTGTTTACTGGAACAATCTCACCACCTCAGAGCTGGCCAATAGCTTAACTGGAAATCTTCGCTCCCATCTACTATCTGCCGTCCCTCTTGAACCGCTTGGCTGTAGGTATGCAAGCCAGCGATGTGACGGCAGTCAGCCGGATACTGAAGGTGTATCCGCCTAGTAGGGGAGAGCGATGCTAGACCCGAGGTGGGCTTTACTGGAACAAGTGATGAGGGCTGGGAGGCTGGAATAAGTGGATCCGAGCTCCCTTTAGTGCCCAAGCGAGAGAGAGAATGTGGGGTGCAAGAAGTTAGCCCAGTGGCACCCGAGAGGTGAATGACCCCGGCAACCTCCCAATTCCCCTTGATATAGTCCCGCCTCCCGATCTCCGGCGCTGTGATTGGTTGAGCGGTCCGCTCAGCCGTGCAACATTCTGGCTGCTCGCTTTGAATATTCCTACCCTTCGTCTCCACTCTTCTCTCTTCGTAATACATTCCTGGAAGCTGGTTGCGAATGTCTTTTAGTGGCTTACGGGAGTATAGGGCTGGCACTGATGCATTAGACCCATGGCAACCAGAGGAAACGGCCTGCGAAGAGAGCGAGAGCGAGTTTAAATGCGAAGCGGTACGTGTAGCCGTCAGATTAAAAAATGAAGGCTTCTGATTGGTCGGCCGGGAGGGCGTGGCATGTTTACTTGGTGGGCCCGGAATGTTAAACTCAGCTGGCTTAAAGGGAAGGTTAAAGGGAGCGCGGTGATTGGCGGATGGCCTTTTTACCTTATCACTCCCTACTAAATTAAGGCGAGCTCCTGATCGCCGTAATACTGTTCCTTTGAAATCCCTAGCATCACCCTGCCAATCCACCAGTCCACTATGTTCACAAATACATCTGTGTAACTGTAGTGCTGGATTTTGATTCCCAACCGTAGTTTTGGTCAATAGGACTTGCCCCGGTTGACTGAGGAGTTGCTTGAATGTTCGGGTAGTTTGCACTCTCTGTCCTTTTCCATCGACCAGGGATATTAGGCGGCGGAGCCGGTAATGACGGTCAGTTGGTTTAGGCATGGTGCCTTTCAACTGGCAGGCACGCACCTCGGGGGTCCTATTTATACCTTCGTCCGGATACCTGATTGGTGGACGGCTAATTCTGCCACTGCGGGTAATTGTTTCTGTGGGGCCCATTGGCTTAGATAAATTGGCTGGACTCTTACCCGGGGAGTTAGTCGTTCGGTTCTTTTGTGACTCCTTTAATTTAGTCGGAGGAGAGCCAAGTGGGTATTTATCCTCCAGAAATACGTCTTTTTCCTTTACTTCTGCTCGGAAACACTCTTCCTCACTACTTAAGGTCTTATTGAAATCTCTCGTGAGGTCTGAAACTTCGCTTTCGGGCACCGTAGACTTATCATCATTAGTACGTTCACAGTCATCTCCCTCCCCACTTGTCATAGTTGCTTCGTCTCCCCCATCCTCCTCTTGCCCGGACCCAGAAAGACTCTCGTTTGGTTTGTGATTAGAAGAACACCAGAACAGAGAGTCCTCAGCATAATTCCTTCTCAAATTGGGACCTTCAGTGTGGCATCTAGTGAAGCGTGTATTAGGGTTATCTGCCCCAGTCTCTATCTCCTCCTCACTTTCTTCCGCACTACTCCACTCGCTCAGGTCTGGTGGCAAAATACCTCATATCGTTTGGTTTGACGGATATGGGTAGCCGACACATAACCTCCATGATGCAAGTACAACACTTGGTATGGCCTGTTTATCTCACCAACCCGGAAGGGACCCTCGTATTTCTCTTCCAGCTTACCAGCTCGGGTGGGATCATGTCTCTTTACCAGAATATATTCCCCTCGGTAATATGGATTATTTAGGGCAAGTTTCTTGGGCTGTTGCTGAGTAACATGGTCATGAACTTGTTGCCGTCGCTCCCCTTGCTTCCTCAGATAATGTTCTGGTTGTGAGTATTTGGTGGAATGAACGGGGTAAGGTAGTAGTCGTTCCTGAGGCAGTTTCGGAGTGATTCCAAAAAATAATCTCCTAGGGGGAATATCCAGTAGTTCTACAAACAGTAGTATTTATCCCCTACAATCTCTGGCAGAAGTTCCGGCCAACCTCGGAATATCTCTTCCCCTTGTGAGCTCAGACTAGCCCGTACACAATTCACTAGTTCTCTATGGTTCCTTTCACATACAGTGTTCCCCTGGGGATAATACGGGGAGGTATGTTGAATCTGGTAGCCCAAAGTATCTCCCAAGTGTTGCCAGATTTCATAATTAAATTCTTTTCCCCTATCACTCAGAATGCATCCAGGGGTGCCATATACAAAAATTACCTTTTCCAAAATAACCCTAGCCACTGTTTCAGCTTTGTTGTCTTGTGACGACTGAGGTTTAAATATATCAGGGCTCTTATTCATTGGACTAGTAATGGCATAAATGCTACAACGGAGAGCGCTAGATCCAACCTCTGATGTATATTCCCAGTGAACAAAGAACACAAATACTCTCCAGAGTTCTATATGCAATAATAGGTTATCAAACTCTCAATAAATGTGCTTCTACTCTAGGCTTAATGTTATGTGAAAACAGCCTATTACTACCTATAACCGAAGGTACTTGGTTATGGTATGCAATGTAAGGGGGTAAGAGAAGTTACAGCTTACGTTACTTTAATCAATAAATGTCAGGCACTCCTGCATAAAAGAAAGTGCACTAAAGTCCTTCAACACCAACAAGGAATCTTCTTTAAATGTTAGATGCTATCAAGATGCTCGAATCGGAAATGGAACCCAAAAAGGCAGGCAGCGGAACAATGCTCGTGCAGGCTATGCACTCAAAAAGGCAGGATATATAATGCAGTCGGAGCCAAGAATATCCTAACCGCAACAACAATAATAATAATCGCCACGACAATGCAGTATTCCTATCATCAAAAAGAGCCTAAGTCGTTTGTGTCTCAATACATCAAACTAGGCTGCGAAATGCTTGTGTAATCATAAACGGGTATGCATAATAAGAGTAATTGGTTTAATATACTTAATGTCTACTATGACTGATAAAGTCTAGCTAGAGTCAATGATACGAGATACTGGTGCTCATGGCATGCCGCATAGCCTAGTGCAAATCTCAAGTCTGTGCGTCAAGTATTACGTTATAGTGAAGGGTAGCTCTCCTGAGAAACCTTAATACCGAAGTATTAAGCGTTCTCCTGGCGTACCTCAAAGACAAACAACCGAGCTTAGAACAGTGCAGAATGGTATAGGCAAAAAGCCCTCATTCGTGCATGCTCTACTCTCAATGGCACACAGACTAGAATTTACCCAATCAACTCCAGTTTTCAGGTATGTCGTGCAGCTTTTAACTAAAGCCAGCACCCATTGGAAACAATACCTTATAATATCAGACTTCTAGTCTAGCATTATCTAATCCAGCAGAACACTAATAATTACAGGAAGCAGTACTGAACAATATGAATGCCAACGAATGCTTCGTGTCAACTTATCTTAACAACTAACATACATGGGTTATATAAGACCTTAACACACAATACAACTGGCCAGCATGAAGCTGATTATGCAGAGTTAACCAGAGGGGGTATAATATTAATAAAAGGTGGTGAAAGATATGGAATATGAGAGAGATAGGCAGAGGAATAGGTTCTCAGGTGCAGAGATGGGGGACAGATATCAAAGGGATAAGAGGGATGCGTTCTAGAAACCAGATCTGAGGGAGAGAGTGGCAAGAGAGCTGTATATATACTAGCACTAGCTCGCACCGCGTAAGCAAAGCGGTAACAAGTCCTCCAGCCAATCCCAAAGAGGCCAACCAACCATGACGTCACCAAGCATGGTTAAAAAACTCCTCCAACCAATCCCCAGAGGCGAGCCAGCCGTGATGTCATCGAGCATGGAAAAAAACACTGCGCGCCTCCCCACACTCTGTGCTACTGTCTCTCGCTCTCAAATCCTATCATTACTACTTAATGATAAAACATATACTTTGCAATTAAATATATAAAGCCTTGACATGGGCGAAAACAAAGAGCCTTTCTGGACTGCCCATGACACAAGTTTTCATATGAAATAAAGCACACAATAATACATCAACTGTAGCCACATCAACTGCCCTGGCGATCCTAGTGAGTCACTGTAGGACAAGCCATGCGGTTCTAATGGAGTGGTTAACGTCACACCCCCCCCACAAGATTTTTCTCAGAGGCCCAAAGCTCAAAAAAATCTGATGGTTAGAACCCATGCTACATCTCTACTTCCCATCACCCAGCCGCAGTAAAATATCTGGCACAGTTCTCAACAAAACATTTTACAAAATTATAACCCTCCCCAACACAATAGGTTAAATCATAATTATGTAGTTATGCTCCTCAAGAGTGAGCTTCTCTAGCCCAGCATTCTGAGAGGAGTGCAACTCAGAATTACTGCTATAACATACTGAAAAAATTCAACTATCAAAGAAAGAGTTTTGATTTGATTTTTATGTTTTAATTTGTTTATTTCGGCTGCACTATAGGGGCAAACCTAGTTTTTTCTTCTATACCAAACGCTCAACTCCTGCTTTACGACCCAATACGCTGGGCTACAACCGCGAGCCAACAAGCACCAAGCGCAAAATACTATTCAAACTAAACCAGGAGGCTACCCCTGTGTCAATCTACCCAGGATCATATACCCTTGAAAGACAATCTGCAACCACGTTGTCACAACCGGCAATATGGCGTATGTCCAGGCTATACTCCCGTAACACCAGCGACCACCCGGTCAACCTCATATTCCGACTGTGAAACTGGTCCAAGAACTTAAGAGGGTGATGATCTGTGTAGACTACAATGACCGGACCATAGGCTGGAACATAGACCTCGAAATGCCTCAGTGCAAGCACAACTCCCAGCAGCTCCCTCTCGACAACAGAGCAGCTTCCCTGGGCTGAATTGAACTTCTCCGAGCAGAAACTAACAGGATGTTCCAGCCCATCATCATCCTTTTCCATAAGGACGGCTCCAGCCCCCACACCACTAGCATCCGTTGCTAGTTGGAAAGGTAGGCTAAATTCAGGGGCCCTGAGGATCGGGTGAGTGCACAACAGGTGTTTTACTACTCTAAACGCCTTCTCACACTCAGGCGCCCATTTGACTTTCTTATCCTTCCAGTTATCATCCACCTGAGCTTGACTGTCCCGTTCTCCTTCTCCACCTTGACTGCTAAACATCATCACAGGCACAGTGAGAGGCTCAGGGGGGTGCCTCCCATACTCCTTCATGAGATTAACGTGACATAACTGACTGCGCTTACGTCTGTCTGGAGCGGCCACCAAGCAATCCAGGTCCGAAAGCCTCTCAACCACCCTATAAGGACCAGTGTACTTCGCGGATAAGGGATGACCTACAAGGGGCAGTAGAATCAACACCTCCTGACCCCCGTGAAACTCCCTGAGTTTAACCTTGAGGTCGTACCTGTCCTTCATGAGGGCCTGAGAGCTAGTCAAATTACGGCCAGCCAACTCCAAACTGCGCAACATCCGTTCTCGACTGTCAAGGACATACTTGAGCATAGAACAAGGTTTTTCTGCGCCCTCCCATCTTTCTTTAACCATATGGAGAGGCCCTCTGACACAGTGTCCAAAGACGAGCTCATTAGGGCTGAATCCCAAACTTTCCCCAGGTACCTCCCGTGCAGCAAATAAAACATATGGCAGGCCAAGATCCCAACCTTTCCCACTCTCAAAGCAACAACAACGAAGCACAGATTTCAAGGCTGAGTGCCATCGCTCCAACACACCCTGGCTCTCCAGATGATACGCAGATGACACAACCGTAACAATCCCATGCTGCGGCATTGCTTGAACAAAGAGGTTAGAAGTGAAGTTGGATCCTTGGTCTGACTGAATCCCCTGCGGGTAACCATACCGGGAAAAATACACTAGCAAGTTCCGGACCACCGTCTTCGCTGACCCATTTCTCGTAGTGTACGCGTCAGGGTACCTTGTTGCTACCTCCATGATGGTCAGGGGGTACTTGTAAAAATCTCCCGACTGTGCATCACTGTCCTCCTCCAACTCGACAGCACCGGTACCACATTCAAGAACCTCCGGGTCTTCTAATTGCAATTTACGAATGTCCGAAGGAGCAAGCTTATCTAAGTGTTTGCGAAACAACTCATGCCCCCCTCCTACATTGAATTTAGCTTCCCGTTGCTGTCTCTTCGTCTTTTTAAGCCCATCCTCTGCCTTCTTAGTAACAGTTAATGGGTCTTCTCCAGACTCGAAAATCGGTCCTAATAATGAGTCCCCGAGAATGTCCGTTGATACTAAACTCTCAACCGCATCAAATTTCAACCCATTCTCGGTACCCTTCCTCCGCTTGTCTAAAAACTGTTGACCAGAATGTGACTCCCTGGATGCAAGAGATCTGGTGACAACACACGCCATAGGTTGCACCGGACACTTCTCAACCCACTCCTGCTCCTCCCTACTCACGTCGGCCGGCTTGTCGGCAACAACTAAGGGTGGAGCCTCAGAAGTAGGCCCCGCAAAGTCGTTGCCGAGAAGGAGGTCGATGCCCCCAACAGGTAACTTCTCCACAATTCCTACATCCAGGTCACGAGTCACACCATCAACTTCCATCTTCATTCTTACAAGTGGGTATGACCTTGTTGCATTAACCCCCTGAACCACAACCACCCGCGCCGTATTTACAAGTTTACCAGTGAAATTCCTCAACAATGTTTGCGATGCCCCAGTGTCACGCAAAATTCTCACCTCATGTCTTCTACCCCCCCACTCCACACAACCGAGTCCCCTGTGGTCACTAAAGGCATCCAGGACAGGGAATAAGCCTTCCGGATCCTTCTGCACTGGCAGTGTATTTACCTCGGAAGAATTGCCTCTAACAAACTCTGATGTCCTCTTGAACACTCCAATGCCGTGAGCAAAAGACACGGCTGCCGGAGGAGGTCGACTAGGGCACTCATTTGCTTTATGACCCTCCTGGTGGCAGCTAAAACACATAAATATCGGTTTCGGCTTATATGTGATGTAAAAGGCCCATGACTTTTCTTATATGGTGTGGTGTAAGGTTTGGATTCAGTTTTAGTTTCATGGCTCTTTTGTTTAAATTTGTCATTGCTACGGGGAGGGGGAGAATAATGGTCCTTAGCACTTACATCGTACTTCTGTGAGGACCCGCAACCCCGAATCAACGACAGCCATCGATCAGCCATTTATGCTGCTTCGACTAGAGTTCTTGGGTTTTTCTCCTTTAAGTTCAAAGTTAGATCACTGCCCGTGCTCTTAAAGAACTGCTCCAACATCATTAACTGCTTAATTCCATCAAATGTTGTTACCTTCTCAGATTGGAGCCAGTTCCCCATAGCATCGGACAAGTCCCGGGCGTGTTCCAAAAAGGTGCTATCTCTTCCCTTAGTTACGGTACGTTTCTGGTTGCAGTTCGTAAGCCCTCAGGACAGCATCCTTGAGATCCTCATACACAATACATGACTCCAAAGGTAACGCATCGTAGGCTTTAAGACCCTTGCCTATTAATCTAGAGGATACAAGTGCTGCCCATTTATTCTCTGGCCACTGGTGTTCCTGGCACTTCTTCTCAAAGCGTGCGAAAAATTCTGTTACACCACTCTCATCAAACACCGGAACCAGTTTCAATAAGTGCGAGAGAGATTGATCATGAACACGGTTACCAGCCCCAAGTCGCTGTCCCGTTGCCTCTACCCGCGACTTCTCTACGTCCCTGTCGGCACAGTACCTAGTCGACTCTAAATCAGCTTGGATTTTTGCTAGCTCTATGTGCTGGTGACTTTTTCTCTCTTCTATCTTAGCTAATTCTAATTGCTGCTGAAGCTCACATGCCCTTTGTTGGTGCTGAAGCTCACATGCCCTTTGTTGCTGTTGAATCTTAGCTAATTCGAGCTGATACAATAATTCTGGAGTTAACCCTTGAGGAGGTGGAGGTGCTACAATGTTTGAAATTACCGGTGGTCCCCCCAGGGGCAACCCACCCTTCCAGTCACCACCCAACTGTGGAAGCATACCCGGGGTCGGCAAACCACTGGGATGGCTGGGAGTCGAGAGTAGGGGAAGCATGGCCGAAGGGCTCTGAGCACTCAACCCTTCTCGCTCACCAGTCACCCTGCCCAGTACACACGTTATCAAGTTATCCCTGGTCATGCTGCTAGTACCCGCATGACCGATAGCTGTGGCCAGGCATTGAAGACCGTACCGATCCATACCCTCTAACCGCTCGGCAGTAACAGGCCATTGCAAAAATATCCTAGCATCCTCCTCACAGTTCACCTGATTAACCCTTTCATCATGCTGCTGTTCCTCAGTTTCGACATTACATACTGTGTCTCCATTCTCCTCTGATCCGGTATAAGACATGATGCTCACAAAAATTTCTCACCTCAATATTCCGAAAAGAAGTAACCCAAACTCTTATACCTCAATATACACACAAAAATTCTCGGAAATACTCAAGGGCTATACTATGTTGCAAAAACAAATTATTCTTGCTGATCCCCGCAAAATATTCCCCAAAACAACAAATGTTCCCTGCTAATAAATGTAGGTTCACCAAATCCTAGGTAAGGTCGCCATTTGTTACGACTGAGGTTTAAATATATCAGGGCTCTTATTCATTGGACTAGTAATGGCATAAATGCTACAACGGAAAGCGCTAGATCCAACCTCTGATGTATATTCCCAGTGAACAAAGAACACAAATACTCTACAGAGTTCTATATGCAATAATAGGTTATCAAACTCTCAATTATGTGCGTCTACTCTAGGCTTAATGTTATGTGAAAACAGCCTATTACTACCTATAACCGAAGGTACTTGGTTATGGTATGCAATGTAAGGTGGTAAGAGAAGTTACAGCTTACGTTACTTTAATCAATAAATGTCAGGCACTCCTGCATAAAAGAAAGTGCACTAAAGTCCTTCAACACCAACAAGGAATCTTCTTTAAATGTTAGATGCTATCAAGATGCTCGAATCAGAAATGGAACCCAAAAAGGCAGGCAGCGGAACAATGCCCGTGCAGGCTATGCACACAAAAAGGCAGGATATATAATGCAGTCGGAGCCAAGAATATCCTAACCGCTACAACAATAATAATAATCGCCACGACAATGCAGTATTCCTATCAACAAAAAGAGCCTAAGTTGTTTGTGTCTCAATACATCAAACTAGGCTGCGAAATGCTTGTGTAATCATAAACGGGTATGCATAATAAGAGTAATTGGTTTAATATACTTAATGTCTACTATGACTGATAAAGTCTAGCTAGAGTCAATGATACGAGATACTGGTGCTCATGGCATGCCGCATAGCCTAGTGCAAATCTCAAGTCTGTGCGTCAAGTATTACGTTATAGTGAAGGGTAGCTCTCTTGAGAAACCTTAATACCGAAGTATTAAGCGTTCTCCTGGCGTACCTCAAAGACAAACAACCGAGCTTAGAACAGTGCAGAATGGTATAGGCAAAAAGCCCTCATTCGTGCATACTCTACTCTCAATGGCACACAGACTAGAATTTACCCAATCAACTTCAGTTCTCAGGTATGTCGTGCAGCTTTTAACTAAAGCCAGCACCCATCGGAAACAATACCTTATATTATCAGACTCCTAGTCTAGCATTATCTAATCCAGCAGAACACTAATAATTACAGGAAGCAGTACTGAACAATATGAATGCCAACCAATGCTTAGTGATCAACTTATCTTAACAAGTAAACATAAATGGGTTAATACAACTGGCCAGCATGAAGCTGATGATGCAGAGTTAACCGTAGGGGGTATAATATTAATAAAAGGTGGTGAAAGATATGGAAAATGAGAGAGATAGGCAGAGGAAAAGGTTCTCAGGTGCAGAGATGGGGGACAGATATCAAAGGGGTAAGAGGGATGCGTTCTAGAAACCAGATCTGAGGAAGAGAGTGGCAAGAGAGCTGTATATATACTAGCACTAGCTCGCATCGCGTAAGCAAAGCGGTAACAAGTCCTCCAGCCAATCCCAAAGAGGCCAACCAACCATGACGTCACCAAGCATGGTAAAAAACTCCTCCAACCAATCCCCAAGAGGCGAGCCAGCCGTGACGTCATCGAGCATGGCAAAAAACACTGCGCGCCTACCCACACTCTGTTCTACTCTCTCTCTCAAATCCTATCATTACTACTTAATGATAAAACATATACTTTGCAAATAAATATATAAAGCCTTGACATGGGCAATGTGACGCATGTTCACGTGTGAGCATGCTGTACAGAACGCCTAGTCATGCCCCACTCTCGCTAGGATCGTCAGGGCAGGAACTTTGGCTGTAGTCTATGTAGAGTTTCCTAACTTAGTTCATGTGAGCCGTTGTACTATAAGTATTATGAATATGTATTTTGTTTTCATCTGAGTCAACGAGTTCTATTTTATATCATTAGTTATAAGTATTGTGTGTAAAACTTATTTGTAATAATGGGAAGAGAAACAGCCACAGTAGGGGGTCAGTGGGTGCGCCAGGCGGGAGGTGGGCCTAACTCACTCCCATTCCTCCCTCCCTCAGTGCTAGGGGAGCCTCTGTCTATCCCAGAGGAGAGAGAGAAATTACGTAATGGTTGTCAGTGGGCGGTCCTTAGTAGTTCACGTTGGGCTCACTAGAGGGCCGGGTATAAAAGGGAAGTCTAGCCATTTTTTCATCAGAACTCATTAGGCAGAGCGACTTCTCATTTCCCTTGCTAACTATATATTCTTCTGACTGATGGGAACTTTCTCTACTACCTTACATTCTTATCTCCTCTTTTCCCTGCCTTTTTTAACTTCCATGGTCCCGTTGGTGCAGAGCTAGTCAGCCAACGTATTATCGCTTGAGTTCTCACGAGATACTTGCCTATTAGATAGCCTATTTTGGAAGGGTTGACTTAGAATAGTATTGATTTATGTTTGTTGCACTTGTATATGCATTTCCCTGTGTGTTATTATTATTATTCCTGTTTTCTGCTAGTCTAGGTAATGCTAGACTGGGGTAAGGCTTTTCTGTGTTACGAGTTGTTGTTTGATGCAGTGGTTAAGCAATAAACCTGCATACTCATTTCGGTTCAGTGAAGCCTAGGTTGTCTTCGCGGCTGACTGTGTTGAGTTAATAATTTACAGTGCGTGAGGGCAAGAGCCTAACCACCCTGTATTTTATTAACAGTTTGTTTTTACTTTGTCAAGGAGCCGGGAGAAAACCAGATACAAGGGATCTGGATTTCTCAAAGTGCACTTGTTAGTTTTAACGTAATACTTTAACCCTTAAAGAGCGGCTCGCAACATAAGTCGAGTTGAAAAAACTGGCAAAAAACGGGTGAAAAAAGGGTTGAAATCGGCGTGAAAATGGGTGGGATAGTAATGATCCATACGTCCGACATCTGTGGCCTCCCGGCCCACACTAACTCCAGTTCCCCCACCGCGCGTGAGGATGACAGTGTAACCAATAGTTCGCTAAAAGTGAGCAAGGTTAGCAAAATCAGCTAAACTTCCATCTTCGAGGTAACACTGTCAGTGCTCCACGAGTGCTACGTAGCTGTATGTGGCGTCATTGTGTAGCGATTTCCACCTAGTTTTCGGCGCAATACAGTTCCTTTGATACTGATGGTTGATATAGCAGTCAGAACGGCCCGGAAAGGCCCAAAACGGCCACAGAGCACCCGCTAGAGGAGGGTTAAACAGTCGTGAGGACTTCGCTAGGCTACAAGCCGTTTTTGCTCAGTCACTGCTACCTTTTGCCCACAGTACCCCAGCTAGACTTTACTCGATTAGTAGATACAGAATAGTATTGAAGCTTTCCTTATGTATGATATGTTTATGCACTATTGATTTCATGTGTTGCAAGCTTGGCTACTTTAGTGATTAGTGGCCCACGAGCACAATCCGAGTAGGCTATTGCCGTTGCATTTGCGGAGTACTTCTTTTTAATGTTTGTCATTTACTATTGCATATTCTTTTAATTATTCTTATGCCAATTTAAGCCTTTAATAGTATTTAATTGCCAGTGTTTTTGCTTATTGAATTACTGATCAAAATCCGATACGTACTTCTTACGAGCATCCGAGAAGCATCTAACTTTTTTCAGAAGATTCTTTGCTCGATGCTTAAGGACTATTAATTAACGTAACGTAATAGTGCCGATCCGAAGTAGAGGGTGGAGGACTTCTTAAGTTCATAGTCAAGGGTGGATTACTTCGGCTTCGGCCAACACTATTCTTTGGTGTTGTTGTTTCTTACTTCATTGTTTGATTGTTGACCAGACTAGATAATTCCTGTCTCTTTATTAGTCTGTTGTTGAACACTAGTACCGAGTTCTTGTATACCCCGTTATAGCAGATTGAACTCTGGAGGGTATTGGTGTTTTTTGTTCGGCTGGCAGTACTCAGGGGTTGGGATCGTGTGTTTCCGTTGTGGCAGCGAGCCGTATTCGAGTCCTGATTGAGACCCCTTGTGTACCCGAGTGCCAGTTCGTAACAGCGAAAACAAAGAGCCTTTCTGGACTGCCCATGACACGTGCTTTCATATGAAATAAAGCACACAATAATAAATCAACTGTAGCCACATCCACTGTCCTGGCGATCCTAGCGAGTCACTGTAGGACAAGCCATGCGGTTCTAACGGAGTGGTTAACGTCACAGTCTGAAATGGCACAAGCAGTCATATACTTTGAAAAGACGTCGACACAGGTTAAGATGTACCTTTTGCTCGTCTGTCGGGGTAGAAGTCCCATAATGTCTACAGATAACTTTTCCCACGGTTTACCTGCCGTAATGTGTCCAGGCGACTGTTTAGGTCCCCGTCCATATTTCCCCCTTTGACATCCCAAACAATTTTGGATAACTTCCTTAACAATTTGGTCGGCTCGCGAGGTCCAGTACCTTTCGTTAAACTGTTTCAACACTCTAGACTTACCCAAATGAGCCCCCCTTCCCTCTTGTCCGTGGAGGATTTGGACCATGTGTTTAACCTCCAGATAATCTAATACCACCCGGTCCTTAGAATCCCTCCAGGCTCCCTCAGAAAATTTTACTTTGTCTCCATACACAGGATCATTCTGTTCCTTGTTAGGTTGAGTGTGCTGGACTGGTGTTACCGATAATCAAGATAGACCATCGGCATTGGTGTGTAATTTACCCGATCTATGTCTAACTTCAAAGGAGTATTCTTCCAGGATCCCCTTCCACCTAACAAACAATCCGTCTTCCGTTTTCATCTTCCTAAGCCATTGCAAACTATAGTGGTCCGTGATAACTTCGAAATGAACTTCGGCTAAATATGGACGGAAATATTGTACAGCTCAGACTAGAGCCAGGCATTCCTTTTTAGTAACGCTGTAATTCCTTTCACCCTTATTCAGCGTCCGGCTAGCGCACGCTACTATGCCTTCTTTCCCATCCACTTTCTGGGCTAGTACGGCCCCTAGCCCTTCATCGGAAGCATCGGTGTATAGTTGAAACGGCTTGGTAAAATCTGGATGGCAAACTCTGGAGTTAGAGGTTAATTTTTGTTTCAGTTGATCGAAAGCTATCTGGCAACTCTGATCCCAGTCAAATGTCCTCCCTTTTTCGAGTCTCTTAGTCATGGGTCGAGCAATTTTAGAGAAGTCTGGTATGAACCTCTGATAATAGGACCCCACTCCCAGAAATGCTCGGATCTCCTTGACAGTGGAAAGGGGTGAATTTTCTGCAATAGATTACACTTTAATAGGGTCAGGTTGGAAACCTTTCCTTGAAACTACATGCCCTAGGTATGCCACCTCGCTGGCTTCTAATTGACATTTGGAAGGCTTTAATTTAAGTCCCGCCCTCCTGATCCTCTCTAATACTTCTTGTAATCGATGGATATGTTCTTCCCAACTATTTGACAAAATTATAATATCATCCAGGTAAGCTAAGCAAGTTCTCCACGTTAATCCCCTCAGTTACCGAGGTAATCCTATCGGGCATGGAAGCATACATTCCATTCTCTTTCTCTCAGACTAATGCTAAAAAATCTTGGTTTACTCACGCCTGTTCTACTGCTGTCCGCAATAAGGAGGAAGCATTCAAACGGTACCGACGCCTTAAAACTCAAGACTCTCATTCTTCATATGTTTCTGCCCGGAATCAAGCCAAATCTGTTCTTCGACTTGCCAAACACTCTTTCATCAATAATAAATGCACTGAACTATCCAACTCTAGCTCTTCCCAAGCTTTCTGGCATCTAGCCAAAAACCTCTCCAACAATTTCTCTTCCTCGTCTTTCCCTCCCCTTTCCCACTCTGATGGCACAACCATCACTTCTTCCTCTGACAAAGCTAAACTCTTCGCTCAAACTTTTGCTAGAAACTCCACCTTGGATGATTCCGGTGCTATTCCTCCCTCTCCGCCCTCCTCTCTCTTACTTATGCCTAATATCCTAATCTCTTCTAAAGATGTACTTTCTACCCTCTCTGGGCTTAACACTAATAAGGTGTACGGTCCGGACGGTGTTCCTCCTGTTGTTCTCAAAAACTGTGCTTCCGTGCTGACTCACTGCCTAGGCAAACTCTTTCGTCTCTGTCTATCCTCTAACGTCTTCCCTTCATGCTGGAAGTTTGCTCACATTCAACCTGTCCCAAAGAAGGGACAACCCTCCAACTATCGTCCAATTGCTCTTATCTCTTGTCTTTCTAAAGTTTTTGAAACTATTCTTGCTTCCAAATTTCTTAAGCATTTCTCTTCTCATAATCTGCTCTCAGATCGCCAGTATGGCTTCCATAAGGGTCGCTCTACTGGTGATCTTCTTTCATATCTTACTAACTCTTGGTCATCCTCCTTTCGGGACTTCGGTGAGACTTTTTCTATTGCACTAGACATATCGAAAGCCTTCGATAGAGTCTGGCAGAAATCTTTAATTTCTAAACTACCCTCCTTCGGTTTCTATCCCTCCATCTGTGCCTTTGTCTCTAATTTCCTTTCCGGCCGTTCCATAGCCGCGGTTGTGGACGGCCATTGTTCACTTCCTCACTCTATAAACTCCGGTGTTCCTCAGGGCTCTGTCCTATCTCCTATTCTCTTTCTAATTTTTATAAATAATCTCCTTAACTGTACCTTAACAAATTCCCATCCATTCATACGCAGACGACTCAACCTTGCACTACTCCATTAGTTTTTCAGAACGCCCCAGCCAGCAATCCCTCAACGACAAACGTAATGAAGCTATAGAACTCTTAAATTCTGATCTAATTCTATTTCCATTTGGGGCAGAGCAAATCTTGTTACTTTAATGCTTCCAAAACCCAATTTCTCCATCTATCTACCCATCAGGATCTCCCAGCGGACTATCCCTTATTCTTCAACAATACAAAAATCAACCCTTCATCTTCTCTCAATATTCTTGGTGTCTCTTTTTCTTCTGCTCTCATTTGGAAGGACCATATTACCAGTCTTGCTAAGGCAGCCTCCCAGAAGCTGGGTGTGCTCAACCGCCTTAAGGGGTTCTTTTCCCCTGCACAGCTTCTTGCTCTGTACAGGGGTATAGTGCGCCCTTGTATTGAGTATTGTTCACATGTGTGGGGAGGTTCCTCTCACACTGCTCTCCTAGACAAAGTTGAAAGGAAGGCCTTTCGTATCATTAACTCCCGTCCACTCACCAACTCTCTGCAATCTCTCTCTCTCCGCCGCAATGTTGCATCTCTCTCGCTATTCTATCGCTACTATAATAATCAGTGTTCCTCAGAGCTATCTCAGTGCATACCACCTCCTTTTCGTAGGGCACGTGGTACCCGTCTTGCAACTCAATCCCACCCCTACTCTGTGCAACTCTCCAACCCAAGAGTGAAACGTTACTCTCAAACTTTCTTCTACTCAACAGCTAAGCTCTGGAACTCTCTCCTAGAATCAGTCTTTCCCTCTTCCTATGACTTAAATTGCTTCAAACTCCGTGTGTCCAGGCATTTTGGCTCGAACGTCCCTTGATTTTGGCCCTGTCACTCTTTCAACTATGGGGGAGGCACTCGCTATAGGCAGTTATGCCTTTTGCCTCCCTCAATCACATAGAAAAAAAAAAAAAAAAAAAAAAAAAAAAGTACTTCGTCCATGACCCTAGTAAAACTGGCTAGTCCATTACAAACTCCGAAGGGCAAGACCATGAATTGATAGAGTTTGCCCTCGCTCGTGGCAAATACAGTTTTCTCCTGGTCCTCTGAACTAACCGGTACTTGCCAGTGTCCACTTTGTAGGTCTAGGGTAGAAAACCATGTTGACCCATTTAGTGATTCTAGCGAGTCATCAATACGAGGTAGGGGTTGCGCATCTTTGATGGTGACATAATTAAATTTTCTATAATCTACACAGAACCGAGTGGACCCATTTTTTATTTTTTACCAGGGCTACTGAAGATGACCACGGACTGTAGGATTCTACTACTATCCCCTGCTTGATCATCTCCTTTACTTGTTCCTTTTCCTTCTGTCTCATAATGGGATTTTGTCGCCTATAAGGTTGTCTAATAGGGGGCCCTTTAGTATGTATCTCGTGGGTGTGTCGGGTTCGGGCCGATCCGTGGTCCCCTTCATTTTGAGCAAACACATCTCGGTAAGTCCAGAGCAATTCATGTAAGGTAGGGGCTTGATCTGACGTTAATTGTTTCGGGACCTCAGGTAAGTTAACTGGTCCGTTAGTTCCAACAGTGGTAAGTTGCGCGGGTGTAATTTGTCCTAACAGTTTCCCTTTTTAATAACTAATTGTGTCATTGCCAAAGTTAGCCAGAACTAATTTCCTGTGATCGGTAGTAATAAAGGTGGGAGATATCCTCACTTGATTTTGTGCATCATGTTAATAAATCCCGGCAGTCATTCCCTGAGATTTAGGAATTTCTATCATTCTCCAAGATCTAGGAGGAATAGAGAGTTTCCCTGTGGTAGCTACTATTTGAGGTCGTAGGCTGGTCGTCGTATCTTTCGGCCCGCACTGTATAGTTACTCCCAACTGACTCATGAGATCTATTCCCAGATATCCATCGACTCCGCTATTAGACTTTCTTGATAGAATACAAAAATTGGTGGTGAATTAAATTCCCTTCCATTGTACCACCACCGTATTAGTTCTCCCTAGAATCGTCAATGGTTGACCCCCGGCTCCTGACAACTGAATATTAGTTTGATTTAATGGCCCTATTTCTTTCTGACTATTCCTCACAAAATTCTCCAGCAGACAACTTCGGTTGGCCCCTGTATCAATTAACAGGTTTGTGGCTTTCCCATGTATTACTATGGTTTCACAAGGCGTTTGTCTCTCTAAAATATTGACCTCACTATATCGCCATTCTATGTGAGGTTTAAAGGAAAATTTTCTCCCCCTTCCGGCATTGTGATTTTTGGCTGGGTTTCTGTCTCCCTGTATTCTACTGGAAGCATTCCTCCCTGGGTTAGATCTGTCACCCTTGGTAGGGGTCGATCATTTGGAGGTGTGGGCCTTGAGTTAAATCTAGGTGTTGGGGTTTGGGGACAGTTTGAACAGTTCCTAGCTAGGTGTCCGGTTTGTCTGCATATAAAGCATAGGATCAATGTTCTCTGCTACCCTTTGTTTGGGTTCTCTTCCTCCCCTTTCTTTTTCTCCTCTCTTAACTCTCTGTCCTCCATTATTTTCTTGATCACCTACATGAGTTCCTAAGTGGTAGTCACTTCATGGATAATGCAGTGCCTTCTAACTTCCACAGGACGTGCTTGGATCATAATCTCTCTGATCTCTGTTTCCTGACTCTCTTGGTCCATGTGGGGGTACGCAAGTTTGACATTTTTCGTGATCTCCCTCCTCAGGGTTCTCACGTTCTGGCCGTCTAGTTTCATACTCTTTAGTTTGTCTCTGGCCTTCCTTGTGGAGGTTTTTCAGCCAAACTCTTCAATTAGAGCACTCCTAACTTCTGCCCATGACACTAGTCCCTCTAGACGTACTCTTACATCATTCAGGGCCTTGCCTAAGTGTGCCTTTCCATAGACGATCTTCTTTCCGTGTTCTCCTACGTCAAGTAGCGTGAACTGACATTCTAACTGTTCGATCCATGACTCAATTTCTTCTTTCCCCTCTTCCCATAATTTGAATGGTAATACTGCCGTCATTATGTCTGATCTGTTAGATAAATATACTCAATCTAAACAATTTGTAGAATCCCACCGCTGCCACCAAAATGTAGTTCTTATTTTCTTATTCCAAATATACTACTGCGGTGGGGGATAATTCGACAGTCATTTAGAGGTTCGCATACTTTATTTAACAAAACTACTACTACCCTAGTAACTATTTCTTTGTTCGGGTCAAAATGAGTTCAAGACAGAGATTGAATATTTTCGTCGACCCACTATAGGTTGTACATTGGAAATCTAGAGCTCCCGTTACAACCTATTTGGATTCCCGTTATTCAGATATTGACTCACTTCGACTTCGATCCAAAGTCACGTTACTAGTCTCTAAAATAATATAGTTTTAACGGGCCCTGCTGTGTCTACTCCAGAGACCAGGGCATTAACACCTTACGAGCGGCCTATGCGGTTTATTTATGTGTACCGCACAGCGGGGTGTTTTTAGCCAAAATAGGGCTGTTTACGTGATCATTTTCATGCCTAAATAAGACCCAGAACGTAAAACAAGTACCTATCCCTGAAAGGGCATAAACAGAGCTTTCGAATGACACCATAACGATCCTTGTATGATGGATAGTTTTCTTGCAATAACCGTGCAACGCGAGTGCAAAAAGCAGGTAATTCGGTACTTTCAGTACATAATTGAGTATGTAGCGAGTGAGAGAGGGAGGAGGGAGCTGAGATTTGTGTCAGTAGGTTCGCCGCGGTGGTCTGGAGCAGTCATACGCTCGCTAGTCTCCTGCCACCACTTGTCTCTCTCTCTCAGCCACATTACGTGCTGAAATTGCCACTCGACCTATGTCGAGCGCCGCCACATAGTCCAGCTTTATTTAACTCGACTTATGTTGCTCGCCGCTAAATAAGGGTTAATAAATCTAACCTTTATGTTCCTATATAGAACGGAGATTTATTCTTAACTAAACTCCAAAATAAAATAACTTTACCGGGCCCTACTGTGTCTTCCCAGAGACCAGGGCGCTACTACCTCTGACACTTTTAGATTCTATATTCTCTTAACCCTATACAATATATCTACTCAAATGACCAGGGCGTTACTACACTCGTAGATTATATGCTCTCTTAACCTTATACAATATATTTACTCAAACGACCAGGGCGTTACTACACTCTTAGATTATATGTTCTCTTAATCCTGTTACCAATAAATCATGTGTTACATGTATCACCTATTCAATAATAAAACTCAGTAAATGACTTAATATGATCAGTACCTCAAACCCCTAAGAGAACAAGATTCACCACTTTAATCCTCTACATAGATTCTGTGATAACATTATTCTCCTGGACTTAATGCTCGTAACGCTTACCACGAAACTGACCGAATATTCCTTCAAACAATATAATTGATAATGTTTACTTGATAACAAAATATTTCGTAGATCATACGGACTAGTGTCCTCCCTACCTATTTCTCAAACTAAAGCTAAACTAATTGCAACTATTCTTTATTTCCCCTGAGCCTTACAGTTGCTTATCTACTTAAGAATTTCCCCCTCTTACTTTAATGTTAATAACTAGTTGCTGTCCTATCAGATCCTATACTATTGATAGCTTATCGGCATGGAGCCTTCTCTATCAAAAATAACTAATATCCTATTAACACATCTTCGTTTTATTTATATACATAAGCCTAGTATCTTTCTCTTTAGTTTGTCCTATAAGACCACATCAATTATTATGTATGGAACCACTGGGTTAGTCAAGCATTTTCTCTCTTTCTTTAAGTCTGGTTCGGGCCCAATATGGGTCCTTTAAAAAACTATGTAGTACTGCTAGGTGTTTACTAGAACAATTTCACCACCTCAGAGCTGGCCAATAGCTTAACTGGAAATCTTTGCTCCCATCTGCTATCTGCCGTCCCTCTTGAACCGCTTGGCTGTAGGTATGCAAGCCAGCGATGTGACCGCAGTCGGCCGGATACTGAAGGTGTATCCGCCTAGTAGGGGAGAACGATGCTAGACCCGAGGTGGGCTTTACTGGAACCAGTAATGAGGGCTGGGAGGCTGGAATAGGTGGATCCGAGTTCCCTTTAGTGCCCAAGCGAGACAGAGAATGTGGGTTGCAAGAAGTTAGCCCAGTGGCACCCGAGAGGTGAATAACCCGGCAACCTCCCCCACCCCCTTGATATAGTCCCGCCTCCCGTTCTCCGGCGCTGTGATTGGCTGAGCGGTCCGCTCGGCCGTGCAACATTCTGGCCGCGCGCTTTGAATATTCCTACCTTTCGCCTCCACTCTTCTCTCTTCATAATACGTTCTTGGAAGCTGGTTGTGAATGTCTTTTAGTGGCTTACGGGAGTATAGGGCTGGCACTGATGCATTAGACCCATGGTAACCAGAGGAAACGGCCTGTGAAGAGAGCGAGTGCGAGTTTAAATGCAAAACGGTACCTGTAGCCGTCAGCTCCGAAAATGGAGGCTTCTGATTGGTCGGCCGGGAGGGCGTGGCATGTTTACTTGGTGGGCCCGGAATGTCAAACTCAGCTGGCTTAAAGAGAAGGTTAAAGGGAGTGCGGTGATTGGCGGATGGCCTTTTTACCTTAGTGTATATTAATAAAACTAATATACAGTACTGTACATGGGCACACTGACACACACAGTAAACTAATATACAGTACTGTACATGGGCACACTGACACACACAGTAAACAATCTCTTCCTCTTTCATAAATCTACCCTCTATTTATATATCTACAATTATATTATCTCCACCTAAAGACATTTACAGGGGTTATGTGATCGTTGCTGCGTATGTTGGTAAGTGCTTGCTTTCCTTGTTGTCTGTTTGTTTGTAACCGAGATATATCAGAAACTAAAAACGGATATACTGTACATGAAACTTCGCCAGTACCTATATTTGGGTCAGAATAGACATATTACCTATTTACCATAATCTCGTGCCCTAAAAATGTTACCCATGAGACATACTAGTTATATACAATCTAATTTTTGCCAAACTATTCTAAAAGGGACGTTTCTGGTACTGAATGGGATCATTTAAGTTTAATCCACATATATTTAGTCCTTTGGCATTATATCGGCTGCCTATTGATCGGCATTTCCTAAGCTAAATAAAATTGTTTTGTGTCATTGTACAGTCACAGTCAATATTTCGAGCGGATTAACCCCCATTGTGCCGGTGAAATTTGTTTTTTAATTTCAGCTAAATATAGACGATTTTCTTAAGCTTATTTTTTTTTTTTTTTTTTTTTTTTTTTTTTTCTATGTGAATGAGGGAGGCAAAAGGCATAACTGCCTATAGCGAGTGCCTCCCCCATAGTTGAAAGAGTGACAGGGCCAAAATCAAGGGACGTTCGAGCCAAAATGATATGATTGCTAAAAGGATTAATTGCTAAAAGGATTAATTGAGATGTCTGTAGGCTTTTAATAGGTTAACGTCTTTCCCTTGCTGAATAACATTGTCTAATAGTTGCCATAATGTAATAAAAAGGACGTCACCGGTACGGAAGGGGTAAATAACTAATAAAGCAAATCAATCTAACCCGCGATACCTTTGGAAATTATAGACTACCTTAACCCGCTGAGTACCAGCTAAATATATATAAATGTACCACCCAGGACCGGCTGATTCTGATTTTTTTTATTCCAGAAACAATAGCGAATGGGTTAGGAATGAAGGAAAAACAACGAAAAACCGATCAAAAAGCTAAAAAAATGGTCCTACAGAGCCCCCGAAAACGGAGTAAAAAATTGAAGGCAATTTCCCCCCAAAAACAGGTTTTTGCACGCTCACGCGCACGCAGTTGAACTCTGAGAGTTTTCAACCATCGGCATGGGTGCGTGGGATACTTATACAGTTCCCATACAAATCTGAGCCCTCTAGGTGCCATACGACCGGAGTAATTGGGACCGGACCGGCCAGGACGCAAACCATGGTCGCTGGGGTTTAGCGTTACATACATTGTGAACGCAAACCCTGCGTCGCTGGGGCTCAGTGGGTTAAAGGGAGATGGTTGTTTTTTTTCTGGCGCCACTTCTCCCTCATGTTTAGCCCCATTAGTTTTCACATTTTATGACATCCTGCCCATTGCTTCGGCGATTTTATTACCTTTTTCCCGATGTATTTGTCAGTATTTTGAGTTATGACCTTTCGTGCCATGTAGGTGTCGATTTTATCCTGGCGAGCGATAGCGAGCCTGTACTTTAGGCGGAATCGGCCTTCAGCCAGAACATTTTTCTACCGAAAATTGTACAAATTTATCTTGTGGATTGTTTTCTTAAATTTGATGGATGTCTAGGGAAGAGACTAAAGCTATAATACATTATCTCAAATATACTAAACAATAAACCCTACCCCCTTAATGACCGCATCTAGCAGTAGTATTGAATCCGTTGGTGTTCATATAATTTCTGAATATCATCCAACGTTAGCCAGAATAAGATTACCATTTTACTACGACTGATTTCATTCGGCAAGCTCGCTGAAATATAAGGGATTAGTTGTGTTGATTTGTGACTGATTTCATTCGGCAAGCTCGCTGAAATATAAGGGATTAGTTGTTGATTTGTGACTGATTTCATTCGGCAAGCTCACTGAAATATAAGGGATTAGTTGTGTTGATTAAATGTGACATGCATAGTACCACAATAGAACACAAACTACGAATAATTTACACATCTAATGAAAATGACCTTTGTATTTGTTATGTGCCTGAAACTACTATACAATTGTAAAACACACAAACATAACAATATATCGCACATACCTGAGGAGGCTTGTTTCGGGGGAAAACAAATCTGTTCTGATCATACAAAATACAATTGACGACTGTTTATGCTTATAGTAATTTGTATATTGATTTAATTTATATATGAATTACTAGGTACAAATTCGATTCCATTATGTTTTCATTAGACTAATAATTTCTTGTCCCGGCTGAGAGTAAAAACAATATACATCATACAATATATATACCTGTATATATAATTATATATACAGTATATATATATAGTCAGACATAAATACTATTGGTTGATGCACAAAGACCCATACAGTCGTTCATATATAGCTCATCATACAGTTAGACATACTGTACACATATAGCCACACTTACTTACACAGCCACATAAACCTACACGTAGACAGATGCACTTACAAGCCCACACATTGGCAACGCAACACAGACCCACACTGACAGCCACACAAACCTACACACACACACACACGCAGAAAGACATGAAAACACAGCCACAGGGAAATCACAAACACACACTGAGTTCCGTGCCTCCCACCTGCTGTACGTGTGTGAATTTGACAAGTAAATACAGGAGACTGGTCTTGGCGATTGTTACTACTGTCAATAAAGGCGAAAATACAGATCGCTTTTTCCGGCAACTTTAGATCCGAAACTCTATTCTGTCATAGCTTTGAAATATTTGTGTTGCACATGTATAATCAACGAGACAGATATTTGTCATCTATATTCGACAACATTCTTGTGATAGTATATTCCAAAAATTGTCACAGTTAAGTTATGTTAAAGAATAGCAGGAAAAAGGAAATGTGTAACTCCTACCTGAATGACAGTTATGTTCAAACCATCTGGCTACTATTTCAACCACCACAAGAATACCCGAGCCCCTCTTAAACACAATCAAAGAAAATCAATTCATGGAAAACAATCGACTTGGCTTTCCCTATTGAGAAATATAAAAAAACAGAAAAGACCCACCAGTACTAGGTTATGGGCTACAACAATGTGTGGCTGTATGTGTATGGTTCAGTGTGTGGCTGTATGTGTATGGTTCAGTGTGTGGCTGTATGTGTATGGTTCAGTGTGTGGTTGTATATGTATGGTTCAGTGTGTGGCTGTACTGTATGTGTATGGTTCAGTGTGTGGCTGTATGTGTATGGTTCAGTGTGTGGCTGTATGTGTATGGCTCGGTGTGTTGCTATATGTGTATGTCTCAGTGTGTGGCTGTATGTGTTTGGTTCAGTGTGTTGCTGTATGTGTATGGCTAGGTGTGTTGCTGTATGTGTATGTCTCAGTGTGTGGCTGTATGTGTTTGGTTCAGTGTGTTGCTGTATGTGTATGGTTCAGTGTGTGGCTGTATGTGTATGGTTCAGTGTGTGGCTGTATGTGTATGGTTCAGTGTGTGGTAGTATGTGTATGGTTGAGTGTGTCGCTGTGGGGGAGCATCAAAGCGTCAAAAACTGATCCTATCATTTCATCAAATCTGCAAAAAGCTCTCAGTACATCACATTTTCCAGATGTGTTCATTTTGTCAACAAACATTTTTTCCCCAGATCATAATTATCAATGTGTATTTTTTTTGTATATCACTTCAATGCATCAAAAGCTGGAAGTCATCGATGTATCAAAAATGCCAGATGTTATTAAAGCATATAATTGACAAAAACTCATCAACGTAGGTTAGGTTAGGTTAGGTTAGGTTAGGTGCTTCATCTGCTGTACCAATACATAATATATTTTGATGCTTTGCTGGGATCTGAAGAGATTTTTGACACTTTGCAAAGATCTGAAGTTGTGATGCATTGATGGGATAATATAAATGTTTGATGTTTTGAAGACTACTGGTGTTTTTGATGATATGATATCATCCAGTCAGTTTCAGCCTTTTGTCAAATTGAAAAGGTCCAACTTGTTTGATGCTTTGAAAAGATTGGGTTTTTGATGTATTGATAGGGCTGACACCCTTGGAATAGTTTTGACGCTTTGCAGGCGCCCCTCAACATGTGTATGGTTCAGTGTGTGGCTGTATGTGTATGGTTCAGTGTGTGGCTGTATGTGTATGGTTCAGTGGGTTGCTGTATGTGTATGACTCAGTTTGTGGCTGTATGTGTTTGGTTCAGTGTGTGGCTGTATGTGTATGGTTCAGTGTGTGGCTGTATGTGTATGGTTCAGTGTGTGGCTGTATGTGTATGGTTCAGTGTGTGGCTGTATGTGTATGGTTCAATGTGTGGCTGTATGTGTATGGTTCACTGTGTTGCTCTATGTGTATGGTTCAGTGTGTGGTTGTATGTGTATGGTTCAATGTGTGGCTGTATGTGTATGGTTCAGTGTTTTTTTTTGTTTTTTTTTCTATATTCCAACTACTCCCTCTCGGGCATAGGCTGAGAGCCTGTACATTCCACCGCTCAACACGGTGAAGCCCGTGAGGTCTTGTTCCAGTCTGGGGAGTGAGACATGTGAAGCATCCATCATGGCTCGAAGCAGCTCCATCTCTGAAGCGGCCGGTTGCTTCGCCCAAGTGCTTCACCGTCTCATCCTCCAGACTCAGACCCTCACTCTCAGAACGCCACCTATTGAGCAGTGAACTCACTAGGCATTGTCCCCCTGTAACATATTTTGAATATGAGAATATTCATACAGTGTTATTTAATCAGGGAACAATGAGGGTATTTTTTTGGTATTTCGGTGGGCTTTGTGGTAATGCACTGATACTAGGTACAGCACCAATTCAATCCCAATAATATCTTCCCATTGACATATCGGGATTTGAACCCGGGTCCATTGGATTACCAATCCAGTGGCATGACCACTCCACCACACCTCCCCTATGTGGAGTGTGTGGCTGTATGTGTATGGTTCAATGTGTGGCTGTATGTGTATGGTTCACTGTGTTGCTCTATGTGTATGGTTCAGTGTGTGGTTGTATGTGTATGGTTCAATGGGTGGCTGTATGTGTATGGTTCAGTGTGTGGCTGTATGTGTATGGTTCACTGTGTTGCTCTATGTGTATGGTTCAATGTGTGGCTGTATGTGTATGGTTCAGTGTGTTGCTCTATGTGTATGGTTCAGTGTGTTGCTGTATGTGTATGGTTCAGTGTGTGGCTGTAAGTGTATGGTTCAGTTTTTTTTTTTTTTTTTTTTTTTTGTATATATTCCATCTTACTTCCTCTCGGGCATAGGCTGAGAGCCTTAACATTCACCGCTTTACAATGAACAGTGAAACCTGTGAGGTCTTGTTCCAGTCTAGGGAGTGAGACATGTGAAGCACGTAGAGTACAACGAGCACCTGCCATCTTGCCTTCACATGAGGCACGGTGCTCACTCATGGCCCGAAACGACCCCATCTCTGAAGCCACCTCGTTCCCATGCTTCACTGTCTCACCCCCTACACTCGGACTCTCACACTTACACACACACAACGCCACCTGTTGAGCAGATAACTCACCAGGCATTGCACCCCTATAGCATATTTTGAATATGGGAATATTCATACAGTGCTATTTAATCAGGGAACAATGAGGGTATTTTATTGACGTTTCGGTGGGCTTGTGGTAATGCACTGATACCAGGTACAGCACAAATTCCATCCCAATAATATCTTCCAATTGATACATCGGGATTTGAACCCGGGACCTTTGGATTACCAGGCCAGTGGCAAGACCACTCCACCACACCTCCCCTATATGCTGGTTGCTGTATGTGTATGACTCAGTGTGTGGCTGTATGTGTATGGTTCAGTGTGTTGCTGTTTGTGTATGGTTCAGTGGGTTGCTGTATGTGTATGACTCAGTGTGTGGCTGTATGTGTATGGTTCAGTGTGTGGCTGTATCTGTTTGGTTCAGTGTGTAGCTGTATGTGTATGGTTCAGTGGTTTGCTGTATGTGTATGACTCAGTGTGTGGCTGTATGTGTTTGGTGCAGTGTTTTGCTATATGTGTGGTGCTGTATGGTTCAGTGTGTGGCTGTATGGTTCACTGTGTTGCTCTATGTGTATGGCTCAGTGCGTGGCTGTATGTGTATGGTTCAGTGTGTTGGTGTATGTGTATGGTTCAGTGTGTAGATGTATGTGTATGGTTCAGTGTGTGGCTGTATGTGTTTGGTTCAGTGTGTGGCTGTATATGTATGGTTCAGTGTGTGGCTGTATGTGTATGGTTCAGTGTGTGGCTGTATGTGTTTGGTCAGTGTGTGGCTGTATGTGTTTGGTTCAGTGTGTGGCTGTATGTGTTTGGTTCAGTGTGTGGCTGTATGTGCATGGTTCAGTGTGTGGCTGTATGGTTCACTGTGTTGCTGTATGTGTATGGCTCATTGTGTGGTTGTATGTGTTTGGTGCAGTATTTTGCTGTATGCGTGGTGCTGTATGGTTCAGTGTGTGGCTGTATGGTTCACTGTGTTGCTCTATGTGTATGGCTCAGTGCGTGGCTGTATGTGTATGGTTCAGTGTGTTGCTGTATGTGTATGGTTCAGTGTGTGGATGTATGTCTATGGTTCAGTGTGTGGCTGTATGTGTATGGTTCAGTGTGTGGCTGTATGTGTATGGTTAAGTGTGTGGCAGTATGTGTATGGCTCAGTGTGTGGCTGTATGGTTCAGTGTGTGGCTCTATGGTTCAGTGTGTGGCTGTATGTGTATGGCTCAGTGTGTGGCTGCCTGTTGTTATGTAATCCAGAATTTCAATTGATTATAATTATAAGCCAGATTAGTATAATATTTTAGTTTCCCCCTTATTTGCTTACTTCTCGAGAGTTCTAGACCTGTCAGGATTCAGTCTGTCTCTCCCAGCATTGCGTCATTTAATTCATGTGTGTAGTGGAAAATTCCAGATTCACTGGTGAGATATATACTGTATACCCCCTGATTCCTTGCAGTTTCGACTCTCAGACCCGCTAACTCATCACGCCTGTTCTCTCTCTGTACATAGTGACTCTTAATATACCAAGTGAAGTGACATCACTCTCCTGGCTACCATCAAACGATTTAAAACATCTGCATTCCTGTACCTGTCTGTGATTAGGGGAGTTGAGTATATAAGTGTGTCCCATATAATAGCCAAGTTATTATTCTTAGAGATATTGTGTATTATTTTAAGTTTGTCTAGTGATCAATTTATTGTGTTCTGCAAATTCATATAATTTCTGTATTTCCTTTTGATTTCCTTATCATTAATATTATAAATGTAAAATATTAAATCAATTTGTGTATAGTTTCCAAGCTTGTGAATTTGATCAGATTAATTTAGTTACCCCTTATTGTATTTTTTCAGAAGGAATATTTTCTCAAGTGTTATTTTAGTGCTTATTTCACTTTTAAATAGCTGTAGTAATTACTTGTATTGATTTTATTGATATGTTGTGCGTTTCCTTAGGTTGTTGGACATATATTGGCCATTTCCATTGATCTTGAGATTTTTTTTTTTTTATTTGATATAGCTATTTAAACCTCGCATTGTGTGGCTCATTGTGTGGCTGTATGTGTATGGTTCAGTGTGTGGTTGTATGTGTATGGCTCAGTATGTAGCTGTATGTGTATGGCTCATTGTGTGGTTGTATTTGTATGGCTCAGTGTGTGGCTGTATGTGTATGGTGCCGTGTGTGGCTGAATGGTTATGGCTCATTGTGTGGGTGTATGTGTATGGTTCAGTGTGTGGTTGCATGTGTGGCTGTATGTGTATGGCTCATTGTATGGCTGTATGTGTATGGCTCATTGTGTGGCTGTACGTGTATGGCTCATTATGTGGCTGGATGTGTGGTTGTATGTGTATGGCTCATTGTGTGGTGGTATGTGTGGCTTTATGGCTATGGCTCATTGTGTGGCTGTATATGTATGGCTCAGTGTGTGGCTGTATGTGTGTTTCTCATTTTGTGGTTGTGTGTCTAGGTGTGGTTGTATGTGCATGGCTCATTGTGTAACTGTATGTTTATGGCTCAGTGTGTGGCTGTTTGGCTCATTGTGTGGCTGTATGTGTATGGCTCAGTGTGTGGATGTATGTGCATAGCTCATTGTGTGATTCTATGTCTGTGTGTGATTGTAAGTGTATGGCTCATTGTGTGGTTGTATGTGTATGGCTCACTGTGTGGCTGTATGGTTCAGTGTGTGGCTGTGTGATTCAGTGTTTGGCTGTAGTGTATGGCTCAGTGTGTGGCTGTATGGCTCATTGTGTGGCTGTATGTGTATGGCTCAGTGTGTGGCTGTATGGTTCAGTGTGTGGCTGTATGGTGCAGTGTGTGGCTGTATGTGTATGGCTCAGTGTGTGGCTGTATGTGTATGGCTCAGTGTGTGGCTGTATGTGTATGGCTCACTGTGTGGTTGTATGTGCATGGCTCAGTGTTTGTCCTGTGACTGTGAACATTGGAGAGGCAGCAGGACACAGGAGTGCCTGACAGCTGCTCCGTCCTTTGTCTAATATCAAGGGTTAATTGATGGTTGTGGACGGTTTCAACTCAAAGTGGCTACACTCATGAATTGCCACAACCTGAAGAGACACGGTCTGCTAACCTAACATTATTCAATTTAGCGTACCTAAACTTAATCTAATTTAAGACCTCACACAGCCTAACCTAACCTAGCCATACCAAGCTTAGCCAAATATAAATTAACCTATAATCTAAGTTTAAAAGATTGTGACCGTTTTGTTTGTGGTCAATTTTCTTGGGGCCATTTAGGAGTAAGGTGGCTTGCCCTATTGTGTTGAACGCCATGTTAATTGTCCATTCGTGTACATTATCCTTTTTTATCAATGTTATTGTATGCATAAACATATAAACTGTAAAATTAAAGCAAGAGTGTAGTTAATTCTCTATCACTTGCATATCAAAAGTGTTATGACTCAAATGTACAAGAACAGTGGTTTTCCTTGTTAAGCTCTACTCAACGTTCAATGATTGTGGAATCTACAGTATATTGTCACATTAGCGATACAAGCAGGGGATCAAACTGAAAGTACTGTCACTTAAGTACCAGGAATTCCACACGTCACGCAGACTTCACATTTTGTGACCCCTAATAATTACCTTAAACCAATAACGAATCGTGAAGCTACTTCTTCCCACATAATATGTGAATACGCTTATGACACGTAATAAGAAAGTCTTCCTTTCAATTGTATCACTATTCCCTTTTAGCCAATAATATATCATGCATTTGATCTCAAGACTTAACCCTTGTCAAATATCTTGATTAACTGTCAGTTCAGCCAGTGTGATGTGTCGTTAATGAATACCTCTGACACATCCTGGTCCTTCCATTATAACTTTCCAACTGAATTAACCCTTTCAGTATATGATGATGCCTTTCTGAATGTATTGTGGCTCTTATTTTATGTTTTCTGTCAGCCTATAAAATGTATTTTGGAATCGGATGATTATTTTTCCTTGTAAGCTTATTTAATTTGCACAATGATAGCCAGAGTAAAATTAATAACAGGTATTCCGATATCATATTATGTATTAACTTTTATAGTTAGTGGTCTATTGTGTTAACATAATTGATGTTCAGTATTGCTATATGTAATTTAAAGTATGTATTTTACATTATTTTATCAACGCGGTCAAATTAAGGGGGAGTTCTCTTTTTTTGAACCCCCTTCTCCTTCATGTTTAGCATATTAGTTTTGAAATAGTAAGACGTTCGTTCCATCAGTTTGGCGATTTTGAGACCTTTCACCCAATTTCTTTGTTAATATTAAGAACTTTCGTGCCATTTAGGTGTCGATTTTCTCCTGGCAAGCAATAGCAAGCCTGTCATTTTAGAAGAAATCGGCGAGGGAACAATACAAACAAAAAACCACACATGTATACATAAATACATTGACCATAAAACAATCACTACCCCCTTACACGAATTATGAATGTCTTTCATGTGCCCAGGGATATCAGGGTATTTGAACATGAACCAATTCTTGCATATAATAAATAATGTGCTCATAGTTACATGTTTTGAATAATATTTATGTTGATATTATGACTTTCGGTTCGTCCTTTCACCAGGTATCTGATATCTCCAATATTGCTTTGGTCAGCCTAACTGCCATTAATTTCCCATTCCACTTTGTCATACATTGCTTCGATCCTTCCATCTTATATGCCCATTGTTTCTCCTTATTCCCCTTCATTACGTCTGTCATATTGTTTGATTTTTCTCTTATTTTTCTTAATTGTTTCTTATTCTTAGATATTCCATTGCGCTCTCTGCATTTCTTCAGTAGCTTCTGTACTGTATCCGTTCGCATATACCTTCTTACACCATGTGTTTACTGTTACCACCTTCCTTCATACTATCTGGTCACACACTCTATCCACAATATTCTATTATTACTAAGATTATTTTTATATTAATCTGTATCCACTTTTGTCATTGACAGTATTGAATCTGTTTCTCCTTTTCAATGCTCGTTAATTAGACGACTATGTGTTTATATATAAGTTTAGCTACCACCATGCTTTTTTCAGCCTAAGACGAATCTTTCTGGGTTATTTGCTCTAAAAGGAAGGCTTAATTAACCTATTGAGAGCAGTAACAATATTTGTGTGTAGAACAGAGGCAATTTTATCTTGTTTTGAAGGATTATCTGAATGAAAGTGTTTAAAATGTTCGTCTATTTTTCTTTAACAACGTTCCACGAACTCCAAAAACTCATTTACCTTTATTTATAAAGAACCTCACCATTTTGTATCAATATTTTCTGACTCCATTTTCCTCCTAATGATACTTTCAAACTATCTAGAAGAAAAAGAGTTATGTTTTTTACTATATTAACCAAGTTAAGGTGTCTGAGAAAGTATACATAATAAGGTTGACCTGGTTTAAAAAAAAAAAAAAGTACAATTAATATTCTATAAAGGAACAGGAAACAACCTAGGGCGTGATCAATGATTTTATAAGTCACTAATTATTCCAACTAAAAGAACGTTAACCAGGTAACTACAACTAACACAACAACTCAGTGGAAAGCGTAACGGCTTGCTGATCAGAAGAACGTAAGTTGAGTTCACGTTAACCACAGAGGGCTTTACCGAGGTGATCTAAACATACCTGGCAGTTAAACATAATTCTGGCATCACCAATGTGCCAAGAATATATCCAACAGTTTGAAACCAACTCATAGCAAATATAATGCCTGGCCACAGAAGATGCTGTAACGACGGAATGGAAACACTAAGATGAATTATGTAGTATATATAATACAAGGCAAACTAAATTTCAAAACTTCGGTCCCGTAAGGAATTTCTACTACCCTAAATGGCCTTGTTTCCGTGCTCTTTTTCATGCATAAACAAGAGCCAGAGCGTAATACAATTATGTATCCCTGAAAGGGCGTTAATTCAGCTTTCCAATGACAACAGAACCATCCTCCTACGACCACGCATTCTCTTTCAACGATAGTGCAAGACGAAGGAAAAATCCTTAATATACGTAATTTCTTGACATAATACCCTGTGTAGTGAGGGAGGGAGGGTGGATGTGTGTGGAGTAAACGTCAGTAAGCCCGCTGGACCCGTGGCGAATGGTCAGCGCCCGACCTACGCTCCGCCCACCGCTCGTCTCTCTCTCAGAGGCAATATTGCTCCAAAATTGCACACAGACTTAAGTCGGGCCCCGCTCTTTGGGCAGGTGTTCTCTATACGGACTTAAGTCGGGCCCCGCTAAAGAAGGGTTAAATAATGTCACTAATGCCAATGCCTATCTTGAGATAAGATACTTGATAATATCAAGTATCCTATCACAAGATTGGTCGACTTGCCTCAGCCATGAGTTCCTTGGTCTTCCCCTAGGTCTCCTCCACTCAGGATTGTCCTCTGTAGAAACAACCTGGTGAACAGAGTCAGCTTCAGGGAGGCAAATCACACGCCAAAATTGATTAAGTTAGCATTCACGGACCATGCACTAATATAATTATCTTGTATCAGTTTCAAGGAATATTCGCTGGCTTGAGATGTAGTCATGCTAGCAATAGCCCATGGTATTTCAAAAATATTTAGTACCAAAGGAACTGGTGTGTCTCTTCGACTCGCTGCCAAGTGTCCTTGTCTCGCGTCTATATAATAAGACAGGGAGCACCAGTATTTTGCAGATCCGCAGCTTTGACCTTTTGCCCAGGTAATGAATCCATAACCACATATGCTAAGCCAAGGTGACGATTAATATCACCACTTATATGGATCAGGTTACCAATATGAAGAAATGGATCAAAGATCTATAAGTCTTCTCTACATACATGAACAGATTGCACTGCATTATCCAATAAGTCACCAAATGCTTGGGCTTTGGTCTTAGTCCAAGAGACCTTTAGTTGCAGTAGCTCCGACTCCTCATGTAGTGTCTCGAGGACAAATCTCAGAACATCCAACGTCTCCGCTAGGATAACTTCATCATCTGCAAAATCAAGATCGGTGATCTTGAAACTGCCGACATCTGCTGCACAGCAACTCTGCCCAACTCACTGTCCCAGTAACAAGCACACCACACTTTCCAACACACTTTAACCTAACAAGTGCGCATGGGGGTAATTGGAAACGTCCCCCTGTGCTGACGTATTTGAGGTGTTTCCGTCACTAAAATATTCATTGTACCATTAATAGCATTAATACTTATCCATATGTGCCTATTATGGGTTGATTATAAAGGTATTAACCTGAAACAACAATAAACAGAGTGAAAACAGCGTTTGGATGGTCAAAATCGGAGATATAGCCCGCGAGTTGTATAATGTATGGGTGAGGCAAGCTACTTTCCCGCCAATTTCCCCCAAGGCCACTGAGACACAGTCGATCGATACTCTCTCTCTCTCTCTTGCACTCGCTTGCCATCAGTGATGACAACACCCTGCTTGCAACTCGCTAATGTTGGCACGAAAATGTACCTCAGAATAAGGGAATAACAGGGAAAATAGGTGATAACTGAAGGAGAGGAGGAAAGTGGGGAAGGAGGGGAGGTAGAGGACTGAGATTGTGCATGGCCCAGGGGCCCAAAAATTTTTTTTTTTTTTTTTTTTTTTTTTTTTTTTTTTTTTCGATGTCAAAAGTTGATTTTTTTTTCTCACTCACTTATAAGAGTCTCCCCGCAGTCCGCCGGGGGAACTCTTAAGAGTCTCCCCGCAGTTCCCGGGTTAATTACTTCTAATGTACCTTGAGTTTGTTTCTCTATCACTCTTTCAACCTGGGATGGGACACTTGATAAAGGCAGCTTTGCCTTTTGTCTCCTTCATGTACATGGGGAAAAATAAAAACATATGTCATCTCTTCTCTGAAATTTCCATCTTGGGAGATTTCAATGTTCACTACCGCCAATGGCGCTTGTGGCACTTTGGTGCTGGTGACTGGGAGACAACGCATTATCGAGGTAATCCTCTCGGGCATTGAGGTATACATTCCATTTTCTTTTTCTCAGCCTAATGTCAAAAAAGCTTGGATTACTCAAATTTATTCTACATCCGTCTGCAATCAGGATGAGGCATTCAAACGGTACCATTGCTTTCAAACTCGAGAATCTCATACTTTTTATGTTTCTGCCCGGAATAAAGCCATATCTATTCTTCAAAAACAAATCATAAATACCATACGTTCTGAACTTTCCAACTCTGGTTCTTCCCTAACTTCCTGGCATCTAGCCAAAACTTCCCCAACAACTATCCACCCATATGCTGATGACTCTACCTTACATTATTCAACTAGTTTTCCACAACGAACCATCATGCAATCACTCAAACCTTGTGTAATGAGGCAATAGCACACCTAAATTCTAATCTATCATCTATTTCCAATTGGAGCAGAGAAAATCATATTACTTTCAATGCTTTTAAAACCTAATCTCTCCAATTATCTACCAGTCACGATTTTCCACACATCTATCCCTTATACTTCAACAATACACAAATGAACTCTTCATCTTCTCTTAGTATTTTTGGTGTTTCTATTTACCCTGACTACTCTTTGAAAGATCATATTACCACTCTTGCTAAAACAGCTTCCCAGAAGTTAAGTGTGCTCAACAGTCTCCGTGGGTTGTTCACTCCCTCACAATTACTTGCTCTGAATAAGGGCAGAGCGCCCATGTATTGAGTATTGATCGCATATGTGGGGAGGTTCCACCCATACCGCATTTCGTGAAAGGGTAGAGTCAAAAGCATTTCATCTCATCAACTCACTTCCTCTTACTAACTCCCTACAATCTCTCAGTACATTCTGCAATTTTGCAGCGTCAAGGTCTGTGTGTCCAGAAATTTTGATTTTAAGGCACCATGAATTTGCTCTCTGTCAATCTTTCAACTTTGGGGACAGCTTTGCCTTTTCTCACCTTCATTCATGTAGATTATTTGGCTTAGAACATTTATTTGAAAGCAGAAGGTAACTTAATTAAAAGCCAGTTATTATATATGTTTAGCGATATTTTTACTCATTTTTCTTAGCAGAAAACTGTATTAATATTGTTCAATAGATCACAAAAAGACTGTCAATCTGAGTCGTGGATTGAATCAAGATATACTGGATATCTTGGATAGAACCAGTGCGAGCGTTGTTGGCTGGCCTCAACCAGTCACTACCCGGGCGCGGGTGACAGCCTCTCCCGTGTGGCCATTTAGGAGTGTGGCCATTTAGGAGTGTGGCCACTTCGGTTATTGGCCATTTAGGATTGTGGCCATTTCGGAGTGTGGCCATTTCGGTTTGTGGCCATTTTGGTTGTGGCCGTTTCGGTTGTGGCCATTTCGGAGTGTGCCCGTTTTGACCTGCTTCCTACTAAACCCATCTAATAGAAGACTGTATGTATGTTCTCAGGCACATACCCCTTAGCTGAGGGTGGCCTACTCGAGACAGAGCCAGAACAGAAACACAATTAAAGTTCCAATGTTTAGGGTCTGGGACCATTTTCGCGTTCCTTCACCCCTTTCTATGTCTCGTCGAGTAGGTAAGTTTTACAAGGGGAGGAGGATTCCTAGCCACTTGCTCCCAGAAGAAAAAAGTAGAACAGTACAATATACACAAACAGGAACAGAAAAAGTTGGGTAGAGGATGTCAAACCTCACTATGGATAAGACCAGCTCTCACCCTAATATGATAATAGAAAGGTAGATTACTATCAATATACCCAATGATTTGATGTGTCTGTAGTGCACCTTTGATTGTTAACACTAAAGGGAATAGCCTTCAATCTATAGTGTTGTTTCTCTCCTCACATATGTTAGGTATATTAGCTACAAACAAACTCGTAGGGATCAAACTATGTGTGTAGTTTGCTTGCCTCCTATTTCTTGGGTCTCCTAATTTAAATAACGTGATCTGGACACGTTTGATGATTGTAGTGTTAAGAACAACATAACCAAATGTGTGTAAACAATAAAGAAAACAACCTGTAACAACAGTGGTACCCATAGTCAGTGTATTATATTGTTTATATGTAACAACAGTGGTACGCATAGTCAGTGTATTATATTGTTTATATGTAACAACAGTGGTACGCATAGTCAGTGTATTATATTGTTTCTATGTAACAATTCCAACGTTTTGTTTCAATCTTTACGAACACACTTGCGATTATTACGAACACACTTGCGATTATTACGAACACACTTGCGATTATTACGAACACACTTGCGATTATTACGAACACACTTGCGATTATTATTGTGTTATGAAACGAATGCCAAATAAGTGCACCTTTCTAATACACGGTCAAATACATTCTTTAAGGGGCTGTTTTGTGTATGTTTCCTAGACCTCCATCAAGCTTAAAATTACACCCCCCTCCCTAGACCCCCTTTCAATATAGATTTGTACATATGTCGGTAGAAAAATGTCACGGCTGAAGGCCGGTTCGTCTTAAATTACAGGCTCGCTATCGCTCGCCATTGTCCTGAAGGCACCAAAGTTGATGGGCAGACTAGCTTTCGAGGGGAATTTCAAGACAGTCCGTTTCTGTAGCGGTTCTGAAAGATAATCGCTCGATGATCAGGCCAGCCATTTTAGTCGTCTCTTAGGACACGCATGGATACGTGGCGGGAAATTTTGCTCTAGATCTTGTGTAGTTCCCTCCCACCCAGGGTGATAATGAAGGGGTTTATCATGATAGGTCCCTATATATCTACCTACGACATCAAAGCCATAAAGCCACCTGTATTGCATGTTCCAATAATTGAACCCACCTTGCGGTACGCATAGTGTATATTTGTTAGTTGTTACCATAATAACCTTTAATTAAATACATATCTATCTATCTGTCTGTGTGTGTGTGTCTGTCTGTCTTACTGTCTTCACTCACCAGTCGGCACCTCATATACCTTTATCGTTTTGTCCCTCATAGAACATGTTATCATAATTATCTGGTGCATCATTATCTTCAATATATAATTATCTGGTGCATCATTATCTTCAATATATAATTAGTATCTTATTATCAGCAAATTAATTTAGAGTGATGTTCAGATCAAATCAGCTGTATAATAATAAATACATAATATGTATATATTTATACATAGCTGACTTGAACATCAATTTAGATAGATATACAATATTCCCATGAAGAAAATCGCAAGAGCTCTCGAACATTAAATTTGTCATTAGTTGTAGCAGCGTCATTACAGTTTATGCGTACTGTATTGTACACATATAATATGCAGTGTACATTTATGCGTTCTGTATTGTACACATAATATGCAGTGTACATTTATGCGTTCTGTATTGTACACATATAATATGCAGTGTACATTTATGCGTTCTGTATTGTACACATATAATATGCAGTGTACATTTATGCGTTCTGTATTGTACACATATAATATGCAGTGTACATTTATGCGTTCTGTATTGTACACATATAATATGCAGTGTACATTTATGCGTTCTGTATTGTACACATATAATATGCAGTGTACATTTATGCGTTCTGTATTGTACACATATAATATGCAGTGTACATTTATGCCTTCTGTATTGTACACATATAATATGCAGTGTACATTTATGCGTTCTGTATTGTACACATATAATATGCAGTGTACATTTATGCGTTCTGTATTGTACACATATAATATGCAGTGTACATTTATACGTTCTGTATTGTACACATATAATATGCAGTGTACATTTATACGTTCTGTATTGTACACATATAATATGCAGTGTACATTTTAGAGTATCAGAAAGGCAAGGCTGCACTTTGAGTAACCTAAATGTTCCGATAATGTGACGATAAATATCGGAGAACCATTACGTTTTACTGTTCAATAGTTGATCGGAAAATGTATGATTGACGAGTTATTAATTGCTAATCGGCTTACAATACGTTACCATGATTCTTTCCATTACGGTCAGCGAATTATATTACACATAATGCATTCCGGATTTGTATCAATGTTATTTTACGATATCTTCTCTAGCGCCAGTTTATTTGCAATTACACTAATTTGCAAAACTTATGAATCTTAATATATCAGGGTATGTTTTGTGTTAACGTCCATAGCACTCGTTAGTATGTTTGCATATTTGCAAAGTGTTATATGATCAAATTAGGCAAATAAAGGATTATTAACGATTAATTTTAATTATGAAAGATAGATATATGATGGCAAAGTAAAAGATATGGAAGTAATATGGACCTAAACATGCATTTTATGCAAACAGAGTTGTTAACACATACTTGTAATTACTATGACATTTGATCGATGATTAGAGGTTGACACAATAAAAGATGTAAACATAGACACACTCACAAACAATAGTAGGTAGAGTCCCATTTTGATTCTATAGTCTTGAAACACAATATCATGAGTGTTAATGATAGTATAGCGGCTAAGCCTAATTATATCTCGTATGGATGTCTTACGAGACCGCTCTCAACCCTCCAAATATCGTCCAATTGCTCTCATCTCTTGTATCTCTAAATTTTTTGAAACTAATGTTGCATCAAAATTTCTAAAGCATTTCTCTTCTCATAATCTATTCTCAGATCGCCAGTATGGCTTCCTTAAGAGTCGCTCTACTGGTGATCTTCTTTCATATCTTACTAACTCTTGGTCATCCTCCTTTCGGGACTTCGGTGAGACCTTTTCTCTTGCGCTAAACATATCGAAGGACTTCAATAGAGTCTGGCACATATCTTTAATTTTTTAACTACCTTCCTTCGGTTTCTAACCCTCCATTTGTGCCTTTGTCTCTAATTTCCTTTCCGGCCATTCCATAGCTGCGGTTGTGGACGGCCATCGCTCACTTCCCCATCCTATCAAATTAATAATAATAATAATATTTATTCAGTTAGCAATTTACAGAGTTGGTACCACATAGTTTGTTACAAATATGACATGTACCAGCCTTGCATAATTCCAACTAAGGATAGCCCAATAAGGCCGTTAGGCGTATTTCCATTGGGGTCCTTGTGGGATTAGGTTAGCTGGGGAAAAATGGGGAGGATAAAGAAATAGATACTTTAGAGAAAGTATTTCTAGGGGGTTATTTTAAGATACCTTACATCCTATAATAAATATCAGTAATCCGTAATCAGTAATCATTTCAGTTTGGTTTGTCTATCTCTTATGTCGCATTTAGTAGTAGACTAAGGGGAGGTGTGGTGGAGTGGTCTTGCCACTGGCCTGGTAATCCAAAGGTCCCGGGTTCAAATCCCGATGTATCAATGGGAAGATATTATTGGGATGGAATTTGTGCTGTACCTGGTATCAGTGCATTACCACAAGCCCACCGAAACGTCAATAAAATACCCTCATTGTTCCCTGATTAAATAGCACTGTATGAATATTCCCCTATTCAAAATATGCTATAGGGGTGCAATGCCTGGTGAGTTATCTGCTCAACAGGGGGCGTATTGTGTGTGTAAGTGTGAGAGAGTCCGAGTGTAGGGGGTGAGACAGTGAAAGCACGGGAACGAGGTGGCTTCAGAGATGGGGTCGTTTCGGGCCATGAGTGAGCACCGTGCCTCATGTGAAGGCAAGATGGCAGGTGCTCGTTGTACTCTACGTGCTTCACATGTCTCACTCCCTAGACTGGAACAAGACCTCACGGGCTTCACTGTTCATTTTAAAGCGGTGAATGTTAAGGCTCTCAGCCTATGCCCGGAGGAAGGAAGTAAGTTGGAATATAGAAAAAAAAAAAAAAAAAAAAAAAAAAGACATAAGCTTGGTGCTCCCTTCTCGCAGCTGTCCGGTTCAGGTGTTCCTTCAGGCTACGTCTGAAGGAATACAGTGTTCTCTTTTCACGGACTGGACTGGCGGGGGTAGGTCGTTTCCAGTCTTTGATGGCGGTGAAGAAGAATGTTTGCTTACCCTGTCCTTGGATTCTCGGGACCTTAAAATTAAACATCCTGTTTCTTGTATTATGTCCACTCCTCTCATTTGCTTTAACAAAATAATTCTTTAGGTACTCTGGAGCTCTGTCATAGAAAATTTTGAAGGCATTAGTGAGCCTGATTTGTTTGGCCCTGTCAGCGAACATTGAGCATACCTAGTGACTGAAGTTGTTCCTGGCCAACATGTGATCTGGGTCCTAGGTTCAGCATGAACCTAACCATTTTTATTTTGAGTGACCTGAAGTTTGTGCTGTGCTGATTTAGATGATGCAGAGTACCAGGATGACACAGAATAGTCAAAATGACATTGAACAAGCGCTTGGCAGAGGGTCTTTTTGGTCGCCGCGGGCAAGCATCCCACCTGTCTATACAGGTATTTTATACGCGCTCTACACTTACTCAGGATAGATTCCAAAATTGTTTCACCTGACAAACTCGCGTCCAGTTTTAGTCCGAGATATTTAACTTGTGACACTGTTGTTATAGGAATATCATCCTTACAGTTGACCGAGAAGCCCACAATGTCTTTCAGTTTGCGTTTTGTTCCACATAAGATGGCTTCCGTCTTGCCCCAGGTGAAGAGATCGTCTATTTTCCACTAGCCATTTCACTACATGATTCTAGTTCTTTGGAAAGTGAAGCGGCAATACTTATTGGGTCTTTTCCTGAAACCAGGAGCAACGCTGTCGTCTGCATACAGTAATAATTTACATGAGAGCTCTCAGTTCCATGTCGTTCGCATACGCATAACAGAGAAAGAGTAAGGGACCAAGGATGCTTCCCTGCGGGACCCCACAGTTAATTGGCATAGGATCAGATATATTATCATCAATTTGACTCTTTGGGTTCTACCACTAAGATAAGATTTAAACCAGTTCACAGATCCTATGCCCATTGCTTGTAGTTTATTACATAGGATATCATGGTCTACTGTGTCAAACGCTTTTTGTAGATCAAGAAGAACCATACCGGTGTAGTTACCTTTAGACATTTCTTTACGAATGTGATCCATTAAGTGGATGAGACAGGAGTCTGTCGAGTACATGCATCTGAAACCTGATTGAAACTTATAGAATAGATCATTTTATTTGAGGTAGTGTTCAATTTGGGTGTATACCGCTCTTTCAAGGATTTTAGATACAATACATAATATGCTGACTGGTCTGTAGTTACCAACTTGTAGTTTATTTCCTTTCTTGAATAGAGGGGTTACAATAGCTTCCTTCAGTTCAGCAGGTACTGTGTTGGTGTTAATTGACAAGTTGATGATGAGGGTTAGGGGGCCTGCTATACCAATGGCTCCATCTCGTAGAAATTTGGCAGGAATTTTGTCTGGTCCTGGGCTCTTATGAAATTTTAGGTTAGACAGCTCGTCAAAAGTGTATTTTGGGTGTAACATTTTGCAATCCCAAATGTGTTTGGGTGTATGTCTTTATCTCTGTAGAAATTTCGAAAGGTGGCCGTTGTTGTCGTGTATTTATTGAGAGGTTGAGGTAGGTTCTGTGCAAGTGTGTTTGCTATGGAGGTGAAGAAGGAGTTGAAGTAGGTTGAAATTTGTCGTTTATCGTGGCAAATCTGATCATTAATGGTGAGACCAATATTAGTGTTAGACGAATCCCTTGTCTTGTTGTTGTAGCCTGTTGTTTTTAGGTGCCTCCATAGTTTCTTTGGGTTATTCTGATATTCCTCTGCCTTATTGTGAAAATAATTAGTTTTCGCTGATTTTATTTTCCTACTTAGTTTATTCCTGGCCCTGTTGAACTCATGTTTCAGAGTTTGATCCTGTCTATGTTTCGCTAGCCTTTTTAACAGATTGTCTCTGTGTTCCAGAGGGTGTAGTATGTCATTGTTGATCCATGGGTCTGACCTTGCTTTAATTCGTATGTCTTTCAGAGGAGCTATTTCGTCTAGAATGTTTGTGATGATGGTTCTGAAGCCAACCCATGCGTCATTAACGTTTGTACTTCCAAACACTGGAGACCAGTCTGTATTCCATAAAATGTCCAGAAATGTTTCTTTATTGTAGTTTCTGAGTGACCTTGTTTTGATAATCTTGTGATTCTCTAGGGTAATTTTTGTGGTTTTTCGTGTGCAATATGTGACGAAGTGATCACTTATCCCAGTCTGTATAACCCCTGATTGGGATATTTTGTCCTCTCTGTTACAGTTGATGTGGTCTATTATTGTGTCAGTGTTCTCAGAGATACGTGTGGGGGTTGTGATGAGTTGTTTGTGATTGTGCATTGTCAGTATATGCCTATATTCTCGTACAAGCCTATCATTTCGTTGTTTGTAACACAGGTTAAAATCCCCTAGTATGATGGATTCATTCCGAGGGTCTAGCGATGACAACGTTCATTCAAATTTGGTCAAGAATTGTGTGTCGTCTGGTGGCCTATAGCATACCCCAATTGTGATGGGTCTTGTCCTCGGCAGGTGTAGATCGATCCACAGAGCTTCGTGATTTTCTACATGGAGGTCGGTCCTGGTTGTGTGTGTGAGGTTGTTTTTTACATACAGACATACTCCTCCCCCATGCCTATTGCGATCATTCCTAACCATATTGAAACCTTGAATGTTTATTTCACCATCGTTTATACTTGAATCCAGCCAGGTTTCTGTGATTGCAATTATTGAAGCTTTGGCCTTATTAGCTAACAAGTTTAATTCTGACAATTTATGGTACATTGATCTGGCGTTAATGTGGATAAGATGGAGCCCTTTGTTGGTGAACACTCTGTATTCATCTTTGATTTTGAATGTGTCCTGGCTGGATTCTGAGTTGTTAATACTAATTGGTTCATTTACATTAATATTCGGTAATGAATGCAAGGCACATATGTTGCATAGGAATTCCCGTTCTTCACTGTTGGTCTTCTTAGAGATGCACTTCATGTGAGCTACAGTTTTACATTTAACACAGTTTATGATCCTTTGTTTTCTTGTTATGAGTGATTCACATATTTCACAAATGATTTTAGGACCCTTAATAGCTATTTCCCTACATTTATCGCATTCCACTTCTTTTCTGCTAGTAACGTAAGTACATCGATCGTGTACTGTTTCATTACAACTACTACATTGTGACGTTGTACTCCTTTTGTTGAATCCAATATCGCACACTATACATAATTTCCTGTTACTGTTCATCGTACGTCTGGCGGTGTGGTGATCAGCTGTGCGCCGTGAGCGGCTGATGGTGTGTGAGCGCGTGAGATGAGGACAGGTTGTGGCTCCCCCTTGCCCCCCTCCCACCCCTACCTGTATTTGTTGTTTTATGTCCTTGTTCTTGGCCGTTGTTGCTGTTACTTCATTGTCGATGTGTTTGCTAGAGCTTCCTGTTTGTTTGGGTGTTCTGGTTGCATGTTGTGTTACTTGGGTCACCGATATCTGTGGTAGTGATGATACAGTTGAGGGTAATGTTGAGTAGGTAGAATGTTGGCACCGTGCTGGCGGTTGCCCTGCGGTCTTGGTTGTGAGTTGGAGCGTGACGGGAGACTTGGGTGCCTGCTGGCCCAGTTTGTTATAACGAATTTTACTGCTAGGGACTGTTGAAATGTCGGTGTCTGCCTTACTTGTTTGGTGGTGAGGTTTCTTCAACGTTGAACTAGGGCCGGGGTTGGTCTCTACATCTCCGCAGCTAATTAGAGTGTAGCACAATAGGTGTTGTAGCGAGGTTGTGCCAGAGTATTTGCCCAGTCGCGGCGTCTTCCCGATATATGAAATAGACCAGGCAGGAATGGTGACAGAAATTTCACTCGTGTGTGATTTCTGTGTGACGAGGTCCCTCAATACTTGTTTAGTGTTGACCTGGTACACTACCGGTCCCCTCTGCACCTGTATATCAGCATAGCCCCTCTGGATGTTGAGAAGGATGATACATAGAGAGAGGGCTACGCCCGCACCCTTCATCCCTCCCGCCATTGCTGTTTGCTCAACTCCGGTGTTCCTCAGGGCTCTGTCCTATCTTCCATTCTCTTTCTAATTTTCATAAATTATCTACTCAACTGCACCTCCAGTCCCATCCATTCATTCGCAGGCGACTCTACCTTACACTACTCAATTAGTTTTCCTGAACGCCCCAGCCAGCAATCCCTCAAAAACAAACATAATATAGCCATTCAACACTTATCTTCTGATCTAACTACTATTTCCAGTTGGAACAGATAAAACCTTGTTACCATTAATGCTTCCAAAACCCAATTTCTTTATCTTACTACCCATTCGAAACTTCCAGAGGACTATCCCTTACACTTCAACAATACAAAAATCAAACTTTCATCTACTCTCAATATTCTCGGTGTCTCCTTTTCTTCTGCTCTCGCTTGGAAGGACCCAATTACCAGTCTTGCTAAGGCAACCTCCCAGAAGCTGGTTGTGCTCAACCGCCTCAAAGGGTTCTTTACCCCTGCGCAGCTTCTAGCTCTGTACAGGAGTATTGTTCACATGTATGTGACAAAGTAGAAAGTAAAGCTTTTCGCATCATTAAATCCCATCCACTCACCAACTTTCTGCAATATCTTTCTTTTCGCCGCAGGGTTGCATCTCTCTCGCTATTCTATCGCTACTACAATAATCAGTGTTCCTCAGAGCTTTCCCAGTGTATACCCCCTCCTCTATGTAGGGTACGTAGTACCCGTCTTGCAACATAATTCCACCCTACTCTGTGCAACTCTCCAACACAAGAGTGAAACGCTCTTCTCAGTCTTTCTTCTATTCAACTGCTGAGCTCTGGAACTCTTTCCCTCTTCATATTACTTAAATTGCTTCAGACTCCGTGTGTCCAGGCATTTTGGCTCGAACGTCCCTTGATTTTGACCCTGTCACTCTTTCAACTCTGGGGAAGGCACTCACTACAGGAAGTTCTGCATTTTGTCTCTCTTACTTATACATAGATAAACAAAATATATAAGACAATAAAATATCCTATTCCGTACCGGCGACGTCCTATTTAATATATACTGAATATTATTAGACGATCTTATTTAGCTTAGGAGGGTCGTTCCTTTTTTATATTTTATATTTGTTAAGTGAGTGAGAAAGACAAAAGGTAGAACTGCCTGTAGCGAGTGCCTCCCCCAGTGTTGAATGAGTGACTGACAAAATCAAGTGACGTTCGAGCCAACATGCCTGGACACGGAGTTTGAAGCAATTTAAGACATTTAACCAGGCTACACACTATTTCAATTAATCCTTTTAGCTATCATACAGTATATCCTTCCTAAGTTTCAGAAAATGTAACTGACATCAAATATAATATGTGTTCCCAGTACAGACGGCGTTAAGCAATGCTTCATATAGTCCAGAATGCACGTACACTGAATTGCAAATGCTATCGTTTCGCTTAGAGATTCATTGACCTGATGATGCTCTAAGTGAACCTTTGTCAGTAATGTGCTCCTCCTTAAATGATGCATATAATTATTTAGTATAATGGTTGTTTTATGTTTTATGAATAATTGTAGTCTATATACACATTTATGTAGTTAGGCTTACCGACAGACAGACTAATATACAAAGATATGGACTGGTATAATATACGCACACAAAACATAAAGCCTGACCAAATCGAACGATGAAAGTAATTTAACCTATATCCCTAAAGCCAGGTGCCTGCAGTCACAGATTCATAATAGTTGTCGGTTCATTTGATAGAGTCAGAAAACGGTTATTATCCTCGGGGCTCGATCTGGCGTTCTTTGATGATGGGTCGTTTGCACTTTGATTCACGACTTATGATCGTTCGTTAGTGGCACAGCTGGATGAAACTTTAATATAATATGTGTTATTTAGTTGTGTGCTTATTTACTTCCGGTATTTGCATTTAAACATGACCATCAATGTCATATTAGGATGATAATATGATTCAATGGTTAGTGCATTCAGAGTTTAACCATAACTTACATTGGATTCGCCAGTGATAGAAGGTTTATGCAATCTCCTCACACCTTATGTTTCTTGTCACTTATTAATAGTTTGGATCCTGGAGTAATTGGACATTTACCTACCATCTACTATGGATTTCAAAGGCAGCGTCACACTGTTTTTCGCAAATATCTCTCAAATGAATTGTTGTACCAGTATGGTATTTCAGCACAAAGCCTGTTACACCCCGACCTAATTTATAGATAATATAGTACATTGCCATAAGTGTTTAGTCAGAAGTGTACTGAAGAATATTAAGTCTAATCCAGTCATCGCCTCTAGGGTCTTGTACACATTCAGACGAGTGTGGGGTACTGTATAACCCCTCCAATCCCCCTACCAACCCCCAGACCATTACCCCAGTGCCGAGTTCACCCTCTCCCCGTCTCCCTCATTACTCCCACTCACCATCCCTCTTTCAAAGCTGTAGTATACGGTTTATGTTATCATGAATACTTAGGTTATTGTGATTACGTACATTAAATACTATATAATTATGTATTTAAGTATCATACTTTGCTATTATTCATACAGTTACTGCTATGTCTGGGCATGGAAACGAGAAGTGGGGCGAACGAGCATGAAAGCAATGCATAATCCCCTTGGTAATGGCTGTTTTGCCGTATGTGTGTATTAGGAGGCCAATGCATGCAGTCATGTGTAGTAAACCAAATAAACGGAATCGTATGTTATTACGTGTGTTCTGAACCGTGTCATGATATGTAAAGTGTACCTTTATTGAATACATTCCGCCTCCTGTAATTGCCCCCCCCCCCCCCATCCCTCGTCACTTTCTGACGATGTTTTCATGGGCAGTGATAGCGAATAAATGGTTTACAGTATTGTCATGTTTGCCTCATTTTATTCCTACAATATATTTATCGATCATAATGCATCTACTTCATGACAGTAATGTAATGTATGTAATAGTCCTAATGATACGTCACAATATATGCAGTGTATTTGGTACTTTATATTTATTTGATAAGGCTACAATGAGAGATGCAGTGATGGAGAGAAGTATATGCAGTCTATAGGTGATGATGTGGTTATCAAAGACACAAGTTAACAAAATATTAATATTTTAACTTAACCATGTTTATATTTAATGATGAATGCACAGTATTTAGCACAAACTAAAAACAAGTTATCACAATAGGTCCAGACCACAGGTAATACCAATAGAACGTGTTCTTTGTCCTTCTACCACATGTGCACAAACATCCGGTTATACAGTAATTAACAGTGTGGAATACGTCTTGCCTCCATAATAATTTGCACTACCCCTTGTTTACGTACTCAATAATATCGTAAGCTGCATGAATATTAGTGCATACACTATAATTATTATATCTATATATATACTGACATAATATAAGTAGCTACAAGTACAGTGCATAACATGAACCGTATAATATATTGATGGGAGATGCAGGGAGACGAGAGTGAGGAGGGGGTGTGGATGGGGAGACGGTGAGGGGTAAGGAAGGTGAGGAGGGGGAGATTTAGGGGTAGCTAAGCAGTGGTTTGGGGGGTGTTGGGGGGGGGGGGGGGCAAGACGAATACTACACATTCCTTTGAATGTGTACACGTGACCTCCCGGCTTCGTCTTAATATTCACGAGTAAACTGCTAACGTAACACATATAGCAAAATGCTATATCGGCCATAAATTAGGTCGGGGTGTAACAGGCTTTGTGCTGAAATACCATACTGATACAACAATTCATTTGAGAGATATTTGCGAAAAACAGTGTGACGCTGCTTTTGAAATCCATAGAACAGTAAGATGTACAGTAGCTCAACTAAGTTTTTTGACAATATTAGGTACGTGGCACCTGTCTAGTTTGCACTCCCGTCCCAAGCGTCGTGTCTAGGAGGGGCCGTGGTGTCTAGGCAGGCCCCACTGCCTGTGCTACCACAGCCAGGGCACACAGACACAGTACTCCCATATGCTGGCCGCTACATATAACAATATTGCTATCATTATTTATTTGCATCTTATTAAAAGGTTTTCTCTCTCTTTCTCTCTCTCTCTCTCACTGAGGTTAATATCAATCAATGTTCACGCTACACTATTTGTAGATTAATTAACACACACACACACACACACGCGCACACACAGAAACGGAAGGCAAAGTTCAGTATTATAAACCCACATTCTTCACTGATTTCCTTGATAAAACAATGAGGTGTAAATAATTGTGTTCTTTTATCTAATTAACCCTTTCAAGATCCGATACGCATTTCTGTTCTGTGTTATGGTAATTATTAGACGATTTTATTCAGAATAGGAAGGGTATATGGAAGTCAGAGGGTTGATCGAGCTAGTCTTTACCCGTTTAACCCTTTCACGCACATATGACACAGAGGTTGCCAGATTAGCAATAAGAAATAGAGTTCTCTCACTCTTATAATTACCCGGTACCTCTCCAAAATTAGTTTTCTGCCCACAGCTAACTCAAAGACAACTGCAGAGGTTGAAGTAACTAAACTAAAGGTTTCTAAATAACCCTGATGGTAACAAAGGCTTTAAAGCATCCTAGGCTCAAAATCGCGTCATATGTCGGAGAGGGTTAATAACCACAGATCCTTCCTAAGCTGCATAAAATCGTCTACTGATAGCCAAAAGAAAGTGCTAAAACGCATCAGAGCTTCAAGGGGTTAACACTCTTTAGATAATACAGGTATGTTATAATCTGCATCATCTTGCAGTGGTGGGTTATACGAGTAGTTCTATTTGCAACATCTGCATCAGGTAATATTATTAATGATAAGAACGTATATTAACCCATACTGTACCGGCGACATCCTTTTCTTCCTATTCTAGCAACTATTACGTTATTTTATTCAGCTCCGGAAAGACCTCTAGCCATAATAAAGCTTCAAACTATCTCAAACAACCCTCTTAACTACCACAGATCCTTCCTAAGCTTCATAATATCGTCTAAGTCGCTGGTATTCAAAGGGTTAATATACAGCTAAAGTTCTTACTGTTGCTATGAGATACTATTAGAATATAGAAAATTATCGTTACCGTATCATGATGTTAGAATCTAACTTCAATGAAATTATGTCTACTATGGAAATATATGGGAGTATAACTAAACATTATTTAGTTTACCGGGTATATAATTTAAGTTCAAGTTTACAGAATTTTACACACACACACACACACACACACACACACACACACACACACACACACACACACAGTGGTCCGTAGCATATAGGTAAGCGCACTTGGTTCACAGCCAAAAGGACACGGGTTCCATTCCCGGGCGGGAAAGAAACATTTAGGCAGTTCTTCTTACACAATGCGCCTCTCATGACCTAGCAGTATAAATAAGCCTCTGGAATAAGAGGCCACTTACGACGTCTTTTTTAGTGTTGGTGGTCTATTACTAGCTGGACGGGTACCGTACAGGTCAACCAAACACTCAAAATCCAGATATCGGCAATTGGCTGATTGCAGATAACATGCATATCTACAGCCACTCCAACCATGCATTAACACTTTATGCAATATATTCCCAGGTCGAACTTTTTTCGGTATAAAGAAAAAGAAATAAATAAAAACACGTGAAGCTGTAATTATTGGAAACTGAGGTGATCAGAAATTATCAGAAAATCCTCAATACTCTCTTGCCCACATCACACTTAGTCATCCATTCAGCAAGTCAGACACATCAGGCTGCTAAGTTTGCTGAACGTGTTAGTATGGTTGGGATGAGCGAGAGTGGGGTGTCGGAACGTTTACCGGTGGCAAAACAAGGTGGGAAGAAGGGCAACTGACAAACCGACATAGAAGTGGAGCTAAGCGGAAAACCACGTCATAACAGGACCAAGAAATTAAACGGTATATGTATAACCATCCATTCTCCAATGCCGACGAAGCTAAGCAACATTTGCAATTTCAAGCTTCTACATAAACTATACGCAAGAGATTGAAGGAGATGGGATATAATCATAGATCACCAGTTGTCAAGCCAAAGCTAACCAAGAGTCACAAACAAACTAGGCATGATTTCGCTCGACTGTTGACCAGGGCATTGACTATTGGGCACAAGTTGTTTTGATACTGTCAGAGAGGCTCCATAATAATACCAGGACGATTACAATTGTATCACTTAGCCGAGTTGGCGGGGGTTCTTCAAATAAGAATATAGGTGGCTTCCTTTATCCGCTCATGGCCGAGTGGTTACGGTGCCCAACTCTCCCAAACATACCTGGAGTGAGTGGGTTCGAATCCTGGTCAGGATACCTCTCTCCCAACCAAGAGTTGTTTTCTCAGACAAGAACACTTTCAGCTCAACCACGCATGGGTCGAAGACTGCACTGTTGGAGGCGTAGGAGCACACGGCATGTGAGGTAGTCCTATTTGATATTGTGCATAAAATATATAGACTAGTCATCATACAGAGTAATACTTTCCATCATATCACTCTTGGCTAATTTCATGTTAACCGAGCATTATATAACTCTTAATTTCATTACTCATCCACTAATACCCCTAACTTACTAGTTAACTTATATTGTTCAAATACTATTAAGCTAGCATGACTTGATATAATGTGCACACTAACCACTCCTGTCTATACCATCGGTTGTTTACCTAAAAACCAACCACGTTCGGTTTAGTAACTCATCCTAGCCACCTCGGCCGCCACTATCTGTGCAATATAGGATAGATCTGCCCCTATTACTTCTCTCCCCCCTTAGTGAATGCATATAACTTGTTTGCGAATATAATTAATAATACTTTACCTAAACTATCATTGGTGGATAGAGACCAGTTTATCATGAGAATCAATAAATATATACTCATTAATCCCATTAGGATTGACTAATTTTGGCAGTTTAATCGGGCTTTTCATTAGAGGGTTTATACAACTTAAGGAGGTTCTGTAGGAATTATAGGGACACATACTATGTCATATTTACCCTTTGACTTTCATATTCCCTTTCTACTCTGAATAAAATATAATAGTATAATGCTAGTCTGGATAAACTGCCAAATACGAGTCCTGATTCCACTAGGCCTACATAAACATTAACATAAACAAAAATCATAAAAGAGGGATTTTTTCAGAGGACTGACTTCATGGGCTGACTGGCCCATGATATGAAGACTAATATTAGTCTGTATACCATGGACTGACTGGCCCATGGTATAAAGACTAATATTAGTCTGTATACCATGGACTGACTGGCCCATGGTATAAAGACTAATATTAGTCTTTATACCATGGGCTGACTGGCCCATGGTATAAAGACTAATATTAGTCTTTATACCATGGACTGGCCCATTCACGGCGGATCCCATTGACAATCAGCACATCACAGCCATGTGCCTATCTAATTATGTTTCTAAGCTTTCTGTCGTTATTGATCCTACTGTAGCAATCGGTAGCCTATTTCACATATCTACCAAACTTTTGCTTGCTTATCACGGAGCAGCAGCCGTTTTCCACATCGTCTTTGTGGATCCCACTTACAACTAAACCATCTGTATAATATCCTCTCTTACTCTACACTTCTAATATATGCAAGCCTAATATTTTCCCATGTCCCATTTCTTTTGTACTGACCATATCATGTATTTCATGATATTCACTATCTCAATAATCTTTTACTTGTGTTACATGTTCTAACCCAAGCTGGCTTAATTCCGTGTCATTTGGCCTTAGTCGTCAGGCGTTATAATATTATTGATGTTCTAACGTTCTATTATTCTGGATTGTTTTGCCATTCTTCTTTGTACCGTAACTTCCAATCAATCTATGGACACTGGACAGCAAAATTAAAAACATGATCCATGTGAAGCCTTGCTAAAGACGGGTGAAATTGTAAAATTACGTTTGTTGTTATTCATGCTTCTACTGTAGATATCTATCTAAAAACCTCTGATTTCAAACAATGTTGCATTGTTTTTTTGGCTTCATATCACGACTGATGATGACTTCCTAATTTTGTGTAATAATTGAGTTACTTAATTCCATGTTATTTAGCCATCTAGATATCACTGATATTGCATCTTGCCCCTGTTACCACTCAGATTGATGAACAAATTATATATATTTTGTTTCTGATATATAGCTGGTGGTTACTGGCTACCCTGGCCTTGAATAAGGGAGATTGGTAATGTAATCGGACATCACAAGAATGCATTGAGCTATTGAATCTCTTCATACGGGAGATATATGGCGCATAATTATTGACGAAGTAAATATTGTTAAATGTATATCCTGAGATTTCTGTCGATTTCCCAATTTTCACTAAACTGCATGTATTGCCCATTCGGGTAGTGTATCAAATTATTTTTGGAGAGCATGAATCGTTATCAGGATCAATAATTCAACCTATGTTTAGTGTCATTTGAAGAATTACCAATCTTTTTAGTTAGGCCTAAATCAAGCTAGGTCGTTAATGTAAAAGATGAAATATTGAGGAACTAAACCTGACCATCGTGTAAGACCCCAACCTTCACTACACCCAATCTGATTGTATAGGCTACTGTTAATGTTAATATGATTGTATAGGCTACTGTTAATGTTAATATGATTGTATAGGCTACTGTTAATGTTAATATGATTGTATAGGCTACTGTTAATGTTAATATGATTGTATAGGCTACTGTTAATGTTAATATGATTGTATAGGCTACTGTTAATGTTAATATGATTGTATAGGCTACTGTTAATGTTAATATGATTGTATAGGCTACTGTTAATGTTAATATGATTGTATAGGCTACTGTTAATGTTAATATGATTGTATAGGCTACTGTTAATGTTAATATGATTGTATAGGCTACTGTTAATGTTAATATGATTGTATAGGCTACTGTTAATGTTAATATGATTGTATAGGCTACTGTTAATGTTAATATGATTGTATAGGCTACTGTTAATGTTAATATGATTGTATAGGCTACTGTTAATGTTAATATGATTGTATAGGCTACTGTTAATGTTAATATGATTGTATAGGCTACTGTTAATGTTAATATGATTGTATAGGCTACTGTTAATGTTAATATGATTGTATAGGCTACTGTTAATGTTAATATGATTGTATAGGCTACTGTTAATGTTAATGTTTTGTTTCCTACTAATTAGCCGTGGTCTAATTCACGTAATATAATTCGCCCTATTCCAAGACCTGCTTCTTTAATCAGCAATCTTTCATGTGGATATTTATCGAAAACTTTACTGACATGTCAATATCTTTGAAGGTATTTGTTTTTGTCTTTGTGTATCGATTCGTATGCTTGGGAAAAGAAAGGTTAATAGATAAACAGACACTCGCAGCCAACACGGTTAAATTCCATTACAAGATTGATGATTAAGCATTTAACAAATGTGACAGCAGCATACTCCTCTTAATTTGACGTTTGTTATTTAGTCAGTAGCCAGCCCTTATTCCGACAAAGGGTAGGGACTATCAACAAGAAACACATGAAAGGAGAAAAAAACAAAAGTTGGGAGGGGAAGAATCTATACAGCAGTTCGCACACAAACATTCGGAAAACTTCAATCACTTATTATCCCCCAAGATCATTGGCTTCACCTCAGATGCTATTGACGTCCAGACAAATTAAGTCTCTTAGTCATTTAGCTGTATAAAATTACTATTTGTTTAGTAACATCGAATACATATAAACGCTTAGGATAACTCATACAATATAATACCCGGTGCCAGCGAACTTGGCGCTAATCCTGACCTCATAACATCTTATATCTAAAAAAAAAAAAAAAAAAAAAATATATATATATATATATATATATATATATATATATATATATATATATATATATAATTATGGGTAGATCAGGAAATAGATGTAAAGATTGACTACCCGTTTCTGGAATACTTTCTACACCAACACCAAGTATAGTGTTTAATAGGGGTTCTGATTATAACAATCACTAACAAGTGTATACTAGATTATATAATACAATATATGCTGCTCATTGTATTCATTTTAAGGTATGTATAGAAATGGATCTATAAAGTACTTTGTCGCGCGTAAATATATATATTTGTATTTAACGGAGAGAAAGAGAGAGAGAGAGAGAGAGATAGCCTTCTATTATGATACAAATAAATAATTATAGCAATATTGTCATATGTAGCGCCCTGCATGTGCGGGTACTGTGTCTGTGTGCCCTGGCTGTGGTAGCGCAGGTGACGGTGGGGCCTGCCTCGACACCACGGCCCCTGCTAGTAACGACAACACGGGCTTGGGACGGTAGTGCAAACTAGACAGGTGCCACGTACCTAATATTTTGTCGCAAAATTTAGTTGGGCTACTGTTCCTCCTATATACCAGGCTGGATAACTCACCCATCACAGGATCGAAAGGACACAATCACAAAAATAAGCGACTCATCAACGATAATAATGGTATATATCCATAAAATTACTTTTATGCAGTGTCATAGATTACCTTTATGCACATGTCATTCATTACTTTTATGCATGTGGCATTCATTACCCTTAGGCACATGTCATTCTTTCTATGCACGCGTCATTATGCTCGTGTGATAGATTACCTTTATGCACGTGTCATTCATTACGTTTATGCTTCTGTGATAGATTACCTTTATGCACGTGTCATTCATTACCTTTATGCTCGTGTGATAGATTACCTTTATGCACGTGTCATTCATTACCTTTATGCTTGTATGATAGATTACCTTTATGCACGTGTCATTCATTACCTCTATGCTCGTGTGATAGATTACCTTTATGCACCTGTCATTCATTACCTTTATGCTTGTATGATAGATTACCTTTATGCACGTGTCATTCATTACCTTTATGCACGTGGCACTCATTACCTTTATGCTCGTGTGATAGATTACCTTTATGCACGTGTCATTCATTACCTTTATGATTGTGTATGACTAACGTTCACCTTCTGAAACGAGTTAGAGACATATTGGTTGTACATTGTTTTAGATCATTACACTTTGGCAATATAGAGTAGTCTCCCTGCAGTTGAACCTCTCCATATCACTGTGTTTGGTGGGTGATATATCCGAGTGTAGGAGAGCTACTTGGGGGTAACCACGTGACATAGCTATACACTCACAAATGGCGGGCTTAATACAAATATTCAAGTATAATTAGAGTGTCTATAAGAATTTAAGCTTTAAAGGTACATTAGTAGTGATAATCCCATCTAATAGAAGAGTAAACATACATTTACAAAAATAAAGAGTAAATCACTATCAATATACCCTATATGATTTGTTTTATCCTTTTATTACCTTTAACCCCTTCACACCCATTATGTAATTGTCATCATATTCTGGTTACTATGAGACGATTTTCTTTAGTTAATAAACTACCTCTACGACTCAAATGGGGTAGTACGATCTCCATAAACCCTCTTAGCAATATAGGTCCTTCTCATACTGCATAAAATAATTTAATGTTGGCCAGAATCAACAATATAAAGGCATCATGGTGCTGAAAGGATTAATCTTTCACAGTGTATTGCATGTTGATAGCTCCATGTCCAGAGCTATTTGTTTCCCTCAGGAAAATCCATGTGAATACAAAACAGCGGATGAGTGCAACAACTGTGCGTCTTGATAGATTGAGTCTGTCTATCTGTAACTTAAAACAATTCAACTCATAGAACAATCAGGCACTTTATTCCCTTTGTTGTATCACAGTATCTTAGTTTTGTAACCCACTAAGTCATGTTTTATCATTCATATTTCAGTATGATATTATTTGTTTACATTAATCAATCAGTCAATGGGGCTAGAATGTATATACTTACACTTATCCTCCAACTCCACCCCAAAGGTCTGGCCCTGCAAAGTTCCAAGCCAAGTTTTTGTCCATCGTAAGTAGTTATTGTTATGCCGGGATATAATATTTATATCCCGTTACCCAGTCTGCATTAAAATCCAATTATGGACTTATAGACCGTAAATATCCTCAACAGGAACACGTCGAACACGTTCTTAATCACAAAAATAGGTATTCAATCAGGTGCTACAAAACTCAATGACAACACACATGTAAATTATACACATACAGTTTATTCAATGGCATATGGTTTATATCTTAATACCCTTATTGGTTCTTGCAATATACTCCGGATCTCTCAATGCGTTGCATAATTATCTCAATGTTAAGATCACGGATGTATCGAGCCAAATAATGACTGAGAGTGAATTTAACTATTATAAGAAACAGTAAGCAACACATGGAATGCATTTAATTTTAAATATGCAGTCTCTGATCAAGAACACAAAATATAACCTATTGTGGGAATAAAGTAGGAAATATACAATGAATAATAATGAACACGTGACATATAGAATCAACCCTTGATAATAATATATATGTGAGTCAAGTGTCTAACGTATATTTATTTTTAAAATACCAAGTTACACGGATATGGGGGAATGAAACGAATTGAGAAATATAACAAGTACATGAATGGCTGGCTCGAGTAACGCTCGGGCACAACCCTCTAGTAAAGGCCTGCCGGCTGGTCCGTGACGTAGTAGCTAAAGGGGCTAGGGGTGGCAAGGTTCTGGCTGGCGACCACTGGCAACTCCTCAATCTTTCACTTTTCCCTAATGATATTTTAATTAATTCGATACTTCCGCCAGTCACTGACCATATTATAACTACTTGTACAGTGTGGTCTAAGTCCTTACAACTTTATATTGTTATTATTATTTGTATGTGATAATAATAATATTATTTTGTATAGTGTTTTGACTTCTAAATTGTACATGTATCTATCATTAATATTCAATGTATGCATTAGTATTTATATTTTGTGCTTACTAATAATATATGGTAAGCTACTAGGATATTTTTTATATTAATTCTGATACTGTTGTTATACTGAAATATCCCGGTCCAGATGAGGTGTATGCTAGGGTATTAAAATAATTCAAGGACGAATTAAGTTACCCATAAACTCACCTATTTAATAATTCACTAGCTTTAGGCTTAGTTCCTGATTCATGGAAGCTTGCAAATATAATTCCGATATTTAAAAAAGGTGATAAGTCCAAACCATCAAATTACCGTCCTATTAGTCTCGCATCAATTATAAGGAAATTGCCTGAATCAATTATTGCCAGAAAAATTAGAAATCACTTAGACATTTTCAAGTTAATAAAATCCTCTCAACATGGATTCACTCCAGGACGATCCTGCCTAACAAATTGACTCAGTAATATACCGGTAATTTCATTTTACAATAGTCATGAATGAATGAATGAATGATGGCCATAGATAAGTAGGAGATTAGAGAGTTTTGGATAGAGGAAGAATAAGTTGAGGAATGGTTACGAAAATTATGATTATATTAAAAATTACTGATTGACTACATCTGTTGATAGAATACTATACATATATTGATAGAATTATGCAAGTGTTTGGAGCTTCCTCTTCTTACTTGCAGACTTGGTTTGTGTTATCAAGTTATTTTCTTTTGCACAATAATTATTTAAAAGAGTATTTGAAGAAGCCCAAATCAACATGTTTTCAACCTTTTCTGTTGCATGACCAATATCACGGAATTCATTAGGAAACAGAGCATAATCATTGGCAAGAGCTTGCATTGGTAACTTCATTACCAATTTCCGCTGATTAAGTGAAGTAGCAAATGCAGGGTGTTGAGTGAATGTTGTAATGATGATATAATTATACATGATAATGGTTGTTGTTATGTCATTTGGATATATTAAGGATCCTCTACTTATTCCGTGGATATAATCATGATGATCAGATATTTCAGTGTCAGTCTCTGTACACAAACTAACTAACATTTTGCAAGAACTACATTTCGTTTTTTTGGATACTGAATAGCAACAGTAACCTGCTAAGTATGTAATAACTGGAAGTATGTCAGTACATTGTTCAACATCATTATTAGAGACATCTAAAACTATGTTGTCAAAGTCTAACCGATTTGAGGTTTCCATTTCCTCCCAGTTTGTTTCATTAAATATCTTTGATTAAAATTTTGGTGGAAGGCAGTCTATTCGCGAGACGGGCACTAAATCTTATCGGTGGTTGGTTGTTGGCTGTGCACACAACTGACAACACCACCCAATCACAGCCACCCACAGCCAACAACCAACCACCGATAAGATTTAGTGCCCATCTCGCGAATAGACTGCCTTCCACCAATGAACAGCCACCACACACCCAGTAGCTCCGCCCACCTCCCTCTACCAGATTCTCGAATTTTGTATAAATATGATGCTTTGTCCCTATTCTAATCATTACCTCTCCATTCCTTGAAGATGCAAGATGTTTACTTGTGAAACGTTGGATCCACCATGAATTTTGCTAACTTTTTGTACCTCATCTCTGAACCCCAGAGGAAAATTGTTAGAACTATTGAAAGCTGTAACAATAAAATCCTGAATGCTGAAACTGCTATTACTTTTAACCTCGTCTGTTTAAAAGAAAATCTATTACCTGGTTATACTAACATATATATATGAGCCTTGTGTGGGTCATTCGGCTCTCTGCAGACTCAAATTTTCTTAAGTTCTTTTCTTATATATGCTGTTAAATTTTAATTACAGAATGATTCCTTGGAGAGAGTACAACGTAGAATGACAAAAATAATCCATAGTATTAGAAATCTTCCAGATGAAGCAAGGTTGAAGAAATTAGGCTTACATTAGGCTTAATTATGCTTCCATATGGGTGATATGGGCTGGGTGTAAATGGGAGATGCCTCATGTGGGCCGCATGGCCATATGCAGTTTCCCGTGATCTTATGTTCTTAGGTAATTGGGGTTGGGTGTGACAGGGATCTGCCTTGTGTGGGCCGATCGGCGTTTTGCAGACTCCCATTTTCTTATGTTATTATGTTCATTGGTTAAAAAGACGCATAGTTAGAGGGGATTTGATAGAGGTGTTCAAGGGGGTTAGTCACGTAGTGGGATTAATAGAGGGGACATGAACAATGTCAGTGATAGCGAAAGAACTCCAACAAATGTTTTCAAATTAGATACATTTCGTTTCAGAAAAGATATAGGCAAATATTAGTTTGGTAACAGAGTTGTAGATATGTGGAATAGGTTACCAAGTGCTATAGTGAGATCAAGAATGATAGAGAGCTTTAAGATCAAATTAGATAGGCATGTGGACGAGATGGGTCTCTGTAACGAGTGCAAGCCTAATTTATTCAACCTTTCTATTTATGGAAGATATATACTATTATTGATAATTTTGGTCATTCTTCGTTGTGGCCTACTGACTCCAAATAAACTATGTCCATTCTGTAATGAGGACATCAAATTTGAACAGCCTAATCTGAACCTTGTATATACCGGTATACACACATACATACAAATAATTCTAGATGTAAGGACAGTGTGGGCTTCAAGATAAAATTAGATAAGCACATATAGGACGAGATAGGTTTGGTATGAAAGGCATCTGCCTTGTGTGACCCAATCTGCTTTCTGCAGACTCCAATTCCTTACGTTCTCATATATATATATATATATATATATATATATATATATAGCACAGGTATAAACTCACCTATTTCTTTCAATGGTGCGTCGGTCACGGTTGCATCATCTTGTAGATTATTTTGGTCTCTTGCATCACGGTTTGTTTGTTGCTCAGTCACGTTGGTGTCGTCATAATCTAGAACTCGCTTTCGGCCTCTCTTGGACTCGCTTTCAGAGGCAGCCTGGTCAGGCAAATGCAGAGTTGGTAATGCTCCAAGTTTGAATCTTTTTTGGCTGTAAGGTACTGGTAGTCCAAGCAGTTCGTATTTCAAGTGTATTTCGAAAGCTGAGGATTCAAAATGTTTAGTGAAGATCCTTGCTGTTGGTGAAATAATACAGCCTTTTTCCAACTTAGATTACTCCATTTTGACCGCAGTGTTTCATCTTTGGGAAATTTATGGAATGCTATGTTACTTCCTTTGATAAATATCGACTTGCATCCAGCAACTTGACAATATATAGGCATTTTGTTTAGTTAAAATAGAAGAGCTACACTTTCACACGACATTATACAGTAGTTATAGCATCACGGTATGAAGTCAAAGAAAACGGAGGATAGTGCTGGCTCGGCTGCTCCTTTGAGAATGAAGTGTATACAGTCGAGTGACCTCTGACCCTTCCTCCCTTGTAACGTCATGCGCGAGCGGGTACGAGTTGGAGTGACCCCATGCTCCAACCTGTTGTATCTCTTAACCTGGTGTTGTATCTCTTAACCTTGGAGTAGGTTAGGGTCAGAAGGGTAGCGGATGAACCCTCTTGTGTCTACGCCACACCAGTTTAAAGGTCCGAGCTGGCAGGCCTTTACTAGAGGGTTGTGGTGAGGGGCGCTCGTGGGCAGGTTAATCAGCACGGGTAGGGTGGCTGATGATCAGTTAAATAGCTCAGGACATTCTAGTAACTGCGGTACTATTTGTGCAATGATGAACTTAGTATTTGGGAGAATGAAATGAAATTAAGGGGAATGATATGCTGAATAACTTTTACGATTCAACTTACTATTAACCTTAATTTGAGTAAATTATGATCTGAACATATATTCCTCCAATCGATTATATGTAATAATATTAACTCGGGTCGAGGAATTCAGATTTAATATTTACTCTCTGATTATATATGAATAAATGATCAATATCTCTTAAGCGAAATTGATAGAAAGTACAGTTAACAGAACTAACGTAGTTAACAAATACTGAGGAACGCTTAAATACAATTAGTGTGTACGAATAATTAAGTACAATATTAATCAAATGAACATAAATACGGTGCATATAATAATTACAATAACGCTTAAACATACGAGCGTAAATTTAGAATCTCGGGAAGAAAGTATATATACCAATTATTAACAATTCTTCACAACGAGGGGGAACTGAGATAAACAAAATATGAAATTGAGCGTAGGTTCTAGGCAACAGGTTATTATTTAAAGAAGGGAATAATTACACGTAATACACTTAGACTTCAACTTGCAACATACATAATAGAATTAGACATAATTATAAAAGGAAAATCTGTGAGTATTTGGCTAAGTGCTTTAATGAACACAAGTATGTAACGTATGCAACTTTCTATGAGAGTTGTATACAATATGAACGCTTAAATCTTAGGCACAGATCTATATAATAATAACTACAAATTCTGAGAGATTAGCGCATACGCAATGAATAAGGATCTTGGGCGCATATCTATAGATAATTTAGCACTATAATATTCACATATTGGAACCTTACCTTCACAGCAATAATCACAACGTAAGATACTCAGAGACACTTAGGGTAATATAGGAGGGTAGAGAGCTGAGAGAAAGTCTGGCCGACGTTAAACGTGGATCCACAGGGCAGCACTTCAGGAGGAACTGCTTCTCACAATCAGGACTTCAGGATCCGGACTTCAGAAGGTACACAGCAGGTTCGGCGTGCTCTCAGGGCAGGGGGAAGGGCAAGACAAGGTTCCACTGCTGTTATATGTCCCGGACTTCTCAGACTTAAGGACATTACCCCAGTGGTTGTTTGCTTACCTTTCCTATATTTTCGTTGAGACTATGTTTGACTTAATTCTTGCCTCTTACTTATAGGACTTCAATGTAAAAAGGATGGGACTCGTTAGCCTTGGTCGGCAACTCATCTAGGGGAGACAACGTTATACAAATCCGGGTGGATGGGACTTGTCAGCCTTGGTTGGCAACCTGTCTAGGGGAGTAAACCTGATACAAATCTGTACTGCTTACCTAAGGGTAAAGCAGGTTAGTGGATGGATTACCCGAACACCACTGTAGAAAAAGAGTGCTAACAAGATACACAGAGGGCCTCGGAGTCGGACGGATCCTAAATTGAGTGGTCAATCCTGTAAGTCCTTCACTAAACTGGCTCGGGTTGTCCCTCTCACAGGAATAGGTCCACTTGGGGGCATTCTGTGTATGGCCACCTTTGTAAGGGGAGTAAGGCGTCCGGCAATAGATAGATAGATAGAATGTAAAAAGGAATTTGTAAAACGTTGTGATAAAGTTGTGATGGTTAATACTTAACTAAGACATACATGTTTTTGTTTTTTTGTTTTTTCTATGTGATTGAGGGAGGCGAAAGGCATAACTTCCTATAGAGAGTGCCTCCCCCATAGTTGAAAGAGTGACAGGGCCAAAATCAAGGGACGTTCGAGCCAAAATGCCTGGACACACAGAGTTTGAAGCAATTTAAGTCATAGGAAGAGGGAAAGACTGATTCTGGGAGAGAGTTCCAGAGCTCAGCTGTTGAGTAGAAGAAAGTTTGAGAGTAACGTTTCACTCTTGGGTTGGAGAGTTGCACAGAGTAGGGGTGGGATTGAGTTGCAAGACGGGTACCACGTGCCCTACGTAAAGGAGGTGGTATGCACTGGGATAGCTCTGAGGAACACTGATTATTATAGTAGCGATAGAATAGCGAGAGAGATGCAACACTGCGGCGGAGAGAGAGAGATTGCAGAGAGTTGGTGAGTGGACGGGAGTTAATGATACGAAAGGCCTTCCTTTCAACTTTGTCTAGGAGAGCGGTGTGAGAGGAACCTCCCCACACATGTGAACAATACTCAATACAAGGGCACACTATGCCCCTGTACAGAGCAAGAAGCTGTGCAGGGGAAAAGAACCCCCTAAGGCGGTTGAGCACACCCAGCTTCTGGGAGGCTGCCTTAGCAAGACTGGTAATATGGTCCTTCCAAATGAGAGCAGAAGAAAAAGAGACACCAAGAATATTGAGAGAAGATGAAGGGTTGATTTTTGTATTGTTGAAGAATAAGGGATAGTCCGCTGGGAGATCCTGACGGGTAGATAGATGGAGAAATTGGGTTTTGGAAGCATTAAAGTTAACAAGGTTTTCTCTGCCCCAATTGGAAATAGTATTTAGATCAGAATTTAAGAGTACTATGGCTTCATTACATTTGTCGTTGAGGGATTGCTGGCTGGGGCGTTCTGAAAAACTAATGGAGTAGTGCAAGGTTGAGTCGTCTGCGTATGAATGGATAGGAATTAAGGTACAGTTAAGGAGATAATTTATAAAAATTAGAAAGAGAATAGGAGATAGGACAGAGCCCTGAGGAACACCGGAGTTTATAGGGTGAGGAAGTGAACAATGGCCGTCCACAACCGCGGCTATGGAACGGCCGGAAAGGAAATTGGAGACAAAGGCACATATGGAGGGATAGAAACCGAAGGAGGGTAGTTTAGAAATTAAAGATTTATGCCAGACTCTATCGAAGGCTTTCGATATGTCAAGTGCAATAGAAAAAGTCTCACCGAAGTCCCGAAAGGAAGATGACCAAGAGTTAGTAAGATATGAAAGAAGATCACCAGTAGAGCGACCCTTAAGGAAGCCATACTGGCGGTCTGCGAGCAGATTATGAGAAGAGAAATGCTTAAGAAATTTGGAAGCAAGAATAGTTTCAAAAACTTTAGAAAGACAAGAGATGAGAGCAATTGGACGATAGTTGGCGGGTTGAGAGCGGTCACCCTCATTTGGGACAGGTTGAACGTGAGCATGTTACGTACATATGGATAATAGTTATTTGATTTAATACTTAGGTGATAGTTACTTAGCCTAGTATGCATGTAATATTGATTATAATGATTACTTCATAATTGAAGCTCTTTGGCAAACTTGGTAATAGTTCGCCTATAATATCTTCTTCTGCTATGTTGGATGGTTCTCCAGGCCCATCATAATTGGTAGACCTAATTAGTTCCACTTGTTCCAGTAGCATTCTGGCCTTTGGTGTTTTACTTGCATAAACATTTCTTCGTTATACTGCAAATCTGGGGTCTGGACAAATAGTGGCTGGTGATTGGCGAGCGTAGTTTGAAAACGCTGCTGTGATAGGTTATCAGGATTTCCCTTTACCTGGGGTGACTGTCCTAGATGACCTGGTCCCGTGTCCCATAGAGTCTGGGAAATTCCTGAGGTCATGGGGTGCTCAGGTAGACGTTGTTTTCTCCTTTTCTTCTGTTCCCACTTCTTCTCTCTGCTAACTTGTAGTCTCGCAATCTTGCAGGTTTCCTTGGAGCCTGTTCTCACTAACCTAGTCACTTCACCACCGTCGGCGAAGAAAAAGTTGCGACCTCGCGATTTCAGGATATACGACCGAGTAGTGGAAGTGTTGAGGACGGGAGACACATTCTGCATTGTAAGCAGCCACATTGTAGTCGGGACATCTGCATGTTTGGTGATGTCCATGGCCATGTGCACATGGAGGGATTGTTTTGCCTCTGAAGCAAGTTGCACCAAATGGTGAGAGGGCTTCATAGGCGACGTCTTGAGTCCATCCGACACCATGACGCAGTTGATATTCATGGCTGACGTAGGTGCAGAAGGAGGTGCTGTAGTAGGAGGGGCACTTGAAGAGGGTACGGTCAATGCAGGGGCTGGAGGAGTAGTGACCAGAACAGTGGTGGCATGTGGAGTGTGCACCGAGCAAGTCGTGAGTCTAGCTGGTAAGGTAGACCTCGCACTAGGTGTGGTGATCAGGTGTGGTAAGGTTGACTTAGCACTTGGTAGGGTGGTCAGGTGCGGCGGTGGCAAGGTAAGTTTGGGATGGCCCCGCCTTACGTATGTAGGCCGGAATGTTGGAGCCCATCGTTGAGGTGGTATCACACGTCGACCAGATCTTGTACATGTAGGGTTAGAGTAAGTAGGGGTTAGACTAGGTTTAGTGACATGTGATTGAGGGGAGGGAGAGGAGGTAGAAGTAGAAGATTGTGATGGCGTTTTGTGTATGTTAGGTCTAGGGCGAACTAAAGTAGACGGAAGATGTGGAGATGTGAGGGAAGAAGATGGTTTATTAATAGATTGAGAGACAGAAGGAGCTGGAGTTTTAAGTTTAAATGCATAGGTAACAGGAATGGAAGATCCTCTAATAAGAGGAACAGGTAATTGAGCAGAAACAGGTGAGGACACCTGCGGAGGGGTAGATACAGGCAGAGTGTTAAGATTAGGAATGTTAGCGATAGCAGGGGTAGTAGGTAGAGTACTCGGAGATTCAGAATAGATTGGTAGACTGATAGATGGTGATGGAGGAACAGGTAAGGAAAGTTGTCTAGGAATAGCTTGGGAAGGCAGTTGAGGAGGAGCAGAGACAATGCGCGTAGGTAAAGTAGGAAGTGGAGTGTAAACAATAGGCCGTGTCCGTTCTTGCAAAGGGGGCGTGGCTGGTGGTGGCAGAGGGTGTGAGTCAGGAAGTGGTTTCTTTCTGGGTGGAGGTGTCAAAGGAAGATAGATGACAGGTGATGCAGGTTCTGTGGATCCCAAGTTTTGATTATTAGATGCAGGTAATATGTCATTCTGATTAGGATCTGCAAGCATAACCATATTCTCATCAATAGGCTGAAATCTACGGACATGTCTGTTACGGTATGTGTGCGACTCACCAAAATAATTAACGGTAACCTGGTAACAATTTGGTACAGTTAAATTTTCGAAGGGACCTATGAATCTCGGTTTGAGTTTGGACGGCACAGGTAATTGAGCAATCATAACTAGATCACCGACACAGTGAGGACTGGCTTTTGGAGTCTCATCTGGTTGTAGATCTTATACATATTGAAATTGACGGAGACGTTTTTTTTAGATGGACTAATGACTGATCGAAGTTGGAGGAGGGCTCATACGGGGCAGCTAGATGATGGAGAGGAAGGAATAATGGTGTCACCAATCGAGCAGGTGAGGCCACATAGGCATATGACTACGGAGTTGCTGGATCTCCTGTTTTATTTACCCCCACTGTTTCTAATTGTGCCTCACCTACATGGATAATAATCCGGCTAAGTCTCTCAAACACCTCCTCTTTTTATTCATTTCACTTCATTTATCAAGCTCGCCACACTTTTGTTTTTCCAATAAAAATAAATTTCCAGTAACGCATCTTGATTTTGACTCTCTATCACTACTTCAACCTTGAAGGGGACACTTGTTACAGGCAGTTTTGCCATTTTTGTCATTCATGCAAATAGAAAATAAAACAATATATATAATAACTATGCGCCCATTTGAATATGTACCGAACCGAAACAAGACCATATATTGCTGTGTGATCTCATAGATTTACATTAAATTAGTAATTATGTAAATTAGTGTATGCTTATTAGTGATCACGTCTGTTATTACTTCATCTTATTGAAAACTAATGGGAGAAGCCAGGTAAAGTAATATAAACAATAAAGTTACATTTGTTTCAACCTCCTCTATATACAGTCAAAACTATTTTATCTAACAAATATGTAGATAAATGAAACGCATTGTTTAAAGAAAAGCAGGTTGGAAATGTCTTTGTGATTACTAAAACATTACAAATTATCCCTGTAGAATAACCGGTTATTTCACAATCCAAAAAGAACAGGTTTTGGAGTTTACTCAGTTATGGTATACCTGTTATATGTTTGCCCCTGCCATGTCTTGGGAAAGTTTGGCCCAAAGTCTTGGTATGTTGACTATTTTGTTTTGGGAAACTTTCAGTAAGAAAAATCAAAAACATTTTGTGAGCTTCACATTACATTGGTTCACTCGTGGACAGGAATATCTGGATATTTTTGAGAACAACAATCTTGTAATAATTCATCCAGGAAGACACAATTTACAAAGATATACACGCAGAAGTGAGTTTGAGTTAGTTTTCTATGGCACATGTTCACAAAATGCTTGTTATGATGTTCACATACTTTATGTTGTGACGATGATGTAAGGTAATTTGCGCACTCAGAAGATGAAACTCGCTTCCCCTGGCTATTAATCATAGTAATTTAAATATATTTACCTAGATAATTTCAACAAGACGGTATTTCATGGTGAGATAGCTTAGCTACACTTTTACAGAACATATAAGTTGAAAACTTTGAGAGTATGATTACACCTTTATTCCTAGTTGGACTAGATAATAGTCTGTCAGGCGCCTGGCCTGGGGACCCAGTGTATATGAAGGGTCATGCCTGGATGTGAGGTGGGCGGGAATTGTGGTATGGCTCCTCTGCATGTCTGCCAGTTGAGACCGGAACCTCTCAGGGAGGTCTGGGACCTGGGAATCTATTGCTGGAGACCCCAAATGGGCCTGGGACTCTGGGTCTTCTCCTGGGCGACCTAGATGTGTGTGAGGGTTATTATTTATGTGTATTTATATATATATATATATTGTCACTCCCAACTGAGCTTTGTAACCTGTGTCCGTTGTGAGTTAGTTACAATTACGAAGCCTACAGTGAGGGAGCCTCTGTGCGATTCTTTTCGATATCATAAGTTTGCACAATGATGCCTTGCATTTGTTTGATTGTTTTTGTACTGTTAATGAGAGCCCAAGTGATTAGTTTAGTTGTATAGTCTAGCAACATTTGGCGCTCCCTTCTCCCTTTCCCGCGAGGGCTTGTGTACCCTGCAGCCTCAGGATTCACTCCTGCTACAGCTCTCGTGGTGACCACTGCACTAGTCTCGTTGGTGGTGGGCTTGCTATGCTTTTCCCTTAAATACTGCACGTATTTCCTTCAATTCATATTGATTCGTTGCATAGTGAGTCTGGAGTCGGGTTAAGAATAAAATTATTGTGTTAACCTTATTCTTTTGCATATAGGCGGGGAAGCCTTGGCACTTATGAACTGTGGGAGTGGCTGCACAGGTGGTACAGATTGTCCCTCTCATGACCTGGCTGTATTAGGGACGAAGGTGGAGAAGGGGGGAGACTATAGTTTAGACTTTAGAGCCTGCAGTCCCGGCTAGGTTCTGGGAGGGCAATGAGTATTAGTCCGTGGGGTGGAGGGGCCCACCTTCCCCCCCCCCCCCCCCCAAAAAAAAATTGACCAAACTTAGTTTTTTTTATAGCTAGATACCTATAGTTTTATTATAAGGATGTTAACATTGAATAAACTGGGACTCACTAGTGATTTTGGGGTGTTATTTACAATACATCACCTGAAAATTTAGTCACTTAATTTTGGGGTAGATGAAGTTCAAATGACCACAACTCTGAAAGTATTAGAGCTAGAACAATAAATCACCCATCAAAATGTAGGTCTCAATGAGCCCTTTCAGATGGTGTGCAAACTATTCATATTTGCCTATTAATAAGGTCAGGAGAGGTCAACAGGTCATACATTTTAAACTTTAGGCAATATCTGGGAGCAAGTCATTTACCACTAGTATGTAAGTGGGAAATAGGTTAAATGATAATATTATTGCTTAACTTGAGTTTAAAACATATATTTAGACTTATTTGGTCCACCCATGTTCAAGGATTACTCAATGCAAAAATATGTCAACAAATGAAATTAATGCAATCTTCGAAATTTAAGAGAAACGCCTTTATACCTGTAGTGGTTATTTAAATATCAATAACTTTACAAACAAATAATCCTAGAGATATAAAAAACCAGTAAAATATTTATATCTTAACCCCTTCTATACCGCCGACGGCTTTTATAATTGATTTCAGTTATATTTAGATGATTTTATGAAGCTGAGGAAGGATATATGGTAGCTAAAAGGATTTATTAAGATAGTCTGTAGCCTTTTAATGAGTAGACGTCCTTCCTAATATGTACAAAATCGTCTAATAGTGGCCAGCATATAATGAAGAGTACATCATCGGTACAGAAGGGGTTAAGCAATTAATCAGTGTCCTCCTCGATCTCACTGTTTTCATCGCTTTCATAATATGCTATATAGACATTTGAGAGAAACGCCTTTATACTTGTAGAGATTAAAATGGTAATACCCTATTTTCCCACCAAGGAATGCTAGAGATATGAAAAACCTGTACAATATTTGCATCTCAAGTGATTAATCATTGTCCTCCTCGCTCTCACTGTTGTCATCACTTTCATGTGTCATATATGTGCCATCATCTGTGTCTGATTCAATGTCTTCTGTTGGCTGATCTCCATCCAGTGTTTCCAGAATGTCTGCCATCTGAGGAGGAAGAACATCTCCCTCACACCATTTTGGTTCAAGGTTCTGTCCAACTAGCACCCAACCATTGTCATCTGTAGGAGGAGGGATCACAGGGTTGGGAATGTGTGCCCGCTTCCAGATGGCGACTTGGTAGTTGATATGTTTGATGTGTTCCTGAAGACAAACCCTTGGAGGTGGTATTGTCGCCAAATCCACATTCCTTTTGGGGTCAAGTTTTCGATCACTACCAGCACATTTATCAAGTAGCATCATGTAGCGAAGTTTATCCACACTAGATATACGTGATCGTGGTCGGTACAATAAGCATACAAATTCTTCCAACTGGATCAGAAGGTCATCAGCAACATCCCAGCATTCACCAAGTTTCTCAAAGACAGCATCGAATTGGGGTGTTTTCTGGAGAAGTTTAATAGGCTTCACTTTGCCAATCCCCTTAAATGCACTAGTTGTGTTGCACCTTGTGAATCCATGAAGTGCAGAGGGCTGCACAGTACACAGGAGTATAGTCGTGAGCCAGTGAGGTGATATCTAGCAGACGTCTGTTGTTACCTGAACCTGTGTCAAGTAGCAAACTGATGTTGAGGCGTTGTGCATAGTATAGCAAGAATAATAAGTCACTATCTGGGGACCTGATCTTGACATGACTATATCCTTGGTCAACAGCATAATTACAATACAGAATAACTTGTGTATCTGTCTCCTCCTGATCTGACTGAAGTGATGATATCTCTAACACTGAAACAGCTGATTCATCATCATCACATCTTAGCAAGTATGCCTTCTCTTCACAGATCAAAATCACCTTTTTGTTCTGATATTTATAACTAAAATCTCTGCTACTCCATACTTTTAGAAGAAGTTTTACTAGTTGTTGCTTATTTTTATCGTTAGCCAGAAAGTCGTTCCACTTCTCTGGTCTCCTGGTACTTTCCCCCTGAATGATGCGTTTCTCTCCTGAGCCTCGGCTGGATCGTTCCAGTGACTTGATAGAATTTGTTTTGTACATATCAGTACTGAAGATAACATCCGTTTTGCCAGCGCAGGACATGTCAAAGATTTGTTCACTTACTTGTTTGAAGGTGGTCGGTACCTCTTTCATTGCATGAAAGAAAGCATTGCCATCTTCGATGCTCATCAGTTTGTAACTTTTAACCCGTCCAGCCCCGGCTAGTTTTGTAATGTTTGTTCACCAGAACCCGGCCGGTTTTCAAAAAATGGTTTTATTCCAGAAACAATAGCGAATGGGTTAGGAATGAAGGAAAAACCACGAAAAACCGCTCAAAAAGCTTAAAGAATGGTCCTACAGAGCCCCCGAAAACGTATTTTACAAGAGTAAAAAATTGAAGGCAATTACCCCCAAAAAACAGGTTATTGCTCGCTCACGCGCACGCACGTGGACTTTGAGAGTTTTCAACCATCGGCACGGTTGCGTGGGATACGTACACAGTTCCCATACAAATCTGAGCCCTCATGAGTGGCTACACCTGAGGTTACGGTCGGCGCAATTAGGGTGACGCGCCAGGCGCGTCTCTGGGGCTGTGCGTTACATACATCGCCGACGCGTCAGGCGCGTCGCTGGGGCTGTACGGGTTAAGTACATCTGCATTCTCGATTCCCTTAGTCAGGAAGGAAAAACCCTTGATCTTGTTTGTTTTCAGAAGATATCCATCTGTTGTTCCAATTGATGATGGTACTGGCATCAGTGGATATCTTAGCAATTCCTGCAAATCAATGGTCTGTGAGAGCTCTTGTGACATTATTAGTAACTGAAAAGCCACATTTGACTGATGTTTGTACAATAACTCACGTTTCTTTGTTGTTTTGACTGCAGCTGTCTTCCCCATATCTGCAAAGGTTTTCAGCCTTTGCCTCTGAATTGGTTTGAAGAAATGTTCATTCTTTTGTAGACGATCATTGATAAATTCTTCCTTAGGTGACTTGCCTATGGCCTCTGCATTCAACACACTTGCTTCTATATCCAGAGGTGCTGCAGCACCAGATGCAATTCTGTAGAGTTTTCCATCATCTTCAAGACTGAATGGATTCATGAAACTTCTTATTGCTTCCATGGTTCTTGTGGTTGCCACCTCACTCTTCCTTACCTGCGATGGTCGAACATTCCGATGGAGGTGTCCATGCCCTTCCTCACTCATGTCAGCCATCTGAAGCATTACATCCACATAACCAGATCTCTCATGGGTTGTCCGTGCCCAGCGTCGGTAAGCTCCATAGTTAGTGAGTATCCCTGACACTCCGGTGCACCTACTTCCTGCACCTGCATGGGATTTGGCATGTCTCATAAAAGTTTCTTCAATTGTCTTGTCAACAGCACACAAATTTCCAGGTACAAATGATCGGGTAATGCTGATAGCCCCCAATTTCAATAGTTTAGTTGCCCCTGGGTGGGTTTCCTCGATGTTTGTCAAGAAGAGGGAGAAGAACGTTGTGTAACTGGCATAGTTGGGTCCATCGAAACTGAAGAACAGGTCAGCCATCTTTGAAAGACAAGCTCCATACAAGTAGTAGTTATTTGTCTTCACTGCCTGTAACAGGGACAACACAAGCCACACATGGTCTACATATGAGAGCCAGAACTGAGCTGTCTTGCCCAAGTGTCCAACACTTACTTTATGCCGGAAATCTCTGTAGTCTTGCAGACAGGATACAAATGCTTCATCCTCCAACAGTGTGTCTAGTGTATCTTTATCTTGAGTTTTCAGGAAACTCTCAAATTTAGCCTTAGATTCTCCAAGCACATTGTTGATCAAATCTGTCCTTGTCCCATGGCAATATGTCTCTAGAAGCAGTCTCTCTAATCCCTCTGCCATTATTTTGTGACAGTGAATTGACCTGGCATAGTTTTTTCCAGAGACTACTCCAACCACTGACCCACTAGACATCAGCCCAGACTCAATCAGAACATCAGTAAATCCAGAGCCATTCATCTTCTTGCCAATCATTTTTAGATAGGCACATACCAGATGAAAAGAACCTATCATTATGATGTGATCACTGTAGTAGTTGGGACTATTCCAGATGATAGGGAAGCCTCCATGCATACTCCCAAATCAAACGTAGTCACTGCATATTTCTGACCAACTTCTGCAGATGCACTTCTGGACACCCTGAGACACTCCTGGACAGTTGCATTATCAGTTATTGGGTGATTGATCACTGGGTAATAATCTATTGTAGATAGCCTTTCAGGTACTATGCCCGTTTCAGAGATAAATCCAGCCCAACCTGGCACAATTTGTCCTATGCTGCTATGGTTCTGGATGACACACCAGGTTAGGTTCATACTCATAGCCTTTGATATAGCTTCTTTATAATATAGAAATGTGGTCTGACAAATGTTCATCATTGGACTCTTCCTTTCGCTGATGTAACAAGGAGGAAGCCTTATTATCTGCCAGCGATTTTAAAGCTCGAGCACCAGTTCTAGGGATCACAGGAATTACTGGAGGATCATCCACAGCATCAGCGGGTATTGAGGGGATGTTTTGCATCATTATCCCATGTGATGTGTGGATGGACCCACTTCCGGAAATGTCATTTACATATTGGTCAAAGTTATCAAAATCACTGTGAAATAAGGATAGTACAGATGGATTGCGAATAATCTGCGGTGTCAGCAGACTAGATGTTTCTTCCAAGGCTGTAGCAAGTGCCGTCTCCAATTCAAGACTAAAGGAATACCTCTCTGCATGTCCAAGTCTATTACTAAGTGTGTTCAACTGGGCACTTCTGAATAGGTCGTAAAGTCATGCACACAAGTATGTGTTTTGGCAACTTCCACTGACCGTTAGTTACAGCACGGCAAAGGTCTTGCCCAGTGGAAGACACAAGCCTCTCTGTCTTTTCTGACCCCCTGGAAGACCCATGGCCACCAATTAGTGTGGTGAGAAAACGGTGCAATTTCTCCGGTACCGGATTTTCAACTGTCTGCAGGTACGATGCACTTGGTGGCCCGGGAAGTTCATCAGATGTTTTGAATGCATCTTTTATACAATTTCTCAGGAGAATGCCAACATCATCAATCATGTCTAAACATCCAAGGAGATACCCATTACGGACTGCTTCTGCATTACTCGTATCACTGCTGAATACAAGGTCCGTCTGAAGTTTACCTCCAGATCTACCCAAACTGACAAAGGAGATTCTGGTACCATACACATCATGGTTCAACAGCCTACATTTCAGTATATATGTCTTATAGTTAGGGTTTGCAAATGGTGTCTCAGATAGGTATCCAACATACAAGTCCCTTACTTCTGTCATTTTCATGATTTCATTGTCAAGTATAATTTTTCGGTCTATGACTTTGCAGAGTTTTTCGAAACACTCTGAGTGACTTTCCTCCATGTCACGCGATCGTTCTTTTTCAAATTAATTGTGAGTACGCCATTTTTCACGATCACAGTACTTCATTCGACAAGTTTTGTGATTTTTGCTTCACAGGCAAAAAGATCCTTTCCACGAATTCGCCGAGCTAGATCTTCATCATACCGTTCTTCGGCCAACTTAATAATTATATGTCCTCCATGTTCAAAACTGGAGAGACCCTCACTTGTCCATGTGTTTTCCTTTTTTACCTTTTTACAACCAAACTGTCGATATAATATACAGTTTGGTTCAAATAGTATGTTATCACCAGAGTTCTTTCTTTGACTTGACCTCCGATTCTCTGGATTTGATGACTGAGCAGCAGGTTTCAAACGACTAAGATTCATTGTGAACCTTTGAAAACAATCACGATGATATCCATCGGAATCTCCAAATTCATCTGGAATTTGTTCACATAATTTCTGCATGCGATTTGCTGAGCCAATGGGTTGTGACAAGCGTTGATCTCGAATGTTGCAAATGTTTTGAAACCTTGCTTCAGGGTCATCAACTTCTGATAAGTATACAAAACCGGACATGTTTGAGTTATCCGTATGAAGAATGCAGTTTCCCGGCTTATGTGGTTTTGTCATCGCCCTTTCAGTGCTCGCCTTCCTCTTCGGCATTATGGTGGTGTCGACTGAAACAAAAACATACACTCAGCTTACTCAAATCAAGTTATTACCTATGGATGGTTGGCCTAGTGCAGAGGTCGGCAACCTGCGGCTCAGGAGCCGCATGCGGCTCTTTCAGGACACTAAGTCTTGTGTGGCTCCAGAAGCTTCAGAAATAATAATTCTTCCTTCAAAATTAAGGCATCATATAACACATTCAAGGCAACATTAGATTTGTTTATTCAACTTCGAAAATATGTATAGGTATCAATCGTTATGATTTCTAGAAATGTGACATATGTCTTTCCTAAGCTTGTGAATACCAGGATATTGAACAATATAATTATAATTTGTTTAGTTCAAAACTAGGGTATATTATTTTATTTCTGAAGTACTGTAGATTTCGGTTGATGAGACCACTTTGTTTGTATTGCGGATACGACAGTACAAAATTGTTATGAAACTTTTTAAAAATGACTCTTCTAGCTTTAAGGGTTGCTGACCACTGGCCTAGTGCATTATTCATTTTTAAGGTAGCATTTACGGTAGTATTATTTGTAAACTCAGAGGAATCTGACCTACTGTCAATCAAATACACTCCCACATCTGTATGTAAGAATGGCATATGAAGATTACTGGCAAATATTAGGATAATTTCCTTATGTATGTAGATTTTCCTTACTTTAGATTTGAGGACATTTCTCATAAAATTGGTAAAGTCCTAACCAGCTCTCCAATATAGTTGTTACACACCTGATAATTTGTTTTCCTGATGACAATAACTTTGTGTCCTGATCCTGGTTAAGCGGATATTGAGCCAACAGTTATCTTTTGGAGGAATGCAGGTAGAAACTGATCACTGAAAGGCAAAACAAAAAATAGATAAAACATACTAATCCATACAGTTACAATGCCGGTTGTAGATATAATAACTGTGTGGACAGGACATTTCATAAACCTTTTATTGCTTAAATTGTGTATAGTGAAAACTGAATGAAAGGAGAATGTAAAAGCAAACATTGTATTGGTGGTTTATGTATCTAGGGCACTTGGTTGGCAGCTAATGACCATTGTAATACCTCTTACTAAAATATGGTGATTTTTCTCAAATTTCTAAGATTGGAATAATTTTATTTGTTGATATTCTTTCACATTGAGTAATCCTTCATCATGGGTTGGCCAAATAAGTCTAAATGTATATTTTAAACCCAATTTAAGCAATAATCATAAAATTTAATATATTTCCCACATACATACTAGTGGTAAATTACCTTTTGACCTCTCCTGACCTTATTAATAAGCATATGTGAATACATTGCACACCATCCGAAAGGGCTCACTGAGACCTACATATTGGTGGGTGAATTATTGTTCTAGCTCTAATAATTTCCAAGTTGTGGTCATTTGAAGTTCATCTACCCCAAATTTAAGTGACTAAATTTTCAGGTGATGTATTGTAAATAGCACCCCCAACTCACTAGTGAGTCCCAGTTTATTCAATGTTAACATCCTTAACCCTTAAAAAGCGGCTCACCACTTAAGTCGAGTTAAATAAAGCTGGAATATGTGGCGGCGCTCGACATAACTCGAGTGGCAATTTCAGCACGTAATGTGGCTGAGAGAGAGAGACAAGTGGTGGCAGGAGACTAGCGAGCGTATGACTGCTCCAGACCACCGCGGCGAACCTACTGACACAAATCTCAGCTCCCTCCTCCCTCTCTCACTCGCTACATACTCAATTATGTACCAAGAGTACCGAATTACCTGCTTTTTGCACTCGCGTTGCACGGTTATTGCAAGAAAACTATCCATCATACAAGGATCGTTATGGTGTCATTCGAAAGCTCTGTTTATGCCCTTTCAGGGATAGATACTTGTTTTACGTTCTGGGTCTTATTTAGGCATGAAAATGATCACGTAAACAGCCCTATTTTGGCTAAAAACACCCCGCTGGGCGGTACACATAAATAAACCGCATAGGCCGCTCGTAAGGTGTTAAAATAAAACTATAGGTACTTAGCTATAAGAAAAACTAGGTTTGGTCAATGTGTGTGTGTGGGGGGGGGGAAGGTGGGCCCCTCCAGCCCATGGACTAATACTCATTGCCCTCCCACAACCTAGCTGGGACCGCAGCCTCTAAAGTCTAAACTATTGTCTCCCCCCTTCTCCACCTTCGTCCCTAATACAGCCAGGTCACGAGAGGGACAATCTGTACCACCTGTGCAGTCACTCCCACAGTTCATAAGTGCCAAGGCTTCCCCGCCTATATGCAAAAGAATAAGGTTAACACAATAATTTTATTCTTAACCCGACTCCAGACTCACTATGCAACGAATCAATATGAATTGAAGGAAATACGTGCAGTATTTAAGGGAAAAGCATAGCAAGCCCTTAATTATTCTTATTAAGCTTAAGAAAAACCTGTATGGTAGAAAGATTAAAACTCTTTCAACAACAATTTTTGTTTTAATTATAGCATTAAACATGAATTGTACCTTTATACTCGGGTGTATCCATATATTAAACGTAAGTAAATAACAGTTTTAACTTTCTAGTGAAGAGTATACACAAGTCTTCAGTGGTAGCCCTTATACCCAGTGTTCAAATGTTTACCCCGGGTCTGGTAATATCTCACGACCATTTTACTACACTCGTGTTTTTGGAGTAGCATATTTACTCAGCATTAATATGTTATATATTGGAGGAGATTCAGATAAATGCATGGGTTGTGTTTGTATTTAACTTTCTCAGTATGATGACACTATTATGCATTTATTTAGTTATTTCGTTATGTTTTGTATATACATTTTTGTTCTATGTGAGTGAGGGAGACACACGACAGAAATGCCTGTGACGAGTGCTTCCCCCAAAGTTAAACAGTAACAGGGTAAAAATCAAGGGACGTGCGATACAATATGCCTGGACACACGTAGTTCGAAGCAATTTAAGTCATAGGAAGAGGTGAAAAACTGATTCTGGAAGAGAGTTCCAGAGCTCAGCTGTCGAATAGAAGAGAGATTGGTAATAACGTTTCACTCTTGGGTTGTAGAGTTCTACTGAGTACGGGTGGGATTGTGTTGCAAAACACTTTGTATTTCATTAGTTTATGTGTAAAAAAAAAAAAAAAAATTAGGTGGGGGGCTTCCATTCCCGGACAGAACGGAGACGGACGGGCGGTTTCCTAACACCCAATGACCTCTGATCGCTCGCCCGGAAAATAATCGACACCTAGATGGTACGAAAGGTCTAATATTGAAGAAAAAAAACATGGGATAAAAAGTCTTAACTCCCCCAGACATACAGTATATGACGCGATCGCGTCATATGGAACTTATAACCAAAAACTCATATGACGCGATTGCGTCATATGGACTTATCTCCATGCCTCTCCAATAAGTTTATGACGCGATTTTGCGTCATATGAGCTCAGTAAGTCCGATAAGTTAGCTTACGATAAAACCGTTGTGGTGGCAACCTCAGCCTCCTCCGATAATTCTAACGGCCGCAGTGTTGTTGTGAGTGTAGTGCGAGGCAGTGGCAATGATCCCGGGGCTCCCGCCTCCTCGGACTTATTGGAACATAATATGTCTGAAGGAGTTAAAATTGTTAAACTAAGGCATCTTGCAATCTAATAACTAACGGGGCTAAACATTAGGGAGAAGGGGGACGAGAAAAATCAACCATCTCCCCATAAACTGGTTAACCCAATAAAGGGGCTACTTAATCACCACAGGCTATACAAGACAATGAGATGGAGATGAGCGCTGCGGCTATGTGATGTTTCAGCGTACGACCCTGAATTGTATTATTTATTGAATTGAAGGCATTCATAAGAAGTAAAACGTTAAATGAGATACTGCATTTATTATCCCTTAGTTCACTAAGTCCCCCTTCCAACCAGGATACAATATTATTAGTTAGTTGAATTAGGACTTCAGAGGCTTTCAACCCTTCTGGATTATTAAGCCAGCACACTGTCAGTCAAGAGAATCTTGAAAATTCTCTCTCGCTCTCTCTTACTTCTATTTTGCTGTCCTATGCTTGTACTATAGACTGTCTCTGTCTAGTAGTGTTAATACCGGACCACCTAGTATGTACCACAAGGTCTGCTTGGTCTGATAATCTGTGTAACTCTGTGTACCTATCTCTCTATTTCTCTCACCGTAGTTAATCTGTGGTCAGGCGGCTAGGTTCCCCAGATTGAGGGTACTTCTCATTCCCTGATCAAACATTGTGTGTTGTCTGGGGTAAGATGTGGTGGGGGTATGTTTAACAGTATCTGGGCCGATGTCTTGGTGGTTATTATAATAATGTGTTTATTTATGATTGACGAGTTTGCTTGATTTTGCCATTTTCGAGCAATGTATTTCAATGTGTCCCCTAGTTTAACAAAAACGCCTTTTCAGACTTCCTTCAAACTAAACAATGCCCACCCAGACCCCATGCAAACTAAATATTTACATTATGCGATAGAAAAAATGTCCTGGCAGAAGGATAGACCAGAGAAAAAATCACATCTGATTGTTGTGAAACGTCATATTATCGCCAATCTAATGAGGTGAAACTCCTTAAAATATACAAGCTACTGGATGAACACAGTAGTGGTTCAAAGAATACCTCCATCGGTACAAAAAGTGTTAATACCTTCAACATTTTGATGCAATTGTATTTTAATCGGTCTAATACAACACAAATTTACTCAATCTTGAATTAACCGCTAACAATCAAAGGTACAGTTGGCCTAATAAGTGATACTCGGCACCAATTATATTTTGATCAATAATTGGTATTAGCAATATATATTACACATGATTTCTTCTTTTTGAGTGAGATATACAACCATGTTACTACACTTAACCACCCTATTCAACATCTGACAGACATTAATGCAGCACAGAGCGAGCCAGACGTAATGACAGCTGAGACATGACTTATTAGCTCCATCGTACAAACTATATTGGTGATCCCTCAGACTCCCACAAACCATTCCTTATTTAATCATATTCTTCTAATAACACCCAGGAAACATCAAGAAACACAATACAGCACTGTAAGGATTAAGGGGAGATGGGCCGCTTTTCTGGACTCCCTTCTCCCTCATGTTTAGCCCATTAGTTTGATATTTTAGAATATTTGCCCCATTACTTTGTCGATTTTAAGACCTTTTGCCTCATTTCTTTAGCAATATTAAGACCTTTCGTGGTATTTCGGTGTCGATTATTTTCCTGGAGAACGATAGTGAGCTTTTTAATATATCTTGAAGGGGGATTGTTATGCGACGCTATAATTTAGCACGCTTTACACTAGTTCATTATTTCCACGATAAGAAAGCTCAGAACTATAAACACTCAATGGGAACACAGCTGACTTTAACACATAAACCTTATATCAATCAATCACCACCAATGTCACAGAATACACAGTTTCGGTACACAAGTTTTATTTCTTTACTAGCTAGGGTACAAGGTAAGGCCAGAGGATTGAGTCTCATCTATATCAAATGTGCTCAATATAATCCTACAAGATTAATACAATAAGTATGAATATTCCTGCTTAAATATACTGACAGGAATAAATAATATGCAATTGCAAAATAGTATCAATGAAGTATACAAGATAACTATGTAAAATATAGCATAAATAAACACAGAGAGGTTAGTCTCAAACAATAACTAATATCCTGAAGGTAAATGGCAAACGCGAGGTAGCGAGTGAAGCGAAGTAAATAGACAATACTGCGTAGGCACACACGCAGTGATAAAGCTATATGCAAATAAGGATATTAGTTGAGAAGTGAATAACTTGACGTTAATTCAACATAAGAAAATATATAAATCTAAATCGACTCCTAGAGTTACAATAATGAATATAAATTCAGTGAGTAAGTAAATAATTATAATAGCCTGTGTGCGGGGCTGAAAATGTTGCCGTGGAGAGGTTAACGCGGTGTGATAATGACAGGAGTTTACATTCAAATCAAATAAGGCTTAAACTGAGGTTGAAGTCAGGAAGCATAATCTTCACAATAGTCTAACAAAGAAACTGACAAATAAACACTCTCTGTGAACACTTGTACATGCGATCGCGTACCCAGCTAATAACAACACAAGAATAAGATCTGATTGAGTGTTCACTGATATTTAGGTATCTTGTTCATGTATATTTCCCGAACGAATACATGTATATCTCTTATACGGAATATAGGAAACTATATCCCAAGAATGATATATACAGTATATCAATCCCACGGATAAAATTTGTTATGTTCTCTCAAAAGCGTTCGTAATAAGGCAAACAGGATTCTCGGGTTCATCTCTAGGAGTGTGAGTAACAGAACTGCTGATGTTATCTTAAAACTTTACTTGTCATTAGTGAGACCCCATATGGATTATGCTGTCCAATTTTGGTGTCCTTATTACAGAATGGACATAGATTCATTGGAGAGAATTCAGCGTAGAATGACAAAAATGATCCATAATATTAGAAATTTTCCGTATGAAGAAAGGTTGAAGAAATTAGGTTTACATTCGTTAGAGAGACGCAGAGTTAGAGGGGATATGATAGAGGTGTTCAAGTGGGTTAGTGGGATTAACAAAGGGGACATGACAAATGTACTAAAGCTCAGTGATAGCGAAAGAACTCGTACCAATGGTTTCAAATTAGATAAATTTCGTTTCAGAAAAGATATAGGCAAATATTGGTTTGGTAACAGAGTTGTAGATGGGTGGAATAGGCTACCAAGTGATATAGTGGGATCAAGAACGATAGGGAGCTTTAAGAAAAAATTGGATAAGCATATGGACGAGAAGGGTTGGGTGTGAAGGGGGATCAGCCGGGTTGGGCCAATCAGCGCTCTGCAGACCCCCGTAATCCTGCGTTAATCTCTAACCGGTTTGGTAAGATGATCCTCAGGGTATTAGAGTGTTGAGCCTATAATTGGGCTTTGTAATTGGGGTTGTGTGGGACAGGGATCTGCCTTGCTTAGGCCAATCGGCTTTCTGCAGACTCCCATTTTCTTATGTTCTTATGTTAAAACGAGTGGCGATGGCTAGAAGGAGAGAATTGATAATCTCTTAAGATGACGTTAAGTTGAACACTAACATATCTTATATAACCTTCGCAATAATCACCAAAATACTTTATCGAACAAGAGGCACTTAATTTGGTTGAAGTATAGAAATAGGAGCCCATGAGAGGTCTGGTCACACGTGGCGACTGAGTCCGTTGTCCACTCCTGTTGACACCAGGGGGACGTCTTCTTCACACGCTCTAACTATAATATGCACTTCTAGCTCGCCTACACCACTTCTTCTTGGTCACTTCACACACAGCTGCTTGTAGATACTTTTTTAAGGGAATTTAGGCTAACCCCTATGGAAGTATATTCTGAGTTGATTTTCCAGCTATTAAGCACGTTCGCCCCGAGAGGAGAGGTACCCAAAAGTGGAATCAACTTTGCCTACCTAATTCTTGGCTCGGGCAGGTAATGTTCCATTTTAATTCAGGTGTCTGGGTGGTGCGTTTCTGAATATGAGAGTCATGAGAATTCTAGTGTTTTATTATTGCCGATGTTATTAAAGTTCTTAAAATTACAATACATATATGGTTACAAAGGTTATTACATTCTTTATTTATTAACATTAGATGTATGGATGAAGAAGCTTTGATGTATGGGTGATAATTGAATTACAGTTTTGGATGTCTACAGGTATTTGGCATGTTATATGGAATATCTTTAATATGAGGGGGAATATGGAGATTCTAGTTGTTGATTCCATTAGTAGTTGTAACTGTAGTTATTGTATTCTGGATGAATACGTGGGAATTGAAGAGGTTGATGCCGTAATCGCATAAACATGTCCTCGTTGTAGTCCAGGTCTGGTACGGGTAGGGAATTCTCACCTCGGGCATGGAGCGGCCATTTTTTATCCTGCGGTTGGAGGGGATTAAAATGAGGGAGCGGCATGTTTTGGCCCACACAGGTAGTCGGGCTCTGTTTACCTTAATGTTGGTGCTAGGGGAACTTATTTATTTGTTTTTCCCTGTATTGTATGGAGGCAGTTCGGCATGATGATGTTGGTGGATCTTTTACATACGGGAGCAGGTTCTGGGGACGTCTTGGCTCATTCTCTTCCAACCCCGTCATCTCAGGGATCTAATGGATATTTTGTTTAAGTTTGATGGAGGTCTAGGGAGGAAACTAGAACAAATAATTAATAAATGAAAAAATCTACCAAAAAATTAACCATCCCCTTAAAGAACCATAGTTGCTCTCCTTTGTTGGTTCTCAGGCTGTCTGGTGTTCCCTGTTTCCTGGATACAAACATTGTGTGTTGTCTGAGGGGTGATGTGGTGGGGATGTTTAAGGGGAAGGTAGTCGCTTGTTCTGGACCGCCTTCTCCCTCATGTTTTGCATATTAGTTTTGAGTTTTTAAAATGTTTATTCTATTAGTTAGGCAATTTTGAGACCTTTAACCCCATTTCTTTATCAATAATAAGACCTTTCATGGCATTTAGGTGTAGATTTTTTCCTGGCGAGCGAAAGCGAGCCTGTAATTTTAGAAGGAACCGGCCTTTGGCCGGAACATATTCTTACCGAATAAGGTTTGGTGGTTCAGATAGAGACAATTACCTTCCTGGGATCCCTAGCTTTATTCCAGTATGTATTTGGTGGTTCATATGGAGACTATTACCTTCCTGGGTTCCCTAGCTTTATTCCAGTATGTATTTGGTGGTTCAGATGGAGACTATTACCTTCCTGGGATCCCTAGCTTTATTCCAGTATGTATTTGGTAGTTCAGATGGAGACTATTACCTTCCTGGGATCCCTAGCTTTATTCCAGTATGTATTTGGTGGTTCAGATGGAGACTATTAGTTTCCAGGGATCCCTAGCTTTATTCCAGTATGTATATGGTGGTTCAGATGGAGACTATTACCTTCCTGGGATCCCTAGCTTTATTCCAGTATGTATTTGGTGGTTCAGATGGAGACTATTACCTTCCTGGGATCCCTAGCTTTATTCCAGTATGTATTTGGTGGTTCAGATGGAGACTAATACCTTCCTGGGGTCCCTAGCTTTATTCCAGTATGTATTTGGTGGTTCAGATGGAGACTATTACCTTCCTGGGATCCCTAGCTTTATTCCAGTATGTATTTGGTGGTTCAGATGGAGACTATTACCTTCCTGGGATCCCTAGCTTTATTCCAGTATGTATTTGGTGGTTCAGATGGAGACTAATACCTTCCTGGGATCCCTATCTTTATTCCAGTATGTATTTGGTGGTTCAGATGGAGACTATTACCTTTTTGGGATCCCTAGCTTTATTCCAGTATGTATTTGGTGGTTCAGATGGAGACTATTACCTTCCTGGGATCCCTAGCTTTATTCCAGTATGTATTTGGTGGTTCAGATGGAGACTATTACCTTCCTGGGTACCCTAGCTTTATTCCAGTATGTATTTGGTGGTTCAGATGGAGACTATTACCTTCCTGGGATCCCTAGATTCACTCCAGTATGTATTTAGTGGTTCAGATGGAGACTATTACCTTCCTGGGATCCCTAGCTTTATTCCAGTATGTATTTGGTGGTTCAGATGGAGACTATTACCTTCCTGGGATCCCTAGCTTTACTCCAGTATGTATTTGGTGGTTCAGATGGAGACTATTACCTTCCTGGAATCCCTAGCTTTACTCCAGTATGTATTTGGTGGTTCAGATGGAGACTATTACCTTCCTGGGATCCCTAGCTTTATTCCAGTATGTGTTTGGTGGTTCAGATGGAGACTATTACCATCCTGGGATCCCTAGCTTTACTCCAGTATGTATTTAGTGGTTCAGATGGAGACTATTACCTTCCTGGGATCCCTAGCTATATTCCAGTATGTATTTGGTGGTTCAGATGGAGACTATTACCTTCCTGGGATCCCTAGCTTTATTCCAGTATGTATTTGGTGGTTCAGATGGAGACTATTACCTTCCTGGGATCCCTAGCTTTATTCCAGTATGTATTTGGTGGTTCAGATGGAGACTAATACCTTCCTGGGATCCCTAGCTTTATTCCAGTATGTATTTAGTGGTTCAGATGGAGACTATTACCTTCCTGGGATCCCTAGCTTTACTCCAGTATGTATTTAGTGTCCAAAGATGAACACTATAGTCCTGCATAAACAACAGACAAATAGGTAAACAGATACTGACAAATGTTTGGTTATATAATAAATGAACCAAACATGGCTGTCACCCAACCATCAGTGTGTACACCAATTCATAACACATTAAGCAAATATATTGGGTGGCTTAGACCGTGAATAGTATGCCGCGAGAGAGAGAGAGAAAGAGAGAGAGAGAGAGAGAGAGAGAGAGAGAGAGAGAGAGAGAGAGAGAGAGAGAGAGAGAGAGAGAGAGAGAGAGAGTGAGAGAGAGAGAAAGAGAAAGAGAGAGTACATTTTGTCACAACCTTTACCTTGTTGTGGGATTTGTGCAATGACTGCCAAGACAGTCCCAGTGAAGCAGTTGTTGGTGTAAACATTGATGTAGTTGTGGGGGAGGGACTCAGGAAAGGATTTAACATAATTATTGACTACGAATGGTCGCTTTATGGTACACAATTGTTTAGTAATTGTTTCAATCATTTATAGACCTCGTTATCAGACAAGCTATATATTGTATTAGCAACTTACTGTATATATATATATATATATATATATATATATGTATATATATGTATATATATATATATATATATATATATATATATATATATATATATATATATATATATATAGATATACCGGTATATATATTTTCTTTAATACATACGAGGTTGAAAGAAATGGCAATTTCTGCGTTGGAAATTTTTATTATTCAAAGTGTCCAGGTCTCTAAGGAGTTTTCGCTGGGTAGCAGGAAGCGAAACCCCACCAGAGACCTGGAAACTTTGAATAATACATTTTCCAACGCAGAAATTGCCATTTCTTTCCACCTCGTATGTATTGAAGAAAATGTATTACCTGGCTTTACTAATATATATATACAGTATATATATATATATATATATATATATATTATATATATATATATATATAATATATATATATATATATATATATACATATATGAATATATACATATGTATATATATATATATACTGTATATATATATATATATATATATATATATATATATATATATATATATATATATATATATTTTCTTTAATACATACGAGAGGTTGAAAGAAATGGCAATTTCTGCATTGGAAATTTTATTATTCAAAGTTTCCAGGTCTCTGATGAGTTTTCGCTGGGTGGCAGGAAGTAGATGAAGGAGATGAGCAAAATTCATGGTGGTACAGGGTTACATAAATGTACATTATGATACAGGTTATACGACGCGTTTCACTGGACATCCAGCATTATCAAGTAAGGATGGAATGATATAAAAGGTAAACAGGAAGGGTATATATAGAGGGTGGAGGATCAGAGGAGGCGAAAATCAGGGGGCAAAAGTCTGCTATTGGTGGAGGGGTATTCTAGGAGAGAGAAAGGGAGAACCGCTTCACGCATGTGCAATGGATGCGGGATGGTGGTTGGTTGGTGAGGTCGAAGCTGATTGGCTGCGTGTCGAGAGGCGGGGCCTAAGTTGTGTGGCGCATGCGGAAGACGAAGCTGAAGGAGGTAGCGCGGGGGGCTGCGTCAAGGGCACCGGGGGGCGAGGGGGGTGTTAGGTCCTGTAGGAAAGTGCCTTTTGGCAGAAGGAAGGATCTGAAGGTCCAGAGTTTGGTTGTTGATGTTGGGATGTAAGGCTTGGATATATAAAGCTTCGAGTATAGGTAATCTCCTTGGGTCACTTTCTTTATCGAGTATGGTGGTGTGTTTCTCTAACTCGTTGCGTGTGAGGTGAGGGTGGTTAGGGGTGAGATAGTGGTCTTTGATGGCTCCAGCCTGAAGGTGAAGAGTTAACCGACGTGAAAGACGAGTCTGCGTCATACCAATATAGGAATGAGGTCCACAGTCCTCATAATTACAGGTATGTTGGTAAATGACGTGATCGTCGGTCATCGGGCTCTTTATCTTGGTGGAGGTTGGTTTGTTGCGGAGAATGAGGTTGGAGGTCTTGGGGGATTTGTAATAAATTATTAATTTGATTTTGTTTTCCGGGTTGGTTGGGTGGACATGCTTGGAGATTATTTCTTTTAAGACGGCCTCGTTATTTTTGTGTTCAGAGGACATGTAATTGCGGTAGATCTTAATTTCATTGGGGTGGTCAATGTTGGGAGGGCTTTGGGTGTACCAGTTTTCAAGATGGTGGTTGATGGTGCTGGAGATGTCGGAGTTGGAGTATCCGTTATTTACTAAAACTTGGGATAGTCTTTCTAGTTCCTGGTGGGTGTCGGCCCAGGTAGAGCAGTGCGTGAGGGCTCTCAGTGTTTTCAGGGCCTTCTCCGGGATGTCCAGTGTTGGTGTATCAGGGCAATGATAAATTCAATGTAGAATCATGTCAATGGTCCTATCCACTGGCACGGAAATTTTATGAGACGCCCCCCGTAACAACAACCACACAATCGCCTCTCTCGACGTAGAAAGCCTGTTCACCAACGTGCCAGTGGATAGGACCATTGACATGATTCTACGTCGAATGTATCATTGCCCTGATACACCAACACTGGACATCCCGGAGAAGGCCCTGAAAACACTACTGGAGCTATGTACCAAGGAGGCCCCCTTCCTTTGCCCCCGGGGCAACATGTACAAGCAGATAGACGGTGTGGCGATGGGCAGCCCCCTAGGAGTTCTTTTTGCGAACTTTTTCATGGGTACCATCGAGGAAGAGCTCCTAGCTGCCCAACGACCCGCCGTCTACTGTAGATACGTGGATGACATCTTCGTGCAAATCAAGGACCTCCACGAAGTACAGGAACTCCGGCGTCGCTTCATGACCTCCTCCGGACTTAACTTCACCTTTGAAAAATCTAACAATGGACAACTCCCCTTCCTCGACATCCTCGTAGCTCTGAACGACCATGGGTTCAAAACCACCGTCTACATTAAACCAACTAACACAGGACAATGCCTCAACGGCGATAGTGAATGCCCCCGCCGTTATCTTCTATCCTCCATCTCTGCCTATGTTAGGAGAGCCCTCACGCACTGCTCTACCTGGGCCGACACCCACCAGGAACTAGAAAGACTATCCCAAGTTTTAGTAAATAACGGATACTCCAACTCCGACATCTCCAGAACCATCAACCACCATCTTGAAAAATGGTACACCCAAAGCCCTCCCAACATTGACCCCCCCAATGAAATTAAGATCTTCTACCGCAATTAAATGTCCTCTGAACACAAAAATGACGAGGCCGTCTTAAAAGAAATAATCTCCAAGCATGTCCACCCAACCAACCCGGAAAACAAAATAAAATTAATAATTTATTACAAATCCCCCAAGACCTCCAACCTCGTTCTCCGCAACAAACCAGCCTCCACCAAGATAAAGAGCCCGATGACCGACGATCACGTCATTTACCAACATACCTGTAATTATGAGGACTGTGGACCTCATTCCTATATTGGTATGACGCAGACTCGTCTTTCACGTCGGTTAACTCTTCACCTTCAGGCTGGAGCCATCAAAGACCACTATCTCACCCCTAACCACCCTCACCTCACACGCAACGAGTTAGAGAAACACACCACCATACTCGATAAAGAAAGTGACCCAAGGAGATTACCTATACTCGAAGCTTTATATATCCAAGCCTTACATCCCAACATCAACAACCAAACTCTGGACCTTCAGATCCTTCCTTCTGCCAAAAGGCACTTTCCTACAGGACCTAACACCCCCCTCGCCCCCCGGTGCCCTTGACGCAGCCCCCCGCGCTACCTCCTTCAGCTTCGTCTTCCGCAGGCGCCACACAACTTAGGCCACGCCCCTCGACACGCAGCCAATCAGCTTCGACCCCACCAACCGACCACCATCCCGCATCCAGTGCGCATGCGTGAAGCGGTTCTCCCTTTCTCTCTCCTAGAATACCCCTCCACCAATAGCAGACTTTTGCCCCCTAATTTTCGCCTCCTCTGATCCTCCACCCTCTATATATACCCTTCCTGTTTACCTTTTATATCATTCCATCCTTACTTGATAATGCTGGTTGTCCAGTGAAACACGTCATATAACCTGTATCATCATGTACATTTATGTAACCCTGTACCACCATGAATTTTGCTCATCTCCTTCATCTACTTCCTGCCACCCAGCGAAAACTCATCAGAGACCTGGAAACTTTGAATAATATAATTTCCAACGCAGAAATTGCCATTTCTTTCAACCTCGTATGTATTAAAGAAAATGTATTACCTGGCTTTACTAACATATATATATATATATATTTTCTTTAAGGCAGGCGAGATTGAAGGAAATACATGTATCAGCATTAATTATTTTATTATTAAGACTTTCAATAGAACGAACAGCAATTCTCAGGTGTTCTGGGAGATTGTGCAAAAGGTGAGCAAAATTCATGATGATCCGATGCGTTTCGATAGACAACTATCATCTTCAGGGAATGGAAGGTAAGTGAATAGGATACTGGATACTGGATACCGGTGAGGAAGAGTCCCCATAGTTGAGAAAGTAGAGGTTGAAGTTCAAGGTGAAGTGATGAAAGGTGAAGAGTTGGAGAGGTAAAAAAATAGGTGGGCTGACCACCTTGCTATTGTTGTTCTTTATCTTTGGAGTCTTGGTTGTGGAGCAGTTTCGACTTGTCGAGCTTGATTTTCTTTCTTAGCGCCTTCAGATCATTCACGCTGGGCTGGACGGGAGGCTCAAAGGTAGTTTTCGGAGTTGAAGGAGGGGCGACCTTGCTGGTCCTGTACTGGAGTTCGGGCTGGAAGGCGAAGCATGATGAATGGAAGTAGTGACCAGAGAGTGGCCGGGACCCGTTCGAGGTGATGGCGAGATCAGGTGCATGTTCTTGGTCAGCTTCCAGTTCGTCCATCGGTGACGTTGGTCCTTGTCTTTTGGGTCCTTGGTCTGGTCTTTGGTGCACAGTTGTTGGTGTTGTTGGTGGTGCCTTCCCCTTGGTTGATGTTGAAGCGGTAGATGGTGAAGAGGAGTGCCCCAGTTTGCTCCTGCTTAGAAGGAGAGGTCTTGGCAGAAGCAGTTGTTGTTTTGGAGCACTCCTCGCCTCCAGCGGTGTTGGTTCTGGAGCTCGGTGTTGTTGTCTCTTGGAGGGCTTCTTTTTCCTTGTCGACGACCTCTTGGTGACTGCTGAGGTCGTGGAGAGAGCCTCCTCAGGGATGGTGATTGTCGGCAGCTTGTTGACTGACAGCAGATAGGGGATCAGCTGGCAGAGTTGTTGTTTATCTGTACCAGCAATGGCTATGGCTGACTGGATACAGGCGTAGATTTGTATCCGCAGTATTGCTTCCCCTTCTGAAGTCGTTGTTGTTGTTGGCGCCTTTGGTGGAGTATTATGTGGAGAGAATGAGGAGCCCTTGACAGGGGCTCCTTTAGGGCCTGTGATGTTGATGGCTTCTCTTCCCCGACTTCCGGTGTAGATGGAAAACTCCACTGCTTCACCATTCCCCAACGAGGCTCTCTTGCTGCTCTTGTTGTTGTTGATGATACTTGAATGGTGGCAGAAGATATCCTCGCTGTTGGATGTTGTGACAAAACCATATCCTGCTTTAAAAATAAACCACTTGACCATACCAATGGTTGTGGTAGTGCTGGTGGCCATGGTAGAGGTGGTCAAGAGTGGAGAGGAAGGTGTTTACAGGCAGGAGTCAGGAAGCGAAGTCAAACCACCAAGCCCTTACTCACTCTGACCTAGATAAAAACACCTCCGTAATTGATAAAGAGACAGAACCCAGAAGACTTGCTATACTTGAAGCCCTATGTATTCAAACTCTTAATCCTTCCATAAATAATCAAACTCTCGACCTCCAAATACTCCCATCAGCTAAACGTTACTCTCAAACACCCCCTAACATTACTCCCCTTACCACCCCGACTCTGCCCTTGCCCCCTCTCTCCTCCCCTCCCCTTCCTCCCCTTACTGTCTCCCCCACTACTTCATTTAACCAACGCGCGCCGCCCCTCAACCATACGCTTCAAACTGGACCAGAAACCGGAGATACAACTGGCCCGCCGCCCCTCACAAGGGCCGCGCCCCCCCCTCGCCAAGCAGACCCCCTACGACAACATCTAGCATCTACGAACCCTCCCAGCCAACCAGGAGGCAGGAAAAGCGCGCGCCTCATTGGTCGCCAACTAACCAATCATATGCTAGCCAACACCCAATAAACCTTACTGTGATCTACCTAATATGTATAAATAAGCTGTTATGTTATATCCTATTCACTTACCTTCCATTCCCTGAAGATGATAGTTGTCTAACGAAACGCGTCGGATCATCATGAATTTGGCTCACCGTTTGCACAATCTCCCAGAACACCTGAGAATTGCTGTTCGTTCTATTGAAAGTCTTAATAATAAAATAATTAATGCTGAAACATGTATTTCCTTCAACCTCGCCTGCCTTAAAGAAAATGTATTACCTGGCTACACCAACATATAAATATATATATATATATATATATAAAGTAACAGTACCTCAGCATTATACATTTCATACTCGCTTTTATAAGTGGGTCCATATTATTTTGGCTGAAAAAGTATGTTCCTCTGAGCTAATATGAGTGGGGAATTGAAGTAGCCTACTGAAGGAGAGCGAATTAAATGTGAGTGGAATGAAGGAGGAGGAGAAAGAAGAGGAAGAGGGAGGAACGAAAGGGGGAATAAGAAGAGGGGGGAGGAGGAAGTGGAGGAGAAAGAAAAGGAAGAGGGAGGCACGAAAGGGTGAATACAAAAATGGGGGGAGAAGAAGCAAAGGAGGGTGAGGAGAACACAAGAAGGTCAAATAAAAGGAGGTGGTGGAGAGATAGAAAGGAGGAGGAGGTGGAGCGGGATGGAGGAATACAAAGTGAATACAAGAATAAAAAGAGGAGATGGGGGATGGGGAGGGGGGAAATAGGTGAAAGGAAAGGAGGAGGAGGAGAACAAATAAGGACAGGAGGAGGAACTTAAGATGGAAGACAATGAGGAACAGGAGAAGGAGGAGAAAAAATAGAAGGTGACAGGAAAGGAGGAGGAAGGGGAAAGGGTTAAGGGGGCTCACCTCTTTTTTGGTTTCTCTCTCTCTCTCTCTCTGAGTTGTATCCATTCGGCCCCATTTAGTCTACTGTTTAAATACGTTCATCCCCATCCAGGTGTCGATTTTTTCGTGGCGAGCGGTAGCGAGCTACAATATGTATTTAAATGTTTTTGACAGCCGGCTAAATTTGTACATTTTTTGATAGAAAAATGTCTGCGGCGAAGCTGGGTTTCTCCATACACTGCGGGCTCGCTATCGCTCACCAGGAAGACATCGACACTTGAATGGGGATAAACGTCTTAAAACAGTAGGCTGAATGGGGCCGAATGGACACAAGCCAGAGAAAGAGAGAAATGGAGAACAAAAAGGTGACCCCTCTTTATATAGTTGTGGTATGTGGCAAAGTGACAGATGTATATCCATCCCTCTTTACAAATTGTTAACCTTTCCATCACCATAATATCTTAACCATATATTCTAGATCCAGTAGGATTATAGTATTCTACTAAAGAAAGACGTCTCTTAGTCAGCAGGGTAAATACTATTTCAAGGCAGATCTCTAGCACATTGATGATTAATATTATATAATCTGGCAAAATCTGCAGTATTGTATTCAAATCATGAAAAGCAGAATCGTAATATAATTAGTTACGGTGTCTGGCAAAGGAGTAGCAAATTACTCATCAGTCTCCCTTCACAACATTATTAGTCTTAACCTTGTCAGGATACGATGACGCGTGTCTCCATTATATTGTGGCTATAATTAGATTATTTCATACACCTTAGTAAGGATCTCTAGGAATGAAATGGGTAAATACTCTCTTAATATACCCTCTTATTTCCAAAATGCATACACATAATTTAATACAATCGTTCAATAATTGCCATAAAAGGAAGAAATTCGTCATAATATGCTGAAAGGGTTAATATTGAATCCGTATATACCACCAACTGTTCTCTTCAGTTGGGATTTATCGGGTCACTTCCTAAACATATTCATTTAACCTTATTTACCAGTTCACTTGCCACCACCAATATATATTCCAGTATGGCGGAATTGTCACACCATACATCACTGACGCAGTAACTTGCAATATGGTGGTGCCTTCTTAAAAGATGTGTTTAACACTCCATTGCAACTGCTGATATGTGTGCTGGGTTGTGCAGGATTCATAGTATTGATTGCACCAACCCTCGGAAATGCCATAAAAGTTGTTATTGGGTAACTGGGACCCCACCACATTGTGACGTTATTCTGGCAGATAGCAACAACAGATGGTGTTAGCATCTAGTAGGCTGTAGGGTATTTAACCCTCTGAGGATCGATGACGCCTGTTGTTCTGTTTTCTGGTTATTGTTAGTCAATAAAATTCATACCCGAAATGGTGTATGAAAGTTGGAGGGTTGATTGAGATAGTCCTTACTCTTATAATTCCCACATATCCTTCTTAAGCTGTATCAAATAGTCTAATGATAGCTAGAGTAAACAATATAAACGTGTTTTAATCCTCTAAAGGTTAATATATAGAGTATGTTTCCTGTTTGATAATTGACTCTTGGTACATTTAATACATGCTTGCAAGCTGGGTAATCTGTAGACAAGGACAATCGGGTTTGCTATTGTTATATTTGACTATCTAATGTAAAGTAATGAATATTATGTTCGTAGTAGAAGGAAGGGTTATATATTCAATGGTATACAATTATTGTTGTCTGATAATTAATAATAGATAATTTAGTACAGAAGTATTTAGATAAGCATAAAGAGATAATTTGGGTTTTTGTGGATTTTGAAAAAGCGTATGCTCGTGTGGATCGTGAAGCAATGTGGAATGTGTTAAGGATTTATGAAATTGTTAATAGTTTGGAGATTTTAAAACCGTCCACCCAATTTCCTTGTCAATTTAGACCTTTTGTGTAATTTAGGTATCGATTTTTTCCTGACGAGCGATAGCGAGCCTGTAAATTAACCCTTGTCTATCGGGGCCCGACTTAAGTCCGTATGTAGAAGAAAGGACAATGTGGCGGGGCTCGACTTAAGTCTGTGTGCAATTTTGGCGCAATATTGGCTCTGAGAGAGAGACGAGCGACGGGAGGAGCATTGGTTGCCTCATGACCGCTCGCCACGGTTGCCGTGGGCCTACTGACATATACTACACACACATCCACCCTCCCTCCCTCGCTACACACGTAATTATGTAAGGAAATGACCGTATTTTAGCGATTTTGTCCTTCGATTGCACGATCGTTGCAAGACAACCAGTGATTGTAGAAGGATGGTTCAGGTGTCATTGGAAAGCTCAATTATCGCGCTTTCAGGGATACATAATTGTATTACGCTCTGGGTCTTGTTTATGCATGAAAAAGAGCACAGAAATAAGCTCGTTTAGGGTAAAACCACCCGCTTGGCAGGTAGTAGAATTTACCGACCTAGCCGCTCGTTGAGTGTTAAGAGGAACTCGCCTTCTGCCGAGACATTTTTCTACCGAAATATGTACAAATATATCTTTTCTAGCGAGGTAACTAAAAATACATGAATGAATAAATAAATAGACCACAAAATAACCACTACCCCCTTAACCCCTTCCGAACCATGATGCCTTTTTACCTTTGATTCTGGGTATAATTAGACGGTTTAATTAATGCAGTTTGAGACGACCTATATTATGAAGAGGGTTTATTAAGATCGTATGTACCATTTTAGCAGTAGAAGTAGATAATATACTGAAGAAAATTGTCTAAGGGTAACCAGAGCACGAGGGAAATTACGCCATGGTGGTGAAGGGGTTAACATTTGTAGATTTCTCCCTGTTCTTCCATTCGTCTCAAGTTTTGTCTTCCCTTCTCCCGTTCCCTCTTCCCCTCTTTGTCTCCTTTTCCTCTCCTCTGTCTAAAATTATGCTGTACATATTGTTTCTCACCCCATCTCTCTCTCTCTCTCTCTCTCTCTCTCTCTCTCTCTCTCTCTCTCTCTCTCTCTCTCTCTCTATCCCTCTCTCCTATCAAAACAATGCCGTTCGTTAAAGTGAATTTATGGCAGCATCTTCATTTTGTTGCACTATAAAGGGACTATTTTGCATTACTAACTTCGACTAGTTTGAAGGCTGATGTGTTTTAGGTGACGCAAAGCTTTGAGAAGTATAATTCAGAAGTTGGTTGACTAGAATTGTCAGGAAAGAATATGAGGGTAAACAATTCTTAGGAATTTGCCTCTATTCTCACGAGGTGACGGGTGAAAAACTAGTGATATGATAATTGGCTGCCGTAATGGGGCATAGACAGACAGGCCTTACACATCAACATATATATATATATATATATATATATATATATATATATATATATATATATATATACAGTATATATATACACACACACAATGGTAAACAATATTATAAGCAAATATATAAAACACAAAACAAATATACCAGATAACACACACACAACCGCCAAGAGTGCTAGAACATGAAAACAAACGTACCCATGATCCACACATTCGCTCTTACACATGCACACTGCACGCAGTATGTTTGGCTCATTGCGTTTTATGACTTGTCTTTTCTCTCGCTTTTATCAAACATTTTTCATTCACACATAATCACCTTTGTCTTTCCTCTGCGTCAAAGATCTGCTACACTCCTAAATCTTTGCAATATGCACTTTATTATCATGTCAGTCTTGTATGTTCATTATTTTATTCTAATAGTAGTTTTCTATTTTGTTTCCTTATAATACTGTTCTATTTATATCACCATATCCCCTTACCCCTACTCGCATACACCCCTCCCTGTCAACCTCTCCCAATGACCTATACATGAACAATTCCCCAAGGTGTGTATATAATGACTTTCCTTGAGTTAAGTGTGAACAGTGTGAAAATGAACAACTTGAGATGGTTCGGCCATGTGTAACGTATGGGAATGACTAAGAGTGTGTACATGAGTGAAGTGGAAGGACAAAGAGGGAGAGGTGGAAGAATGGAATTAAGAAGTATATGCGTGAAAGCTGTGCTGTACTGGGGACAGAGGTGAATGGGGGCGATTCGTTCGTGGTCACTCCTTTGGGGATCACGGGGTCCAGCAATAGATAGATATACTTGAGTTACTTACCTATTCTCTCCTCATTCTGGACCTTACATACAGACTTATGTTGACACTTAAAAGGTATTCCAGGAAGGCGAAACTGTCCTGTCTTTAATATTAAACAGTCATATCGGTATAATTTATATAATAATGTTTATCTTGATTCAATATGAACAACCTGCACTAATTACACAGCTATGGCGACCTGACAACTCAATCAGTAGAGACTCCTAACTCACTACGACCCTCCCCTCACCTTACACTCCTAACTCTCAAATTACGACTAGCCCCTCACTGTGAGTTCCAACACCATCCCTCTAAACCCTCTAATCTCCCTTCTACTCTACCCTCCCCCTCACCTCCCAGTACCTTATTTCTACTCAATTCCTCACAACCCTCCCCTACCCTCTTCTAATTACTCACTCCTTGATAGTAAAATGCATTAAGATGTCTCACGAGAAAATTGACAATATCTAGCCGCGGTTTATATTGGATTGGGGGAAAATATGTAACGTGGTCGCAATATGGCTTGTATTATAACTCTGTTAGCCTAATATGGACACGCTGCATTTATTTCCTTCTCGATAACATTAGCCATTACTATAATCTTGGGGAAAAAATAAATAAAAAAACGCCTATGGCCAACGGAGGACTCAAATATCTCGAGTTATTCCTGCAATGATAAACTTAAATGATAACCTTGTAGCTTTTTAACGCCTTACGAGCGGGCCCGTCAGTAACTTCTACTACCCGCCAAGCGGGTGGTTTTACCCTAAACGACCTTGTTTCCGTGGTCTTTTTCATGCATAAACAAGAGCCAGAGCGTAATACAATTATGTATCCCTGAAAGGGCGATAATTGAGCTTTCCAATGACACCAGAACCATCCTTCTACGACCACGCGTTCTCTTGCAACGATCGTGCAAGACGAAGGAAATATCCCTAAAATATGGTAATATGGAGGCAGTGAGCGTGGATGTGAGTGGAGAGGACAGCAGTTTCCGCGCGGGACCCATACCGAATGGTCAGAGCCAACCTACGCTCCTCCCACCGCTCGTCTGTCTCTCAGAGCCAACCATTGCTCAAAATTGCACACCGCCTGAAGTCGGGCCCCGCCACATAGTCCTTTCTTCTGTAGACTGGCTTAAGTCCGGCGCCGCTAGACAAGGGTTAATCAGTAGACAAGTATATGAAGCTAAAGGCCCCATTACACAATCAGGACTACGGTGCCGACAGAACAGGATCTCGATGTCGGCGTCAACAGTGTAGGGATTGGAGCCGATTTGAATTGCCGACAATGGTGTGTGGCGCAATCGGCGCATAGGCTACGCTAGACCGACGTTGGACGTAAGCAAGGATGGAAGCATATAATACTGTGAGCCGGAAAAGAAGATAATGCTTGAGAAACAGGCTTGTCCATTGGGAATCGTTGTCTTAAAAGAAAGAGGAGGACCTGGGTAATCACAAACATCTGTATATGTTCAACGTTTCGACTTTTCTGTAAGTCATCATCAGGATCTAAAAGAAATTAAAGAACAATATATAAGTATTTTAACCTAAAATTATTTAAACATTTAAACGATTAAGACACTTAGTATATTTTGGTTTAACACAAAAGAATAACGGAAATATAGGACATTTCAATTACTCAACACTTATATGAAAAAAACAGACCTCACTCAGGGAATGTCAAAATACAAGCAATACAAACATGTATGAAAATAATATTTCATTGCACAAAAAAAATAAAAAATAAATACACTTGGGGAGTATCAGACTTGATGATTATAGTATATGAAGGGGAAAGGCTGACACAGTGTTATTTAAGACAGGTTTGTGGGCTTTAACCCTTAATTAGCGGCGAGCAACATAAGTCGAGTTAAAAAAAGCTGGACTATGTGGCGGCGCTCGACATAGGTCGAGTGGCAATTTCAGCACGTAATGTGGCTGAGAGAGAGAGACAAGTGGTGGCAGGAGACTAGCGAGCGTATGACTGCTCCAGACCACCGCGGCGAACCTACTGACACAAATCTCAGCTCCCTCCTCCCTCTCTCACTCGCTACATACTCAATTATGTACCGAAAGTACCGAATTACCTGCTTTTTGCACTCGCGTTGCACGGTTATTGCAAGAAAACTATCCATCATACAAGGATCGTTATGGTGTCATTCGAAAGCTCTGTTTATGCCCTTTCAGGGATAGGTACTTGTTTTACGTTCTGGGTCTTATTTAGGCATGAAAATGATCACGTAAACAGCCCTATTTTGGCTAAAAACACCCCGCTGTGCGGTACATATAAATAAACCGCATAGGCCGCTCGTAAGGTGTTAATGTAGAGAGATTCAAGATTCCTTAGGTTTTCTTTAGTGTAACTATCAACAAATTTAAAATTATCTGACGTTGGATTAACGTTACACTTCGGTGAGACTTTTTCTATTGCACTAGACATATCGAAAGCCTTCGATAGAGTCTGGCATAAAGCTTTAATTTCTAAACTACCCTCCTTCGGTTTCTATCCCTCCATCTGTGCCTTTGTCTCTAATTTCCTTTCCGGCCGTTCCATAGCCGCGGTTGTGGACGGCCATTGTTCACTTCCTCACCCTATAAACTCCGGTGTTCCTCAGGGCTCTGTCCTATCTCCTATTCTCTTTCTAATTTTTATAAATGATCTCCTTAACTGAACCTTAATTCCCATCCATTCATACGCAGACGACTCAACCTTACACTACTCCATTAGTTTTTCAGAACGCCCCTGCCAGCAATCCCTCAACAACAAACGTAATGAAGCCATAGAACTCTTAAATTCTGATCTAAATACTATTTCCAATTGGGGCAGAGAAAACCTTGTTATATATAATGCTTCCAAAACCCAATTTCTCCATCTATCTACCCGTCAGGATCTCCCAGCGGACTATCCCTTATTCTTCAACAATACAAAAATCAACCCTTCATCTTCTCTCAATATTCTTGGTGTCTCTTTTTCTTCTGCTCTCATTTGGAAGGACCATATTACCAGTCTTGCTAAGGCAGCCTCCCAGAAGCTGGGTGTGCTCAACTGCCTTAGGGGGTTCTTTTCCCCTGCACAGCTTCTTGCTCTGTACAGGGGCATAGTGCGCCCTTGTATTGAGTATTGTTCACATGTGTGGGGAGGTTCCTCTCACACCGCTCTCCTAGACAAAGTTGAAAGGAAGGCCTTTCGTATCATTAACTCCCGTCCACTCACCAACTCTCTGCAATCTCTCTCTCTCCGCCGCAATGTTGCATCTCTCTCGCTATTCTATCGCTACTATAATAATCAGTGTTCCTCAGAGCTATCCCAGTGCATACCACCTCCTTTACGTAGGGCACGTGGTACCCGTCTTGCAACTCAATCCCACCCCTACTCTGTGCAACTCTCCAACCCAAGAGTGAAACGGTACTCTCAAACTTTCTTCTACTCAACAGCTGAGCTCTGGAACTCTCTCCCAGAATCAGTCTTTCCCTCTTCCTATGACTTAAATTGCTTCAAACTCCGTGTGTCCAGGCATTTTGGCTCGAACGTCCCTTGATTTTGGCCCTGTCACTCTTTCAACTATGGGGGAGGCACTCGCTATAGGCAGTTATGCCTTTTGCCTCCCTCAATCACATAGAAAAAAAAAACAAAAAAAAAAACACATTACAGTGATCCCTTACTGAGGATTGTGGAGGTGAGTGTAGTCTCTGACCCGTTCTACTCGAGTGACCTCTGTGATCGTCAACACGTACTTTGTAAGTGCGTACAGTGCTACCCACATACCTTGCCTGACAGCTAGGGCAAGTTCTTGCCCTGGTCCTGTCCAGAGTGAGGTTTGGCATCCTCTACCCAACCTTAGCCGTTTCTGTTGGTCCCTTTTCCTGTACTACTCTTCCTACTTCAGGGGCGGCGGCTAGGAATCCTCCTCCCCTTGCAAAATTCCCTTACTGGACGAGACAGAGAAAAAGTCGAAGGAACGCGAAAGTGGTCCCGGACCCTAAGAATTGGAAATTTAAATACAGTTTCTGTTGGGGTTCTGTCTCGTGTAAGCCACCCCCAGTTATAGGATATATAGTAGCTAAAAGAATGAGTTGAGATAGTTGTAGCTTTTAAATTGGTAGACATCCTTCCTAAGCTGAATCAAAGCGTTTAATAGTTGACATAATATAATGAAAAGGATGTCACAGGTACAGAAAAAGTTGAAACTGATGACCCAACACCACAAGCTCACCATTGTTTTCCTCCCTCCATATAAGGCAGCTACTTCACCACATAATATTTCTCCCGATGTGTATGAAGGAGAGAAAATGCAAAGCTGCCTGTATCAAGTCCCCCGCCCCTCCCCCCCCCCTCCCCCAAGTTGAGAGACTGAGAAAGCCAAATTATACTTCTATTTGCTTGGTGTACATAATTGGAAGGACGAGTGGTGTACCTGTTTAGTGAAGTGAAATGGATAGGAGGAGGAGGTGTTAGTGAAAGCTATATTTAGTTGAAACACAAACAGTTAGGAAAGCCAGACAAATGAAACAGTAGTTCCAGCAACTCCAATATCACATGCCTACATGGCCTCCACTGGGTATTGTCCTGCTCAATTGGTGTCTACAATCTCCCCATGGTGTGTATTATTATCATTATAATTTTCTTATTTCTATTCTAGGTAGTTCAATGAAATTGAAAATAATAGTGTACAGACATCACAATTTTTACCGTGCCAGTTGTTGCTGTTGTTCCCCAGGGTGTCTGACCGAACAGCCCCAAGTTCCCGAGCAAGGCCAAGGCCATAACTGAGCGCCCCCACAGAACCAACCTAGCTTTACTACTATGAAAACCCAAGTGACCGAAGCCGCTCCCAGGCGAGGAGCTGAGGAGGGTGCAGAAACGCCTGGGACCCCGAAGCCCCACCTCAATGCTCAACTCTCCCTCTGATAGACCAACCCATCACCCATGACTAGAACCCAATCCTTTCAGCATCAGCTAGGAAAGGCCCTAGAAAGCCGCCTTTGGCTTTGGGATAGCTACCCTATTTGAACCCATTTCGGGGTTGGGCACCCGCCGTGCCAGTAATTTGTAAATCATTCATTATAATGGACAGACACTCATAGTTGAAACTATGGAGGCATGACGTAACTATGGAGGCATGACGTAACTATGGAGGCATGACGTAACTATGGAGGCATGACGTAACTTCTGGGCGTCTTTACTAATCAAACATAACCATTTTTACCAGTATAAACAAACTGAAATAATTTAGTGGGTGTTTTCCAATAATTTGACCATAAGTTTCCAAATCTATTGATAAGTTGGCATGGGCTTGGTTGTCATTTTGTCGGCAATTGTTCTTTTTAGTCTGTCCGTTTCTGATTATAAGCTTTGCAATCATTCCTCCATATATGATCATCGCTAATCTCTTAAGGGGGGATTGGCGTATTCAAATTTGCTTACTTATATATCTTTTTAATATTTATTGTTTAGTTTCCTCCCAGGACCTCCATCAAGCTTGGAAAAAAATCTCAAAGATTTGAACAATGTTTCGGCAGAAAAATGTCATAGCTGAAGGAGGGTTTCTCCTCAATGACAGGCTCGTTCTCGCTCGCCAGGAAATAATCCTAAATGGTACGAAAAGTCTAATTATTGACAAATAAATGGGGCAAAACGTCTTAAAATCGCCAAACTTATGAGTCGAAGGTCTTAAAATCTGAAAATTAATGGGGCTAAGCATGAGGGAGAAGAGGGTCAAGAAAAACTAACTATCTCCCTTTAAGCCCATCAACTATGGATAAATGAGAGCTTAATCTTTCCACTAATTATGTTTCCATAATTGATCAATGACTGTAACTATACCTCAAAATTACTCTTCTCATAATCCCAATGATTTCACGCTCCATTTTCACTCTTCTACAATAGTGTCACTCGCGATAGGCATTTTTGACCAATTCATTAGTATAGAATAAAACCTTCTTATTTGGCTACAACCATAGACATAACGTACCAATATTACATCAAACTTCATTAACCCATACTAAACTAGCACCATTAATAGAAATAGAAAAAGGAAAACCCCAGAGGAACAAGAAACAAAACATGTGGAAAAACGATGCAGAGATAAGGAAGGAGAAACTAAAACAAAACGGATAATGACGACACACAAAGGAAGCAAAGAAGAATCAACCACCAGATTTTTTTTTTTTTTTTTTTTTTAAGAGACAATGAACGGAGGAAGGAAAAACACAGATAAAACAAAAAGGTCCATGTGCCTAAAGGCATCCTCCATTCATAAAATGTTTGTAACAACTGGATTTAAACTTTTGTAGATTGTAAGTTTGTGGAAAGCAACTCGAGGGAAGTGAATTCCAAAGAGTAGTAGTTCTAGGGATAAATGAATTTTGATAAGCAGAAGTTCTGCATTGTGGAGGAGAAAGTGTAAATTCATGGGCGCTCTCAGCTGCCCTAGTTCTACGGGGAAGATGTGGAGAGGCGGCACAATTGAAGCAAGTTCCTCGGAACAATTGCTGTAAAAATATCTGTAGAATAATGCAAGGGATGCAACGTTTCTTCGTATGGATAATGTAGGAAGGTCCTGTGTGATTGCAGGGTTATTGATTAATCTAATAGCTTTATTTTGAATTTTGTCCAACTGCCTCAATGCAACCACTCCACTTCCACTCCACAGAGGTGAACAGTAATCCATCTGAGAACGCACATGACTTTTATATATTACGGCCAACTGCTCGTCAGTGAAGAACCCCCAGACCACCACCAAGAAGGCCGACGATAAGAAGAAGGAAACTAAGAAGAAGATAGAGAAGGCAGTAACGATGGAATATGTAAAGAGAAATAAACAACGAGAAAATAACGACGGACAAGAAAGACAAGATGGCTGCCGCCAAGGAGAACGACTTCCGGTACAGAATAAAGGATTAACTAAAGTAGAACAAAAAAGATTACCACAGACAAGAACAATAAGCAATCCAATATCTACAATGCCACTCATACCAAAACTACCCCACATCAACAAAAAACGGATTGAGCAGAAGACCAAAGGCGAGACAACAGAAGAGAAAAGGAGAACATCAACAATGAAATGCGCACGCGGAGGAATACCACGAGTACAATAATACCACTAGAATTCCACGAGTATTACCCGACATTATTTCCCTACGGATATTACTCCCACACCCACTACGAACACCGAAAGAGATGCCCGAATTGCCACCATTTCATCAGAGCGTCCATTAACACCCTGGAAGGATATTAATATACCTTCAGCATCACAAGAAACTCCAAGAAGACGAATAATATTCAGCCAGGGGAAGAAAGACCACCATCACCTCCACAAGAGCAGACACTTACGCCCTATTTCCACTCAAAGGCCGAATCACCTGCCTGCGAACTTCTAAGGGGCCCTCCTAGTCCCCTTAGATCCGCCCCTGACCGGACTTATGACCTTGTGACCCCCACATACCTACCTCGGGACATCTCAGCTGAAGTCGTCACTATCCCCACGAAAACTGAACATGGCAAGCAATTATAGGGCTTTCATAACACTGGTATACAAGTGGTAATAGTCCTAGGATTACCCTCCCATTCAAGTCAAGATTGAAGGCATGCCGAATATCTTGAAAGGTCTGAGGACTTCTTTTTCCTATTGAGGAAATATTGTTAGACATACCATGGTATTTGTCCTAACATAATAGTCCACAATAGGCGACAACTTTTAATATTAAAAGTATACATTACGGAAATATCCTGAAATTACTTTTATTATTAAATACAGCACCTCCTCCACTTTTCGAAAGATACTTAACAAGTCAAGGTCCTTCGTCTAGTCCAGGGCTTTTCGAGACACCGTAACTGGCACTCTGCATATAAAAGTACTTAGTGCATCTGTCCAACATGTTAGCGGACACTTGCAATTAAAAGGTTTCAACACCGCCCCGAGTTCTTTGAACCTCTTACAAAGGTCAGTTGGCAGTCGAAGAATATAGGAATGGTCATGACCATACTATTGACTCGCATTAGCCCAATATACCGTCACTGTGCCATGACATTTGACTTTATATTCAAGACCCCACACCAAGAGTACTTGTACAGAACTTCATCGCCGATTAGTATAACGGTCATGATAGTCGAGTATGTATCTATAGCCCTGTGCTAAATTATGCTCGCGTTCGTCCGATGAGGTGCCCACTGTCATGACATTTAATTAACCCTGAGGGGGATTGGCTGGGTCATTTACGGCACGGCCGTAGGCGCCATTTTATATTTTTGCTTGTCATGTGACCATCTGAGCCAATAGGAGGCTGAGATTCTAGGAGCAGCCAGCCATATCTCAGTCTTGGCCCAGCCATAGTGCAAGGTGGTGGTGTGCTGCTCGGTCCACTGACTGTGACTGACTGTGACTTTTTTCTGTACCGTTTTTGACCCACTTAACCTGGTAAGTGACAAATCATATTTAGTGAAAAATTTACATATAGTGGAATATACGGTGATATATTATAGACAGGAATTTGAAACTTTTACATAACTTAGCCAAATGATATAGCTCCATGTACCGACAGCCAGACATGCCCTGTGATGCCACATACTGCCACTTTTAATTATTATATTTACTTACTTGTCCTGCCTCACTTCCATGTTAGTCATAAACTTACATTTTATACCTGTTCCTGATGAATTTTGTTTACCCATTACTTACCTGTTTTATCTCATGTGCCTGCTACTAATTTACTTACAATTTTCGCGGATAATGTTAACCCATTCAATGTTGTGTGCATATGATATCTGCAAACACCCCATATTCATACTAATTTTGTTCATAGGGTTTGTAGGAATATCCATGGTGTGTTTTACGCTGATTCATTGATAAGTTGTTGAGAAATTAATTGTTTCTCTCAATTTTTTGCGGAAAAATGTACCCGTCTCAAAGTTCAATGTACATAATACAATGGCATTGCTATCTAATGTTTCCGATTTAAATTTGTAGGTGTTCCATATCTTCTAGGATAGTTTTCCACTATTCATGCCAAATTTCAGCTAAATCCAGAAATATTTCGACACCCTATTGAATTTTTATATAACCGACATGTTTTTTTTAGTTTCGAAATTAACCCTTTGTTATTCTTTGCTCGGTTCGTGCGCTCTATATGACCCAGGAAGCCAGAACTTCAGCACAGCACACCTACATGATCCCCCTATAAGCCACCATAGTTTCAGCCACCTCAGGGATATTTGAGTATTTAATTATTTTTTTTTTAGTGAAGGTACTAGTTTTTGTAAGTTATTTTCCAAAATAATAATTTAAATTATATAAATCATTCTGATTTTCAATTCCACTTGACATAAAATTAAGCATTCTTTATATTTTAAGATACAATTTAAAAAAAATATCTATCTATATTACCTGATTTTTGGCGAATATTTAAGTGCGCTGTGCCACTTTAGGACAGGGTTACCTAAATCGTACACCCAAAAAAGCGTATCCTCTCCAGGGTTTTAAGGAGCCTCATTTATGACCCGATACCAATTATCCAACTGTAACCTAAACAACTGATCCACACGACAGGCCAACCTGGACGGCCCAACGAAGACCCAGACGACCCCAAGCTGTGACCTCAACGCTTCAGTTCTTCAGCTCCCTAGTGCAGCGAGGAGCCCATAAAAACAACAGGTATTAATTGATACCAGTGACGAGGTATCTATAGTTAGAGTCTCAACATATTGACTCTATCTAATTCACCATAGTGCGACTCTCTTAGCAGTGCAATATTTAGCAGAGTCCCTCAGTATCGACTCTGTCTTATTTTACCACTAGTGCCATAAGTGAGGAGATAAAAGTTAGAGTCCCAACATATTGACTCTGCCTAATTCCCACCAGTGCGTCGGTGCATACCAAAAGTTAGAGTCCCAACCATTGACCCTGTCTTAGTCTCACCATTGCGCAGGTACCTAATAATAGAGAGTGCACAATATTTGACTTAGAAAAAATTCTCGTCATTTGTACAAGTGCTAAAATTTATGTATAAATGTTGAACAAGCACATTACATTGTACGAATCAAAAGTGTATCCAGAATACTTTATTATTATTGTTTAAGAGGCAAGCTAAAACTGATTGTATACCTGAGCTCCATCTAAATCCTCGAACGTGGTAGGACAGTTTCCTGTTGTTTAAATTATAATTTAATTCATGTGTAACTATCTGTGACTATAATATTATAAGTAAGAGTTAACCCACCGAAGCCCAACGACGACACGTTGTCGTCGGCAATGTATGTAACGCTAAACCCCAACGACGACAACGTGTCGTCACTGTTAATTACTCCGGTCCTATGGAACATTTGTATGGGAACTGTGTAAGTATCCCACGCAACCATGCCGATGGTTGAAAACTCTCAAAGTCCAACCGTGTGCGCGTGAGAGTGCAAAACCCTTTTTTGGGTGTTTTTGCCTTCAATTTTCCCCTCTTGTATATCCGACTTTCGGGTGCACCGTAGGACCCCTTAACCCGTCGAGCCCCGGCTGGTTTTGTATTTTTTGTTCACGAGAACCCGGCCCGTTTTCAAAAAATGGTTTTATTCCAGAAACAATAGCGAATGGGTTAGGAATGAAGGAAAACCCACGAAAAACCGCTCACAAAGCTTAAAGAATGGTCCTACAGAGCCCCCGAAAACGTATTTTACAAGAGTAAAAAATTTAAGGCGATTTCCCCCCAAAACCAGGTTATTGCGCGCTCACTCGCACGCACGTGGACTTTGAGAGTTTTCAACCATCGGCACGGTTGCGTGGGATACGTACACAGTTCCCATACAAATCTGAGCCCTCTCGAGTGGCTATACCTGAGGTTACGGTCGGAGCAATTAGGGTGACTCGTCAGACGCGTCGCTGGGGCTGTGCGTTACATACATAGGCGACGCGCCAGACGCGTCGCTGGGGCCGGACGGGTTAATGACCTAGGGGATCGTTTTTTTGTGGGTTTTCCTTCATTCCTAACCCATTCCCAATTGTTTCTGGAATGTTTTTGTTTTCAAAACCTGCTGGTCCTGGGTGGTACATTTATTATAAACTAGCTGGGCCTCAGAAGATAAAGAACACTGTTCTTTACAATTATACTCGGTGTTATATGTACCCTCTATTTGACTTACTGTATATGCATGTATTGTATGATCTTAGAATTCTCCAGTCAGGTAGAACTCACCACAACCAATAGGCAAACCTGGTAAAAACCCTGGTATAACACATACAATAATGGCGACATCCTGTTTATTATATTCTGGCAGCTATTTAACAATGTTATTCATATTAGGAAGGACGTCTACCAATTATAAAACTACAGATTATCTTAATTATTCCTATTATCTACAATATACCTTTCCTAAGCTTCATAAAATCGTCTGAATGTTGCTAAAATATATGAAATAGACGTCACAGGTACTGGAAGAGTTAATAATGTCCGTACTCTTATAGGGCCACACTCTTAAATTTACATATATCAAAATGGCCAGATGTAGTCTCAAATCTAACCAAATATCTGTTAAAAATGTAATCAGAATGATTACGTAGTATAAATGATTTTATCAAAACCAATTGAACCAACTTATCCTAGCTTTATCTAACTTGTAAGTCGCCTAACCCCTTGCAGATCATTACGCATTTTGGCAGTTTATTCTAGCTGTCATTAGACGATTGTATGCAGATTAGGAAGTCAGAGGGTTGATTGAGACCATTTTGCCCTTTTAATTCCCATGAACCCTTCCTAAGCTGTAAAAAATCGTCAAATGATAGCCAGAAAAACTTTCAACACCCGTCCTGATCGTCAAGGGGTTAACTCAGTCTTGCCCCGGCCAGTGGATGATGTAAACACTGCACTAGATTACGGGAGAGCCATGAATTACCTCGCCTTGGGAAGAATTTGCCGGTAATCAACACACTTCAACACCTTCAGTACGATTAACTTATTTCTCTATATTCAACAGAAGATATCATTCATGTTTTAAGGAGGACGTGTTGGCGTCTAACAGTTAGGAGTTGGGTTTGATCCCTTTGATTGTTTAATTAAGGTCCTTCTTTAGATAAACAAAATCCTACGTTAACTTTGATAAGAGCAAAATTAATGACATGAACGAAATAGGCCAAGCTGACTCATTAAATCTAAATTGGCTTGTACTCATTAATTCTTAACAAAGGTTTTCATAATCACCGTCGCACAAGTCAGTCAGTTGGAACTGTTGCCATATAAGTGGACCGTAATGTTCAGGAGTGGCTGACACCAATTATAGTGAGAATATATCATCTCCCAGTATTATCCTCTACGGTCATTGCATTCACTTACTGATAGCCGGACGAAATGGGAAAAAATAAGCATTGTATTGTATGTACTGTATGTATTGTATGTATTTACTGAGGCACATATCCCATCACTTGAAACAGAGCCCGAACAGAAACAACATTTAAAGTTACAATGCTTAGGGTTCGGGGCCTCTTTCGCGTTCCCTTGCCTCTTTCTCTATCTCGTCAAGTAGGTGAATTTTACAAACTCTACAACACTATACTGTAGATTTTGTATTCGTATATGAAGTTTTCCATACAAGCACATGCATTTAATATCACAGCAATATACAATGTCCTTAATATATTATTTCATAATATGCGTGGATAATAACGGGGTGGAACATAACAAAACATAATAACGGGGTGGAACATAACAAAACATAATAACGGGGTGTAACATAACAAAACATAATAACGGGGTGGAACATAACAAAACATAATAACGGGGTGGAACATAACAAAACATAATAACGGGGTGTAACATAACAAAACATAATAACGGGGTCGAACATAACAAAACATAATAACGGGGTGGAACATAACAAAACATAATAACTGGGTGTAACATAACAAAACATAATAACGGGGTGGAACATAACAACACATAATAACGGGGTGGAACATAACAAAACATAATAACGGGGAGTAACATAACAAAACATAATAACGGGGTGGAACATAACAACACATAATAACGGGGTGGAACATAACAAAACATAATAATAATCGTGAGTTATATACAGTATTTGAAGAACGCCCTGACTGGTATAATGGGGTACTGAGTCACAGACAGACAGACAAACAAACACATCACCATGCTTACATGTACAGTTTGCCGCACACGTCTTGTGAACTCGTATTTTGGCAGCGTTAGACATACCCCCCCCCCCACCCTCACTCAACCTCTTACCTTCCACCCCACCTATGTGTTGTCAATCACTTAAACCACTTGCTTTCATTTCATTGTATTGATACCCTAGCTATAAATATATATACCGTTTCGCTAACGTTGTTCAGTGTTATACAATACATAGAGATCAAAGGGCCTTGTCCAATGTAATTTGTGCTTAGTGAGTGACAGAGGGAGAGAGAGAAAGAGAGAGAGTGTGTGTTACACAGAAACTCAGACCACACAGACCTTGCGGTGCAACTAGGTGGTCTGGCCTTAATACTACTAGACAGGGACAGTTTATAGTAGAAAAATAGGACAGTAAAGTAGAAGGCTCTCTCCCCACCCTCAGGTTAAGGAGACAAAATGCATGTGACTATCCCTTCGAGAAGCTCAGTATTCGACACATGGACGCACAATGCACCTGTACAGAGCAAGAAGCTGTGTGAATGAAAAACCCACAGAGACTGTTGAACACACTTAACTTATGGTGGGCTGTTTTAGCAAGAATTGTAATAAGGTCTTTCTACAAAAAGTCAGAGAAAAAGACACCAAGAATGTTGAGAGAGGGCGAGGGGTTGACTTGTATCTATGAAGAGTAAGGAATATACATGCAGACTATTGTGACGGGTAAGATAGATGGAGAAATTTACCCTAATGGTAGAATCGTCAGCCTATGAGTGGATAGGAGTAGAGGCACAGTTAAGAAGATCATTAAATTAATATTAAAACCAAACTGTAGATAGGAAAGAACCCTGACGAATGCCGGAGTTGATAGCTTTAGAAAGAGAGCAATTGCAGTCCATAACTGCAGCTATGGAATGGTCAGATAGGAAATTGGAGATAAAGGTACAGAAAGAGGGATAAAACCTGAATAATGGTTGCATAGAAGTAAGGTATTTGTGCCGGACTCTATCAAAGGGTTTATGTGTGTCTATCGCAATAGAGAGAACCTGAAGGATGGTAGCTTAGAATTATTAAGCTATTTGTGCCAGACTCTATCAAAAGTTTTAGATGTGTCTAGCGCAATAGAAAAAGGTCTCACCATGTCCTGAAAGGAGGATGACCAAGATTTAGTAAGATAAGACAGATCCCCAGTTGAGTGGCACTTAAGGAACAGTGATCTGAATATAAGATTATGGGAAAACAAGTGTTTAAGAAATGTTGAATTAAGAATAGATTATTAACCCTCTCACGTTCTTGACGCAATGTTGAGCCTATTAGGGATACTTTAAAGCCTTTATTACCATCAGGGGTATTTAGAAAGCTTTAGTTTAGTTACTTTAACCTCTGCAGTTGTCTTTGAGTTAGCTGTGGGCAGAAACCTAATTTTGGAGAGGTAATTATAAGAGTGAGAGAACTATTTCTTATTGCTAATCTGGCAACCTCTGCGTCATATGGTCGTGAGAGGGTTAAACAGAGCAATTGAACGATAGTTTTAGGGTTGAGAGCGGGCACCCTGCTTTGGGGAAGGTTGAAGAAGTAAACCAAACTTCTAGCAAGAAAGGATCATATTAGAGGAACAACAGAGATCGAAACGTTTGCGTAAGTAGGGACGCAGCATGGAAGAACAGTATTTCAGTGTTTGGGCGGGTGCCCAACCCCGAAGGGGGTTGAAATAGGGGAGCTTTCCCCCCCGCCAAAGGCGGCTTTCTAGGGCCTTTCCTAGCTGATGCTGAGAGAATTGGGTTCTAGTCATGTGGTGATGGGCTGGTCTATCAGAGTGAGAACTGAGCGATCTCGGTCATACCCATAGCTTACTCTGACTATTCCTTTTACTTATATATTTTCTAGATCTCAAGTGACGGCGACTCTTCCGTGGATTGACCTCCCAATCTACCAAGATTGGAAGCCAAAGCGTCACATTTTTCCTTTGCCCCTCAACTTTCTCTTCATATTGCTGAGGGGCACAGGGCCCTGGGTGGGTCTTGTTACGACCGGCACTACGAAATAAACAAGGGCACTTAAGAATGGACTAGATGATTGGCTATATCTGCAACAACGGTACGCTAATTCCAAACCCTCGAACTATTACGCCGGTGAACAAAACACTTAAAACCCTCCAGAGTTAATCTACTGGATAACGGGGTATCAATTAACTGGGTTTTAGTGCACTTCTACAAAGGCTTTCCGGTGACGGCAAAGCCTACTCACAAAAGGAGTACTTTACGTTAATAAAATGCTCTTAAGTAATAACAATGCTTGAATAAACTATAATAAGATTTAATAAAGGAGTATATGCTTACGTTAACTTTAGTGTGAGTCTGTACTCAACACTAACCTCTACAATGCTCTATGAAAGCACTGGAAGTCTAGTCCTACAGCAATCAGGTATAGAATTTTCTGAAAACGTCTGATGCTCTAAGATGCTCGTTAATATAGAACAGAAATAATGCAGGGGCAGGACACCAAAGCATGTATCTTAAATACACCAATAAGTAGGATACATATATATATATAACAAGGGAGTGCAACAACTCTGTGACAGCACTAATAATCGCCACTCAAAACAGTACTTCCTTAGCCAACGTAACAGCCAAACTGGGTTGTGCACTATGCATCAACCTAGGCTAAAATAAGGCGTGAATAATTCCTAAAGCATACACAATGAAAGTCAATAAACACAATGCTGTCTTTCTCACTAATAAAGTCTAGCAGTGGCATAAAAGGTACTAAGAAACTAGGGAGAGCGCAAGCATGCTCGTAGCCTACTGTCTCCCCTTGAACAGATTTCCCTTATGTTACGTTAAGTGACTTGGAGGCTCTCTTGGTAAGTCCAGATCTCTAGTATCTGGTCTTGCCCTGGCGCTCCACAAAGGTCAACAAAATGAGGTAACAAGTATGCAGGTGTGATTAGGCAAACGCTCTTCACATGTATACTGCTACACTCGCAAAGGAAAATATGCACAAGGGTTACAGGCTAGCTAGCTTCGTCGATGTTGTACAGGCTCTGACTTGCCACATACATAACTCAGACAACGACCAAAGATACTTTCCACTGTCTAGCATTAAATAATAAGAGAGAACAGCCCAATAATTAGAAGCACCCCAACACTATGACACCATTTAACTATGACTCTATTAATCCCTAAAACTAGTGCAAACATATATGGAGAGCTGGTGCTGGTAATACGACTGGCCGACTATGGAAGTCGTATGCAGAACCAGAAGGGATAAGTAATTGAATAAAGAGAGAAGTATGAAAACTAAGAAGTTCAGAGAGAGAGAAAGTAGTATAGGGGTAATATGGGGGACAGATTGCAAAGGACATGTACAAAGGAGTACAAAGGAAATCAAGCAACAACAGATCTAGTGACCCTTCTAGGTTGCTTGTCCTCCAAAACACTGAGGATCAAGTGTCCAAACAGTGGTTTAGAGTGGGTAAGGGAACATTGGAAAGGGAATTACTGCCCTGGAACTAATGTCCGTGGCAGGATTAGGAAGTTAGTAGGGGACAGATGGGTTAGTAACTGAGGGGGGGATAAAATAAAGTTATTCATTTACAAACGCAGTCAGTCGCGGGTTTGATGCGAGATATTTGTCTAGGCGGAGTTTAAATGAATCAACGGTGATGCAGTCTATAACGTTTCGGGGAAGCCCATTCCACAAGTTGACAACTCGATTGAAGAAGAAATTCTTAGATTCGTGTGAGTTAAAAGATTTACCAATAATTTTGCAACCGTTTCCCCGCGTGTAATTAGATTGGTCGATAGTGAAGTACTTACTACAGTTCATATTGTCGATGCCTTTGATGATTTTGAACACTTGAATTAAGTCACCTCTTAATCTGCGCTGGGTTAAAGGAAATAGATTTAATTCTCTAAGACGCTCTTCGTATGGTTTGTTCTTTAGGCTAGGTATCATTTTGGTAACTCTACGTTGAACTCGTTCTAGCTTGTTTATATCTTTTTGGTAATAAGGGCACCAGGATTGAACGCAGTATTCCAGAAGAGGGCGGACTAATGAATTGTAAAGGGTTAGGATAACTTCTTTGGATTTATGCTCAAATGACCTGCCTATAAAGCCAATTATTTTGTTTGCCTTCTTAACAACTTCTGAACATTGTTGACTCGGTTTTAGGTTACTCGATATTGTTACTCCCAGATCGGTTTCTCTGTTTACATTCTTAAGCTGAGTGCCATTCATCGAATAGTTTGCTTTCTCATTTAGGTATCCGATATGTAGTACTTTACATTTATCCGCATTGAAACTCATTTGCCAAATTTGGGCCCAACATGACAATTTATCTAGATTGTGTTGCATATCGTCAACTTGTTCTTTTGAGAGTACGCTATTTGCAATTTTTGTATCGTCAGCAAATTTTGAGATTGTACAGGTGAGACCCTCATCTATGTCGTTGATGTAAATTAGAAAGAGAATTGGTCCTAGTACCGATCCCTGGGGTACCCCGCTACTTACATTGGTCTATTTTGATGCCTTACCGTTTATGACTACTCTTTGCTTTCTGTCGCTGAGCCAATTTTCTATCCATTTCAACACACCGTCTTGTATTCCATGCGCTTTTAGTTTTAGCAGTAAACGTTTGTGGGGAACTTTGTCAAAGGCCTTTTGAGGACCAAGCACGCCGTGCCAAGCTCTGCAGGAGACACCCGTGCAGGAACCCACCAGCACTAACAAAGGCAGCGGCACCCAATCACAGACAACTACGTCATGAGGAGCAGGTGTCACGTGACCCGCCAGGCCAGCCGACCAATCACGAGCGTGGGAAAGAGGAGGCACACGTACATACACACGCTCATATTACCACCACGCTGCTCGCTCTCTTTCTCCCTACAACTTCACACAATGCATCTTATATTCTATCAATGATATAAAATACTTGCAAGTGTCACAGACAAGAATAAAGACCACCACTGATCTGTCTGCGACAACATGAACTCTATGAAAAAAAGAACATCGTTCTACGATTATTGTAGCCCATGTCACTGCCCTGGCGAGCGGTAGCGAGTTACGAGCGCATTCTGGCAAGCTGGCCAGCGTAACAGTCTTTGGTTTCCCGGGCGTTTCCTCACCCTCCTCAACTCCCCGCCATGGAGTGGCTTCGGTCACCCAGGCTTATTGTGGCCGGCAGGGAGGGTTATGTGGGGGCGCTCATTTATGGCCTTGGCCTTGCTCGGGGCCTTGGGGCTGTTCGGCCATGCAGCTTGGGGAACAACAACAACAACAACAACAGTGTTTCAGTACAACAGGAAGAACACCATCTGGTCCATACACATTCTTAGTATTAAGTACAGAGAGACCAAATATTACATCTTTAAAAGAGATTAAGAGATTAGGCTTGAGTGGAGAAGGAGGAATAGCACCAGAATTATCCAAAGCGGAGTTTTAAGCGAAATCATGAGCGAAAACTTGAGCTTTGTCAAAGGAAGAAGTGGCGGTGGTGTCTTCAGAATGGGAAAGTGGAGGGAAATTTGAGGTTTTATCAAGTCAAAGAACAGCTTTGACTTGATTCCAGGCAGTAACATGAGAGTACATGATACTTGAGTTGCGACGGTACTGTTTGAATGTGTCCTCCTTAATGTGGACAACAGTAGAACAAGTATGAGTAAACCAATATTGTTTTGCATTAGATTGAGAGAAAGAAAATGGAATGTATGCTTCCATACCCAAGAAGATTACATCAAATAAAGTGTTCTGCACACCCCGAGGGTCCCGGACCATGCAAGCAAAAACCATTCCTAGGGTAATGAAGTAAGTACTGCCTTTCTTATAGATATATAGCAACAATACTGTAATTATTAGAACTTCCATAGCAGCTGGACATATGAGTATTTATACATCCGAAGTTAATATTCATTAGATTATCTTCTAGATGTTCGAAGATCCAAAACGGTAATTTGTGATCACGAGTCAAGATTATTGATTGACTATATAGAGAAACAGAGTGTTGTCATGTTTGGTAGGCAGACGTACTTCTTTTTTCCTATGAACTTAGAGTGAGACAGTAAAGTATGCTGGCACCCTCACTTTCCAACACTTGTATGAACTGGTCACTAGGTCAGACAGTAATGTAACGATCACTGATTTTGACTTTGCTGATGATGAAGTTATTTTACTGGAGTAGTTAGAGATTTTTAGACATGATCTTTAGGCATTCAATGAGGAACTGGAGCCCCTGGTTCTAAAGGCCTATTGGACACAGACTAAAGTTCAAGCTTATGGTTGCTCATTGGGTGAAGCAGTGCAGTATGTACAAGCAAGCGACAAGAATGTTTGGATAAATTAACTTATCTTGGTAGCGAGATCATTAACAGTGTGGATCGAGCAACGATGATATTTGTCATATCAGTCTAGTAAATGGGGTTATAGATTTTTTCAACAAGTCCATGAGAACCAGCTTCGGCTATATGGGCATGTGGCTCGCCTCCCTGAAGTGGACCCTGCTTATGTGATGCTTTGGTGGGTGACAGCTTTGAGTGGATACCTAGGGGAAGACCGCATGATTCATGGTTGAGACAAATTGAGCACTCATGGTGGAAATTATTTGGGAGTCGATTCTGGTAACTCCTGCGGAAAGGCCCCCGATAATAGAGACAGAGGTTCAGGGAAGCTACCAGCCGCCGCGCCGTAGGCTCTGGTGATTGGTTAACTAATTATATTAACATTAGTGAAACATTATTTTAATATTATTATGGTCATTTCGGTGTTGTACTCGCATTAGGGATTATTTTTAGCAATTACAATGAATACAACCGGTTTCAATTCACCTATTAATTCCCCACAGATTCTTCCTTAATTAAAAGAAAACAATGAGCGCAAAAAATAAAAATAACAATAAGAGGTAATTAAATAACAATAAGAGGTAATTAAATAACAATAAGAGGTAATTAAATAATTTGGCGTTCTCGTACGAAATTGATTAACGTACCTTCCGATAATATCTTGGTCTTGACTTGTTTCATCACTATAGCAATCTTTCACAATAGCTTCTAATCTGTTTTGACTATTTTGTTTTAGGGTTTAAGCTTTATAAACATTTTGAGATGATATGCCTTTTCAATCTTTATCATCTACGGCTTTACATTTTGGGTATTAATTAAGTCAATTGAGTGTCCTTCCTATTTCTGGTAATGCTTTCTACCATTCATTTAATTTAAATATCCCAATAAATACATTTGTAACAAATTGTGAAAATAATCTCTCACTCTCTCTCTCTCTATCTCTCGCGAAGCATTTAATTCTGCTTTTCTGTCTTTACCTTCCACTTTGTAACTAATTATTGGTTAGAATTAAGTCCGGATTGCCTGGTAGGGTTTGCAAGGTCTGTGCAGTTTGTGTATCTATGTAACACACTGACTCTCTCTCTCTCTCTCACTCACACTCTCACTCTCTCTCGCTTCGTCGTCATCATCATCATCATCACACCTTCCGACCCTTGCCAGTTCTCATATTCTTGGACAATATATATCCACCACATCATTTCTCGCCCGTCTCTGCACATCATCATACTCTCCTTCGGCCTTCAGAGGAAGTACTAATTTTGTTTTCTGAAACCCCTTCTCCTTCATGTAAAGCCCCATTAGTTTTTAAATGTTAAGACTTTCGCTAATTTCTTTCTCGATATTTAGATACTTTGTGTCATTCAAGTGCCAGTATTTTATTGGGAATTCCGGCATCGCCGAAGACATTTTTCTATCGAAAAATGCACAAATTTAGCCAGCTGTCTAACTCATTATCGAGAATATGGTGGCTCGATATCGCTCGCCAGGTATAAATCGACACCTGTATGGGGATAAACGTCTGAAAATAGTGAGCTGAATGGGGCCGAATGGATACAACCCAGAGAGAGAGAACAAAACCAGGTCAGCCCCGTTAAAAGTTACCCCACTGAGTATTATAGGCTCTATTTTTTCTTGCTAGCACTAGATACCATTATATACTGCTATGCAGCTTATAAAATAATTACAATCTTTTTGTATTATTGTATCCCTGATTCCCATAAATTCAGCGTCGCAGCCCACCAGTAAAATCTCTCGAGAGGATTGTTGCAGCCGCTGGGTTACTTACTCCTGTACTAACTAAATATGACATTTATTTCACAGTGGCTTTTCCCGAAGAGAGATCTCGCTACCATACTAACTCGCTGCCAATTGTTTAATTTAAATACAAACCCAAATATACCCATATTTTTTTATTTTTTGTTTTATGTGAGCGTGGGAGACAAAAGGCAGAACTGCCTGTGGTGAGTGCCTCCCCCAGAGTTGAAAGAGTGACAGGGCCAAAATCAAGGGACGTTCGTGCCAAAATGCCTGGCCACACGGAGTTTGAAGCGATTTAAGTCATAGGAAGAGGGAAAGACTGATTCTGGGAGACATTTCCAGAGCTTGGTTGTTAAATAGAAGAAATATTGAGAAAAACGTTGCACTCTTGGGTTGGATAGTTGCATAGAGTAGGGTTGGGATTGTGTTGCAAGACGTGTATTATGTGCTCTAAGAAGAGGGAGTGGTATACATTGAGAGAACTCTGAGGAACATGATTATTGTAATAGCGGTAGAATAATGAGAGAGATGCAACATTGCGGCGAAGAGAGAGAGAGAGAGTGCAGATAATTGGTAAGTAGACTTGAGTTAATGAGATGGAAGGCTTTCTTTTCTACTTTGTCTAGAAGTGCTTTGTGAGAGGATCCTCCCCACATGTGTGAACAATACTCAATACATGGATGCACTGTACCCCTGTACAGAGCAAGAAACTTCACAGGGGTAAAGAGCCCCTGGAGGCGGATGAGCACACCCAGCTTCTGGGAAGCTGCTTGGCAAGAGTGGTTGTTGTTATTGTTGCTGTTCCCCAGGTTGTCTGACCGAGCAGCCCCTAGGTCCCAAGCAAGGCCAAGGCCATAACCGAGTGCCCTCACAGAACCCACCCTGCTTACCAATAATAAAGCCCAGGTGACCGAGGCCACTCCAAGGCGAAGAGCTGAGGAGGGTGAGGAAACGCCCGGGAAACCAAAGCCCCACCCAATGCCGCACATCCTCAGCAATTATGAAGGGAATGTTGAAGGGCAACAATGGTAATATGATCTTTCCAAGAAAAATCAGAAGAAAACGAGACACCGAGAATATTAAGAGAAGATGAAGGGTTAATTTGTATATTGTTGAAGAGTAGGTCATAGTTATCTAGAAGGGGACGACGAGTAGACAGATGGAGAAATTAAGTTTTGGAAGCATTGAAAGTAACAAGGTTTTCTTTGCCTCAATTTGAGATAGTAGAGAGATCAAAGATAAGTGTTTCATGGCCTCCTTATGTGTGTTTTGGAGTTCCTGCTGTGAATGGTGTTGTGGAAGGCTAGTTGACGAGTGTAATGTTAAGTCGTCAGCATATGAGTGAATGGGGCTGGAGGTGCAGTTGAGAAGGTTGTTAATGAATTATAGGAAGAGAATTGGAGATAGGAGAGAACCCTGAGGAACACCGTAGTTGATAAGTTGAGGAAGTGAACGGTGGTTTTCAATATGGACTCCTGAGCTAACACTTGCAGCTGGAGAATTGAAGAGTTGAGGTAACAGCTTGTGGTCGTCTGAGTCTCCGTTGGGCCGTCCTGGTTGGCCTGTCGTGTGGATCAGTTCTTTGAGTTACAGTTAGCTTAATTGATATCGGGTCTTAAATGAGGCTCTTTGAATGTCATGACACTGGGTACCTCATCGGCCGAACGCGAGTATGTTTTAGCATAGAGCTATAAATACTTGACTATCCTGAACGTTATATTAACCATTTCACGCATATGACGCGAGTTTGAGCCTATTGGGGATACTTTAAAGCCTTTGTTACCATCAAGGGTATTTAGAAACCTTTAGTATAGTTACTTCAACCTCTGCAGTTGTCTTTGAGTTAGCTATGGGCAGAAAACTAATTTTGGATAAGTAATTATAAGAGTGAGAGAACTCTATTTCTTATTGCTAATCTGGCAACCTCTGTGTCATAAATGCGTGAAACTTAATCGGTGATGAAGTTCTGTTCAGGTCCTCTTGGTGTGGGGTCTTTAATATAATGTCTCCAAAGGCATGACACAGTGACAATATATCGGGCTAACGCGAGTCAATAACAAGGTCATGACCATTACTATGTTCCTCGACTGCCAACTAACCTTTATAAGAGGTTCAAAGAACTCGGGGCGGTGTTTAAACCTTTTAATTGCAAGTGTCCGCTAACATGTTGTTGGACAAATGCACTAAGGACTTTTATATGCAGAGTGGCAATTACGGTGTCTCGCAAAGTCCTGGACTAATCGAATGACCTTGCCATGTCAAGTATCCTTCGAGAAGTTGAGGAGTGCATACTTAATACTAAAAGTAAATTTGGGACATGTCCGTTAGGTATACTTTTAATATTAAAAGGTGCCACCTATTGTGGACTTTAATGTTAGAACAAATACCATGGTACGTCCACCAACAATTCCTGAATAGGAAAAAGAACTCCTACAGACCTTTCAGGATATTCGGCATGCCTTCAATTCCTTACTTGAAAGGGAGTTTAATCCTATGGCTGTTCACCACTAACATATCAGTGTTATGAAAGCCCTAGAATTGCTTGCCCTGTTCAGGTTTTGTTGGGATAGTGACGACTTTGGCGGAGATGTCCCGGGGTAGGTGTGTGGGGGTCAAAAGGTTATAAGTCCGGTTAGGGTCGGATCTAAGGGGTTTATGAGGGCCCCTTAGAAATTGGTGGGCAGGTGATTCGGCCTTTGGGTGGAAGTAGGGCGTAAGTGCCTGCTCTTGTGATGGTGATGGTGGTCCTTCTATCCCTGGCTGAATACTATTCTTCTTTTAGGAGTTTCTTGTGGTGTTGATGTTATAGTAATGTTCTTGCCTGGTGTTGATGGAAGTTCTTGTGCAATGGTGGTAATTCGGGCATCTCGTCTGTTGTTCGTAGAGGGCGTGGAAGTAATATTAATGGGAAAATATTTGCGGGTATTACTCGTAGAATTCTGGTGGTGATCCTGTACATGTGGTATTATTATGCGTGCATGTTTTATTGTTGTCGTTGCTCTTCTCTCTCTTTTTCTGTCCCGACTTTGGTCTTCTTGTTCTCGTTCTACTTATTGGCGATGTGGGGTAATTTCGGTATGCGAGGCATTGTGTTTATTTGATTCCTTATTATTCCCATCTTTGGTAATCTTCTTTGTTCTAGTTTAGTTTCTCCTTTATTCTCTTCCGGAAGTCGTTTTCCCTGGTGGCGGCCATCTTGTCCTTCCTGTTTGTCGTTATTTCTTTGTTGTTTAATTCTATTCACATTTTCTGTTGTTACTGCCTTCTCTATCTCCTTCTTGGTTTCGTTCTTCTTTTTGTCGTTATTCTTGGCGATGATATGGAGGGCTGGAATGCTGAATCTCGTGGTTATTTTTTCCTTGCTAGTACTTCGTTGTTATTCGTTTTGTTTCAGTTCCTCCTTCTTTATTCCTGTAACGTTTTCCCACACGTTTCGTTAATTGTTCCTCCGGAGTTTTCCTTTTGTTAGTTATGGGGGTCTTCATTAAAGGTGTTATTTTAGTAAGAATAGTTAAAAAACTTTAGAGATGCAAGAAATGAGAGCAATAAATTGGACAATAGTTGGGACAGGTTTAATGAGAGCAAACTTCCAGCAAGAAGGGAAGACGCTAGAAGAGAGACAGAGACAGAAGAGTTTTCTTAGGCAGGGAGCTAGCACAGAAGCATAGTTTTTTAGTACAATAGGAGCAACACCGTCCGGTCCGTAAGCCTTCTTAGTATTGAGCCCAGAGAGGGTGGAAAGTACATCCTTGGAAGATATTATGATGTTAGGCATAAGTAGGAGAGAGAGCGTTGGAGAGGGAAGAATAGCACGGAATCATTCAAAGTGGAGTTTTTAGCGAAAGTGTTAGCGATGAGTTCAGCTTTGTTTGAGGAAGAAGTGACGGTAGTGTTGTCAGAGTGGAGAAGAGGAGGGAACGACGAAGAAGACAAATTGTTGGAAAACGTCTTTGGCTAGATCCCAGAAGGCTTGGAAAAAGATAGAGTTAGATAGTTCAGTGCATTTATAGCCTAACATTTATAGCCATAACATAGCGGTCAGAAGGCCGTACTGGAGAGATAGGACAGGTGATAGAGATAAGGTTATGATCGGAGGAGCCCAACAGAGGGAGAAGAGGTACAGTGTAAGTAGAAGGATTAGAGGTTAGAAATAAGTCGAGAATGTTGGACTGATCTCGAGGGCGGTCCGGGATACGGGTGGGGTGCTGAACTAACTGCTCTAGGTCATTTAGGATACAAAAGATGTAGGCTTGTTCACCAGGTTAGTCAGTGAAATGAGAGGAGAGCCATTGGTGGTGGTAAACATTGAAATCTCCTAAGATGGAGATTTCAGAGAAGGGAGAGATGGATAGAATGTGTTCCACTTTAGTAGTACGATAGTCAAAGCATTTTGGATAGTCAATAGAATTATGGGAGAGATAAACAACACAGATATATATTGTAAGAGAGTTGAGAATTTAGAAGAGTCAATGTTGGGGACACGAGAGCAAGAAAAATTGCTGCGTACATACACACAACATACACCTTTGGCTTTGAATTGAGAATAGAAATAGTAGGAGGATACAGAGAAGAGTTTGTTGTTACCTTAGACAACTGTGTTTCGGTGAGAAACAGTAAGTCAGGTTTGTTAGAAGAGAGATGGTGTTCCACAGAGAGGAAGTTAAAGGAAAGGCCACAGATGTTGCAGAAGTCAATAGACAGAGTACTAGATATTGATCCAAAGGCATTTTTGGGAGGCATTCCCTGGGGTCCAGCCAATGGTGGCAGACTATACATGCCACCAACTAAACTATTATCAACCAATCAAAGACAAAAGAAGAGGAAGACCAGGCTGGTTTCGCCAGTTATTATATTCCACATATAAAATTGTACAAGCATGTAAACTTCTAGGGATTATTACATTATATAGTGCGAATCTAAATATGGCAACACTTACACATTTACTAATGTTTATAAACAAAAGATAACATGATCCGAAATTGTATTCATGTGATTTGCTAAACTAAGAAATTATATGTAGAAATAAACAAACAGCCATAGATCCTTGCACGAACACGATAGGTGCAATTGGAATAAGGCTAATTATATAGACGGGGACGGTTAATCCTACTGAATTATATAGACGGGGACGGTTAATCCTACTGAATTATATAGATGGGGACGGTTAATCTTACTGAATTATATAGATGGGGACGGTTAATCCTACTGAATTATATAGACGGGGACGGTTATTCCTACTGAATTATATAGACGGGGACGGTTAATCCTACTGAATTATATAGACGGGGACGGTTAATCCTACTGAATTATATAGACGGGGACGGTTAATCCTACTGAATTATATAGACGGGGACGGTTAATCCTACTGAATTATATAGACGGGGACGGTTAATCCTACTGAATTATATAGATGGGGACGGTTAATCCTACTGAATTATATAGACGGGGACGGTTAATCCTACTGAATTATATAGATGGGGACGGTTAATCCTACTGAATTATATAGACGGGGACGGTTAATCCTACTGAATTATATAGACGGGGACGGTTAATCCTACTGAATTATATAGATGGGGACGGTTAATCCTACTGAATTATATAGACGGGGACGGTTAATCCTACTGAATTTCTTGAGTTTTTGGGAAAGCAAGAGTTGTAGTAGCGTATTGATAAAACAGGGGTATCTTGTAGCATTTCGGTGGCACATATGGTAACAAGTAAATACAGTAATATACTCACTACACCGAATAGCTGTTCTACTTACTACACAAAACAAAAGCCAGGTCCAATATTTTCAATTATCGTTACATTTAATGGTGACACATTTAGCAAGAATATAATTAATTGATATACATAACTCGACAACCCCTCAGCACACTCAGCAAAAAAATTTTGGACACAGCTCAGCAACTGTTATCCTTATACAGTATTAAATCTAAGCCACCATCCCGACCCACTTGCTATCAGTTACGTAGAGAAGGGTTGCCAGTGATGTGGTGGAGGCCGCCTCTCTCAACCAAACTACTCAATAATTGTGCAGGGAGAAGGCCAAGTCAGAAGAGAAGAAGAGGTGGTGAGTAAGAGTGGTCAAGTGGGGTTCTTTTTTCAGTCACATATTCTTGGTTGATATATTATAAATTCTGGCTTTGGGTATAATTCCGCATTTGCTGTGCACTGTTAAGGAATATTGTAAATTAAGAAGAGAAGAAAGTAGTGGGGGAAATATTCATGTGGGGGATGGAACTCATAACATTATTTTCAGTCGACATTTTGGGGGATTGATTCATATAGTATATATTAAGTTACCAGTTAGAAAGGCGATTATCTCTATCAGACAGTTCATTATTTGCAGCATGGAGCGAAAGACGAACCAAGAAGCGTAGGGAAGGTGGGTAAGAAGGATGCAGCTATTTTATCCGTGAAGTGTATCAGAATTGGATCAAATAAATAAGTGTAGGTATAGGGGACAGATTCGTCTCTTTTAATCAAACCACTCGATATGTACTTGTCTGTGTATATATATATATATATATATATATATATGTATATATATATATATATATATATATATGTATATATAATATGTCAGTGGTAGGTACATTTCCAGGATATCTAATTTTGTAGATGAAGTACAAAGGAGTACAAAGGAAATCAAGCAACAACAGGTCTAGTGACCCTTCTAGGCTGCTTGTCCTCCAAAACACTGAGGATCAAGTGTTCAAACAGTGGTTTAGAGTGGGTAAGGGAACATTGGAAAGGGAATTACTGCCCAGGAACTAATGTCCGTGGCAGGATTAGGAAGTTAGTAGGGGACAGATGGGTTAGTAACTGAAGGGGGGATAAAATAAATTTATTCATTTACAAACGCAGTCAGTCGCGGGTTTGATGCGAATTATTTGTCTAGGCGGAGTTTAAATGAATCAACGGCGCTGCAGTCTATAACGTCTCGGAGAAGCCCATTCCACAAGTTGACAACTCGATTGAAGAAGAAATTCTTTGATTCGTGAGTTAAAAGATTTACCAATAATTTTGCAACCGTTTCCCCGCGTGTAATTAGATTGGTCGATAGTGAAGTACTTACTACAGTTCATATTGTCGATGCCTTTGATGATTTTGAACACTTGAATTAAGTCACCTCTTAATCTGCGCTGGGTTAAAGGAAATATATTTAATTCTCTAAGACGCTCTTTGTATGGTTTGTTCTTTAGGCTAGGTATCATTTTGGTAAGTCTACATTGAACTCGTTCTAGCTTGTTTATATCTTTTTGGTAATAAGGGCACCAGGATTGAACGCAGTATTCCAGAAGAGGGCGGACTAAGGAATTGTAAAGGGTTAGGATAACTTCTTTGGATTTATGCTCAAATGACCTGCCTATAAACCCAATTATTTTGTTTGCCTTCTTAACAACTTCTGAACATTGTTGACTCGGTTTTAGGTTACTCGATATTGTTACTCCCAGATCGGTTTCTCTGTTTACATTCTTAACCCTTTACGAGCGGCCTATGCGGTTTATTTATATGTACCGCCCAGCGGGGTGTTTTTAGCCAAAATAGGGCTGTTTACGTGATCATTTTCATGCCTAAATAAGACCCAGAACGTAAAACAAGTATCTATCCCTGAAAGGGCATAAACAGAGCTTTCGAATGACACCATAACGATCCTTTTATGATGGCTAGTTTTCTTGCAATAACCGTGCAACGCAAGTGCAAAAAGCATGTAATTAGCCACTTTCCCGATACAATTCCGTATATAGCGAGTGAGAGAGGTAGGAGGGAGGTGAGATTCGTGTCAGTAGGTTCGCCGCGGTGGTCTGGAGCAGTCATACACTCGCTACTCTCCTGCCACCACTTGTCTCTCTCTCTCAGCAACATTACGTGCTGAAATTGCCACTCGAGTTATGTCGAGCGCCGCCACATAGTCCAGCTTTATTTAACTCGACTTAAGTTGCGCGCCGACTTTTAGGGGTTAAGCTGAGTGCCATTCATCGAATAGTTTGCTTTCTCATATAGGTATCCGATATGTAGTACTTTACATTTATCCGCATTGAAACTCATTTGCCAAATTTGGGCCCAACATGACAATTTATCTAGATTGTGTTGCATATCGTCAACTTGTTCTTTTGAGAGTACGCTATATGTAATTTTTGTATCGTCAGCAAATTTTGAGATTGTACAGGTGAGACCCTCATCTATGTCGTTGATGTAAATTAGAAAGATAATTGGTCCTAGTACCGATCCCTGGGGTACCCCGATACTTACATTGGTCCATTTAGATGACTTACTGTTTATGACTACTCCTTGCTTTCTGTCGCTGAGCCAATTTTCTATCCATTTCAACACACTGTCTTGTATTCCATGCGCTTTTAGTTTTAGCAGTAAACGTTTGTGGGGAACTTTGTCAAAGGCCTTTTGAAAATCAAGGTATATAATATCTACAGCTTTACTCTCATCGTAGAGGTTGAGGATATCGTGGAAGAAGTCTAAGAGGTTTGTTAAACAGGAACGTTTTTTACGAAAGCCATGTTGAGTATCTTTAAGTATGTTATTTTCCTCTAAGTGATTTACGAGTCTGTCTCTTATGACCGTTTCTAGCATTTTACATACAACTGAGGTTAAGCTAATTGGACGATAGTTACTGGGTAGGGATTTGCTGCCTTTTTTTAATATTGGTGTTACGTTGGCTAGCTTCCACTGATCAGGCATAGTTCCAGACTGCAAGGATTTATTGAATAGTAATGTCAGTGGTTTGGAGAGCTCATCCTTAGCTTCCTTTAGAACTCTAGGCGAGATTGTATCAGGTCCAGGCGGTTTATTTACCTTGAGTTTATCTAAACAATTCAATAATTCTCTCTCTGTAACGGTGATATTGCATAGAACATCTGAATTATCAATCTGAATCGGCGATGGTGTAGGGATATCACAGGTCTTCTGTTGTAAAAACTGATGCAAAGAAGGTATTGAGGGCATTACTCATTTGTACTTCGTCTTTGGTGTATTCTCCATTTTCGTCGACTAACGGTCCAACAGTTGAAGTAACTACTTTTTTCTTTCTGATATATCTATAGAATTCTTTCGGGTTTGTTTTACTTTGTTTCGCAATATGTAACTCTAAGGTATTTTTTCTTTGCTTAATTAACGTTTTGGCTTTGCGTCGTAGCTCTACAAATTTCACCCGTTCTTCGTCATTTTGTGAGGATTTTAATCTATCATTAGCAAATTTTTTAGGAAGCAGGCAGTTTGAAATATCTTTATTCCACCATTTGGGCTTATTATTATGGCCTGGACGCCGTATTTTCGATGGTATGCAGTCTTGCACAGCTTTTAGGTAAGTGGTTTCGAATAACTTCCAAGATGTATTTATGTTGTTATTGTTAATTAAAAAGCTCCAGTCAGTTTCTTTAAACATACCTCTAAGTTTATGGAAGTTTGCTTTCTTGAAATTAGGGATTTTTTCGATGCTACTATTTGGTTCGTTACTAGTAAAGTTTAAAGTGAAAGTTATCGTACGATGGTCGCTGTTACTGAATTCATCACCAACATTCAAATTCTCTATTAATTCTTCTTTTGTTGCAAGTACAATGTCAAGAACGTTATTACCACGGGTCGGCGTTTGAACAAATTGATAAAGCGAACTCTCTTGCAAGTTCGTATACAAGTCATGCCGGAGTGTGAAGTAAGAGTAGCGCCCGACTTGGTCACAGGTAAATTAAAGTCGCCAAAAATTACGGTATCTTGTGAGTTACTTACATCTGCAATTTGTTCGTAAATTTCTCGGTCAGTTTGCACTGATTGAGCTGGAGGTCTGTATATTAACGCAAATATTATTTTTGTACCTTTATTATTCTTTATTAGCACAAAAGATGTGTCGACGTTCACAATTTGAGGTTTTGACAAGAGGGTAGGGTTAAGACTTTCTTTGATATAAAGTAAAACGCCACCTCCATTTCGATTTATTTGGCTTTTCTCACACATTACACAACCGGGAAGTGAATACTCCGCTAAAAAGTCTCTATCTTCTGTATTGAGCCAAGACTCTGTTATGCCAATCACATCATAATTTTCTGTAAACACTAGATCCGCTAAATCTTAACATTTATTGCGTATGCTACGAGCGTTTGCATAGAAAACCTTTAAATTTGTTATTTTAGAACTCACGGAACATTCTTTAATAATATTTTTAGTTCTTGTCGGATCTACATTTATGTTCATGGCTGTCCTCGGTCCTCGCTGTCTTCGGTCCTTATCGCTGGTGGTCCTCGGTTGCCTCTGTGTTTTGCTTGGCGTTGGATGATATATGTCACTGCTGCTTCTTCTACGATGAAGAGTAGAGTCACAACAGTATACATGTTGAGTTATTTATTTGCAAATTTTCGGACGTATCACATCTCCATCATCAGGCTATATTTCAACATACGATCCTAAAAATAAAGTAACCCAGTGTAAACTTATGTTAAGTACAAAGCTTGTGAGGATCTTTTAACTTTTTCCAAAAGTAACAATACAAAATATTCAAAAGAACTTCATAATTTTAACCAATTAATATGTTATTAGTATAAAGCTTGGGAGGATCTCTTTACTTATATCCAACTGTATAATAAAGAATATTACTGCACCCTTGACAGTGGCTGCGAAAATATTATGCAAAAAACATACTAATGATTTTTGCGAAAATTATTAGACAAATCTTTTATCATTAAAAGTAAAATTATGTTTACATTATTATGTTGACTAACACACCAAAAAAGAAAAATATCTATTAGATATATATAAAATTCAAAGGCACGCCCTATAAGTTTATATTTTACACTTAACTACACGAATAAGGACTTTCAAAAATGTATGTGAACAAAAAAGATTAATCTAACCTATCAATATAAATTTGAAAAGGTATATGAAGTACATACACACATGTAGCTTACTATGATGTTGAGAAACTGGTGTGTAGGTGGTGACTGACGTGAATATACAAAGTTAACTCCTAGTTTATATACACACAAAATATGAGCTGCCAACTATGCATTTTCAAAAGTTACCGAAATGAACAGACTAAACAAAAAGAAAAAACACACCTAGACCTCAAGAAACTTAGTTCAACAAAAAACACTCACAGAAACAATACAGTGGAAAACAAAAACTGAAGCTTCCTATAAATGAAGCTATGTATTTAATTTTGGGTTGAAATTACTTATATAGTATTTTTCAGCACTAAAGGTATCATTCTTGTTCCTAAATTTAGATATAATTTTAAAATTTTGTTCACTGAATCTATGGTCTAAGTCAAGAGAATGGTTTCTAATAGCAGAAAATTGTTGCTTATTTATATAGTTACTAGTTCTGATTCTCTTCCCCATATGCTCGAATATTCTGGATCGGAAATCTCTAGAAGAGCAACCGATATACCTCACAGGACAGTGAGGACAATCAAATTGATATACAATATTCGAACATATAGAATCGGGAATAGTATCCTTGAGCTTGAAAAAAATATTTATTTGCAAATAAATAACTCAACATGTATACTGTTGTGGCTCTTGTCCTACTCTTCATCTACAAAATTATATATATATATATATATATATATATATTGTCACATTCCACTGAACTTATAATTATAACCCCAGTTCAGTTATATGTGTGTTATAATAATTCACCTAGCCCCGTGAAAGGCTAGCTGCCTTCATTCTTTCGTTCGTGGCTAGCCCTTGTGTTGACAGGATGGCGCCTTCAGTATACGTTGCCGTTTGGCTAGCAGTATAATTAGTTGGTTTATTTAGCCCTTGTGCGATTAATTCAGTTTATCATAAGTTGCACAATGATGTCTAAAGTTTATTTAATTACTCCTGTATTGTTAATGAGAGAACAGGCTGCCTAGTTAACCTAAGAAGTGCGCATGGGGGTAATTAGAAACGTCCCCCTGTGCTGACGTATTTGAGCTGTTTCGATCACTAAAATATTAATTTTACCATAAATAGCATTAATACGTATCCATACGCGCCTATTATGGGTTGATTATAAAGGTATTAACCTGAAACAACAATAAAACGAGTGAAAACAGCGTTTGGATGGTCAAAATCGGAGATACAGGCCGCGAGTTTTATAATGTATGGGTGAGGCAACCTGCTTTCCCGCCAATTTCCCCCAAGGCCACTGAGACACAGTCGATCGATACTCTCTCTCTCTCTCTTGCACTCGCTTGCTAACAGAGATGACAATGCCCTGCTTGCAACTCGCTAATGTTAGCACGAAAATATACCTCAGAATAAGGGAATAACAGGGAAAATAGGTGATAACTGAAGGAGGGGAGGAAAGTGGGGAAGGAGGAGAGGTAGAGGAGTGATATTTTGCATGGCCCAGGGGCCAATTTTTTTTTTTTTTTTTTTTTTCGATGTTTAACCCTGGACAGGATTCGTGGGGTCATTTAAGGAACGCGAAAATCCGCCTTTGTCTATGCTTGCATGTCACGTGACCGGGGGAGCCAATAGGAGGCTGAATTTCCTGGTGAGGCAAGCCATCTATCAGTAGGAGCTGGGACCCCACCAAAGACAGACCTGCGCTGCTCGCTCCTCCCACCACAACCCTTTCACCCCTTTTCCGGTGCCACATATGACCCAGTAAACACAGTAAGTTTTTGTACCATATTTGTTGAAAGTTACAGTAATCATATGTTTCATGCCTTTGTATTAGACTTAGGACTTTCAGTCTTCTACACATGATGGCTAGATTGTGTGACGTCGTGTCCTGACTGTTGCCAGATATCTGAGTTGCCATATGCCGCCACAATTTTTTTTTTCTTGTTTTTTTTTTCTTGTTTTTTTTTCTGATTTCGCTATTGGTGTATTTCCTCATTGAATTTGACAAAGTACTTACCTGTTATGCCCCCAGTGACTACCTACCCATTTCCTTATAATTTTACCTGGTTTCTGCTGATTGATTGGTACCAATTAGTTACCTGTCATGCCCCCAGTTGCCCAGGGACAAGCTACCCATTTTATTACCATTTTACCTGTTCCTGGTGATTGAATTTGACAAAGTACTTACAAGTTGTGCCCCCAGTGACTACCTACCCATTTCCTTATAATTTTACCTGGTTTCTGCTGATTGATTGGTACCAATGACTTACCTGTCATGCCCCCAGTTGCCCAGGGACAAGCTACCCATTTTATTACCATTTTACCTGTTCCTGGTGATTGAATTTGACAAAGTACTTACCTGTTGTGCCCCCAGTGACTACCTACCCATTTCGTTATAATTTTACCTGGTTTCTGCTGATTGATTGGTACCAATTAGTTACCTGTCATGCCCCCAGTTGCCCAGGGACAAGCTACCCATTATATTACCATTTTACCTGTTCCTGGTGATTGAATTTGACAAAGTACTTACCTGTTGTGCCCCCAGTGACTACCTACCTATTTCCTTATAATTTTACCTGGTTTCTGCTGATTGATTGGTACCAATTAGTTACCTGTCATGCCCCCAGTTGCCCAGGGACAAGCTACCCATTTTATTACCATTTTATCTGTTCCTGGTGATTGAATTTGACAAAGTACTTACCTGTTGTGCCCCAGTGACTACCTACCCATTTCCTTATAATTTTACCTGGTTTCTGCTGATTGATTGGTACCAATGACTTACCTGTCATGCCCCCAGTTGCCCAGGGACAAGCTACCCATTTTATTACCATTTTACCTGTTCCTGCTGATTGAAATTTACCAAGTACTTACCTGTTATGCCCCCACATTTTTTGTTTTATATTTTTTTAATATTTTTAGGGTGTAGTATGTATTATTCAAGCAGTATTCATCATTCACATGAGTTGTGATCAAAATCCATGCATTTATAATCATCCTATACATTGTGGAAAGTGTTGTCTACTTTCAAAGGGTTGCGGCCGGAGCGGTGCTGGAGATAAGGTTAACCCTTTCAGTACTGTGTGTGTATAACTACTCCAAACCCCCATTATTCATACTGATATTGTTCTTAGGTTGTTTAGGAATGTCCATGGTGATTTATAGGCAGATTCATAAACAATTTGTTCAGTTATGAATTTTTTTCTCTCAAATTTTTGCCGAAAACTGTCTGACGTCTCGGAGTTAAGTGTACACAATGCTATGTCATTGCTATTTACTAGTTCTGATCTCAATATTTAGGGTTTCCCTGTGTTCCAGTGTTGGTTGGCACTATTCTGACAAAGTTTCAACTAAATCCACCAATATTTAGGCACCCTAATGATTTTCTGTAAACCATTGATCATTTTTTTGAGTTTTCGAAATTAACCCTTTTTATTCTTTGCACAGATCGCGCCCTATGGGACCCAGGTCGACAAGACTGCAGCTGATGAGGTCCACACCATCCCCCTACTAGTCACCAGAGTTTCACTATCCTCAGGGAACTTTAAGTATTTATTTTTATTTTTTAGTAAACTTAGTCATTTTCTTAAGTTATTTTTCTAGAATAATCATTAAAAATATAAAAATCACTCTGATTTTCAATTCCACTTCACATTAGATTAAGCATTCCTTATATTACATGTTCAAATTTAGACAAAAAATCTATCTCAATTACCTGATTTTTGGCGAATATTTTAGTGCGGCGTGCCACTTTCGACCCTCGTTTCCTTTACCGTACGCGTTAGAACGCGAAACCTGTCCAGGGTTAAAGTCGATTTTGTTTTTCTCTGACTCTTAAGAGTCTTCCTGCAGTCCGCCGGGGGAACTCTTAAGAGTCTTCCGGCAGTTCCCGGGTTAATTGTATAGTCTGGCGGTGCCTGGCGCTCCCCTCCCTCCCTCGTGTGACCCTGGGAAATCTCGTGGCTGCACTAGCCAGCGTCACTCCCGTTCTAGACCTCGTACTGACAACACCCACATATGCCACCCACGTATGCTTCGGTGTTGTCAGACTTGCTTTCTTGTTTCCCTTAAATACCGCATAGATATCTTCTGTTCCTTATTAGATCGAAGCATAGCAAGGCTGGAGTCATTTTAAGCATTAAAGTTTTGTCCTACTATAAATAGTTTAGATATAAGATTTAAGTGCGTTTTGTTCAATAGAAATACTGCATCTTTTTCTCTGGCATTCTATTGTAGTTAATAAGCTTCACACCTTTGTCCTACCATTTTGTTTCCTTTTTGACAGTGCTGTGGGCTAGGCTATTATAGCATGCTTTCCCCGAACCTCCCCTCGTAACAGTGGCGACCTCAGGCCAGGATAGTGTGATAGCATAGAGTTCTTGGTGGTGTGAAGTAATTATATTTAGATTGTTTAGTAATTTGTCTTGCTGTTGAAAGTCTACGGACATAGTACTCTCATTTCATTAACCCGTGTCCACAACTATTGCTAAGATGTCGCATGTTGATTACATTCCTGTTCATATTGTGTGGAGGGATGATGTTTGGCAGTTTATTAGAACCCAACCTAGTCAAGAAGAGGTTGCTTGCAGGAGTAGTGATGAATTAAGACGTGTGTTGGAGATGTATGCTTGGAGGTGCAGTGGTATGGCTAAGGGAGAGTTAGTTCAAGAAGTGTGTAAGTTATTTACACAGCTTAATGGTCGTCAGCAAGCTAGTACTCGTGTTGTGGATGATGGCACCATCCAGCATGTGCCACAGCATCCTATCAGTCAGGCTAGTTACCATTATACTGGGGACCGGAGTGGAGCAACAACTCCAGAGCTAGGTGATACTGTATGTAGGCAGTCTCCTACTATTACCACAGCACCTGCCACCACACCTACACCGTCAGCATTTAACCCTATCAGTACGGCCCCTTCATTTTCACAGTGCTATGTTTATGCCCCTATGGCCAGTACATTTGTTTTGAGTTATGCTAGCAATCCCCAGTATCCTCCTTCTTACCCCCATGTGTCGTGGGCCACACCCCAGCATTTCACTGCCACTCATACGGTGGGTGCTCAGCACAATGTTCCCCCTTTCGCCCAGTTTCCTCCTATAACCCCGATAAGGTCGAGAAGGAATCCAAAGGTTGAGCTTCAGTTAAAGAGAATGGAGATGGAAGAGAGACAGAGAGATGGAGAGATTGAGTTGAGGAAGATGGAAGAGAGACAGAGAGATAGAGAGATCGAGTTGAGGAAGATGGAGATGGAAGAGAGACAGAGAGAGAGAGATATGCAGACAGATTTGGAGAAGACGAGGTTGGAAACTAGTGGGCAAAGACGACAGGGGAATAATGTTGGGCATGCATCTAAGGAGGAGGCAGAAGAAGTGCTGTTGTCCCAACGGCTGAAACTTGTGCCGGCCTTCGATGAACTCAAGGTCAAGGAGTGGTTCTTGCATTTTGAGAAAAAAGCCCACGAGTATCAGTGGCCGAGGCAACGATGGGCAGTGTTGGTGTCTAATGTCTTGAAAGGCAAGGCTCTTGATGCATACGATCGCCTAGAAGTGCAGGTGTTAGAGTATGATGTACTTAAGGAGGCTGTGTTGAAAGCCTACGAGCTTCATCCTGAGGCTTACAGGTTGGCCTTCATGGGGGCTCTGAAGCGGCAGGCGGACTCGCATGTGGAATGCGCCAGGTACCTGCGTGATACTCTAGCTAAGTGGCTGCACTCAGAGTCGGCGGATACTTTTGAGGCGGCATGTGAGGTTTGGCTGATGGAGCAGTTTACAAGCATAGTTGAAAAAGACATCGGGGTAAAATTAAAAGAAAAGCGGTTTAAATCAATAAGGGAAGCAGCAGTATGGGCTGACTTTGCACTAGCCCATCGTGGCAGTGGCAAGATGAGCATTGGTGACAGAAGAGACCGACCTGTGCACCAAGCAGCCACAGTATCAACTCGCCCATCATCACCCAAAGGTACTACAAATAAAATATATAACAAGGCTGACAACCAGGGAAGTTCTACGGAAGTGCGATGTTATTTTTGCAAACAAGTGGGTCATATTAACTCCTTCAGACATATATGACGCGGTAGCGTCATATGACCGAGTGCACCAAAAACTCATATGACGCTAGTGCGTCATATGGACTTATCTCCATGGCTCTCTAATAAGTTATATGACGCTCTAGCGTCATATGGAGCTCAGTAAGTCCGATAAGTTAGCTTACGATAAAACCGTTGGTGACAACCTCAGCCACCTCCGATAATTCTAACGGCCGCAGTGTTGTTGTGAGTGTAGTGCGAGGCGGTGGCAAGGATACCGGGCTCCCGCCTCCGTGGACTTACTGGAACATAATATGTCTGAAGGAGTTAAACCTCGGTGTACTAAGAGGAAGGCTACCCAGAGACCCAAGGCTGTCCCGTTGGTGGCATCACTAGGGGAGGTGCCTGTGATACAGTGGTGGGCGTATCGATACCAAAATATCGATACTTTCGATACCAGGCTGGTATCGAAAGTATCGATACTGTAGGCAAAGTATCGAGTATTATGAGTACTTGAGAATTGAGTGTAATGGAACATTTCGTAATAACAAAAGTTATCCCTAATATCACACTACTGTTATCGAGCGTCTGGCAATCCTGTACATTGCAGCAAAGTTAGCTAACTGAGAAGAAAAAAAGCAGCAGATGGCGGTTGCATGTCATATGAACCAGTGGACCATTTCAACCAGTAGCTCTCAACCAGTGCCAAATTAACCCAGACCAACCAAACCAGTGCCAAAATATAGTACTACCTAACCTAACCTAACCTAACCGTATTGGTTGATTTGGTACTGGTTGAGAGCTACTGGTTGAGTTGACCAGTCACCACAGATGGCACCTCTGCAAGAATGAGTAGCTTTGGACGAGATTCTTCTGTTGTTGCTAACGTGCTAAATCTAGCATAATTAAAAAAAAAACAAAAAAAAAATCCTTTTTTTTAATTTAATTCATCAGTTATCATGGTGACGCTGTGTTTTCGGATTATCTTTATTATAGTTAACACTTTTTACCAGTGTAGTTACCGGTATCAGTAATTTTACTTAAGAGATGCAATTTATTTTCATATTCTTTTACATTCGCTCTTTGTTTACGTTAGCGTTTTGAAATACATATAATAAAGGATCTGTAAAATACATATAAGTGCACATTACTCTCCTTTAAATATAATACTGTATAGTACTCGTATTAACCGATACTGACTACAAAAGTACTTGGTATCGGTACTCGATACTACCGATACTGGGTGAAAAAATACTTGGTATCGTATCGAAAGAAAATCCTTGGTATCGCCCACCACTACGGCTGTGAAAGGCAAGCCAGGTACTGGTGAGTCTGGGGGTCAGTGTAGGCCAGCGCGAAGCAGGGTTGTAAGCACTTTGCCTCCCCAGATGGTATCACCAACTGAGCATAACCAGACTTCTCCTGATTGGTGTCGGCCATTCATACATGATAGATCAGTACGGATCGGGGAGCAGACGTACCATGTCAAGGTGTTTAGGGATACTGGTGCGCAGCAATCCATGTGTCGCAACCTGACAGGGGGACCTATTAGCACAGGAGAGTTTGTAATTTGCAGGGGAATCAACAGTGAGCAATGCTGTGATTTAGTCCCGGTGACCCTATAGTGCCCATTGTTGACCGCCAAGGGTAAGGTGGCCATGGTGGACACTCTGCCAGCTGAGGGGGTGGACATTTTGCTCGGGATTGACTTGGCAGGGGATGTAGTTTTCCCGCCTCCTATAGTCGCCGCTGAGGCTGCTTTTGAGCTCCCTACTGGTGGTTGTTTGCAGGAAGATAACATGGACTCTATCTACCCTGTGTGTGCAGTGACCAGATCAATGGTACAAGTGGCACAGCAGGAGGAGGATTTAGTGGACGCGGGGTCCGACAGCCATGAGTGAGGGCCATTCCATGATGCACTACTAGATGACACTGGCTCGGAGGCAGCTGTGGGCGTGGCTCACCCCAGTGAGGCTACTGAGAATAGTAGAGGTGACCTAGCGCCGGACGAGGAGTCTGACATAATGCCACCGACTCAACCTTCTGCTATTTTTGAGATGTCAGAGGTACCTTGTCGGAGATAACTAGAGATGAATTGAGCAAGTTGCAGCAAGATGACCCGAGGATGGGCCTCCTGTTTAAGGGGAGCGTCCGGCCTTTACTCTAGAACGTGTCAGTGGATTTTGTCTGTATTTCATAAGATTTTGTACACGTATAGGGGACCTAACAACTAAGAAATTTCCAAAATTTTAATTCTTTAGGACAATTATTTTTTGAGTTAGGTGTGTAAATTTATGACTTTTTGTAAAATCAAAATCTCATTTAAATGTTGTTGCTTGATTGTTTTAATGCATTGGGGGTACTAACAATAGGTGTAGTTTCAATTGTACGTTGATACTTTTTCCATTTTGTATCTAATTGTAGAATTAGGGCATTTACAATTAGGTACAAATTAGGTACAAATTAGGTGACAAATGTCTCGGGGTGCTGTGTCGAAATGGGAAAGAAATAAAAACAAATGGCGACGTGGAGTTGTAGAGAATTTCATGCCCTTTCCAATAACACCAGAAACATTGTTGTAGCATGTTTGCTTACGTCAGAACTGCGCCGACAAGTGAACTTTCTTACGTGAGGTACTAAGGCAAGAGAGCTGTTGCAAGCCAGCCGGCCAGCCGCACCCTACCTCTCTCGCGGCTTGGACCACACTGCTCTTTCTCCTCCACCGCCATTTACTTGTGTCATATATGAGGCCTCTCGAAGTCAAGGGGCCTACGAACCAAATCACAGAATTTGAGTTTTCACTGGTTCCCAATAGGTGGCAGCACGCTCTATCATGCTGTGAAGACCGAATTGGGAATTTCGCCCTTATGTGCACGTTGCATAGGGTTGAGCGTCTCGTGTTTTGACTCGATAAATGTACGGATGAGGTAGGGCAAAGCGGAGGTATATGGGCCTAGCCGCCGCGCGTGGCCGACCAATGGGAGGGCGGCTATGTTCCTGCGTGTTTGTGTCGGGGCTCCCGGCCAATCAGAGCCGCCGTCTCGCACCTCCCCACATCAGTCATGTGGCGGGAGTTTTTTTTAACTGGTCATTCTCGCTCGCTCTCCCTGTTTTTACCCATATTTCACGGTGTTTGAGGCTGAATAATGAGTGATACTAGTGATCCAGATGTGGGGGAAGGTTCACCGTTGATGCCTAGTAGAAAACGGCACACTGAAACCTGGAAAAGTGTAGTTAAGAAGAGTAAAAGAGATCGTGGTGGCGAGTATGTTTCTCGTAAGGGCACTGTTGTAGGGGCTTGTGTTTTGGGGCCCCCGTGTAGTTATGCTATGAAGTGCTATGATAAGGTTGACAAGCGGATTGGGCAGCAGTTTAGAGGTAAATAATATTCAACTTTATAATGATTTTATTACCATTGTTCACACATCAAACACGAAGGAACTAAGTCTTTTCTTATAATGTATGAAATTAAATTATTATAAAATGTAATTATGGGAATTATGCTTTCTAATTTGGACTAATTCTTAGTTACATCATGGTTATTCAAAAATATGAGTATGAAATAAATCGGCCCATAATTAGGGATACAAAAAAAAAAAAAAAATTACGTGTTTGTTTGTGTTTTTTAGGAATTACAGATTTTCACACAAACACTGATACGATTTCATCCATTTATTTACACTCTATCTTTTGATTATGCTATAATATAATTTGTGTGCATTTTTTACGTTTTAATAAAACACCACCAAACAGGCAGATGGAAAAAACACTCATAAAACACGCAATTTTAGGAATTTTGCTTAAATGTTTCGGCTGTCTCCTAGTTATTGCAAAATGTTGTAATGTTCCAAGTATGAATGTAATCGAATAACATTTACGGGTACATAAAAAAAAAACACTATGTGTTTGTTGTTGTTTTACCTAATAAATGCGGATTTCCACAAAAACATTGCTATGATTTTTCTTTACAATGTCTACACTCATTCTTTTGACCATACTACCATAATAATTTGTATGCATTTTGTATGTTTTGATAAAACACCATAAAACATGTCAAACAAAAAACACGCATAAAACACGCAATTTTTGGAATATTGCTTTCAAATTTGAACTGCTTCTTAGTGTTATCAAGTACTCTGAAATTATCATGTTTGAATTTAAATTGAACAATAAACACACATACACAAAAACACACCCCTTGGTGTTTTATGGTGTTGTATTATTATTTTAAGATTTTCAGAAAAAAACACCAATATAATTTTTATATGTCAGGTCGAGAGCTTTCCATTGATGTATAATATTGTCATAGGAGTATAATTTTGGAGTGCAGTACCTTTCTTAGACTTTAACCCCTTATTACTCGAAACTGTGATTTGGTTCGTTGGCCCCTTGACTTCGAGAGGCCTCATATGACATGGTCGGTCCCTTACCACCCACCAGTGCGGGATATTAATACTTGCTTACTTTGATGGATGCCACAACTAGATACCCGGAGGCTATTCCAGTTAGCAGCATGAACGCAAAGGTTGTTCTCAAACACCTTCTGCATTTCTTCACTAGATTTGGTTTGCCATGTCAAATCCAGTCTGACAGCAGGGTTAATTTTATATCCAATCTCTTTAAGCAAACCCTCTCAGAGTTAGGTATAAAGCATGTACTGTCAAGCACGTACTATCCACAATCACAGGGAGCCCTTGAGCGTTTTCACCAGACCTTGAAGAGTATGCTGCATACATTTTGCTTGCAGCATGAGAGGGATTGGGACACCACTTTACCTTTTGTTCTTATTGCTATTCGTGATGTCCCTTCGGAGTCCTTGGGATTCTCGCCTAATTCCCTTGTGTTTGGTCATCGTGTCAGGGGGCCCCTGGATGTGGTGAAAGATGCCTGGGAGAGTATGTTCAGAAGACTCAGCAGAGGTTGCAGACTGCCCTGCAGCTAGCTAAGGAGCATCTAGTGGCAGCACAAAGCAAAATTAAATACCATTATGATAAGCAGCCTAAATCTAGGGCGTTCAAGGTGGGCGACGAGGTTCTGGCACTGTTGCCAGTTCAGGGTCGACCCTTAGCAGCTAAGTTTTGTGATCCATACAGGGTCGTTAAGCAGATTGGTGAGGTTGACTATGTAATAGATACGCCCGACCATCGCAAAGCCTCCCAATTCTGCCATATTATTATGGTAAAGCTCTACCATAGACTGACTACATCTGGCCGTGGCGCTGACGGACGTGATGCTGCGCAGGCAGGTGTAGCCGCAAGGAATGCGGGGGTGTGCATGTCTGGTATCGGAGGGGAAGCCTTTGTACTTATGAATTGTGGGAGTGACTGCACAGGTGGCACAGATTGTCCCTCTCATGACCTGGCTGCAGTAGGGACAGAGGAGGAGAATGAGGTTGACTATTTAGAAGCTGCGGTCCCGGCTGGGTTGTGGGAGGGCGATGGGTATGTTGCTCTTAGAGACAAGTTGCAGCATCTTGGCCCTAAGCGACAAGATGAGTTGTTCAATATGCTGTGGCAGTACTCCAGCGTGTTTGGTGATTCTCCAGTTCTGACATCCTGGGCGATGCACGACATAGAGGTTGGAGACAGTAAACCGCTTAAGTTGGCCCCTACCGTATAAATCCTGCTCGGCAGCCTACCCTAAATGCAGAGCTGGACTACAAGTTGGAGAAGGGTCTGGTAAAGAAGGGATATAGTGAGTGGTCTTCGCCCATGACTTTACAACCTAAACCGAATGGCAAGATCCGCTTTTATGTTGATTTCAGGAGGGTCAATGCATTATCCCAGACAGATGCCTATCCATTACCTAGAGTTGACGACTCCATAGACCGCATCGGGGCTGCCACGTTTATCACTAAGTTGGATTTAGTGAAAGGTTATTGGCAGGTCCTGTTGACTTGAGAGAGCCAAGAAAATTACTAGTTTTGTAGTGGATGGGGCAGTTTACCAGTGTCAGGTGATGCCCTACGGACTCAAGAACGCCCCGGCTACATTTCAGCGATTGATGAACCAGGTTGTAGATGATATCCCTAATTGTGTAGTCTGTATTGATGACATCGTGATTTTTATACCACTTGGCGTGAGCATGTTAAACTTGATAATGTGGAGCTTCTTTTCAAAAGACTCAGTGAAGCAGGATTGGTTGTAAATCTGGAGAAATGCGACTTTGTACAGGCTACTGTAAATTACTTGGGATTCGTGGTAGGGCATGCTGAGGTGTCTCCACCCTTGGCAAAGGTGGAGAATATTGCTAGTTTCTCACCTCCTACTACTCGTAAATCTCTGCAACGGTTCTTAGGATGATTGGGTACTACCGGAGATTTATTATAGACTACTCTACTGTACTTGCTCCGCTGACAAATTTACTACGGAATGATATCAAGTTCAAGTGGACAGAAGACTGTCAGGAGGCTTTTGATGGAGTTAAGTCTCTCCTGTCGCACCATCACATCCTGCGAGCTCCTGACTTTGGGTTGCCATTTATCCTAGCTACTGCTGCAAGAGCATGCAGGGATAGAGCATCCAGTGTCCTTCTACTCAAAGAAGTTTAATCGAGCCCAGAGGAATTACTCAGTGGTGGAAAAGGACCTCCTGGCTATTGTTCTGTCCCTGCAGCACTTTCAGGTGTACGTACCAGCCTATGGCCCGACTGTTAAGATCTACTCTGACCACTATCCCCACCAGATTTTGGAGAAATGTACAAAAATCAGCAGCTAACTAGGTGGGCTCTTTTGCTGCAGGAACACAGTTTGGATGTGCGGCACATTAACCCTTAACTGGCGGCGCCTGGCTATAGTCGAATGAAATATATGTGGCCTATGTGGCGGCTCCCGACTATAGTCGAATGGTTAATTCCCGCCCTAATTTAAGTGGAAAGCAAAACCTGGTGGTCAGGCGGTGTACTACAAGGTCCCACACACTCATCCCCACCACGTGAGCATGACTCAGTAACGCTCTAGCAGACGTGATGGAAAGACAAGATTTGCCCGTGTCCGATTCGGCGGCCGCCATCCCTAGTGCGTCGCGCCAGCCAAGTCGTGAGACCCCGCTCACTGCCGAGGAGTTAGATCAGCTTATCAACTCTTCAGCAGTGTCTAACAGGTTGTTGGATGAAACCTTGGAAGGGCGTGGTGATAGTGGGAGTAGTGAGGAGGAGGAAGACGATGAAATGATGCCGATCATAGGTTTTCACAGCCGCCATAACTTGCGGCCCGCAAATGTTGAGGGCCAGGAGGAAGAGGGCGATCAGCATGTTGAAGACGGTGAAGAATTTATGAAGATGCTGACGAGGAGCTTGGCGAACATACTGGTGTGGGTGTTGGTAAGTACAATGTACATTTATATTGCTTGCGAGATTGATTACAAGCATTTTATTGGCGTATATTTCAGGGGTGTCAGGGGTGTACGGTACATTTCTTACGATAATAATACAAGCAACGAAGCTTGTGGTATGCAATATACATTTATATCATTGCTTGTGACTTTGAAATTACTTGAGTTTGATTGCAGGCATTTTATTGGCGTATATTTCAGGGGTGTACGGTACATTTCTTACGATAATAATACAAGCAACGAAGCTTGTGGTGTACAATATACATTTATATCATTGCTTGTGACTTTTGAAATTACTTGCAAGTTTGATTGCAAGCATTTTACGCGTATATTTCAGGGGTGTACGGTACATTTCTTATGATAATAACCATTTTACACGTATATTTCATGGGTGTCAGGGGTGTACGGTACATTTCTTACGATAATAATACAAGTGTACAAGTTGTGTAAAATATACAGTTTTATCATTGCATGTGACTTTGAAATTGCTTGCAAGTTTGATTGCAACCATTTGATATGCGTATATATTTCTAGGTGTACAGTAGATTCCTTACGCATGTGACCTTGAAATTGCTTGCGATTTGCAATAATTTTATAGGCGCATATTTCACGGTGTACGGTACATTCCTTACGCATGTGACCTTGAAATTGCTTGCGAGTTTGCAATCATTTTATAGGTATATATTTCACGGTGTACGGTACATTTCTGACGGTAATACAAGCAACGAAAGAATGAAGATTTGTGATTGGCAGTATATGATTGTGGGGACCATATGTATATATTTTTTTTATCATATATGATATATTTGTGAAATTGTTATATTATCACGACACACACTCTCTCTCTCTCTCTCTCTCTTTTTCTGACTCACTTTTGTCCAGGGCACTCCTAAATCACCCTTTTGTTATCTCCTGCCTGGGGCAGTACCACCAAGCACTCTTCTCTCTCTCTCTCTTTACGATAATACAAGCAACGAAGATTGGAGAAGATTGTGGTGTACAATATACATTTTTATCATTGCTTGTGAGTTTGAAATTGCTTGTAACTTATATATATATATATATATATATATATATATATATATATATATATATATATATATATATATATATATATATATATATATATATATATATATATATATATATATATATATATACAGTATATATATATTTTCTTTAATACATACGAGGTTGAAAGAAATGGCAATTTCTGCGTTGGAAATTTTATTATTCAAAGTTTCCAGGTCTCTGATGAGTTTTCGCTGGGTGGCAGGAAGTAGATGAAGGAGATGAGCAAAATTCATGGTGGTACAGGGTTACATAAATGTACATGATGATACACAAACCTGGGAACCCCCTCCGCCCCATCATCTCCCAGATCCCCACTGCCACCTACCAGATCGCCAAGGCCCTGAACAACCTCCTCACCCCCTACGTGCCAAGCCAATTCAACCTTAACTCAGCCCACGATTTCTTGGAAATTTTACGAGACGCCCCCCGTAACAACAACCACACTATCGCCTCTCTCGACGTAGAAAGCCTGTTCACCAACGTGCCAGTGGATAGGACCATTGACATGATTCTACGTCGAATTTATCATTGCCCTGATACACCTACACTGGACATCCCGGAGAAGGCCCTGAAAACACTACTGGAGCTATGTACCAAGGAGGCCCCCTTCCTTTGCCCCCGGGGCAACATGTACAAGCAGATAGACGGTGTGGCGATGGGCAGCCCCCTAGGAGTTCTTTTTGCGAACTTTTTCATGGGTACCATCGAGGAAGAGCTCCTAGCTGCCCAACGACCAGCCGTCTACTGTAGATACGTGGATGACATCTTCGTGCAAATCAAGGACCTCCACGAATGACAGGAACTCCAGCGTCGCTTCATGACCTCCTCCGGACTTAACTTCACCTTTGAAAAATCTAACAATGGACAACTCCCCTTCCTCGACATCCTCGTAGCTCTGAACGACCATGGGTTCAAAACCACCGTCTACATTAAACCTACTAACACAGGACAATGCCTCAACGGCGATAGTGAATGCCCCCGTCGTTATCTTCTATCCTCCATCTCCGCCTATGTTAGGAGAGCCCTCACGCACTGCTCTACCTGGGCCGACACCCACCAGGAACTAGAAAGACTATCCCAAGTTTTAGTAAATAACGGATACTCCAACTCCGACATCTCCAGCACCATCAACCACCATCTTGAAAAATGGTACACCCAAAGCCCTCCCAACATTGACCCCCCCAATGAAATTAAGATCTTCTACCGCAATTACATGTCCTCTGAACACAAAAATGACGAGGCCGTCCTAAAAGAAATAATCTCCAAGCATGTCCACCCAACCAACCCGGAAAACAAAATCAAATTAATAATTTATTACAAATCCCCCAAGACCTCCAACCTCGTTCTCCGCAACAAACCAGCCTCCACCAAGATAAAGAGCCCGATGACCGACGATCACGTCATTTACCAACATACCTGTAATTATGAGGACTGTGGACCTCATTCCTATATTGGTATGACGCAGACTCGTCTTTCACGTCGGTTAACTCTTCACCTTCAGGCTGGAGCCATCAAAGACCACTATCTCACCCCTAACCACCCTCACCTCACACGCAACGAGTTAGAGAAACACACCACCATACTCGATAAAGAAAGTGACCCAAGGAGATTACCTATACTCGAAGCTTTATATATCCAAGCCTTACATCCCAACATCAACAACCAAACTCTGGACCTTCAGATCCTTCCTTCTGCCAAAAGGCACTACCCTACAGGACCTAACACCCCTCCTCGCCCCCCGGTGCCCTTGACGCAGCCCCCCGCGCTACCTCCTTCAGCTTCGTCTTCTGCAGGCGCCACACAACTTAGGCCACGCCCCTCGACACGCAGCCAATCAGCTTCGACCCCACCTACTGACCACCATCCCGCATCCAGTGCGCATGCGTGAAGCGGTTAACCCCTTTCTCTCTCCTAATTTACGCTTCCACCAATAGCAGACTTTTGCCCCGTGTTCTCCGCCTCCTCTGATCCTCCACCCTCTATATATACCCTTCCTGTTTACCTTTTATATCATTCCTTCCTTACTTGATAATGCTGGTTGTCCAGTGAAACGCGTCGTATATCCTGTATCATCATGTACATTTATGTAACCCTGTACCACCATGAATTTTGCTCATCTCCTTCATCTACTTCCTGCCACCCAGCGAAAACTCATCAGAGACCTGGAAACTTTGAATAATAAAATTTCCAACGCAGAAATTGCCATTTCTTTCAACCTCGTATGTATTAAAGAAAATTTATTACCTGGCTTTACTAACATATATATATATATATATATAAGTTACAAGTATAGTATAAGTATAGTTATAAGTATAGTTATAAGTATAGTAGTGGTCTGACCCTTTGTCAGAGTGAGGGTTGGTGTCCTCTACTTCCCATAGCCCCTTCTATCTTTTTCTCCCTCTGCATCTCTAATTTTTTCAAATGGCGTAAGGATGCGGCGACCCCAACGCCCGCCACTTTCTGGTGCAGGTAGCCTCCTCTGTGGTGGAGGGGTGAGAAATTTCCACCACCGCTTTTTTCCGGCGAGACGTAGAAGTCGGCTAAAGGAGATCGGGGGCGGAGGGCCTGGTATCCTTCTCCCCTTAAATAAAACTACCAAAAAAACGAGACAGAGATAGGGGCGAGGGAACGCGTTCGTGGTCCCGGACCCTAAGAATAGGAGCTTTAAATGTGCGTGGATGTAGTACGAATGAGAAGCGAGAGGATATTGGAAGGTTATTTGAAAGAAGGAAGTATGATGTGCTTGCACTGAAAGAAACAAAGATGAAAGGAGAGGGAGAAGTGAATTTTGGAAACGTGATAGTTAGAAAGTCTGGAGTAGATTAGGGACTCAAGGGGAAAGAAGGAGTGGCTATTATTGTGAAGGAGGAGTTGAGAGAGTTTATAAAAAGAGTGGAAAGAGGTGTCATCAAGGCTAATGTGGGTGCAAAAGCGGTTTAAGGGTGAAAGGTGGGTTTTTGTTAGTGCGTATGGACCAGGAAGTGAAAGAGAGTTAGACGAGGTAGAGGGTTTCTGGGAGGATTTGAGAGATTGTCTACAAGGGTTTGATGAAAATGAAAATGTTATAGTTTTAGGGGACCTAAATGCTAGGGTAGGAAATGAGCCTGTTGAGGGAGTCATCGGTAGTTTTGGTGTGGATGGTGTAAACGAGAGTGGAGAAAGACTGAAAAATGTATGTGAAGAGTGCAGATTGAGTGTAGGTAATACGTTCTTCAAAAAAAGGCATATACACAAGTACACCTGGCATAGACTTGTGAGGGGAGAGATTGTAGAGAGGGCATTGATGGATTATGTGCTGGTGACAAGGGAAAGATTGTGTAGACTGCTGGATGTGAATGTGATGAGTGGTGAGGCGGAGGGTATGTCAGTTCATTACCTGGTGGAGGGAAAGCTAAGTGTTAAGAGTTACAGGAGAATAAGAGACAAGCGTGAAGTAAGAGAGGTAATAAAAGTTAGTGAGTTAGAGAAGAGTGCAAAAGAGAGGGAGTACAAGGAAAGACTAAATGAAAAGTGGATGGAAGAGAGAGAAGTAGAGGTTGAATGGCAACAGTTTTAGGAAGGTGTGAAAGCAAGTGCAGAGGTAGTATGCGGCAAAAGGAAAGTAGGAGGCAGAGGTATCAGGAAGGTAAGCGAGTGGTGGAATGATACAGTGAGAAAGGCAGTTGAGGAGAAGAGACAGTGTTTTGAGACGGTTTTACAGGATGGTAGTGTTGTGGTATAGGAGAGGTACAAGGAGAAAAGGAGAGAGGCAAAACGGAAAATTAGAGAAGCGAAACAAGATGCAAACGATAGGTGGGGTCAAAGGTTGAGTGAGAATTTTGAAGAACGAAAGAAGATGTTCTGGAAGGAGGTAAATAAAGTAAGGAAAGGAGGACAAATGAGGGAAGAGTCAGTCAAAGATGCAAATGGAGAATTACTAGTGGAACCAGTTGAAGTGAGGAAAAGATATGCCGAGTATTTTGAATCTTTGTTAAATGCAAGAGATGGAAGAGAAGCAGTGATTGAAGCAGAGGTGGATGGAGATGTTCCCCAGGGATCAGTTTTGGCCCAAACTCTGTTCCTCATTCATATCAATGATCTCATATCTACCACTCATAATCCAATACATTCCTACGCAGATGACTCAACACTCCACAGTTCCTTCACATTTACCAATTCTTTCACCCAACCCGATCTTATAAATTCAAAAATAAACACTGCAATTTCTCTGCACCAGGACCTTTCTAGGATTGAAGAATGGGGACAAAAGAATCTAGTTTCCTTTAATGCACAGAAAACCAAGTACATTCAATTTTCAAACCGACAGAATCTCACTGAATCCCATATATTTTTTAATGATGTAAATATTCACACTTCCCCTAGTATTGACATTCTCGGTGTAACATTAACTACTAACTTGAGCTGGACACATTATGTTAGAAGCATTGCTAAGAATGCCTCTAAAAAACTGGGACTCCTGTACAGAGTTAGAGAATTCTTCACTGACGAGCAGTTGGCCGTAATGTATAAAAGTCATGTGCGTTCTCAGATGGATTACTTTTCACCTCTGTGGAGTGGAAGTGGAGTGGTTGCATTGAGGCAGTTGGACAAAATTCAAAATAAAGCTATTAGATTAATCAATAACCCTGCAATCACACAGGACCTTCCTACATTATCCATACGAAGAAACGTTGCATCCCTTGCATTATTCTACATATATTTTCACAGCAATTGTTCCGAGGAACTTGCTTCAATTGTGCCGCCTCTCCACATCTTTCCCCGTAGTACTAGGGCAGCTGAGAGCGCCCATGAATTTACACTTTCTCCTCCACAATGCAGAACTTCTGCTTATCAAAATTTATTTATCCCTAGAACTACTACTCTTTGGAATTCACTTCCCTCGAATTGCTTTCCACAAACTTACAATCTACAAATGTTTAAATCCAGTTGTTACAAACATTTTATGAATGGAGGATGCCTTTAGGCACATGGTCCTTTTTGTGTTATCTGTGTTTTTCCTTCCTCCGTTCATTGTCTCTTAAAAAAATAAAAATAATAAAAAATAAGATAGGTTACCCAGGCCACCCAGGTGGCAGGGAATGAATGAAAGGATTGAGGAAAATGAGGTGAAGGAAGCAGTGAAGCAAATGAGAGCGGGAAAAGCAGAAGGTTTGGATGGTATTGCTGTGGAGTGTATACAGAAGGGTGGAGATGTGATAATAGATTGGCTGGAGAGACTTTTCAATGTGTGCTTTGCTGTGTCAATGGTACCAATAGACTGGAAGAGTGCATATATTGTGCCGTTGTACAAGGGGAAGGGAGATCGGCAGGAGTGTTCAAGTTATAGAGGTATTAGTTTATTGTCAGTGGTTGGAAAGCTGTATGGCAGGGTGTTGATAGAGAGGATAATAAAGTGTACGGAAGTTGCAATAGGAGAAGAACCGTGCGGTTTTAGGAGGGGAAAAGGGAGCGTGGATCAGATGTTTGCAGTAAGACAGTTATGCGAGAAGTATTTAAAGAAGCATAAGGAGATATTTTGGGCTTTTATGGACTTGGAAAAAGCGTATGATCGTGTGGACCGTGAAGCAATGTGGAAGGTGTTAAGGATTTATGAAATAGGAGGACATTTTTTAGAAGCAGTTAAGAGTTTTTATGAAGGGAGCAGAGCATGTGTTAGAGTAGGAAATGGTGAGTTGAGTGAATGGCTTGAGGTAAAGGTAGGTTTGCAACAGGGTTGTGTAATGTCACCATGGCTGTTTAATATGTTTATGGATGGTGTGGTGAGGGAGGTGAAAAGGAGAACTATGGGAAGAGGATTGGGTTTAGTAGGAAAGAATGGTAGAGATTGGGAGCTGAATCAGTTACTGTTCGCTGATGACACAGCATTGGTGGCGGATTCTGAGGAGGAACTGCAGCGGGTAGTCAAAGAGTTTGGTGTGGTTTGTGGAAGGAGGAAACTGAAGGTGAACATCAATAAAAGTAAAGTAATGGTGTGTAATAGGGGAGAGCATAGGGTGAATCTAGATGTGAGGCTGGATGGGGAAATATTGGAACAAGTAGAGTGTTTTAAATATCTAGGAGGAACGATAAGCAGGAGTGGAGGTATGGAAATGGAGGTAAAACAGAGAGTGTGTGAAGGAAGGAATGTTTTCGGAGCAATGGGAAGTATGTGGAAGACGAGAAATCTCGGAGTGAAAGTAAAAAGTGCACTGTATCAAGGAATTGTTGTGCCAACAGTGATGTATGGGGCTGAGACATGGGCTCTGAAGAAAAAGGAGAAAAGTAAGCTGGATGTGATGGAGATGAGCTGCTTGAGGACTATGTGTGGAGTTATTCGTAGAGATGGATTGAGGAATGAAGAGATACGTAGGAGAGAGGGGCAGCAGGATTATTTGTCAGCCAGAGTGGACAGAAGGATGCTGAGCTGGTATGGTCATGTTGAATGAATGGGAGAGGAAAGGCTTACAAAGAGAATATGTGAGTCAGGTACAAGGGGAGATAGAAGGGCAGGAAGACCCCCATTGAGATGGAGAGACTGTGTAAGAAAAGCTTTGGATGATAAAGGAATGGCTATAGATCAGGCAGGGGAAGTGGTGGTGGACAGGAGTGAATGGAGAATGCTTGTGAATAGTTCAGTGAACACGTGGTCATTTGGAGTAAGGGGTCGGGCGCAAGTTGGACTAGATAATAGTCCAACAGGCGCCTGGCCCGGGGAGACGATTAATATGAAGGGTGCGCCTGGAAGTGTGGTGGGAGGGCTTGTGGCTTTGGCTCCGCTGCATGTCTGCCTGCCGAGATCGGAACCTCTCCGGGTGGTCGGGGGCCGGGGGAGTGCTTGAGCGACCTTGGTGGCACTGGTCTCTGGTCTCTGGGTCTTCTCCTGGGTGACCTAGATGTGTGTGAATTTGTGTTTTTTATCTGTGTTTATTCGTTGTTTTATGTTGTTTTTGTGTTTTCACGGTTCTTGCTCTGTCTTGAGTCGGCTACCCCCAAAATGGGGATTGGGCCTGAGCATATAGATAGATAGATAGATATATATATATATATGTATATATATATATATATTGTAGTATTTAATTCTTAATTTTGTATGCTACTACTACGGGGGATAATTCGACAGTCATTTAGAAGTTCGTATATTTTATTAAACAGACTTCCTAACTACCCTAATAATAGGTTCTTGGCTCGGGCCGAGATGAGTTCAAGACACTGATTGAATATTATGTCGATTCATGCTAGGTTGTACTCTGGACCCCTAGAGTTCCCGTTACTCCCTAACTGAATCCCCGCTATTCAGGTATTGACTCAAGTCGGCTTCGATCCTACGATCCGTTATTAGTGATTAATCCTAAATAATTAAGTCAAAACCCTGCTGTGTCTTTTATTGAGACCAGGGCCTAATGAACCATATGCTCTTTGCCTAACTAAAACAAAAGTTATATTCGTTCCTCTACTCTTTAAGGTTTCCCATGTTTACTGAGCCTTTTCTCAATCCCAAGGCTATAACATATATAATCTCTCTCCTCAATACATAGAATCTATTTATTCCTCTGACACAACCGTCGTTACTACACAAGTACCTCCACAATGACATAACATCATACAAATTACCGAATGAGATTACAAGGTCTCTCTCACGTACACTATGGGTTCGGCCCCCAAGTTACTTCACAATCTAGGTTTACAATCTTTACCTCAATAATACTATTGGGTTCCGTCACCCCGTTACTTCACAATATAGATTTACAATCTTTACCTCAACACACTATTGGGTTCCGCCACCCAGTTACTTCACAAAAAGGTTTACAATCTTTATCTCAATAATACTATTGGGTTCCGTCACCCCGTTACTTCACAATATAGATTTACAATCTTTATCTCAATTACATCTTCTGAATTTACCCTCTAGTAACCCTGTTACCAACACGCTAGGTTACCTTTCACTTTAATCAATGATCGTACTAACAAAAGATGAACCGTGCCTCAGACGCATACACGGAATAACTCGTTTAGACTTAAAAATATCATAGTTCACATTGGACTAGTGCCCTTCGTTACAGTTTCCTTTTTGCACAACTTAATCAATGATTCATTTGGACTAGTGTCCATCCCTAGCTATAGCTAATCTATTAGGCAACTAAACAACAGTTTCCCTCTTTAACTTTGGTTGCCTCATTTATTAACAAAAGTATTCTTTTCCTCCCCTCTTTACTTTTACTCTTTTAATCTTTACTCTATTTGGCAACTAAACAACTGTTTCCCTCTTTACCTCTGGTTGCTTCATTTATTAACACAAGTGGTCTTTCCCCTGCTCTTTTAATCTTTAATCTCTCCTCTCAGATCCTATCTAATAACTCTTCGGCTGATGCCGGTGCTAACAAAAATAACTAATTAATAAACACATCATCATCTTTATATATTTTTTTTTTTTTTTTTTTTTTTCTATGTGATTGAGGGAGGCAAAAGGCATAACTGCCTATAGCGAGTGCCTCCCCCATAGTTGAAAGAGTGACAGGGCCAAAATCAAGGGACGTTCGAGCCAAAATGCCTGGACACACGGAGTTTGAAGCAATTTAAGTCATAGGAAGAGGGAAAGACTGATTCTGGGAGAGAGTTCCAGAGCTCAGATGTTGAGTAGAAGAAAGTTTGAGAGTAACGTTTCACTCTTGGGTTGGAGAGTTGCACAGAGTAGGGGTGGGATTGAGTTGCAAGACGGGTACCACGTGCCCTACGTAAAGGAGGTGGTATGCACTGGGATAGCTCTGAGGAACACTGATTATTATAGTAGCGATAGAATAGCGAGAGAGATGCAACATTGCGGCGGAGAGAGAGAGATTGCAGAGAGTTGGTGAGTGGACGGGAGTTAATGATACGAAAGGCCTTCCTTTCAACTTTGTCTAGGAGAGCGGTGTGAGCGGTGTATACAGGTAAGTCTAAATTATTTTTCCTTTAGTCTTGTCCTAGAGGACACATCAATTTATATATATAACACCACCAGGTTTCTCCACCCCTCTCTCTTTCTCTCCGTATAATATGCGGGCCCAATATTGGTCCTTAACCCTCTCACCACGGAAGCGCTCTTGAACGCCCATAAAAAAGCATATAACAGGTACCCGGAAGGCCTCTTGAACGCCCATCGGTTGAAAGCCTGTGAGCTTCGTGTGCGAGGCGTCGGTCCGACGCATGTAAACAACAGCCGGCTGGACCGACGCCCCGCATCTCCGGCCACAAGAAGGAGAGCGTCGCTTGTTCGTGTGTGCCTGTATGTTGTTGTTAAGTATCGAAAAGTGGTGTAAAGTGGCTGTTTTGGCCATAAAGTTATCTCCAATGAAATCATCATCACAGCTCAACCAGTTGACTTAGAGAGCTCTACTAATGCCATTCTACAGTAATAACAGCTACGCTTGGGATGCGCGGGAATGCGGGAAGCAGTCTGATTAACGAATATACGGTAGCCTAGCCTAGACGTTTTTCGGCCAAAACACCCGGGTTTCGAGGAATATATATATAATACATAGCCGGGGCTGGAGGGTTAAACAAATGTATTCTGGTATGGTGGATCAGGTGTGTGTGTGTCTGGAACTGTGTTTAGATGAGGGCAAGGTAGCTGGAAAAGTGGGCTCCTGGTGTTCCTTTGTGCCCGGGCGAGAGGGAGAGCAAGTAGGTTGCAGTGTGTGGACCCGGTGAGCTCTGAGGGGTGAGTGACCCCTGGAGTCCGCGCGCGGCAGCCTTTATACTCGGGCATCACGCTCTCCCGTGCTGTGATTGGCTGCCTGGCACGCGCCGAGACACGATCGCTCTGGATTCTGGCTTGCTTCCCTTCCTCTCTCTTCTCTTCAAGATACGTCCCAGGAAGCTGATTAAAACCCTCTTTTGGTGGCTTACAGGGCTGGCACTGAAGTATTACTCAAGGTATAATCAGAAGGAGTTCTTCGAGCAAAGAAAGAGAGTGACTTCTGAGGGGAAGTAAGACGTCCAGCTTCGCGCTCCGATAATGGAGGCTGCTGATTGGCTGGTGGGCGGGGCATGGCACGTTGCAGCCGTGCGCTGTCAAAATCAGCTGGCTTTGCAAGTGAGTAAAAGGGAGCGCTGTGATTGGCGGAGGGCATTTCTACTTTATATTATATATATATATATACTGTATATATATAAATATATAGTATATATTGATTGCAAGCATTTTATATGCGTATATATTTCTAGGTGTACAGTACATTCCTTACGCATGTGACCTTGAAATTGCTAGCACTCTCTCTCTCTCTCTCTCTCTCTCTCTCTCTCTTTACGATAATACAAGCAACGAAGCTTGGCGAAGATTGTGGTGTACAATATACATTTTTATCATTGCTTGTGAGTTTGAAATTGCTTGTAACTTATATATATATATAGTAGTGGCAATAGATTCTCCTCGGGGGAAGCGGAGTCTTATAAGGGCAAGCAACACCAAGGTAAACACGAACATCTTTATTCTGGTACCGGTAACGTTTCGACATTAACATGTGTCATCATCAGACCTAAATCAATAAGAAATACATTTATTAATACATTATGTTGACATTTAAAGCAAATATATTTTTAATAATAATCTAGAAAAACATAAAAAGTTAGAAATCGCGAAAAAAGAGAAACAAACACAAACAACAGAAACAGCTAAACCATATGTGAACTACGAGTAGATATTGTAGGCTAAAATATACACAATACCTTAGAAACATAATAGGTTGGAGGAGAATTCCTGGGTGCCCCAGGTGGGCTTAAGATGGTGAGTGAGGAGGGACTCTGCTATTAACCGGGTGGTGTCACCAGAACAACTGAAAATTACTGAAAAATCTTTTTTGTTAATGGAATATATATATATATATATATATATATATATATATATATATATATATATATATAAATATATATATACTGTATATACTGTATATAAATATATAGTATTTATTGATTGCAAGCATTTTGTATGCGTATATATTTCTAGGTGTACAGTAGATTCCTTACGCATGTGACCTTGAAATTGCGAGCACTCTTCTCTCTCTCTCTCTCTTTCAAATAAATCATGTCTTAGTTATAAAGTTTGAGTCTGCACATCCCTCATACGAAATACCATTCCCACAATTTTCATAGGCAACACCAGACCGGCCAAACGCCCCAGGTCTTTGTCCCCACAGCCAGGCCCATCAAGGCAGCGAGCCGCGTCAGACCTGTCTTTCAGTGGGAGGACTGCCAGCCTCGGGATATGCCTGGTGTTCCACCCCTGTTTGATAAGACAACCAATGGCATCCAGCCTGCCTTTCCATGCTCAGAGAATGATACCCCTTTTGACTTCTTCCGGGCATTCTTTGACGATCAATTGCTCGGGGACATTGTCACAGAGACAAACCGGTATGGACGCCAGCACGCCGAAGAAATGAGCTCGCCCCACATGCGGAGATGGACACCCATTGACATCCCTGAGCTCCTCGTGTTTTTGGCCCTCACCTTGCTCATGCCCCACATGAAGAAGCACAACATGTTGGATTATTGGCTCATGCATGACATCATATCAACGCAAGTGTTCAATACCTACATGCCAAGGGACCAGTATAGGCAAATTCTGAAGTGCTTGCATTTTGTGGATAACACTGCGCCACACGGAGCTGACAAGATCTGGAAAATACGGCCATTCCTGACCTCCCTCCTGAACAGGTATCGCCGGTTTTTCAAACCTTTCCAGAATGTTGTCATCGATGAGTCCTTGATCCTCTTCCGTGACGTCTCTCTTTCCGCCAGTACATTCCGTCGAAGCGTCAGCACTTCGGGGTCAAATTCTTTGTACTGTGTGACTGTGAGACAGGATACATGCTGGACCTTATCATCTACACCGCTACTGATGTGTACATTCCGAACGACCCTCTGGGTCTTTCAGGGTCGGTTGTGAAGACACTGATGGAGCCGTATCTGGATGCCAACCGTGTCCTGTTCACGGACAACTTCTACACCTCTCCTCTCCTTGCCAGGTATCTCCTTACAAGGAGAACGGGAAGCTGTGGAACTGTTAGGTCAAACAGGAAACACTGGCCCAAGTTTGCTAATACACGGAAAGGAGACATCATCCGGAAGAAGAGCAGCAGTGAGAACATACTGGCTATTTGTTGGCACGACACAAAGCCAGACAATGTCCTCTCCACCTACCACAAGTCCACATTGCGAGATAGCGGGAAGAGGAGATACCAGCAGGACCCTGTCACACGCAACAGGACTCTAGTTGCTGTCTCCAAACCTGTCGGTGTTATGGAGCATAATGTGAACATGCGTTTGGTGGACAAGAGTGATATGCAAATCACTGCTGTTGACTGCCTTAGAAAGACATGTAAATGGTACAAGAAGGTCGTACTCCATCTTCTTGATGTCACTATCCTGAATGCATACAACCTGTGGATGATGCGGACAGGACAGAGGAGCTCTATAAGGCTGTTTGCTAAGGATATCATCGAATCCATCCTCAGGAAGCACGGAACCACACGTGCGCCACCAGCTCCGAGGACGATCGTGGATATGCCTTACCGCCTTGAGTGCCGGGACTACCTCGCGACCCACAAGCTTGTGCATGTCCCCCGCACAGAAGGACAAGTCCTAGCCAACCGGAAGCATGGACTGAAGCAGTGCCACGTCTGCAGACACACGACAAGGAGGCCCCAAGGCAGGAAGGAAACCTCGTTCATGTGTAGTCAGTGTAATGTGGGACTCTGCGCTGCTCCTTGCTACACTGACTACCACACACTGGCACGCTTCTAGACCTCCTCCCTTCTTGCCAATCATTCATAACTTCATTCATCTATTTCAAAGTACCTCATGAATTCATGTCATTCAATCATTCATATGGTGGAATAAGCACACTACCCAAACGCAAGTGCATTTATCATCATCAGCAACATCACCAATTACATCCATAAGTTTTGAATCTCCTCCATCCATCTGGTTCTTGGTCCACCTCATACATCCATGTCATTCATTCATACTGCATTCATTATCAGCAACACTCGCTATAGCCAGTTCTGCCTTTTGTCTACCTCAATCACATTCATACACTCGCTATAGGCAGTTCTGCCTTTGCCTACCTCAATCACATTAACACTCACATAACTGCCTTTTGCCTACCACAATCACATAACAAAAAATTGGATTACACCTCCTGGGAACACCACAAAACAAAAATGAGTCGTCAACACCCCTTTGGGTGATTTGGAAACGTGTTGAAATATATACCGGTATATCACCTTACAAACAGAAAAATATTTCCATAAGGCGAGAAAGAGAGAGAGAGAGAGAGAGCGAGAGAGAGAGACAGACAGGAGTGAGAGAGCGGGCATGAGAGAGAGAGAGAGAGAAAATAAAGATAATTACATATACGGGTAAGGAAGAGAGAGAGAGAGAGAGAGAGCGAATACAGAAATTGAAGTAAAGAAAGAGAGGGAAAAGCAAATAGAAGAGAATAGAGGGATAAGAGAAAATATAGATAATTACATATACGGATGAGGAAGAGAGAGAGAGAGAGAGAGAGAGAGAGAGAGAGAGAGAGAGAGAGAGAGAGAATATAACAGACAGGAGAGAGCGGCATGAGAGAGAGAGATAATAAAGATATTACATATACGGTGAGAGAGGAGAGAGAGAGAGAGAGAGAGAGAGAGAGAGAGACAGACAGGAGAGAGAGCGGGCATGAGAGAGAGAGAGAGATAATAAAGAGAATTACATATACGGGTGAGGAAGAGAGAGAGAGAGAGACAGACAGGAGTGAGAGAGCGGGCATGAGAGAGAGAGAGAAAATAAAGAGAATTACATATACGGGTGAGGAAGAGAGAGAGAGAGAGAGAGAGAGACAGACAGGAGAGAGAGAGAGAGATAATAAAGATAATTACATATACGGGTGAGGAAGAGAGAGAGAGAGAGACAGGAAGAGAGCGGGCATGAGAGAGAGAGAGAGATAATAATAGAGAATTACATATACGAGGAGAGAGAGACAGACAGGAGTGAGAGAGCGGGCATGAGAGAGAGAGAGAAAATAAAGAGAATTACATATACGGGTGAGGAAGAGAGAGAGAGAGAGAGAGAGACAGGAGAGAGAGCGGGCATGAGAGAGAGAGAGAGAAAATAAAGAGAATTACATATACGGGTGAGGAAGAGAGAGAGAGAGACAGGAGAGAGAGCGGGCATGAGAGAGAGAGAGAGAAAATAAAGAGAATTACATATACGGGTGAGGAAGAGAGAGAGAGAGAGCGCGAATACAGAAACTGAAGTAAAGAAAGAGAGGGAAAAGCAAATAGAAAAGAATAGAGGGATAAGAGAAAATAAAGAGAATTACATATACGGGTGAGGAAGAGAGAGAGAGAGAGAGAGAGAGACAGGAGAGAGAGCGGGCATGAGAGAGAGAGAGAGAAAATACAGAGAATTACATATACGGGTGAGGAAGAGAGAGAGAGAGAGAGAGCGAATACAGAAACTGAAGTAAAGAAAGAGAGGGAAAAGCAAATAGAAGAGAATAGAGGGATAAGAGAAAATAAAGAGAATTACATATACGGGTGAGGAAGAGAGAGAGAGAAAGCGCGCGAGAGCGAGACAAACAGGAGGAGTGAGAGAGAGAGAGAGAGACAGACGGGAGGAGTGAGAGAAAGAGAGAGAGAGAGAGAAAGAGAGAATACAGAAATAAGGAGAAATAAGAGAAAAATAATACTGATAACCAAAGGAATAGTGGACGCGCGGGAGGCCAAAGTCAGGGCTAGGCGAACACATCCGAACACGTGCGGGAAATAGGCCAAGAAGTACACCCTCTTCCTCACCTCCTCCCTCCCTCCACACTCGCTCCAACATCCTGACTAGACTTCTATGGGGAGCAGAAGAGTTGCTCGTTCCAAAAATGACAGTTTCGTTCGCATCTGAGCTACAATTATTGCGCTAGGACGAGTGAAAGTGAGCGAATATTTCGGGATTATGCCCGCTGGGCGGCACGGTGAAATATACTCCACCACCCGCTCTTATTGTGTTAACCCACTGAACCCCAGCGACGACAACGTGTCGTCGTCAATGTATGTAACGCTAAACCCCAGCGACGACAACGTGTCATCACAGTTACTCCGGTCCCAATTACTCCGGTCCTATGGCACCTAGTTGGCTCAGATTTGTATGGGAACTGTGTAAGTATCCCACGCAACCATGCCGATGGTTGAAAACTCTCAAAATCTAACCGCGTGCGCGTGAGCGTGCAAAAACCGGTATTTGGGTATTTTGGGCCTTCAATTTTTACTATTGTAAAATCGACTTTCTGGGGCTCCGTAGGACCAATTTTTGACCTTTTTGATTGTTTTTTTGTGGTTATTCCTTCATTCCTAACCCATTCGCTATTGTTTCTGGAAAAAAAAAAATCAAATCCTGCCGGTCCCTGGTGGTACATTTATTTATAACTAGCTGGGGCTCAGTGGGTTAAAGGCACTGATAATGTTATGGCTGATTGTTTGTCACAAGAGGGTATGTTGCAAGGAGAAATCTTAGTGGTCAGTTAGTTTTGGTGTAGCCTCCTACTTTGGTTTGATTAGCATGTTTACGTCTGGTGATTTTTTTGGTTTCCGTATGTAGCCCAGCGTAGGGTTGTAAAGTAGGAGTTGCTGTGTTTCTGTATAGAAGAAAATATTTAAATACAAAAATGTAAAAACTATAAAAATACTAGAAAAAAGACTGTAGTTGTGTATGTGTTGTAGTGTTACTGAAGTATAAGCAGTCTGCTGTTTCAAGATGCACCAACAGACTTCCGGCCCCTGGGTGTGAGGGTGTCACATTCTCCTGAACTTATATAACCCCAGTTCAGTTGTATGTGTGTTATAATAATTCACCTAGCCCCGTGAAAGGTTAGCTGCCTTCTTTCTTTCGTTCGTGGCTAGCCCTTGTGTTGACAGGATGGCGCCTGCAGTATGTGTTGCCGTTGAGGCTAGCAGTATAATTAGTAGGTTTATTTAGCCCTTGTGCGATTAATTCAGTTTATCATAAGTTGCACAATGATGTCTGATGTTTATTTAATTACTCCTGTATTGTTAATGAGAGCACAGGCTGCCAAGTTGATTGTATAGTCTGGCGGTGCCTGGCGCTCAGCTCCCTCCCTCGCGTGGCCCGGGGAAATCTTGTGGCTGCACTAGCCAGCATCACTCCAGTTCTAGACCTAGTACTGTCAATACCCACTGCTTTGGTGTTGTTAGGCTTGCTTCCTTGTTTCCCTTAAATACCGCAATAGATATATTTTGTTCCTTATTAGATCGAAGCATAGCAAGCCTGGAGTCATTTTAAGCATTAAAGTTTTGTCCTACTATAAATATTTTAGATATAAGATTTAAGTGTGTTTTGTTCAATAGAAATACTGCATCTTTTTCTCTGGCATTCTATTGTAGTTAATAAGCTTCACACCTTTTTCCTACCATTTAGTTTCCTTTTTGACAGTGCTGTGGGCTAGGCTATTAGAGCATCATGCTGTCCCCGAACCTCCCCTCGTAATATATATATATACTGTATATATATACTGTATATATATTATTATTATTTTGTTCTATGTGTACAAAGGAGAACAAAGGCAGGCTGCTTGTAACGAGTTTCTCCCCCAAAGATAAAAGAGTGACAGAAAGCTAAATTCAAGGGACATTGGGGTCAAAATGCCTGGACACACTAAAGTTTAAAAAGCAGGCTAAGTCATAGGAGGAAGGAAATATTGATTGAGGGAGGGAGTCCCAGAGCTCACTTGTTGAGTATAAGACAACAAATATGGTAATTCTTTGGTTGGAAGTTGGACAGAGTAGGAGTGGGACTGTGTTGAAAGGCGGGTGCCACGCACTCGCCGCAAGGGATGGGGCATACACAGAGAGCTCTAAAGAACACTGATTAACCTTCCCACTCATGGGAACAATACTCGATACATGGGTGCACTGTGCCCCTATACAGAGCAAGGAGCTGTGTGGGGGTGAAGAATCCACAGAGACAGTTAAGCACTCCTAACTTCTTGGAAGCTGATTTAGCATGAGTGGTAATATGATCTTTCCAAGAAAGATCGGATGAAAAATTTACACCAAGAATACCAAGAATACCAAGAATACCAAGAATACCAAGAAAAATTTACACCAAGAATACAAGAATACTGAGGGTGAGGGTGAGGATGAAGGGTTGATTTGTGTATTGTTAAAAGTATTTGATAGTCTTCCGGAAAAATTGCGAAGGGTAGATAGAAGGTGATATTGGGTCTTGGAGGCATTGAAAGTAACAAGATTGTCTCTGTCCCAATTATAAATAATTAATAGATCAGCATATGAGTGCTTTATGGCCTTGTTACATGATTTTTGGAGTAATTGCATACTGGGTTGTTGTGAGAAAGTAGTTGAATAATGTAAGGTAGAGTCATCAGCATATGACTGGATAGGACTAGAGGTACAATAATGTAAGGTAGAGTCATCAGCATATGAGAGGATAGAACTAGAGGTACAATAATGTAAGGTAGAGTCATCAGCATATGACTGGATAGGACTAGAGGTACAATAATGTAAGGTAGAGTCATCAGCATATGACTGGATAGGACTAGAGGTACAATAATGTAAGGTAGAGTCATCAGCATATGACTGGATAGGACTAGAGGTACAATAATGTAAGGTAGAGTCATCAGCATATGACTGGATAGGACTAGAGGTACAATAATGTAAGGTAGAGTCATCAGCATATGACTGGATAGGACTAGAGGTACAATAATGTAAGGTAGAGTCATCAGCATATGACTGGATAGGACTAGAGGTACAATAATGTAAGGTAGAGTCATCAGCATATGACTGGATAGGACTAGAGGTACAATAATGTAAGGTAGAGTCATCAGCATATGACTGGATAGGACTAGAGGTACAATTGAGTAGATCATTAATGAATATTAGAAAGAAAACTGTAGACAGGACAGAACCCTGAGCAACACCAGAGTTGATAGGTTGAGGAAGTGGGTAATGGACATCCACAACTGCAGCTATGGAAGGTTAGAAAGGAAATTAGAGACAGTCACTGATAAAAAGGTAGAAACCAAAGTAGATTGGAAATTAGAGATTTGTGCCAGACTTATAGGCTTTCATTATGTCTAGGCAATAAAACAAGTTTCACCGAAGTCATGAATGGAGGATGACCAAGAGGTAGTAAGTTAAGCAAGGAGATAACTAGTAGTGCAGCCCTAAAGGAAACCATACTGACGATCCGAAAGTAGATTTTGGGAAGATAAAATTAATGCTTAAGAAATGTTGAATTAAGACTAGTTTATAAAACTTTGGAGATGCAAGAAATATGAGCAATTGGACGATAGTTGGAGAGTTGAGAGCGGTCATTCTTCCTTGGGACATGTTGAATGAGAGCAAACTTCCAGCAAGAAGGAAAGACGTTAGAGGAAAGACAGAGACGGAAGAGTTTGCCTAGGCAGGGAGCCAGCACGGAAGAACAGTTTTGGTTAGACAGAAGGTAAATGCAGCCACACCGCTTGGTTTTGCGAAGTTTGGTTATCTATTTTGGTTTGTGACAGTTTTAAATATACAGTATGTCCTCTTCAGAGTGTAGTCGATTTGCTCTGAACTCAAACTTTACAAAACATCATGGCCATTAGTACGTACAGCTAATGAGAAGTTGTGTTAATGTATTTTTTTAAAGCATGAGCGAATCTCATTTGCATAACTCCAATATATGGTTATCATGTAGGAATTATTCTCGCCTATTTCTGCTACAGCATAACGTAGCATCCCATCATATAACCTAACTTTCCTTATTGTCCTCAAGTCTCTGCTTCACATCCATATGATGTATTTTGAAATGCCATTCAATTTAAGTTTACTCTCTCTCTCTCTCTCTCTCTCTCTCTCTCTCTCTCTCTCTCTCTCTCGCTCTTATTTCCCTAGAAGCATCGTGTACTCGGTGCTACAGTTTGTTCACTTGTTCACGGGTGTGGATTTGTGTTGCATACACTCTGCTATTATCTCAAAGTACAGCACTGGTTGTATGGCTCTGCTGGATTTACCATTTGCACTCCTTACAGTTTCCGCTATATTTATCATTAGACAATGATATTTATCAAATGTGTCTCATCTCGGTAAGTATGTACATGTTCTCAAAACATCATAAAGAACAGTATATTTATTACTACTAGATATAGATATTCTGAAATTTACGAAATGTATTTCTGCAACACCCTGTATATACAGCATATATAAAAAAGAAAAAAGAAACTGTATAAATACTATATATATATATATATATATATATATATATATATATATATATATATATATAGTGTATATATATATATATACTGTATATATAGTGTATATATATATATATATATATATATATATATATATATATATATATATATATATATACTTGTATATATATATCTATGTGAATGCAATGTAAAAATCGGTTACATATTGTTGTAAGATTTATCAAATGGAAACATTGTACAGTGTTTAGATAGCATAACATTGTACAGTGTTTAAATAGCATAACATTGTACAGTGTTTAGATAGCATAACATTGTACAGTGTTTAGATAGCATAACATTGTACAGTATTTAGATAGCATAACATTGTACAGTGTTTAGATAGCATAACATTGTACAGTGTTTAGATAGCATAACATTGTACAGTGTTTAGATAGCATAACATTCATGAAACAATCGTTCATTTGCTAAATTATATGTGTGATTAAGAAACTTAAAAAGTTGTACGCACACTTTCTGCAATGCAGCTTTTAGTATTCCAGGCCCCATCACAATATTTCACCTCAGCTCCCTGCATCCCTCTCCAATCTTTCCTGCAACTCTTGAACAGTTTTGTTTTTGTTCTTATTTGTAGCTTTGATGTTCTCTTGCATATCCCTCGGACGCATTGATCTAAATTCTATCTCGGTTTCAATATTCCGTCCGCAGATCTACTGCTTCTCTTTCCAATGTATCCGGTGTATCATATTTTCTGTACACCTGCAGCTGAGTTCTTCCCTAACTTTCTCTTTTTCAGTCTCTCTCTCTCTCTCTCTCTCTCTCTCTCTATATATATATATATATATATATATATATATATATATATATATATATATATATAATATATGTATATATATATATATGTATATATATAATATATATATATATATATATTGTAACATCCGTACCGACCGGATGTCATGTGGCCAGACCAACCTGTTGAACGTGACTTTACAATTACCTCGTGGCAGCATCTCACCTTGCTTACGTGACCAGAGAGAGAGATAGAGAGAGAGAGAGAGAGAGAGAGAGAGAGAGAGAGAGAAACCAGCCAAGTTTGGGGGGAAACCACTGAACGAGACGGAACCAGCCCCCTTCTCCCTACTGCCCCAACCATTCACGGGGCCTAGTTCACCTGCTTCTCGTCTGTGAATGGCTGACACCAGCAGCCTGTTTCATTGGTTTCGGCACCTGTTTCCTGCCTTCTGATTGGATAGCTTGGTCCGCGAAATGATATATAAGCCGGAGATTTGATAGTCGAGTCCGCTCCTCATCCTCTCCCTCTCCAACCCGGGCCCCACCATCCCCCCACTTCCCCACACATAGCTCACTTTACGATACCCCATCATGTTAAGAGTCATCCAATTCAACATAAGACACTACTACAATAACAGACACCTACTCACACAATTAATTTTAGATAATGACCCAGACATAATACTAATTAACAGCACCTGTACGTACAACACACATAAAATTAGATTCTTTGGTTACACAACACGACAGACCGACGGCGATGCCAACGATGGAGTTGCAATCATGATAAAAAGCACCATTCAACACGAATTCATCACAGACTGGACATACAAGCATTTCCTTGCAGTTAAAACACACACAACACTTGGACCCCTCATAGTTGCCACCACATATGTCAGACCCAATACCTACATCCCTTACACAGACTTAAATACCTTATTCAATAACAATGCACCTACACTTATACTTGCAGACTTTAACGCTAGACACCAAGCTTTCCAACATAATACCATTAATCAACGGGGAATTCAACTATTAGCGCTACACAACCACAAAAGATTAACTTTTCAAGGCCCAGACTTCAACACAGTTTTCACACCAAACGGTAATGGTAAACCTGACTTGATTTTTTCAAACCAAGCTTTTAATATATTCCATCATGATATTTCCCCAGGGCCACTTTCAGGATCAGATCACATCCCAGTTTTCATGTCAATTTCTTCAAACCCAATTCAAGTCCCATGTCAATCTCATTTTAACTACTCACAAGCAAACTGGGAAGAATTCAAAAACATTTTATCAGAAGACAACTACATACACGACTATGAGGGACAACACTACACACACATAGACCAACAAATTGAGAACCTACAGAACAAATCATAAATGCAGCCAACACAACCATCCCAAAAACTACATACAAAATCAAACACACTTTCAGACCCTCCATCAGAACACAACGACTCCTAGTGTGCTATCGTCGTCGATTCGAACAGAACAAACACAACCGCATACTAGGCCGAGTACGTTACGACCTCTCCAACCTCAGAACTCACATCCTTAACAGCCTGCAATCTGATCATGACGCTCACTGGACTCACCTAGTACACTCAGCAGAACAAAACAGAAAAACTAAGCCCTGGGAATTCTGGCAACATATAAAACGTTATACCACTCCCAACGGTAATACCACTCCCAGAACATCCTCCCTCACTGTTAATGGCAACAAAATTACTGATCCTAGGGCTATCACAGATACATTTAAACAGACATGGCAACAAGTATACCACCCACACCCCATTGAAAGGCCTGCCGAACAACACATCCGCAATATAGAACAACATCTCACTACCATCCCTGACAACATCTCCCATGACACAAACATTAACCTAAACACACTTGACCCTCAAAACATACTCACTGCTCCCATTGTGCCAGACGAAGTCAAATTCATACTGTCTAAAACACGGAGAAAGGCGCCTGGTGCCACGGGTATTAATCACCACCTTGTAAAGCACCTACCTAACACTTTCATAACAGCACTCACTCGCCTCTACAACGCCATCCTGGCATCAGGCTACTTTCCCGTCTGCTTCAAGACAGCGACCATTATCCTCATACCCAAGAAAAACCAAGACAAGACTAATCCACTAAACTACAGACCCATTAGTCTACTTGAGACTCTTGGGAAGACTCTAGAACGCATCATAAACCACCGACTTAGACTATTTCTCGAAGACGAAGGACTCCTCACGAACATGCAATTTGGTTTTAGACAACACAGATCGACACAAGAAGCACTAAACATTATCACAAACTACCTTCACATAAACAAACAGTCCAGACGAAAAAACAAGACAGCCTTAATTACAAAGGACATAAAACGAGCTTTTGACACAGTGTGGCACGAAGGCTTGAAGTACAAAATCTGCGAAAATTTCAACTTCCCATTAATTACTCAGAAACTTCTCTGCAACTTTTTGGATAATAGAACAGCCAAAATTAAGTTTTCTAATCTTTATTCAGATTCATTTGCACTAAACGCAGGCGTACCTCAGGGCTCAGTGCTCGCTCCTACCCTCTACATCCTATACACAAATGACTTTCCCAACCCCACTCACAAGGACTCTCTCACAGTAATGTACGCAGACGACGTGACGCAAATAATAAGAGCAGGCACAATAGACGCATTGACGAACAGAGCTCAAAGAGAACTTGACAAAGTAGCACAATGGGAGCAAAAATGGCGGATTCAGGCTCATCCTCAAAAAACACACGTCACATACTTTGCCAAAGGACATCCCCGCCCAAGACCCTTATTCCAGAACTCCCGAGCACCTGTCCCAACCCGCACACAAATAAATGTCTCTCCCACAAACAAAGTACTCGGCCTCACATTCGACAAAAACATCCGATTCCCCAAACAAGCACAAACTTCCATTGCCATCGCATCTAAATCACTACAAACCATCTATCGATTCAGAAATGCCTCAATAAAAACCAAGCTTCACTTATACAAAGCACTTATAAGACCTCTTTTGTGCTACGTCCCACTCAGCATTTCACTTTCGGCCCCTACCAACCAACTAAAATATCAAAAAATACAAAATAAAGCACTGAGGTGGATGTTCGGGACTCAGTGGTATGAGTTCCAGACGGCACAACATCTTCACAATCTAGCCCACATCCCCCCTCTAAATACTTATTGGCAGCAATTAGCAGAAAAACAAATTATAAAACTTGAGACCTTTCATGATAACTTCATCCAAATTTTCAACAGAATTTTATATCCCCCCTCGCCCCTTGTCAAACCTCCTTCACCCCAACAACAGAGAGGCACCAATTCCAATATTCACTTAAAATCAGGATTGGTAGAGGAGGTGGGTCATGCCGGCTCGTCCACAGTCCAGCCTCCCTACCACTCTTGACCTAGATTCCTAGCTTCACTTCCCATTAAAATGTATAATTTCACAGACAAAGTACAAGACAACAACCTTTTAACGTAACTTCTATAATAATAACAGTACAGCCTTCTTACAGGTTCTGCCACTGACAGACTTCCCCAGCAGTACCCCTTTTGACTCCATGCCACCCAAAATTACCTCCCCTTTTATACCATTTTCGAATTACTACCACCCAAAAATACAACCCCAAAACATGCAAGCACTTTCGATCTTATACCATCCAAAATTTACTTGCTCCCCATCCCTTGCCCCCTTCTTGGCAAGCCATCCTAAATCACTAAAGTAACTTCTCCAACTAAATCAACTCAACCCCAGCTCAATTATTCAACTCACGCACGTTGGGTCAAGCCCCGACACCCTATTTCTCCCACTATTATCACTGTCTCTCCTACTTAACCAATAAAAACTTCCCTTCTTTCACCCTCACCCACCTTTTCTATATTCATTCATTCATTCATTCAGTTAAAAGCAGTACATTTCTAGCTGGGGAACACGAGCAGTGTGGTGGGGAGACGAGCCAGACTTCAAAGGCTTGTATATTATTATGTGTTAAGTTGTGTCCCATAGTGACCTCTTACACGTTAGTTAGGGATTATTTGTGACCATTAATTAACCAGAGGTATGTCGAAAACATACACTCATTTGCTTTAAAATGTTGTGATTGGAGAATCATATAATGTTTAATTTACTTGGAGAAATCATATATGTTTAATTTACTTGGAGAAATCATATATGTTTAATTTACTTGGAGAAATCATATAGGTTGGATTGGAGAATCCTATATGTTTAATTTAATTGGAGAGATATATATTTTGAATTACTGTTTAATTTTGGTGATTAGAATTAATGTTTGATTTAGAGATGATTTGTGATTGAATATTCTACTTTACATATTAACAATTAACTAACTTGATGCAACGCTATTGTCATTCATAATTAAGGATTAAGCCTTGTATAAGTTAAATACTTACATGACTATTATTCTTTAATTTGTACTTTAGTGAAATCAGAACGTATGCTAAATTATCCTGAAACTCTTATCATAACTTTCATTGCTTATTATTTTGATTAATTGTAAAATACCTTATTTACGTTTATAAATATAATTCCCTTTTATATGTGACTTTATAATATTTCCTTACCATTTTTATTTAGTCAAATGTCTTTCAGTAATAAGAATAAATAAGATAAAATACTAAAGGAGAATAATAATAATAAACTAAGAATAAATAGATCATATAAAGAGCAAAACAATCTTTAGAGGGTTAACCCTTCCAGCCCGGATGTCATTTTAAAATGACACCACGAAAAAAGGGCAGGTGCCCTGGTGTCATTTTAAAATCCCTGTGCTTGAAAGCGTGCTTCAAAATTCGCGCGGCCAAATTTTGCATTGCAGGAGCGACCGCAGCGCCACCAAGCCTCAACTACTAGTGTTATCAGTTCGTACGTGGCCGCCATATCGAGTTATACTGAAAAAAAAAATTCCGACGTGTCCGATTCGCTGCAACCTCCCGCGGGCCCCAGTGCTATCCCGCTCGCAACTTCAACGCCTGTTGCAACCGAGAAGAAAGCTCAACGAAAGAACGTTAAGCGTTTGTTGAGTGATAGCGCTATACAGCGACAACTTTTTGATAGTGAAGAGAGCAGTGACGAAAGTTTGGTGGACAAACAACAATTTATAAGTGCAAGTGAAGATGACGATTTCGTTGGCTTTGGAGACGACGATAATGTCGATTTATTTGAGGGGGGAGACAGTAGTGATGATCCTGATGTGGAAGTGTTTCAGGAAGGTGCAATTGAGCTTCCAAGTGTGCTAGAACCTAGGCCTACCCCCTCGCCATCATTGCTATGTCAGCCTAGGCCTAGCCCTAGCCCAGGACCTTCCCCTTTGCCTGCCCGTACGCCCTTGAAAGTGGGAAAATATTTCTATAAACAATCGTTGGTGAAATGTGCAGCTAAAAAAGCACGCAGGGCAGCAGCAGAAAAGGATAGGGAAGCTGAAGACTGTGATAATGACGCCGACCTTGGTCTAGCAACCACCCGCATTCCATTGTCCCGACGCCTTGACCCGGGACGCCGCGTGGGTCACCCACAGCCCTCGGCTTCATCTCTCATTCCGGATGACCAAAGGGCCTCTTCAAGTGGTATTACTAGTGTGCCACAGCCCTCAACACACCGCAGAGCATTATTTGCTGCGGAGAAGCCCTCGGCTCGCCGCAAAAGGAGCCCAACTCCCGAGGCCGAGGCTCCCATTGTTGAAGCTCCCGCAGCATCCCGCGCCCCACACCGTCGACGCCCGGCCACTTCTTCACCCGAATTGTCTCCTGAATACGATGCTGACGACCCCAACATTGCTCCAGATGACCTGACGTCGCCTGAGGAGGAAGAGGAACAGGAAGAGGAACAGGAAGAGGAAGAGGAAGTCCCGACAAGACGAGCGAGAGGGCGAGGTCGTGGACATGGTCAGTCTGCCAACGCCGCTGCCCCTGGGCGTGGGCGTGGGCGTGCAGGGCGTCCGCGTGGCCAAGGGCGTGTGCCAGGGCGTCCAGGGTGTGTGCCTGCTGCACCTGCACGACCTCGAGCATCAGTATCCGACCTGTTTTTGTGGACAGATGGGGCTGATTTTGAGCCAGATTGTCCTGCCTTTGACGAGGTACAGATGGGTTCCGGGGTGTCACCAACATTTCCCTGTGGCCCAGCTGCTACCCCCAGTGAAATTTTCTGTGGCTTCTATAACAATGAAGTCATGGAATACCTCGTCGAGGAGACCAACAACCATCATGAGATCTGTGCCAACTTTCTTGGCAGGAAGACCAGTGCCAAGATGGTGGCATGGAGAGCTGTCACTGTGGCAGACCTATATGTGTTCTTGGCACTCACAATGCTGATGACACATATCAGGAAGCACGCTCTGGCAGACTACTGGATCACTGGCGACATCATAACGACTCCAGCAATTGGCAAGTACATGTCCAGGGACAGGTACTTCGACATCCTCTCCTATCTCCACCTTACAAACAACATGGCAGTCCACCTTCCCGACTCATTGTGGAAGATCAGGAAGCTGTATGACATGATACGTCATCGGTTCACCACCTACCTGATTCCTTTCCAGAAGATGTGCCTCGACGAGTCTCTGGTCCTGTTCCGTGGTAGGCTGCACTTCCTATAGTATATCCCGTCCAAGAGACACCGCTTCGGCATCAAGCTCTTCGTCCTCTGCGACTGTTTGAAGGGGTATGTGCTGGACTTTATAGTCTACAGCGGCAAGGCTGGATAAATTGTGACTGACCCCCTCATTGGTTTTGGTGGCGCTGCAGTGAAGAAGATGATGGAGAGGCACTTCAATAAAAAACACATCCTCTACACAGATAATTACTACACGTCGCCTCTTCTGACCAAGTACCTCCATGACCGCAAGACCGGAACTGTCGGCACAGTCAAGGGCAAGAGGAAGGGCATGCCAGGCTACCCAACCAAGACGAAGAAGGTGGAAATCTTCCACAAGAAGAGTGGCCCCATCCTCTTCATCCACTGGCATGACCAGCACAAGGTCAACCTCCTCACCACATGCCACAAGGCCGAGATGGTCGCCACAAGGAAGGTGGACCGAAGAACCAAGAACCCCGTCCAGAAACCAGCTGCTGTCCTGGATTATAACCTCAACATGTGCCTCGTTGACAAGTCTGACATGCAGATGGGCTTCATCGACTGCCTGCGAACATCTTGCAGGTGGTACAAGAAGTTTATCCTGCATAAGGTAGACATGTCGGTCCTCAATGCCTACAACATCTACCGTCTGAGGACTCCAGTAGCCAAGAAGTACAAGTCCCTGCGGAAGTTCCACAAGCAGGTGATACTTGAGCTCCTGGCTAAACATGCGGCGGGTACACCAAGGAGGCCACTACAAGGACCAAGCCAGCTGGACAGAACGGGGTGTGCTTAATTTTTCAGGAAGCACCAGCTCAACGCCCTTCCTTTCAAAGCACCAGGTAGTAACGCTAGGAGTCAGAAGAGGTGCCATGTGTGCAGCCACACAACAAGAAGACCCCGCAAAAACACAAAAACCACTTGGGAATGCCTCGAGTGTCAAGTTGGACTGTGTGCTGTCACCTGCTTCAACGACTTCCATACTCTAATAAACTTTTGAAGTGGAAGTGACAACAGTGAAAGTTACACTCAAATGTAGGCTAAGAATAATAATATAACTAAGTATAAGTGAACAGGACACATATAAGTGCCTTCAATAACAATATAAACAAGTGAAAGTGACATTAAATTATATATTTCTATCAATAAATAAGTGAAAATGACACTCAATAAGCCTAGGCCAGTCAAAGTGACAGTATAATAATAATAAAATTAAGTATAAGTGAAAGAGACGCACACAAGTAATAATAAGTGCCTTCATAACAATATGAACAAGTGACAGTGACACTATATATATATTATTAGCTTACCTAACAATACATAAAAGGGGAAATGACACTATCAATTATCAAAGTCCAGTGAAAGTGACACTAATAATCATAATAATAATAATAAAACGAAGTAATAAGTGACAGAGACACAAATAAGTTCATGTAAATAACTTTATTGAGTGAAAATAACATAATAACTATATTAAATGACATAATAACAAATAAAACACTATCAAATCGCTTCCCGGCAAAATTGCGGGTGGAGCGACGAGTGCAACTGGGCGTCGTAGCCGGGGCCGCGGTTGAGTGTTCGGACGCGCCAAGGTAAATACGCGGCAAAAGTTACCTCCACTTCCATCACCATCACTCCGGAACCAGTTGAGCTAGAGAGCTCTACTCAACGCGATTCTACGCAGCAAGGTAAGGCGCCCATTTATATATATGTTTGATTAATGTAGGTAATCATTTTTTTTTATTATATTAAGCGAGATTAACCTTAGTTTATTTTTTTTGATATTCGGCCAGATCACCCGGATACGAGCTCCGTCCTTTGGAGAGCCTGCCCGGGCTAGGAGGGTTGACAAACTTAAATTAATTATATATAAAAGAATAATCAAGATTAATTGAGATATTTTAGTGTCTTAAAACTTTGCTTACATACCGAACTTTTGTATTCGTAATTAATAGCCTCTTTCATATTAAAACATTCAATGTAACTTTAAATAGTTTACCGATTAAATATAATTGAAGTGTATCAGAGTATAAAGGATAACTGTCCCAACAACTAAGGGAAAGCAAGTGACAACAGAACTAACTTTAATAGTTTACGTTATTTTGGCCTTCAGCTGTTTTGTTACACTTTCACCTTAACTGTTCTGTCTTTATTTATTTAGTTAACCACTTCTAAATCACGATATGTAACAATATATATACAGTATTATATTATATATATATATACTATCTATCTATCTATTGCCTGACGCCGCAATCCCTGAAGGGGTTGCCACGAATGAACCGCCCCCATGCACCTCTGTCCCCAGTCAGTCGACGCCCCTCCTCCCAACCAGCACCGCCTTCATTCATATACTTCCTCACTCCATCCTTCCACCTCTCCTTCGCTGCACCTCTCCCTCTCTGTCCTTCCACCTCGCTCTCGTACACCCTCTTAGTCAATCTCTCGCTTTCCATACGTTCCATATGGCCGAACCATCTCAAGTTGTTCCTTTTTACACTTTCCAGCACATCTACCTCCACACCACACCTCCTTCTTACTTCCTCATTCGTCTATCTATCCCTCCATGCAACTCCGCACACACTTCTCAAGTAACTCATTTCCATCGCTCTCACTCTTGGTCTAAGTCTCTTCCCGAACGTACATTCGCTTCCGTAAGTTAGTGTCAGGATTACCACACTGTCATGCAAAGACTTCTTCACTTCCATACTGACCACCATATTTCTTGTTACTGCTTTCAACGTTCCTACAACCCTCTTCCCCTGTTGCACCCTCTCCCGCACCTCCTCATTCACAGTCCCATCTTTACTCAACACACTGCCCAGATACTTAAAAGAGCTGACGATCACCATAGCCTGACCGTTCAACTTCACCTCACACTCTGTGACTTCACCCCTTTCGAATACCATAACCTTGCTCTTCCCGCATTTACCTTCAAATTCCGTTTTTTGCACACTGTTCCAAACTCATTTACCAAACGTTGCAGCTCCCATTCATTATCACTCATCAGAACTGTATCATCCGCAAACAGCAGTATAGGCAGCTTCCACTCATTTCCCTCCCTTTTCAGCGATACACCAACATCCACTGCTCTTGATAGTATTTCTTTCATGACTCCATACATATACACAGTAAACAACCACGGGGACATCACACACCCCTGTTTCAAACCAACCTTCAGGTCAAAGAACTCGCTCTGATCACTCTCCACACGTACTGCTGCCTTTGCACTCTCATACATACTCTTCACTGCTTTCAGCAACTTGCCATCTACTCCGTATATTCTAAGTACTTTCCACAAACCTTCTCTATGCACTCTGTCAAAGGCCTTCTCCAAGTCCATAAAGGCAACATACACCTTTTGTTTCTTCTCCAGATATTTCTCCCCAACACAATTCAGGGTAAAAATCTGATCTACACATCCTCTTCCCTTCCTAAAACCTCCCTGCTCGTCGCCTATCCATTTCTCCGTTCTCACTCTCACTCTCTCAATCACTACCCTACTATATACCTTCCCTACTACACTTAGAAGACATATTCCTCGGTGGTTACCACACACTCCTCTTTCCCCTTTGCCCTTATATAGGGGGACTATTATGGCAGTCTTCCAGTCATCGGGTGCACTTCCTTTCTCCCATGCTAGTTTGCACATTTTCCATACCCATTCGATCACTATCTCACCACCATACCTCAGCATTTCCCCACACACTCTATCTGTTCCTGGTGCTTTCCCCAACTTCACTCTTTGCATGGCTTCCCACACTTCTGACCTCCTGATCCCCACCTCCTCCTCCACTACTTCTCTTCTTCTCCCTCCCATACCATATCCAACTATGTTTGCTGGCTCTTCATTCCTTACATTTAGCAACTCATTGAAGTACTCCCTACATCTTTCGACTCTCTCTTGCTTCTCGGCTAGCATTCTCCCATTCTTATCTTTCACACCCTTACTGTTTCCCTTGCTACCTTTCCTAACTTTCTTGACTTCTTTCCAGAACAGTTTCTTACTCTCCCTCCATTTTACACTCAGATTCCTTCCAAATTCCTCATCTACTCTTCTCTTACTTTCCTTCACTACTCTCTTCACCACCCTCTTTCTCTCCACGTACCTCGCTCGTTTCTGTCTCTCGGAACCTTCATTCCCTTTACTACCCAACCACTCTCTATATGCTTCCTTCTTTTCTTCCACAGCTATTATTACCTCTTCTGTCCACGATGCTGTACTTTTCACTCCCCTCCCTCTTCTCTTCACTCCACACATCTCCTCACATGCTGCACAGATCTCTTCCTTAAACACCTTGCTCATCTCCTCCACTTCCTCCATAACTTCCCGGTCGAACCCATCTAGTCGTCTTTCTACTGCTCTCCTGTACTCTTCCCTGATTTCCTCCTCCTGTAACCTCTCCACCCTCCTCACCATTCCAACTTCCTCTCGCCTCCTTCCAGCTCTCCTCACCCACTTCTTTTGTATCCAAACCTTAGCTACTACTACATATTACAGTATATACTGTATACCTGTATATATATATTTTATATATATATATATATATATATATATATATATATATATATATATATATATTATAATTATATCATGATATAGGTTCAGATCAGCTCACTTCGATCTTATTAAGTCCGATCATCTTTTCAGGTATAAGTGAATCTCTCTCTCTCTCTCTCTCTCTCTCTCTCTCTCTCTCTCTCTCTCTCTCTCTCTCTCTCTCTCTCTTGTCACCTTTCCCTTTACTTTCATGTCGGTAACCTTCTATTTTACTCTGCCACCCTCTCCCTGTAGTTTCATTTCCTTCCTGTCGCTGATAACAGAAGCAAAATATTTCGGTGTATATTTTGTAAACCTTCTCTCCCTCTTCTCTGCTGGAAAAATGAAAAGTGTGTTATTATATTTAATGGTTTGCCTTATGTGAAACATTGAGACGTATGTTTATAACTTGATGAAGTTCCAATAAATACGCTTTATCGATCCTATAATTTACGCATACCCAAAATAAGTCCTAACGTATTACAGCACATATATCAACTATATATAAGTGTTCTTTGATAAATTACTGTGCTCCTCGGAAGATGGCAGTATTTTTGTTCTAAGTGTGTGTGAAGTAGACAAAAGCTGCCTGTAGCAAATGTCTCCCTCAAAGTTGAAATAGTGACAGAGAGTTAAATTCAAATTACAATCAAATCTAAATGTCTAGACACACGGAGTTTAAAGCAGCCTAAGTCATAGGATGAAGGACAAATTGATTGAGGGAGTCTGTTCCAGAGTTCCCCTATTGAGTAGAAGAAAGACTGAGTACATTTGTTAATTCTTGGATTGGAGAGCTGGACAGAATAGGAGTGGGCTTTTGCTGAAAGGTGGGTGCCTCTCACTCGCTCTAAGGGAGAGGATATGCACTGAGAGAGCTATGAAGAACAATGATTGTTGTAATAGCGACAGAAGAGTGAATGAGATGCAACATATCGGCTTGTAGAAGGAGATTGTTGGGAACTAGTAATAGGAGTAGAGTTGATAAGACAAAATGCTTTTGACTCTACCCTTTCGAAAAGTGCGGTATGGGTGGAACTTCCCCACACATGTGAACAATACTCGCAATATATATTATAATGGTTGTCAAGATATTTGTTCAATCACAATATCCATAGGACGGTCCAGGCAGCCTACTGCTTGGCTTAGACCAAGGAAACGTTACCTTTTGTCTCCTTCATGCAATTAGAACAAACACTTGTTATTAAGATTTTTGTTTATAGTTCATCATTTCTTAAATAAATGAAAATCAATTGAAAAACTAGTCTGCAAGTTACTGTAAAAGTAGACAAATGTATCGTGCTGATGAGTTCGTAATTATTATTGTGTATTATAATTATTGTGTATATAATAATATAAAAAAAGTAGGTGTGAGGTTTTCGCAAAAAAAAAAAAAAAAAAAAAAAACATACGCAACTCTGCGACCTAGAATTCTGCAAATAGTATTGAATCTCTTAGGTAAAATCGGTTCATATACAGTATATATTTAATTACATATATGATAACATTGAATCTTAACCATTTGAATATTTATCTATAATAAGGTCAGCGTTACACTATTTTGTAGCATTTTGAACATGGTGTAATTCAAATTTAAAATATAAATAAGAAAGAAATAGTAACCATAATCTGTGACCTTCAACATTCACCTTAACCTTTGAATAACATAAACACAACATTTGGACAGTCGTTGCATTGACCCACCAAATTTGCCAGCAAAATTTGGTGACGATACGTAACCCCATTCAGTACAGTTCTGTCGGTTTCATTTCATACTGGAATTAAGACGATTTTATTTAGTTTATGAAGGGCCTCCATAAAATTAGCAGGATTTCAACTATCCAAATTAACCCTTTTTACCCAGGGCGGGTGCCCAACCCCGAAAGGGGTTGAAATAGAGGAGCTATCCCCCCGCCAAAGGCGGCTTTCTAGGGCCTTTCCTAGCTGATGCTGAGAGGATTGGGTTCTAGTCTTATGGTGATGGGCTGGTCTATCAGACTGAGAACTGAGCGATCTCTGCCATACCCATAGCTTACTCCGACTGTTCCTTTTACTTATGTATTTCCTAGATCTCAAGTGATGGCGTCTTTTCCGTGGATTGACCTCCCAATCTACCAAGATTGGAAGCCAAAGCGTCACATTTTTCCTTTGCCCCTCAACTTTCTCTTCATAATTGCTGAGGGGCACAGGGCCCTGGGTGGGACTTTGGTTTCCCGGGCGTTTCCGCACCCTCCTCAGCTCCCCGCCATGGAGTGGCTTCGGTCACCCAGGCTTTATTGTGGTAGGCAGAGAGGGTTCTGTGGGGGCGCTCAGTTATGGCCTTGGCCTTGCTCGGGGCCTTGGGGCTGTTCGGCCAGGCAGCTTGGGGAACAACAACAACAACAACAACCTTTTTTACTACCACAGATCCTTCATAAGCTCCACAAAATCGTCTAATTATAGCTAATATACAATACAAATTACGTCACCGGTACACAAAGGGTTAAACAGTTTAGGAAGAGTTTAAAGAAAATTATTAACACTCTTCTTTTGTTCTTTGACCTTGACCTTTAACCTTAAGTATTATATACTGTACAGTATATATGATTGAAAATATATGTTTTTTGAGTAAAATTCAACTAACAGCCGTCAGCTTATTGAAAATTTAGTATTTGTTTATGATGAAGGTTAACTTTTGAACTTGACCTGTGACCTTGACCTTTATGTAGGATTATATTTTTGTTTGCTTTGATGTAACCCTAGAAAATCAAATGAGAGTGTAACATTTCATTAACACCTTACGAGCGGCCTATGCGGTTTATTTATGTGTACCGCCCAGCGGGGTGTTTTTAGCCAAAATAGGGCTGTTTACGTGATCATTTTCATGCCTAAATAAGACCCAGAACGTAAAACAAGTACCTATCCCTGAAAGGGCATAAACAGAGCTTTCGAATGACACCATAACGATCCTTGTATGATGGATAGTTTTCTTGCAATAACCGTGCAGCGCGAGTGCAAAAAGCAGGTAATTCGGTACTTTCGGTACATAATTGAGTATGTAGCGAGTGAGAGAGGGAGGAGGGAGCTGAGATTTGTGTCAGTAGGTTCGCCGCGGTGGTCTGGAGCAGTCATACGCTCGCTAGTCTCCTGCCACCACTTGTCTCTCTCTCTCAGCCACATTACGTGCTGAAATTGCCACTCGAGTTATGTCGAGCGCCGCCACATAGTCCAGCTTTATTTAACTCGACTTATGTTGCTCGCCGCTAATTAAGGGTTAAAGATCATCAGTTAGTTTCAGAGGTATTAAAGGAATCGTTGACCTTGACAATTGACCTTTATCTTGACCTTCATGATGTCTGAAAATTTAATATTTTAATTTTCCCTTAAAGCACAACTGTCTCAACAAATGTTGTGAAGCTTACATGAATAGTTAAGAAATTAGCATATTAACCTTATTATATGACGTTGACCTGCGACCTTGACCTATCAAATGGAATTATGTGTATTCTTGTATGAACTGGGTCTAGGCATTCCGAATATGCATGATACGCCTAATGAGAATCTTACATTAAATAGGAATTACTAGTAAAAATCATATTTCGACCTTTAACCTTGACCTTCAACCTTATAATTTCTTATCAAGGATTTAGTTAGCTTAACAGCAATGTTTGTATTAACTAGCGTTATGAATACGATGTAATTCATATAAAAACTTATTGATTACAAATATTGTTCACATACTGTGACCTTGACCTTTGACTTAAAATAAAATACATATATTTGTAAGTTTGTCGCATTGACCAACTAAATTTGCCTGTATAATTTGGTAACAATACCTTAAACAGTCTAGGAGGAGATTAGGGAAAATGACAAATACTCTTGTTTTGACCTTGACCTCTGACCTTAACTATTACAATATTTATGTGAAATTTTATATATAAGATATTTAAGTAATAAGCCATAACACACAACAGTTTTCCAAAATTTGAGTAATCTTTTTTTAATAAATAATAAAAGTTGACCTTTAACCTTCAGCTGTGATCTTGACCTTTATGTAAGAGTAAATTTTTGTTTGCATTGACATTCCCCATGAAAATCAAATAAGCATGCCTAATTTTATTAAAACCCATCAATAAGTTGCATATATATTAATAGAATAGCTGACCTTGACCTTTGACCTTTATCTTGACCTTTATATATCTCAACATTTATTATTTCCTTTTCAATTAAAGTGCAACTATCTCACCAACATGTGTGAAGTTGGCATGAAAAGTAAAGAAAATAGCATATCGCCCTTTTATTTGACCTTGACCTGTGACTTTGACCTTTCGTATGGAAAAAAAATGTCCTGTATGACCTTGGCCTAGGTATTCCGAATATACATGGTAAGCCTAGTGAGAATCAAACTGTTAGTATAATAAATACTAGTAAAAACCTATTATGAGTTTTGACCTTGAACTTTGACCTTAACCTTTAGAATATTGTATCTAAAATTTAGGCAATACAACATCAAGGTTACCAGTAACTTGTAGTGAAAATGAAGACATTTGAATACAAACTAAAAATAAATAGTATAAATTGACCTTTCATCTTGACCTGTGACCTTGACCTTTATGTAAGAGTACATTTTTGTGTTCATTAACATTGCCCAGGAAAATCAAATAAGTATGACTAATTTCATTAAAACCCATCAGTTAGTTTCATATATATTTATACATTAGTTGACCTTGACCTTCACCTTGACCTTCATGATATGTCTCAAAATTTGTTATTTTCCGTTTAATTTAAAGTGCAACTATCTCAACAATTTTGTTTTAAGTTTGCATGAAAAGTAAAGAAAATAGCGTTTTGACCTTTTATTTGACCTGGACCTGTAACCTTGACATTTCATATGGAATTGTATAGTTTCTTATATGACCTTGGTCTAGGTATTCCAAATAGACATAGTAAGCCAAGTGAGAATCCAATAGTTAGTATAAGAAATACATGTAAAACCTTATTTTGACCTTTTCTTTGACCTTTGACATTACCCTTTATAATATTTATCTAACATTTGTGTAATACGATATCAAAGTTCCCAGTTACTTGTATTGTGAACGTGAAGATATTTGAGTAAAAAACTAAAAATATATAGTAGAAGTTGACCTTTGACCAAGACCTGTGACTTTGACCTTTATGTAAGAGTACGTGTTTTGTTTTCTTGACATTGCCCAAGAAAATCAAATAAGCATGCCAAATTTCATTAAAACCCATCAGCTAGTTTCATTTATATTAATATAATAGTTGACCTTGACCTTTGACCTTTATTATATATCAACCTATAGTATTTTCTATTTCACATAATGTGCAACTATCTCACCAAATGTTGTGAAGTTTGCATGAAAAGTAAAAAAAATAGCACATTGACCTTTTATATCACCTTGACCTGTGACCTAGACCTTTCATATGGAATTGTAGTTTCTTGTATGACCTTGGCCAAGGTATTCCGAATATACACGGTAAACCTAGTGAGAATTTTACATTTAGTATAAGAAATACTAGTGAAAGACTTATTTTGGCCTTTGACCTTGATCTTTGACCTTACCCTTTAGAATATGTAATTAAAATGTGTGCAACACAATATCAAGGTTACCAGTAACTTGTATAGTGAAAATTAAAATATTTAAATAAAAATTAAATATATTGTAAAAGTTGACCTTTGACCTTGACCTGTGACCTTCACCTTTATGTTAGAGTATTTTTTTAGTTTGCATTGCCATTGCCCCGGAAAATCAAATAAGCATGCCTAATTTCATTAAAACCCATCAGTTAGATTCATATATATTAATAGAATAGTTGACCTTGACCTTTATCTTGACCTTTACGTTAAGTGCATCCAAATGTATTATTTTTCTTTTTATTTGAAGTGCAACTATCTCACCAAATTTTGTGAAGTTTGCATGGCAAATAAAGATAATAACATATTGACCTTTTATTTGACCTTGACATGTGACCTTGACCTTTTATATGGAATTGTATAGTTTCTTGTATGACCTTGGCCTAGGCATTCCGAATATACATGGTAAGCCTAGTGTGAATCTAACAGTTTGTATAAGAAATACTAGCGAAAAACATATTTTGACCTTTGACCTTGACTTTTGACCTTACCCTTTAGATTATTTAACTAAAATTTGGTCAATACCATATTAAAATTACCAGTAACTTGTATAGTGAAAATTAAGACATTTAAGTAAAAACTCAAAAATATGAAATTTTGACCTTATTTTTAACCTTGACCTTTGACCTTAATGTTTAAGTTAAATGGACAATTTCTTTTTTGCTGACCTTCGCATTGGCCAAATGGATATACCTGTGAAATTTGGTGAAAATCCATTAAACGTTCTAGGAGGAGTTTCCGGACAGACAGACGGACGACGACGACGACGACGATGACGACAGACAAGCTAACTGGTGGTGCACAGTATACAGGCGGGATCTGTGTGCGCGATACCACTCTGCTTCGCAGAGTTGATAATGTTCTTGTTTATATACAACAAATTACGAAATAAAGTGTACGAAAGAACGAAATAATTAGTACCACTACTACTACTACTTTTACAACTAATATTTTCATTATTAATTGTATTAATATTATTATTATTATTACCACAAAACAAATACCTTCTCTCTATTTCTCCCACATTAGGCAACCCCTCTAAACTTGATCGCAAGTAAGTAGATGTTACGGCTGATAGGAACGAACTGGATGATAAACCCTCCAAAACTAATAGATGAGCGATGGGTGGTGACGGGTGATGGATGAGGGGCGTCAGGTGCGGGCGGGTGGGTGTTGATTCTATGATGGTGGGTGATGATGGATGAGTAGGGTGGAGTGGGGAAGGTACAGTACACCATAAATATTGTGTGTTACAATGTAACACAAATGGTTGGTATAATGGCAGACACACTGTAAAAATGTTGTGTTTATATGTAACTCCTATGGTACCCATGCATGAAAATTGACCAGTTTATCTATCAAAATTAGTACACATAAGCAGTTGAAGCCGTTATTATATGCATCACTTTTCCTATATATATACTTACTTTCCTCTTACACAAATAATAAACACACATTAAGGTAATCTAATCAACACCTTGCTCATCCATTCCCAAATCTTGTTAATCACAGGTTGCCAGTTATGCATTGGTGCAATCATGTTTGGATTTTTGTGTCCCCCTCTCTCCCAAATACATAACAAATTTAATAAACTGTGAAACGTTCTTCTTTCCCTTCATTTTCTTCTCCCTTCTCTTCCGTTTATTTATATATGTATAGTATATATATATATATATATATATATATATATATATATATATATATATATATATATATATATATATATATATGTATATTGTTACGATCCAGGTTCTACAAGACACAGGGCTCTTCTTCATTGGAATAGATAAGACTAAATGCAACAACGGTAACACTAGTTCCAACCCCTGCCTGAACCACTGAAGAACAAAACACCTATACCGCCCTGAGTCGTGCCTGGACAACGAGGTATCCTATGACTCGGTAAAAGGTGCACACTATAGGCTGATGATCACTGAAGCAGCCTATACTCATACAACATACGATTACTTTATTAAAGTATACAAGGAAAAAGATATATAGCGTAATTAAATCGCAGCAACGATTTAATAGCAAACTAGAAGAAGGATAATTAACGTTACGTTAAATAATCAGTAAACTGTCACTCCTGTCTGAAAGAAAGTGAAACAAAGAAAGTCCTAAAGCATCATGCCGGAATCTTCTGCAAAAGTCAGATGCAACTAAGAAGTACGTATCGGATTCTGAACTGTGTATTATTACTGTGAGAACATATATAGTGTAGGGACCTACGGTGTTATCTGGCACAGGTGTAATTATAAAACAGTCGGCAGTCTAAACTCTAACCACAAAAAGATGTCCTTTCTCCCACCAGGCACTAGCCTGCTCTGGTTGGGTCTCTCAGCAACAATCACGACTTACTATAAACATAAGGAGCAATAATGCTGCACACATATACACAATGAGATTATAATTATACCCTAATCGGGGGTCTGCCAGGTGGACGAAGTCTAGCAGGGGAGTCGTAGGCTAAGCTACCTGGGCCAAGCCACCTGCTCGGTAGCCTAGTGTCGTTCTCAAGTCTGTGCTCCTATTTACATTAAATGACGGGGTGCTCTCTTGAGAGATCCAGGTCTCGTGTACCTGGTTCTCTCCTGGCGAACCTCCTAAGTCAAAAGCTAACGAGCTAGCACAGTGCAGGGTGGACTAGGCCAATGCCCTCACGCCAACACAGTGCTAGGCTCTAAGGTACACAGACAAGAAAATTACCTAGGCCTCCGCAGGTATCCGGTACAGTTGCATAGGCTCAACGAAGTATATGCTCATAGGAAACTGCAACCTGATAGCCTCTCCCCAGTCTAGCATCGACTAACCTGGCAGACACCCAAGAAAATAAGGTTGGGGCAACACGATGAGTATGTCAAACCTCCCCAAGCCAAAATGGATAACCCTCTGATCCAAAATGCCTAACTAAGTACATATAATATCTCTGAGAGCTCGCTGTATAATAGAGTGACGGATATATGAAATCAACGTCAAAGGGAAGGGCAGTTAATTAATAGTAGGATATACAGAGAGAAGAAGGTAAGCAGTGGTAGAGAAAGTTCGCAATAGGGGGGTGAGGTGGGCTGATAGATTGCAAAGGGATGTTAGCGTTACAGCACTACGAGGAGCTCTGAGGGAGACACAAGGACAGGAGCCCGCACCACCGTCCCAGGACCGCGGCCGCCAATCACAGACGACTACGTCACCAGGCAGCAAGGCTGCACAAGGCGCCAGGAGCCACCAGCCAATCAAGGGCGCGGGAAAGCGCGCGAGCGGGAAAACACCTCGAGTGAGGGAGGCAACACATACCTACGCACGCACATATTACCACCACGCTCGCGCTATTCTCTCTCTCCCTCCACAATGCATCTTATATTCTACTAATGATATAAAATACTTCCCGTTGTCACAGACGAAAGTAAAGACCACCACGGGACTGGCTGTAACAACACGAACACTATGAAAGAAAGAACAACATTCTCTGATTACTGTAGCCCATTTCACTGCCTGGGGAGTGGGAAGAAGAGGATAGGGAGCCGACCGCCGGCCCCTCGCGGTCGCTGGGGAGCTGACGTGCATCACACCCCCCCACAAGATATTAGACATTTAACATTAGGCAAGTTCTGATATCTGAAATCGGCACACGTCACCTAACCTCCCCACCCCAGCACAATAATGCAGCATATAGGTTTCACAAAAAAACATACTTCTAAAATGAAACAAACTTACATATTTACCCCCTCAACCCAATAGCAAAACTTAAAATTGTTACGCTCCGAAAGCGAGTTCTACGAAACTCAGCCCACTAATAGCTAGTGCTTCAGCTGTAACAAACTCATACTTAAATTTACTATAACAGAAAGAGTTTTTTTATGTTGATTTTAAATTTTATTGTTGTTTTTTGTTCGGCTTTAAATATATGTAGCCTATTTTCCTCCACGCAACCCACACAACCTGTGGCCATCTACCCCTAGTCCTCCACCCTTGAAAGACAGTCAGCTATAACGTTATCACAACCGGCAATAGGCCTGATATCAAGATTTATTCTTGGAGCATAAGTGACCACCGTGTCTGCCGCATGTTCCGATTGTGGAACTGGTTGAGGAACTTTAAAGGGTGGTGATCTGTGTAAATGACCACGACCGGACCGAAGGCTGGAACATACACCTCAAAGTGCTTCAAAGCAAGCACAATCACCAACAACTCTTTCTCGATGGTAGAATAGTTCCTCTGAGCGGAGTTGAACTTTTTAGAGTAAAAGCTGACGGGGTGCTCCAGACCCTCGTCGTCCGTTTGCAAGAGGACTGCACCGGTCACAACACCACTGGCGTCTGTTGCCAGCTGAAAACTCCTTGAAAAGTCTGGCGCCCTGAGAATAGGATGGGTGCATATTAAGTGCTTCACTAACCCAAACGCCTTTTCACACTCAGGCGACCACCGAAACTTCACCGTCTTTACCAAAAGGTCAGTCAGGGGAGCAAGAACAGTCGAATACCCTTGTATTATGCGTCTGTAGTAGCCTATCATGCCAAGAAAGCGCATGAGCTGACACTTGGTGGTTGGCCTGGGAAACCGATCGATGGCCAGTATCTTTCTGTGGGGGGGGGGTACACCCATCCCAAACCTACCACAAAGCCAAGATACTGCACAGTTGCCTGCACAAAGTCGCATTTCCCCAGGTTCACGACCAACCCCGCTTCACACAGCTTCCGAAACAAGATATTAAGATGCTCGCAGTGACTACCAAAATCATTATCATAGACAATGACATCATCGAGATATACAGTACAATTGGGAATGTCACTAACAATATCATTCATCAGACTTTGGAAGGTAGCAGGTGCGTTTTTCAACCCATAAGGCATGACATTGCACATATATGTCTTGCCGTCCACACAAAAGCCGCATACCACCTTCGCTCGCGCAGACAGGGGCACCTGCCAATAACCCTTCACCAGGTCGACCTTGGTGAGGTATGTGGCATTCCCGATTTTGTCAACACTGTCATCGACGCGAGGAAGGGGATAAGGATTTGTGGCGGTCAAGCCATTAAGTCTGCGAAAGTCTATACAGAAACGCACCTTCCCGTCTGGCTTAGGCTGCAGAGTTACCGGGGAGGTCCAACGCACCGGCCCTTCCTTAATCAGCCCTCTCTCTATCATATACCTCAGCTCCTCCCGGAGGGCTGGCAATTTGATAGGAGGCACACGATAAGGCACTGACTTGAAGGGCGGGTTGTCTCCCACGTCAACATCATGCACCGTCTGAGTTGTGAGGCCTGGGTGCTCCGCGAAAACAGCGGGGTATGACTGGAACAGGTGGCGCACGGCTGCACGCTGTTGCTCAGGCAGGTGCTCAATAGCCTGCTCTGCCACCCGAACACAATTCCTCGCCCACTGTTCCGCAGAAACATGGTAATCCCAGCTATCTCCCCCCAGAGCATGACTATCCCCCCCTGCTTCTCCACCTTGGCCGCTGCAGACCAACACGGGGACAGTGAGAGGCTCTGAGGGGCGCCTCACAAACTCCTTCATCAAGTTCACATGGCATAATTGATGTTTCTTACGCCGGTCAGGGGTTGCAACAAGATAATCTAGGTCCGACAGCTTCTTAGTGACAAAATAAGGACCCGTATACTTTGCTGACAGTGGATGGCCTGGCAGAGGCAGCAACAACATAACCTCCTTCCCCACCCCAAACTCCCGGAGCTTCGTCTTCACATCGTAACGGTCCTTCATTTTCGCCTGAGAGTCTACCAAATTCCTCCCTGCCGACTCCATACAATTTACCATCCTTTCACGACTCTCGAGAACGTACTTCAACACTGAGCATGGTTTCTGCAGACCTTCCCATATCTCTTTCACCATCGACAGTGGACCCCTGACGTTATGGCCAAAAACAAGCTGGTTGGGGCTGAAACCCAAACTCTCACCAGGTACCTCTCTCGCCGCGAACAACACATAAGGCAGCCCCAGATCTCACTCCTTGCCATTCTCCAAGCAGTAACATTTAAGCATACTCTTGAGGGTCGAGTGCCACCTCTCAAGTGCCCCCTGACTCTCGGGGTGATAGGCAGATGAAACGACAGAGCATATGCCATGCTGCTGGAGAGTTTGTTGGAATAGGTTCAAAGTGAAATTTGACCCCTGGTCTGACTGCACTTCTCGCAGGTACCCGTATCTTGAACAGTAAAGCAGCAAGTTCTTGATCACAGTCTTAGCGGAGCCATTACGCATGGGGTATGCATCCGGGTATCTCGTAGCAATATCCATTATAGTCAATAAGAATTTATTCCCAGCACTAAGAGGTGATAGTGGGCCAACCATGTCCACAACTATCTTACTAAAAGGCGGCCCAATGACAGGAATGGGGTACAACGGAGCCTTGGGTATCACCTGGTTGGGCTTTCCTACAGTCTGGCACGTTACACACCATGCAACCCATGCACCAACATCTGCCCTCATCCCTGGCCACCAGAACAATCTACCCAACGCCACTACCGTCTTACTGACCCCCAGGTGTCCTGCCACTGGCACATCATGAGCCAACCGCAGTAGGTTTTCACGACACCCACTCGGCACAACCAGCTTGTCTACTACCCTCACACCACCCTCCCACTTCGATTTGGGGTCTAGATACCGTCTGTATAAAATTATCTCGTAACGGAAGAAATCCCCCGGCTTAGCATCCCCATCTTCTTCGAGGTCCATTGCGCCATGACTGTAACTTTGGAGCTCAGGGTCATCAAACTGAAGTCTACTGATATCTGCAGGTGTCAACACATCAAGCTGCTCCCGGAGCACTTTGTTACCCTCACCGATACTAGACTTAGAGACCCGATCTTGCCTGGCTACAAAACGGCTCTGCCGTGGAGTCTTCACTGGCCCTGCCTGTTCACCCAGTGATACAGGCTCAGGGTCCACTCCAGACAATAATAATGGTGCCAATACTGAGTCCTCCAGAAGAGCCGCGGAATCAACACCCTGAAATCCACCTTTAGCTACTTTCCTCGGACCTTTCCTCCGCTGATCTGAAGACTGAGACAATGGTTGTGACTGAACTGACGCGCGAGAATGGGTGTCTGCACAGGCCATCTATTTAAGCTGACACCTCTCGACCCGCTCCCGATTCTCCCTATTAACGTCGGCCGCCCTATCGGCAACAACTAAGGGTGGAACCTCCGAAGTGAGCACCGCTAAGTCGTTGCCCAGAAGGATGTCGACGCCCTCAACTGGCAAGCTCTCTACGATCCCAACATCAAGTTCACGACACACACCATCCACCTCCACCTCCAACCTAATCAACGGGTATGACCTGGTAGCATTGATCCCCTGTACCACAACAACCCGAGCCGCGTTTATAGGTATGCCTGTGAAATTTTTAAGAAGTATCTGTGATGCCCCAGTGTCACGCAACAATTTTACCTGATGTTTAGTATTCCCCCAGCTCACAAGCCCGCGCCCTCGATGGCTGCAAAAAGTGTCTTGGACAGGTGTCAAGCCCTCCAAACCCTTCTTCACAGGCTGTGTCCCCACAACTGACGACCTACCCCGGGCAGACGCAGAAGAACTCAGAGACACCCCCATGTTGCGAACCAAAGACACAGGCTTAGCAGGAATATTACTCGGACATGTACGTGCAAAGTGACCCACCTTCTGACATGTAAAACATTTCACTTCACCACTAGACTTCCCCCCTTGAGGTGGTGGGGAAGGGCCCTGCCCCTTTGAAAACGGGACGGTTTTGTGTTTGTAGTTATAATGGGTATCATTGCTCTTACTTTTTACAGTGTTATTTTGTGCTTCATTAACTTTGGGGGTGGAGTGTTATGCCCCTTGTTACCTGTCTCACTTCGATGAGCAGACCCGCACCCACGAATCAAAGAAAGCCGGAGGTCAACAAGCTTAGCTGCCTCCTCTACGGTCTTAGGGCATTTTTCCTTCAGGTTTAATGTCAGGTCGCTGCCTGTGCACCGGAAGAACTGCTCCAACAAAAATAACTGCTTAACCTGATCAACTGTTGTCGCATTCTCAGACCGGAGCCAGTTCCCCATAGTGTCAGTCAGTTCTCGGGCATGTTCAAGGAAAGAGCTCTCCTTGCTCTTTACAACACCCCGAAATTTCAACCTGTAGGTTTCTGCTTGCAACTCATAGGCCCGGAGCACAGCCTCCTTCAACACCACATAGTTAGTACAGTCCTCCAATGACAGCGAGTCATATGCCTTGAGACCTTTCCCAACAAGCTTTGATGATACAAGAGCTGCCCACTTAATCTCCGGCCACTCATGCTCCCGACACTTCTTCTCAAACCGTGCAAAAAACTCAGTCACACCAGAGTCATCGAACACAGGGACTAATTTAAGCAAGTGCGATAAAGACTCAGACCCACGATTCCCAGAACCGAGATGCCGCCCTGTTGTCTCCACCCTAGATTTCTCAACATCCATCTCAGCACAGTACCTAGTTGCTTCAACCTGCAACTCTGCCTCATGGCATGCTGTCCTCTCCTCAGCCTAAACCTTAGCCATCTCGGCCTGAATCTTAGCCATCTCAACTTCACGCTGGATCTGAGCCATCTCAACTTCACGCTGGATCTGGATCTTAGCCAACTCCAGTTGCAACAACATATCAGCAGTCAAACCCTGAGGGGGAGGAGCAATTATAGGAGACTCACCCAGTGGCTCACCTAGGGGCAAACCACGCTGCCAGCGACTATCAGATTGCGGAAGCATGCCAAGGTCTGGTAACCGAGGTGCGATAGGAGTAGAGTGGAAGGGAGGCTTGGATAAAGGCTCCCAAGCCCCCGCTCCACCCTGCAACCCACTGCCACCACCCAACACACAAGCCACCAGGTCACTCTTAGACATGCTGCCAAAGCCGACACGCCCCAGGACCGTGGCCAAACAATGCAGACCATAGCAATCAATCCCCTCCAACCGACTCGCTGTTACTGGTATCTCCACAAACTTCCTCGCATCAGCCTTACAATTAATTACTCTGATGCCATCATTAACACCTTACGAGCGGCCTATGCGGTTTATTTATGTGTACCGCACAGCGGGGTGTTTTTAGCCAAAATAGGGCTGTTTACGTGATCATTTTCATGCCTAAATAAGACCCAGAACGTAAAACAAGTACCTATCCCTGAAAGGGCATAAACAGAGCTTTCGAATGACACCATAACGATCCTTGTATGATGGATAGTTTTCTTGCAATAACCGTGCAACGCGAGTGCAAAAAGCAGGTAATTCGGTACTTTCAGTACATAATTGAGTATGTAGCGAGTGAGAGAGGGAGGAGGGAGCTGAGATTTGTGTCAGTAGGTTCGCCGCGGTGGTCTGGAGCAGTCATACGCTCGCTAGTCTCCTGCCACCACTTGTCTCTCTCTCTCAGCCACATTACGTGCTGAAATTGCCACTCGAGTTATGTCGAGCGCCGCCACATAGTCCAGCTTTATTTAACTCGACTTATGTTGCTCGCCGCTAAATAAGGGTTAAATTCCTGCTGCTGATCAACACCCGTAGACTGTACTGTCTGATTATCCCCGTTAACTGAGCTGTTGCTAGACATGGTGTATACTGAGAAGTGTGCAAGTTTATAAACAAAAAAAAGTATCTATAATCTCTTATGCAAGCACCTAAAGTTACCTGAAGCCTCTTTATGTGTTATACTGCTTGCCAAAAAAAAAATCTGTGTCAACTGTATTCCTCAATAACAAAAATTACCACTATACTCCCACAGTATTTCTTAAGTTCACAAAATCCTAAGCAAGGTCGCCATTTGTTACAATCCAGGTTCTACAAGACACAGGGCTCTTCTTCATTGGACTAGATAAGGCTAAATGCAACAACGGTAACACTAGTTCCAACCCCTGCCTGAACCACTGGAGAACAAAACACCTATACCGCCCTGAGTCATGCCTGGACAACGAGGTATCCTATGACTCGGTAAAAGGTGCACACTATAGGCTGATGATCACTGAAGCAGCCTATACTCATACAACATACGATTACTTTATTAAAGTATACAAGGAAAAAGATAGATAGCGTAATTAAATCGCAGCAACGATTTAATAGCAAACTAGAAGAAGGATAATTAACGTTACGTTAAATAATCAGTAAACTGTCACTCCTGTCTGAAAGAAAGTGAAACAAAGAAAGTCCTAAAGCATCATGCCGGAATCTTCTGCAAAAGTCAGATGCAACTAAGAAGTACGTATCGGATTCTGAACTGTGTATTATTATTGTGGGAACATATATAGTGTAGGGACATACGGTGTTATCTGGCACAGGTGTAATTATAAAACAGTCGGCAGTCTAAACTCTAACCACAAAACGATGTGCTTTCTCCCACCAGGCACTAGCCTGCTCTGGTTGGGTCTCTCAGCAACAATCACGACTTACTATAAACATAAGGAGCAATAATGCTGCACACATATACACAATGAGATTATAAACCCTAATCGGGGGTCTGCCAGGTGGACGAAGTCTAGCAGGGGAGTCGTAGGCTAAGCTACCTGGGCCGAGCCACCTGCTCGGTAGCCTAGTGTCGTTCTCAAGTCTGTGCGCCTATTTACATTAAATGACGGGGTGCTCTCTTGAGAGATCCAGGTCTCGTGTACCTGGTTCTCTCCTGGCGACCCTCCTAAATCAAAAGCTAATGAGCTAGCACAGTGCTGGGTGGACTAGGCCAATGCCCTCACGCCAACACAGTGCTAGGCTCTAAGGCACACAGACAAGAAAATGACCTAGGCCTCCGCAGGTATCCGGTACAGTTGCATAGGCTCAACGAAGTCTATGCTCATAGGAAACTGCAACCTGATAGCCTCTCCTCAGTCTAGCATCGACTAACCTGGCAGACACCCAAGAAAATAAGGTTGGGGCAAGACGATGAGTATGTCAAACCTCCCCAAGCCAAAATGGATAATCCTCTGATCCAACAAGCGTAACTAAGTACATATAATATCTCTGAGAGCTCGCTGTATAATAGAGTGACGGATATATGAAATCAACGTCAAAGGGAAGGGCAGTTAATTAATAGTAGGATATACAGAGAGAAGAAGGTAAGCAATGGTAGAGAAAGTTCGCAATAGGGGGGTGAGGTGGGCTGATAGATTGCAAAGGGATGTTAGCGTTACAGCACTACTAGGAGCTCTGAGGGAGACACAAGGACAGGAGCCCGCACCACCGTCCCAGGACCGCGGCCGCCAATCACAGACGACTACGTCACCAGGCAGCAGGGCTGCAGAAGGCGCCAGGAGCCACCAGCCAATCAAGGGCGCGGGAAAACACCTCGAGTGAGGGAGGCAACACATACCTACGTACGCACATATTACCACCACGCTCGCGCTATCCTCTCTCTCCCTCCACAATGCATCTTATATTCTACTAATGATATAAAATACTTCCCGTTGTCACAGACGAAAGTAAAGACCACCACGGGAATGTCTGTAACAAAACGAACACTATGAAAGAAAGAACAACATTCTCTGATAACTGTAGCCCATTTCACTGCCTGGGGAGAGGGAAGAAGAGGATAGGGAGTCAACCGCCGCCCCCTCGCGGTCGCTGGGGAGCTGACGTGCATCACAATATATATATATATTCTCTTTTAAACAGATGAGGTTAAAAGCAATAGCGGTTTCAGCATTCAGGATTTTATTGTTACAGCTTTCAATACTTTTTACAATTTTCTTCTGGGGTTCAGAGATGAGGTACAAAAGGTTAGCAAAATTCATGGTGGATCCAACGTTTCACAAGTAAACATCTTGCATCTTCAGGGAATGGAGAGGTAATGGTTAGAATAGGGACAATGCATCTTATTTATACAAAATTCGAGGATCAAGTAGAGGGAGGTGGGCGTAGCTTCTGGGTGTGTGGTGGCTGTTCATTGGTGGAAGGTAGCCTGTTCGCGAGACGGGCACTAAATCTTATCGGTAGTTGGTTGTTGGCTGTGGGTGGCTGTGATTGGTTGGTGTTGTCAGTTGTGTGTTGAGCGTGGAGGCATAAGGAAGGGGAGCGCGGGGCGGGAGGAGGGGGGGCAGCAATCCAGTAGTGTTTGCCTGAAGGAAGAATTTGAAGGTCTTGTGTTTGGTTGTTGATGCTGGGGTTGAGTATTTGGATGTATAGAGCTTCTAAAATAGCTAGTCTTCTGGGGTCTGATTCTTTGTCGAGTATGGTGGTTTGCTTGTCTAGGTAGGCGTGAGTTAGGACAAGATGGTGGGTGGCTTGATAGTGATCTTTTATAGCGCCAGATTGAAGGTGGAGGGTTAGTCGACGGGAAAGGCGAGTCTGTGTCATTCCAACATAGGATAGGGGTCCACAGTCCCCAGAGGTGCAAATATGCTGGTATATCACATGATTGTCTTTCGTTTGGTTGTTGGTGGAAATGGGGCAGTTATGGAGGACAAGGTTGGAGGTCTTAGGAGATTTGTAGTAAATAATAAGTTTGATTTTATTGTCAGGGTTGGTGGGGAGGACGTGTTTGTTAATTATTTCTTTCATAATGGATTCGTCTGTTGTGTGGTCGGAAGACATGTAGTTTCTGTAAAATAATTTAATGTCATTGGCCGGGTTGGTGCTAGGGGGGTCTTGTTTGTACCATTTTTCTAGGTGGTGGTTGATGGCATTGGTGACATCACTGTTGGCATACCCATTGTTGACTAGGACCTGGGTGAGCCTTTCCAGTTCATTGTGTGTGTCATTCCAGGTGGTGCAATGGGTGAGGGCTCTCCTGACATAGGCGGCAATGGAGTACTGTAGGTATCATTTAGGGCATTCACTTTCCCCATTAAGTCATTGGCCATTGTTTGTAGGTTTGGTGTACACGGTAGTTTTGAAGCCGTGGTCGTGGAGGGAGACGAGGAGGTCGAGGAAGGGTAGATGTCCATCGGTGGTTTCTTCGTATGTGAAGTTGAGTCCGGAGGCGGCCATGAACCGCTGCTACTCAGGTCCCTGAGTTCGCCCAGGTCCTTCACCCGCACGAAGATGTCATCGATGTACCTGCAGTAGACAGTGGGCCGGTGGGCAGCCAGGAGTTCCTCTTCGATAGTTCCCATGAAGAAATTGGCGAACAGGACCCCCAGGGGGCTTCCCATCGCTACACCGTCGATTTGCTGGTACATATTCCCGCGGGGGCAGAGGAAAGGGGACTCCTTGGTACATAGTTCCAAGAGCGTCTTCAGGGCCTTCTCCGGGATGTCCAGAGATATCCAGTATTAGGGCAGTGGTAAACTCGACGTAGGATAAAATCTATGGTCTTGTCAACGGGCACGTTGGTAAACTCGACGGCCATGTTCGGGCCGAAATGAGTTCAATACATGAATTGAATAGTTCGTCGACCCACACCAGATAGTACATTGGAACTCGAGAGCTCCCGTTACCATCTACTTGGATTCCCGCTATTCAGGTAATGACTCACTTCGACTTCGATCCATTGCAGGTTACCAGACTCAACTAATAATTTTACAATGCCCTCGGATGTCTAACTAAGAGACCAGGGCTTCTCTGACCAAAGACTCTTATTCGTAAATCTAAATCACAAATGCAATTTACTAAATAATATAACCTTTACCGAGCCCCTGGATGTCTATCTATAAGACCTGTCCTTTGCGAACATAAATCCTCCTAATACAATATATACATCACCAGGATACAACACTGGCCCGTAGACCACTTAATTTCCCACAAATGATATCATCTTTATCTAACCAACCCTTTACAGCATCGAACGCGTAGTCCGTTACACCTGAACATAAATTCTCTTAATACAACGCAATGTCTTAACTCTAATACAATGCAACACCTGAATAGAACACTGGCCCGTAGACCACTAAATCTCCCCAAATGATATAATCTTTATCTCACCACCCCTATACAGCATCGAACGCGTAGTCCGTTACACCTGAACATAAATTATCTTAACACAATATCTTAACCCTAATACAATACAGACCCGTAGGTCATCTAAGTCTCCGCGTAGGAAACAATCTTTATCCTTTACAATATTTAACTCTTTATCCGTTGCACGTATTCCCGGATACGTATATAATATCCTAACGCAATAGATACGTCCTTACTAATTCAAAGATTCTACTTTAGGCTTATTCACTATCGCCGCTCAACCGACGGACTAACCATTAATAAGATGATTGATTCAATTTCCTCCACAACATAAGATATAGTTTAATTCTTGGAATAGTGTCCTTCACATTTGGACTGGTGTCCTTCATATATATATATATATATCTATCTCCCTAAGCTGAAGCTCATCTATCTGCAACTATCTATTATTCCCACTGAACCCTATAGTTGCTTTCAAATCTCAATCACTCTTACTTTAATTAACTCTCGTCCTATAAGATCCTATCTATTTGGTAGCTAATGGCATGGAGCCTTCTCTATCAATAAACACTAATACTCTATGAACACATCATCCCTTTATTTTGTTTCATAAGTCAAGTCTATTTCTCTTTAGTCTGTTCCAATAAAAACACATTAATTATTTAGGGGCAACCACTGGGTCAGTTAACATGATCTATCTCTCTTTCTCTTTATCTCCTGGAAACGGTCACTCTCAGCTACTACCTGTCGCCCCTCTTGAATTGTCTGGCTACAGGTGTGTAAACCAGCAATGTGGCGCCAGGCGGAGGGATACTGGTGGTGTAATCTCCACATAGGTGAGAGTGAGGCCAGGCCCGAGGGAGTATTCACGGGGACTGTTGAGGTGGGCTGGAAGGCTGTAGTAGGGTAAGCCAAGTTTCCTTTGGTGCCCTGGGAAGAGAGAGAGGTTGGGCTGTGGCAAGCTGCCCCAGTGGTGCCGGGTGCCTGAATGACTTTGCAACACGCTCCCGCCCTCCCTTTATAGTCCTGCCTCCCGCTCTCCCGTGCTGCGATTGGCTGGCTCGCATGCGAGGCTCGATGCCGCTGGGCATGCACGAGCGGCATATTTACTTTTATCTCTTCTTCTTCTCTCTCTCTATAGTATGTCCCAGGAAGTCGTTTGCAATTATCTTTTAGTGGCTTACGGGAGTATAGGGCTGGCACTAAGTTATTTAAAAGATTGCAATCCGAAGGAACGGTCTGTGAAAGAAGCAAGTTTTTAGGCGAGGCTGTACGGGCATATTTCGGCTCCGACAATGGAGCCTTTTGATTGGCTAATCGAGGAGGTGTGCAGACGGTGGAAGTCATGCCTGGAATGTCCACGTTATCTGGCCAAAAGGCTCGGCCAAAAGGAACACGCTGATTGGCCGGCCGTCTTTCTACTTTATCATCTGCTACTAGATCAAGGCGAGCTCCTGATTGCCGCAACACTACGCCCTTGTAGTTGTGGCCCTAGCTCTGCCACTCCACCATTTCACCATTTTCGCAAAGGCACTTGTGTAGCTGTACTGCAGGATTCTGGTTCCCAACCGCAGTTTTAGCCAACAAAATTTTCCATGGCTTACTGAGAAATTGCTCAAAGGCTCGGGTAGTCTGCACTCTTTGTCCTTTTCCGTCGACAATGGCTATTAGTCGACGGAGCCGGTATTGGGGATCAGTTGGGAGAGTCATGGTGCCTTTCAACTCGCAAGCTCGCGCCTCCGGAGTGCTATGTATATCCTCGTCCGGGTACCTTATTGGTGGACGACTAATTCTACCACTTCGGGTAATAGTTTCCGTGGGGCCTATTGGCTGAGTGTTCTCCGGAGAGCCTGTCGGTTGGTTCCCTCGTGTTTTATCAAACTTAGGTACCGACGAATCCGGTGGAGTTTTATCCCCAGGGAATACTGTCTCTTTACTCACTTCTGCCCGAAAATTTTCTTCCTCACTATTTAGAGTTTCATAAAAATCTCCCGGGGTAACTGAAACTTCGCTGTCTGGGACCGTAGACTTATCGTCGCGTGTACGTCCAGAATATTCCCTCTCTCCACTCATAGTAACCTCCTCTGCTTCTTCGCCTCCCTCCGACTCGGAGAGACTCTCGGTTTGCTTATTATTGAATGACCACCAGAACGGGAATGCCTTACTATCTCTACCTCTAGAATTATTATCTTCCCGGTGGCGACCACTTGAACAATTATTTGGGAGATCTGCCCAACATTCTAATTCTCTCTCACTTTCATCCCCCTCACTCCAGTCGTTCAGGTCTGTGGGTCAAATACCCTCGTACATTTTGGTATGGCGGATGTGCGTAGCTGACACAATACCTCCGTGATGTACATACAGTACCTGGCATGGCCCGTTTATTTCAACAATCTTGAAAGGGCCCTCGTACTTCTCCTCTAGTTTCCCCGTTCGGGTGGGATTATGTCTCTTCACTAGAATATATTCCCCCTGGTAATATGGGTTATTGAGATTCAGTTTAGTAGGCTGTTGCTGCGTCACATGCGTGTGAATTTGTCGGCTTCGCTCCCCCTTCTCTTTCAGATATTGTTCCGGTTGTGAGTACTTGGTGGAATGAGTGGGATAGGGAAAATGTCTTTCCTGAGGCAATTCTGGAGTGACTCCGAAAATAATTCCGTAGGGAGAATACCCAGTAGTCCTACAAATCGTGGTATTCACTCCCCAGATAATTTCGGGCAGTAGTTCCGGCCAGTTTCGGGATATTTCTTCCCCCTGTGAGCTCAGACTAGCCCGGACACAATTAGCTAGTACCCTGTGGTTCCTTTCACACACAGCGTTCCCTTGGGGATGATACGGAGACGTGTGTTGGATCTAGTAGCCCAAAGTGTCCCCCAAGTGTTGCCAAATCTCATTATTAAACTCTTTCCCCCTATCACTCAGAACACAGCCCGGTGTTCCATACACAAAGATAACTTTCGCCAGGATAACCTTAGCTACGGTTTCGGCTCTCTTGTCCGAGATGGCACAAGCAACCGTGTACTTGGAGAAGACGTCAACACAGGTCAAAATATACCTTTTGTTCGTCTGTCTGGGTAGAGGTCCCATAATGTCCACCGATAATTTCTCTCATGGTTTCTCTGCTAGGATATGTCCAGGCGACTGTTTGGGTCCTCGGCCATCCTTCCCTCTCTGACATCTCAAACAATTTTGGATCACTTCCTTGACAATTTGGTCGGCTCTTGAAGTCCAGTACCTTTCATTAAATTGCTTCAGGACTCGAGACTGTCCGAAATGAGCCCCCCTTCCCTCTTGACCGTGAAGGAGTTGTATCATGTGTTTGGCCTCAAAATAGTCTAACACCACCCGATCCTTGGAATCCTCCAGGCTCCCTCGGAAAATTTTAAGTTGTCTCTACACCCCGGATTAGTCTGTTCCTGGATAGGTGAAGGGGGTTGAACGGGGGCTACCGGTAATCTAGATAGGCCATCGGCATTAGTGTGCAATTTTTCCGGTCTATGTCTAACATCAAAGGAATATTCTTCCCAGATCCCCTGGCTCATAAGGTCAATTCCCAGGTACCCATCAACTCCGCTATTAGATTTCCCCGATAGTACGCAAAAATCAGTGGTGAATTTAATTCCCTTCCACTGTATCACTACCGAATTAGTTCTCCCTAGGATAGTCAATGGTTGACCACCAGCTCCTGACAACTGAATACTAGTCTGCTGTAACATCCCTATTTCTCTCTGGTTGTTCCTCCAAAAACTCTCCAAAACACAGCTTCTATTAGCCCCCGTGTCAATTAACATATTCGCGGCTTTCCCATTGATCACGATAGTTTCACAAGGCGTATGTCTCTCTAAGATATTAACCTTACTATATCGCCCTTCTATGTGAGGTTTAGGGGAAACATTTTCTTCACCTTATGACATTGTGACTTTCGGTTGAGTTTCCATCTCTCGGTGCTCGACTGGGAAAAATCTTCCCTGGTTTGGGTCGGTCACCCTTGGTAGAGGTCGATCATTTTGGAGTGGGGGACTCGAGTTAAATCTAGGGGTTTGGGTTTAGGGTCGGTTAGAACAGTTCCTAGCTAGGTGTCCGGTTTGCCTACTTACAAAACATCGGACAATTGTTCTTGGATACCATTTTTTCGGGTTTTCCTTTTCCCCTTTCTTTTTCTCCTCTCCTACTTCTCGGGCCTCCATTACTTCTTTGATCACCTCCATGAGTTCCTTTGTGGTAGTCACTTCATAAATGATGCAGTGTTTCTTCACTTCCACAGGACACGCTTGAAACATGATCTCCCTAATTTCTGTTTCCTGACTCTCTTGGTTCATATGTGGATACGTGAGTTTGACATACTTCGTGATTTCCCTCCTCAGGGTTCTCACATTCAGGCCGTCCAGTTTCATCGTCTTTAGTTTCTCTCGGGCCTTCCTTTTGGAGGTTTCTCGGCCAAACTCCTCGATTAGAGCGGCCTTCACTTCTGCCCACGATACTAGTCCCTCTAGACGTACTCTTACGTTGCTTAGGGCCTTGCCCAAGTGTGCCTTTCCATAGGCGATTTTTTTCCCTTCATCTCCTACCTCAAGTAGAGTGAATTGACATTCTATTTGTTCAATCCATAGCTCGATTTCTTCTTTCCCCTCTTCCCATACTCTGAACGGTAATACTGTCGCCATTATGTCGGTTCTGCTAGATAATTTATACTCAACCCAACAATTCGTCTAATCCCACCGTTTGCCACCAAAATGTTGTACTTAAATTTCTAAGTTCAAGCACACTAATAAGGTGGGGGAATAATTAGACAGTTGTTGGAGTTTTGTATATCTATTTAACAGCCCAACTCTTAAGCTAACACGGGTCCATTAACCCACTTCCTGTTCGGGCCGAAATTAGTTCAATACACGAATTGAATAGTTCGTTGACCCACACCAGATAGTACATTGGAACTCGAGAGCTCCCGTTACCATCTACTTGGATTCCCGCTATTCAGGTAATGACTCACTTCGACTTCGATCCATTGCAGGTTACCAGACTCAACTAATAATTTTACAACGCCCTCGGATGTCTAACTAAGAGACCAGGGCTTCTCTGACCAAAGACTCTTATTCGTAAATCTAAATCACAAATGCAATTTACTAAATAATATAACCTTTACCGAGCCCCTGGATGTCTAGCTATAAGACCGGGGCGTTACGAACATAAATCCTCCTAATACAATACAACACCAGGATACAACACTGGACCGTAGACCACTTAATTTCCCACAAATGATATCATCTTTATCTAACCACCCCTTTACAGCATCGAACGCGTAGTCCGTTACACCTTGCTTTGTACAGGGGCATAGTGCGCCCTTGTATTGAGTATTGTTCACATGTGTGGGGAGGTTCCTCTCACACTGCTCTCCTAGACAAAGTTGAAAGGAAGGCCTTTCGTATCATTAACTCCCGTCCACTCACCAACTCTCTGCAATCTCTCTCTCTCCGCCGCAATGTTGCATCTCTCTCGCTATTCTATCGCTACTATAATAATCAGTGTTCCTCAGAGCTTTCCCAGTGTATACCACCTCCTTTACGTAGGGCACGTGGTACCCGTCTTGCAACTCTATCCCACCCATACTCTGTGCAACTCTCCAATCCAAGAGTGAAACGTTACTCTCAAACTTTCTTCTACTCAACAGCTGAGCTCTGGAACTCTCTCCCAGAATCAGTCTTTCCCTCTTCCTATGACTTAAATTGCTTCAAACTCCGTGTGTCCAGGCATTTTGGCTCGAACGTCCCTTGATTTTGGCCCTGTCACTTTTTCAACTATGGGGGAGGCACTCGCTATAGGCAGTTATGCCTTTTGCCTCCCTCAATCACATAGAAACAAAAAATATATATATAATGTTCACCACGGTCAGTCAGGGAATAAGTGTGGACATTTATAACTCGCTTGCTCCAGGCCTTTTTGAGTTACAGAGGTAAGGGGTCATGATTTCTTGCCTATTTTGTATGAAAAGACCATAGCATAAATTAATGGGAGGCATCATTGTCCTGCTTCATTTATTTTCAGATTCGGCTTTCTTTTAGCTATTATATGTTATTATAATAAAATAGCATGGAAGAATAGAATCAATGTGTTCTGAAATTTACCTTCGATATAATGAAATGCTAAAGAATAAAGGTTTCGAAATTAGGGAAGACACATTCCAATGCCAAACAATGACAACTCATACACATATTTTTCTGTTAAATAAGACTTTCAAATGTTTTACCAATTTACTACCTTGCAATTAATTTTATAGAGACACTCTCAGTTTGAAATCACTCAATTTTTTTCAACCACTGCGACCCACGTGTCATTAAATATTTATGGACTTTTACATTTTTCCAAAATACTAATATTGTCTTGGTCCTACAAAGGAAAAAACTGGTATTAACCCCTTCACCGCCACAACGTAATGTTCATCCTATTATTGTTCCGATTTCATGATTGTATTTAGTTAACCCACTGAGCCCCAGCTAGTTATAAATAAATGTACCACCAGGGACCGGCAGGTTTTGATTTTTTTTTTCCAGAAACAATAGCGAATGGGTTAGGAATGAAGGAAAAACCACAAAAAAACGATCAAAAAGGTCAAAAAGGAGTCCTACGGAGCCCCCGAAAGTCGATTTTACATGAATAACAAATTTAAGGCAATAACCCCCAAAACCATGTTTTTGCGCACTCACGTACACGCGGTTGGACTTTAAGAGTTTTCAACCATCGGCATGGTTGCATGGGATACTTACACAGTTCCCATACAAATCTGAGCCCTCTTGGTGCCATACGACCGGAGTAATTAACATTGATGACACGTTGTCTTTTTCTGGGGTTTAGCGTTTCATACATTGCCGACGACACGTTGTCGTCGCTGGGGTTCTGTGGGTTAATAATCTACCACTAGGACCCAAATTGATACATATGATCTCAATAAACCCTCTTATTAATTAACACAGGTTATTTTCGAACTGTATAAAATCATTTAATTTTAGCCAGACGGTCCGGATGGTGCTCCTCCTGTTATACTTAAAAACTGTGCTTCCGTACTGATCCCCTTCCTAGGCAAACTCTTTCGTCTCTGTCTTTCCTCTAACATATTTCCTTCTTGCTGGAAGTTTGCTCTCATTCAACCTGTCCCAAAGAAGGGTGACCACTCTCAACCCTCCAACTATCATCCAATTGCTCTCATCTCTTGTATCTCTAAAGTTTTTGGAACTATTCTTGCTTCCTAATTTCTTAAACATTTCTCTTCTCATAATCTGCTCTCAGATCACCAGGGTCTTTCTACTGGCGATCTTCTCTCATATCTTACTAACTCTGGGTCATCCAACTTTCGGGACTTCGGGGAGACTTTTTCGGTTGCACTAGACATATCGAAGGCCTTTGATAGAGTCTGGCACAAATATTTAATTTCCAAACTGCCCTCCTTCGGTTTCTGTCCCTCCATCTGTGCCTTTGTCTCTAATTTCCTTTCCGGCCGTTCCATAGCTGCGGATGTGGACGGCCCATCACTCATTTCCTCATCCTATCATCTCTGGTGTTGCTGAGGGTTTTGTCCTATCTCCTATTCTCTTTCTAATTTTCATAAGTGATCTTCTCAACTGTACATCCAGTCCCATCCATTCATATGCAGACGACTCTACCTTACACCACTCAATTAGTTTTCCAGAACTCCCCAGCCAGCAGTCCCTCAAAAGTAAACGTAACAAAGCCATAAAATACTTATCTTCTGATCTAGCTACTATTTCCAATTGGGGTAGAGAAAACATTGTTGCATTTAATGCTTCCAAAACTCAATTTATCCATCTTACTACCCGTCAGGAACCTCCAGAGGACTATACCTTATTCTTCAACAATACAAAACTTAACCCTTCATTTTCTCTCAATGTTCTCGGTGTCTCATTTTCTTCTACTTGGAAAGACCATATTACCAGTCTCGCTAAGGCAGCCTCCCAGAAGCTGGGTGTGCTCAACCGTCTCAAAGGGTTCTTTACCCCTGCGCAGTTTCTTGTTCTGTACAGGGGCATACCGCACTCCTAGATACAGTAGAAAGGAAAGCCTTTCGTATCATTAACTCCCGTCCACTCACCAACTCTCTGCAATTCTTCCTCTCTGCGACCTCTTCGCCGCAATGTTGCATCTCTCTCGCTATTCTGTCACTACTACAATAATCAGTGTTCCTCGGAGCTTTCCCAGTGTATACCACCTCCTCTACGTAGGGTACGTAGGGTACGTAGTACCCACCTTGCAACACAATCCCACCCCTACTCTGTCACCTCTCCAACTAAAGAGTGAAACGCTATTCTCAGACTTTCTTCTATTCAACTGCTGAGCTCTAGAACTCTCTCCCAGAATCAGTCTTTACCTCTTCCTATGACTTAAATTGCGTCAAACTCCGCGTGTCCAGGCATTTTAGCTCGAACGTCCCTTGATTTCGGCCCTGTCACTCTTTGAAATCTGGGGGAGGCACTCGCTGCAGGCAGTTATGCCTTTTGTCTCCCTCATTCACATAGCAAACAAAAAATCTAAGGTAAATAGGCGTACATGGTGCTGAAAGGGTTGGAGCTGTTCATTTACACACACGCATACTCGCCAACATCAGGGATTTTCAGTTAGTTATATAAAAAATAACTCCATTACTTTCACAGTTTATGACAATATCCCCTTTTGGATTATGATGTGTTTTGTTAGTTTATTTTTGCCATGCTCAGACGATTGTATGAGGTTTAGGAAGGATTTCTAGTAATTTAAGGGGTCGAAACCAACTCAACTGTGCTTCTGACTCTCACTCATCCTTCCTAAGCTGAGTAAAATCGTCCACTTATTGCATAAATAAATGGCTAAAACTTGTCATAATCCTCAAGGGATTAAAAAGCAAAATTGTTTTATTGTTTTACCATTACCATTACCAGTCAATACCTTTACCCGTCCAATCCCAGCGACGGCTACTAGCCGTCAGTAGGTAAGTCACTCCCCAGTCCCAGTGATGGCTATTAGCCATCAGTAATGTAATTTCCTTGTAACTGCCTGTATCAGGCTGTGTCTGGTACCACGACCGTTTGAGCACTGCTCTCGATATGGCAACACTTCTCAGCTTATATAAGATCCTCTGAAGGGTGGGGGAGCCAGTCTTCCTTCATCTCTTGAGGTGGAAGGTTGTTCTATCTTGCCATTTTGGCCACATTGCTTGGGACTTGGGGGGACTTTTATTACTGTATCCTACGGTACAGTAGGGGTTAATAACAACTCTTTGCTTTCTGTTTGCAAGACAGCTTTTAATCCATTGATACACATTACCCTTTATTTTGTGCATTTCTATCTTTTATAATAATTTATTGTGAGGTACCTTGTCAAACGCCTTTGGAAAATCTAGGTAGATTATGTCAAGCGCCTTAGTTGAGTTATTAAGAGTAAATAATTGATTATAAAATTCGAGGAGGTTAGTTAGGCACGATTTTCTGGTCCTAAACCCATGCTGGCTGTCTCTTATTAATTCATTAGATTAAAGATACTCAACTATTTTATCTCTTGAAATGTTTTCAAGAATTTGTCCTATTACTGATGTTAAGCTTATAGGTCTGTAATTACTAGTTTTGGCTCGATCCCCCATTTTGTGAATAGGTATTTTGTTGGCTGGGCTGTCTTCCAATCATTTGGGACGCAACCCTGATGTAGTGATGAGCTAAAGATAATGGTCAGTGATTTCTTCTTTTACTTGTTTTACTATCCTATTATGGGAATTATCAGGCCCCGGAGTCTTGTTCATATATTAAAATATATTTACATAATACTTCACTTGCGCTGATAGTAAGGTTTCCTATTTCTTGCGTTGTTACTTCCCTATGTTTTAAATTTGTCCTTACTTCATTTGTAAAAACAGAACACAAATATTCGTTAAGTGTATTTGCAATATCTATGTCGGCTGTCACTACTTGATCATCTCTAATTAATGGGCCTATTCCGCATTATATTTTTATGTTGTTATTTACGTAGCTATACAAATGTTTTGGGTTATCTGTGTTTTTTTTTTTTTGCTATAGCGACTTCATAATCACGTTTAGCGGATCTAATAATTTTTTTGTTATCGTTTCTTCTAACGAGGTTGTGTAATTCCTTTACTTGGTCATTTTTGTAAGCTTAAGCATTTTCTTTCTATTTTTGATTGCATTACTGACTTCACTGTTGAACCAAGGTGTTTTATTTTCTATTTATCTCGTTTGTTTAACTTTTATTGGTACATACTTGTTTTGTGGCATCACAAACATGTTCTTAACGCCCTACGAGCGGGCCCGTCACTAACTTCTACTACCCGCCCAGCGGGTGGTTTTACCCTAAACAACCTTATTTCCGTGCTCTTTTTCCTGCATAAACAAGAGCCAGAGCGTAATACAACTATGTATCCCTGAAAGGGCGATAATTGAACTTTCCAATGACACCAGAACCATCCTTCTACGACCACGCGTTCTCTTGCAATGATCGTGCAACACAAAGGAAAAATCCCTAAAATACGGTCATTTCCTTACATAATTCCCTGTGTAGCGAGGTAGTGAGTGTGGATGTGTGTGGAGGGGAGAGCAGTTGCCGCGCGGTAACCATGCCGAACGGTCAGAGCCGACCTACGCTCCTCCCACCGCTCGTCTCTCTCTCAGAGCCAATTATTGCCCAAAATTGCACACCGCATTAAGTCAGACATTCTTTGCCTTCTTACGCATCAAATCAACCAAGCCACAGACCAACATGGTGAAACACATACAATAGCACTGGATATATCAAAGGCATTTGATAGAGTCTGGCATCAATCCTTATTGTCGAAGATGTCACACTACGGCCTTGCATCATTAGTTCCACTAATTTCTTCTTATCTTCATAACAGAAAAATATGTGTAATGGTAGATGGCCTTTATTCTCAATTTCACTCAATAAATGCTGGTGTTCCCCAGGGATCAGTGTTGGCCCCAACTCTGTTCCTCATTCATATCAATGATCTCATATCTACCACTCATAATCCAATACATTCCTACGCAGATGACTCAACACTCCACAGTTCCTTCACATTTACCAATTCTTTCACCCAACCCGATCTTATAAATTCAAAAATAAGCACTGCAATTTCTCTGAACCAGGACCTTTCTAGAATTGAATAATGGGGACAAAAGAATCTAGTTTCCTTTAATGCACAGAAAACCAAGTACATTCAATTTTCTAACCGACAGAATCTCACTGACTCCCATATTTTTTAATGATGTAAATATTCCCACTTCCCCTAGTATTGACATTCTCGGTGTAACATTAACTACTAACTTGAGCTGGACACATTATGTTAGAAGCATTGCTAAGAATGCCTCTAAAAAACTGGGACTCCTGTACAGAGTTCGAGAATTCTTCACTGGCGAGCAGTTGGCCGTAATATATAAAAGTCATGTGCGTTCTCAGATGGATTACTGTTCACCTCTGTGGAGTGGAAGTGGAGTGGTTGCATTGAGGCAGTTGGACATAATTCAAAATAAAGCTATTAGATTAATCAATAACCCTGCAATCACACAGGACCTTCCTACATTATCCATACGGAAGAAACGTTGCATCCCTTGCATTATTCTACAGATATTTTCACAGCAATTGTTCCGAGGAACTTGCTTCAATTGTGCCGCCTCTCCACATCTTTCCCCGTAGTACTAGGGCAGCTGAGAGCGCCCATGAATTTACACTTTCTCCTCCACAATGCAGAACTTCTGCTTATCAAAATTAATTTATCCCTAGAACTACTACTCTTTGGAATTCACTTCCCTCGAATTGCTTTCCACACACTTACAATCTACAAATGTTTAAATCCAGTTGTTACAAACATTTTATGAATGGAGGATGCCTTTAGGCACATGGACCTTTTTGTTTTATCTGTGTTTTTCCTTCCTCAGTTCATTGTCTTTAAAAAAAAAAATAAATAAAAAATAAAAGTCGGTCCCCGCCACATAGTCCTTGGTTCTCTAGACCGACTTAAGTCTGGCCCCGCTAAACAGGGGTTAAACTGTTCCCACATCTCATTTATTTCGTTATGTATATCAAGCAATGAATGTGTTTTATGCAGTGCTTGTGTAAGTTCGTCAAAATCATATTTTGTTTAATCTGGCACCAACATGTTATGTTTTAGTTGTTCAATAGTATAGCTGCAATTAACATCACATTTGATAATTGTATGGTCGGAATTTGACAGATGTTCACCTACCTCTAAATTAGTAACTAAATGTTCATGGGTAGTTATGACAAGGTCTATAATATTATTTTCAAGCGTTGCCTCCTTTACACACGGATATAGGAAATTGTCATCGATTAAATTTATAATTTTGATTAAATTAGCATTATTTCCGGTGACAACATTCCACTCTATATTAGGGACATTATAATCGCCTAGAAGAATAAATTTATCCGAAAGAGTTATATTTAGCATTTCGCAAATTCGTACATCGTCGTTTTCTGTGTGGCTAGGTAGTCTGTAAACTGATGTAATATGAATCTTCGTGTTATTGATATTAATTCGGGCACACACTGTTTATAGATTACTAGGGGGGAGGGATGTTTTCTTCTGGCATCAAATTTGATGAGATAAACATACATACACCTCCTACTTTCTTTTAATTTGTACGGTCTTTATAAATATAGTTGTAACCATGTATATTGTATTCTAAGATTAGGTCTTTATAAATATAGTTGTAACCATGTATATTGTATTCTTTATAAATATAGTTGTAACCATGTATATTGTATTCTAAGATTAGGTCTTTGTTGTTTATATCAAGATGAGTGTCGGTGATGCTAATTATATCAGCCTGTTCAGTTAACAATGGACACCGTATTTCATTGATCTTAGTTCTAATAGAGCAGGCATTGCAAGACAGTATTTTAAAGGAATTTACACCCCAGAGATAGAGTTTACACCCCAGAGAGAGAGAGAGAGAGAGAGCAGCACTTAGTATGCATTATTTTACTGTTATGTGTGTAGGGTAGGGGCTGTATATTATGTGTGTAGGGTAGGGGCTGTATATTATGTGTGTAGGGTAGGGGCTGTATATTATGTGTGTAGGGTAGGGGCTATATGTTATGTGTGTAGGGTAGGGGCTGTATATTATGTGTGTAGGGTAGGGGCTGTATATTATGTGTGTAGGGTAGGGGCTGTATATATTATGTGTGTAGGGTAGGGGCTGTATATTATGTGTGTAGGGTAGGGGCTGTATATTATGTGTGTAGGGTAGGGGCTGTATATTATGTGTGTAGGGTAGGGGCTGTATATTTACTGTTATGTGTGTAGGGTAGGGGCTGTATATTATGTGTGTAGGGTAGGGGCTGTATATTATGTGTGTAGGGTAGGGGCTGTATATTATGTGTGTAGGGTAGGGGCTGTATGTTATGTGTGTAGGGTAGGGGCTGTATATTATGTGTGTAGGGTAGGGGCTGTATATTATGTGTGTAGGGTAGGGGCTGTATATTATGTGTGTAGGGTAGGGGCTGTATATTATGTGTGTAGGGTAGGGGCTGTATATTATGTGTGTAGGGTAGGGGCTGTATATGTGTGTAGGGTAGGGGCTGTATATTATGTGTAGGGTAGGGGCTGTATATTATGTGTGTAGGGTAGGGGCTGTATGTTATGTGTGTAGGGTAGGGGCTGTATATTATGTGTGTAGGGTAGGGGCTGTATATTATGTGTGTAGGGTAGGGGCTGTATATTATGTGTGTAGGGTAGGGGCTGTATGTTATGTGTGTAGGGTAGGGGCTGTATATTATGTGTGTAGGGTAGGGGCTGTATATTATGTGTGTAGGGTAGGGGCTGTATATTATGTGTGTAGGGTAGGGGCTGTATATTATGTGTGTAGGGTAGGGGCTGTATATTATGTGTGTAGGGTAGGGGCTGTATATTATGTGTGTAGGGTAGGGGCTGTATGTTATGTGTGTAGGGTAGGGGCTGTATATTATGTGTGTAGGGTAGGGGCTGTATATTATGTGTGTAGGGTAGGGGCTGTATATTATGTGTGTAGGGTAGGGGCTGTATATTATGTGTGTAGGGTAGGGCGTGTATATTATGTGTGTAGGGTAGGGGCTGTATGTTATGTGTGTAGGGTAGGGGCTGTATATTATGTGTGTAGGGTAGGGGCTGTATATTATGTGTGTAGGGTAGGGGCTGTATGTTATGTGTGTAGGGTAGGGGCTGTATATTTACTGTTATGTGTGTAGGGTAGGGGCTGTATATTATGTGTGTAGGGTAGGGGCTGTATATTATGTGTGTAGGGTAGGGGCTGTATATTATGTGTGTAGGGTAGGGGCTGTATGTTATGTGTGTAGGGTAGGGGCTGTATATTATGTGTGTAGGGTAGGGGCTGTATATTATGTGTGTAGGGTAGGGGCTGTATATTATGTGTGTAGGGTAGGGGCTGTATATTATGTTATGTGTGTAGGGTAGGGGCTGTATATTATGTGTGTAGGGTAGGGGCTGTATATTATGTGTGTGTAGGGTAGGGGCTGTATATTATGTGTGTAGGGTAGGGGCTGTATATTATGTGTGTAGGGTAGGGGCTGTATATTATGTGTGTAGGGTAGGGGCTGTATATTTACTGTTATGTGTGTAGGGTAGGGGCTGTATGTTATGTGTGTAGGGTAGGGGCTGTATATTATGTGTGTGTAGGGTAGGGGCTGTATGTTATGTGTGTAGGGTAGGGGCTGTATATTATGTGTGTAGGGTAGGGGCTGTATATTATGTGTGTAGGGTAGGGGCTGTATATTATGTGTGTAGGGTAGGGGCTGTATATTATGTGTGTAGGGTAGGGGCTGTATATTTACTGTTATGTGTGTAGGGTAGGGGCTGTATATTATGTGTGTAGGGTAGGGGCTGTATATTTACTGTTATGTGTGTAGGGTAGGGACTGTATGTGTGTTATGTGCTGTATATTTAGGGTAGGGGTTGTATATTATGTGTGTAGGGAAGGGGCTGTATATTATGTGTGTAGGGTAGGGGCTGTATATTATGTGTGTAGGGTAGGGGCTGTATATTATGTGTGTGTAGGGTAGGGGCTGTATATTATGTGTGTAGGGTAGGGCTGTATGTTATGTGTGTAGGGTAGGGGCTGTATATTATGTGTGTAGGGTAGGGGCTGTATATTATGTTAGGTAGGGGCTGTATATTTAGGGTAGGGTCCGTTTGTTATGTGTGTAGGCTGGGAGCTGTATATTATGTGTGTAGGGTAGGGGCTGTATATTTACTGTTATGTGTGTAGGGTAGGGGCTGTATATTATGTGTGTAGGGTAGGGGCTGTATATTATGTGTGTAGGGTAGGGCCTGTATATTATGTGTGTAGGGTAGGCGCTGTATATTATGTGTAGGGTAGCGTATAGCTGTATATTTACTGTTATGTGTGTAGGGTAGGGCTGTATATTATGTGTGTAGGGTAGGGGCTGTATATTATGTGTGTAGGGTAGGGCTGTATATTATGTGTGTAGGGTACTGTATTTATGTTATACTGTTATGTGTGTAGGGTAGGGGCTGTATATGTGTGTAGGGTAGGGGCGTATATTATGTGTGTAGGGTAGGGGCTGTATATTATGTGTGTAGGGTAGGGGCTGTATGTTATGTGTGCAGGGTAGGGGCTGTATATTATGTGTGTAGGGTAGGGGCTGTATATTATGTGTGTAGGGTAGGGGCTGTATATTATGTGTGTAGGGTAGGGGCTGTATATTATGTGTGTAGGGTAGGGGCTGTATATTATGTGTGTAGGGTAGGGGCTGTATATTTATTGTCAATACTATTTCATTTTCATAGACTGAATGATACGGGGTTCACTCAGAGTAAGCAATGCTATATATTTTACTACACATGTTTCTAAGAGTGAACAGCTTTGTTGTGAATAAACACCGGAAATTATTGATCATAATTTATACTATATTACATTATGCTATTGATTATTTTCCTTCTCGTTACCATTGAGTTTCTTTCTCTCAAATTCAAAATCCTTGAGCATTAATCACTTCCTTAACCCCTAAAAGTCGGCGCGCAACTTAAGTCGAGTTAAATAATACGATGTAATATGCGAAAAAGGTACACAGTTATTCATACCATTTGTGTTTCTAAAATTACTCTAATATACAGGGTGACCCGTGAGTTTTGTAAGATACTTACACAATGAAAGATTAAGTAATTCTGAGTAAACAAATTCCTATATAAATAGGCTTTTGAAATTTTTGTGCAGCTATGGTTCATTAAAGTCTGCATTTTGACATTTTTCGTAATTTGTAATCCTTCTTTTCTTCAATAAGATGGGGGTAGGAAAAGCAACTAAAAACTGTATTATTTAGTATGGCATGAATACTCCACACTGATTTAAAAAACACCACTATTTCGTTCTTAATATTCCCTTGGCAAAGAGTTGAAAATGCCAAGAAGCAACACAACCATATTTTAATACCTCATCATCACGTGAAGCAAACAAAGGCTATAGAGGATTTTTTTTTTTGGGGGGGGGGGGTTAAGTATTGATATCATGCACCATAATACAGCATTTATCGTTTTTGCTATTCATATTCTGTACATGGAAAATGGGTTAAAACTGACTAGAAGCATACAAATTCCCTCCTTGAGACCTAGCAGTTTTGCTTGTTTTGCCATGTTTGCCAATTTTACCATTGAAATAAATAAATGGATATAATTATGACTGATTAGTGTACTGTCCGGAACAATGACGTATGGTATGAATACTATGAAGAAGCATAACAAACTCCTCTGTAACTTTCTTCATCTTCCCATGGTGATGGGTTGAATATGTGATTTTGTGTGTTATTTGTAATATTCAACTTATAGTCATGCGAAGGTGAAGAAAGTTACAACGCTCTGTGAAGTATTGATACACTACTTTATCATACATTACTTATCTTATTCTTTATACCTATTCATTAAAGGAAAAACTGCCGTTAAATGACAAAACAAAGCAAAAATGTCAACTTTATTGAACCAAACTGTAAAAAAGTATCCCAAAAAGCCATATATGTTTAAAATATTTATTACTCAGAAAGACTTCTACAGAGTAGCGCAAACTAGTCACGATCCCAAAAACCCGTTCCGGGGCTTAACTTTCAGTCTTCGTGCTGGAGCCTGGAACATACTGACCTGCTCGGATATTGACTGATTACTTCCATTTTCTTGGGAGTTGTGGCGGATGGGGGTTGACATAGTGGACCTCTCTGGGAACGGTGAGATCAGTTGTGATGGTTACATATATTAATGGTCTGGCTGTGGTAATCGCACTCACCAAACGGGCCCTGGTTGCCAAAGTTTTGGGGGTTACACCTGTTGACGAGTGTATACTGCTGGTGTGAATGAAGCACTCGATGGGCTCCATGTATTATTGCAGTGTATATTCCTACCGAGATGAGTATTTTAGAAGAGAAAGAATTGTTCTACACCAAGCTTGACTCTATTGTTGAACAGTGCTAACCACATGATACAACACTCGTTGTCCTTGGGGACTTCAATGCAGTGACTGGCACAGATAGAGCTGGCTATGAGGTATGTGTCGGTCCTCATTGCTCTGGCATCAGGAATGTCAACAGTTCTCCCTTCTGGAACTTTGCAAGCTTCAGGAAATAGAGGATATTGGGGTCCTGCTTTCAAAGACCAGATCTACACCGCTGGATTTGGTACTCAAATGCTGGTGGTGTGGCCAAGGAGATCGATCACATACTCGCAAGCACTCGTTAGAGAACCCTTCAGAACCGCAGGGTCTTTAGGAGTGCCAAAATATTTGCTACCGATCACAGGGTTGATGTTGCTAAACTCGAGTTATGACTCAAAACCAGAAGAATCTCATGATGTTATCCCCCTGAGTTTCGGCTTGAGAGGCTTAAGGATGAGGGGTGTGCAAGGGAGCACGCACTGGCACCCTTACACTGGTTTGAAGTGCTTGGTTCCTTGGAGGATTCTGTAGAATTGTGGGAAAACTTTAAATGTGGAGTCCTGTCAGCAGCTGATGAATGCATTGTCGTAAAACCGAGTTCAAGGAGAGCTTCGTATAGGGTGAGATGCTAGGCATAATAGAAGAGTGTCATGCTGCCAGATTGGATGGAGATCTGGGTCAGCACAGGGCCCTGTTTTGCAGAGCTAGATCTTCCCTGAGGAGAGACAAAGAGTGGTATGTCAGAGTAATCACTGAGGAGGTTATGGACATTTCTCTGCAAATGACCTTCAGCCTGCTTACTGAGCCCTGAAAACACTTTATCCCCACAGCCCCGGTTAGTTAATTTCTGATGGCGGATGGCCAACTCGCATTGAGTGAAATTGAGTGCAGAACCCAATGGGCTGAAATCCTTGAGCAGTTGAGGGTTGCTTGCAGTTTATGTTAATATCAAGAAAGCATTCGACTCCGTCCAATGAGAGATGGTCTAGGAGCTACTACAGCTACGCAGAAATCCCTTGGAAATTATTGAACTTGTGTATGGACTTTATACAGGAACAAAGAGTGCTGTCATTTGTGGTGGAGGACCATCCGCTATTTTTTCTGAGTTAATTTAGGTGTGAGACGGGTGTGTTCTAGCACCTACACTTTTAATCACTTGTATGGACTGGTTACTGGGCAGGAGAGTCAGGCAGAGTCACTGTGAACCATGCATCAACAATTTCGATATCACAGATCAGTATTTTAAGGATGACACAATGATCCTAGCGGAGATGTTGGTGTTCTAAGATTGTCCTTTGAGGCTCTAAACGAGGCCTAGCATGTGGGTTTATAGATTCACTCAACAAACGTATAGGCCTATGGTGTTGTCAATATCTGTGTAGAAAGACGAATCTGCGGATCTTCAAGACACTGGTGTATCTTTTCTTATTATATGTATGTGAGGCATGGACATTTAACAGAATTGAAGAAATGCATCAACTCCTTTGATACTAAAAGTCTCCGCAGGATCATAAGCTATCGCTGGCATGATTACATCTCAAACCAGCGAGTACTCCATGAAATGGATTAAAGATATATTAGTTGCATATTAAATGGTTGTATTGCCTGGTCTGTGAACGCCAATTCCGGCTATATCGGCATGTGGCTTGCCTCCCTGAAACAGACCTTGCTCACCAGGTGGTCTCTACAGGTGGCAACCCTGAGTGAAGGAGGACTAAGGGAAGACCACAGAACTCAATACTAAGGCAAGTCGGCCAATCATGCTATAAGATACTCGCTATGAGCAGGACAAATGGAGTAGGAGGATTCCCCGGAGAGGAGTCAGAGGGTGAATGCGGCTATGTACTGTCATGGCTTATGCCCCCATTGATTGATTGATTCATTCATTAAATTAGATCTACTTTATTACATAAATACGATTTTGTATACTTTCTAAGATCGACCCTGTAACCCGAAGATGGCACCTTGTTGATGCCAAAATGTCGTCTAGATACAGTGTAGCCCTATCCATATATATATATATATATATATATATATATATATATATATGGTATATATATACAGAGAGAATAAGATGCATTTATAATTTATATCGAATAATATATGGAATCACTGACTGCCAAATATACGGTACAGACAAACATAAATATATGAAAAGACAAACACGTATAATTATAAAGTGAAATATTTAGAAAATTACATAGACAGATATATATGTAGACACACCAGACAGATAGTTAAAAGAGACAGACATACATATATGTATATTCACAGGAAAACGGTATATGCAATATAGTAATAGCTTAAATCTTGCACAAACTCATAAACAATAATAATAATATCAGAATAAACGAGAACCACAACGTGTTACGCAATACAAATATACTCTACTTGGCGTGTAGTCAAAACAGGAAGGCAATTACAAACAATGGCATTACCCGACAACAACAAGTTTATAATGAACACGTAAATGATAATGTTTCCGAGGTGTAACAAAAACTAAGTACTTTCTGGGTAGCAGTTTCCAGTCCAGAATGGTTATTATTTTATTATTTTTCAACATGAGGATATTGCACTTTGCATAGCAGCAATGTACATAGTTTTAATTGTTAATTTACATATTAAAGGATATTGCAACATACAGTACATTAACACTACCTGTGCCATTATAAAAATACGTACCGGTATTACATAGAAGAAGAACAGATTGAGCATCATGAGATGAGTTTAAAATAAATTGATTAATAATAACTATCTAACCTATCCAGGGTGATGTAGAAATATTAATATTATTCTGTTTAACATCTTGTGATTTATAAAGCTTAAGATGGAACCTACTCACACACACACACATCTTATATGTTAATGAGGGAGTAGAGGCATCAGAATACAAGCTAATCTGTCCGAGGGTAAAGCTATCTGCTAGGAGAACTTGGCCAAGCCAAGTTTTCCTACCTAACCTCTCCTTACCTAACTTCACCTAACCCATTCTTCGCGACCTACTCTCTGTTCTATTTACCTTACCAAACCAAACCCAGCTTAACTTTCTCCCCGCGACCTGCTTATTTGAGATTGAGTTATTTTTGGCCGACTTCTACTTAGACCGAATTATCCTGCTACCTTGGCTTTAGCTTCGTTTTTAGAACATATATAATTTTATATCGGTAACTACAGATATATTATTTAACATGCAATGAACACCATGCATGTCTACTCTTCTTGCTTTATATACAGTAGGTTACTACACTGGACAGTCTGTGAGTGAACAAATATTTTCATGTAACATAATTTTAACAAATAAATGATGGAGATGTTGAATGTGATATATAATGAATGCAAGTTCAGCAATGCTTGATAAAATTTTGCTCTTTTAATACGATTCACACGTGTACTAAGTGTGATGTAATTCGTGTTTTACAGTGTCCTTCCGTTCTTAATCTGCTGATGGCTTTTTTGCCAGCTGATACTCTCCAATTAAGATGTTTGTCAGGGCGTTGGCTTTGTTGTCTTTATAATAGATAGATAGATAGATTCAATAGATAGACAGTCAGATAATTCATATAATTTTTGTTTATATCTTTTGTTTTTCTTGTTTTTCTATGTGAGTGAGGGCGACAACAGGCAGAACTTCCTGTAGAGAGTGTCTCCCCCATAGTTGAAAGAATGGCAAGGCCAAAATCAAGTGACGTTCGAGCCAAAATGCCTAGACACACAGAGTTTGAAGCAATTTAAGTCATAGGAGGAGGGAAACACTGATACTGGGAGATAGTTCCAGAGCTCAGCTGTTGAATAGAAGAAAGACAATAACGTTTCCCTCTTTCGGTTGGAGAGTTGCACAGAGTAGGGGTGGGATTATGTTGCAAGACAGGTACCACGTACCCTACGTAGAGGAGGTGGTATACACTGGGAGAGCTCTGAGGAGCACTGATTATTGTAGTAGCGATAGAATAGCGAGAGAGATGCAACATTGCGGCGAAGAGAGAGAGTTGGTGATGGGCGGAAATTAATGATACGAAAGGCCTTTCTTTCTAATTTGTCTAGGAGTGCGGTGTGAGAGGATCCTCTCCACACATGTGAACAATACTCAATACAAGGACTCACTGTGCCCCTGTACAGAGCAAGAAGCTGCGCAGGGGTAAAGAACCCCTTGAGGCGGTTTACCATACCCTGCTTCTGGGAGGCTGCCTTAGCAAGACTGGTAATATGGTCCTTCAAAGTGAGAGCAGAAGAAAAAGAGACACCAAGAATATTGAGAGAAGATGAAGGAGTGATTTTTGTATTGTTGAAGAATAAGGGATAGTCCTCTAGGAGTTCCGGACGGGCAGACAGATGGAAAAATTGGGCAACAAGGTATTCTCTGCCCCCAATTGGAAATAGTAGTTAGATCAGAAGATAAGAGTTCTATGGCTTCATAACGTTTGTTTTTGAGGGATTGCTGGCTGGGGCATTTTGGAAAACTAATTAAGTAGTGTAAGGTAGAACATAAGAACACAAGAAAATGGGAGTCTGCAGAAAGCCGATTGGCCTAAGCAAGGCAGATCCCTGTCCCACACAACCCCAATTACAAAGCCCAATTATAGGCTCAACACTCTAATACCCTGAGGATCATCTTACCAAAACGGTTAGAGATTAACTCAGGATTACGGGGGTCTGCAGAGCGCTGATTGGCCCAACCCTGCTGATCCCCCTTCACACCCAACCCTTCTCGTCCATATGCTTATCCAATTTTATCTTAAAGCTCCCTATCGTTTTTAATCCCACTATAGCACTTGGTAGTCCATTCCACCCATCTACAACTCTGTTACCAAACCAATATTTGCCTATATCTTTTCTGAAACGAAATTTATCTAATTTGAAACCATTGGTACGAGTTCTTTCGCTATCACTGAGCTTTAGTACATTTGTCATGTCCCCTTTGTTAATCCCACTAACCCACTTGAACACCTCTATCATATCCCCTCTAACTCTGCGTCTCTCTAACGAATGTAAGCCTAATTTCTTCAACCTTTCTTTATACGGAAGATTTCTAATATTATGGATCGTTTTTGTCATTCTACGTTGTACTCTCTCCAATGAATCTATGTCCATTCTGTAATAAGGACACCAAAATTGGACAGCATAATCCATATGGGGTCTCACTAATGACAAGTAAAGTTTTAAGATAACATCAGTAGTTCTGTTACTCACACTCCTAGAGATGAACCCGAGAATCCTGTTTGCCTTGTTTCGAACGCTTATATAGAGGTAGAGTAGTCTGCGTATGAATGGACGGGACTGGAGGCATAGTTGAGAAGATCATTTATGAAAATTAGAAAGAGAATAGGAGATAGGACAGAGCCCTGAGGAACACCGGAGTTGATAGGATGAGGAAGTGAGCGATGGCCGTCCACAACCGCGGCTATGGAATGGTCGGAAAGTAAATTAGAGACAAAGGCACAGCTGGAGGGATAGAAACCGAAGGAGGATAGTTTAGAAATTAAAGATTTGTGCCAGACTCTATCGAAGGCCTTCGATATGTCTAGACTCTAGTTCAATAGAAAAGGTCTCACCGAAGTCCCGAAAAGTTAATGACCAAGAGTTAGTAAGATGCGAAAGAAGATCACCAGTAGAGCGACCCTTAATGCCCCTTTCCCACTGGTGAGACAAGTCACGATTTTCGTCGCCGATGACTTAGTTTTGTCAAATTCGCAAGAATACGTGCGACGTTCACGATTTTGACCGTTTCAAACAGATGACCAATTATACTTGGCGAAGATGTCGCCAATGTCGGTGACGCAATCGCCGACCTTCTGCGACGTTATCGGCGAAGTGAGCGATGTTTCGTCGATGACCTCTGCGAGGCATGTCACATTTTCAAAATGATCTTGCGAAATCATGCGAGGATGAAAGAAAACTCGCCGTATGTTCTGCGACGTCTTCGGCGATTCAAGCGATGGTTCGGCATATTGAAACCTGGATGGGGGTAAACGTCTTAAAACATTAGGCTGAACGGGGCCGAACGGATTATAGGCAAAGAGAGAGGGAGAGAAATAGAACAAAAAAAAGAGGAGAGAGGGAGAGAAAGAAAAAAAAAACAGCGAGGTGGGCTCAATGTTTGCGTTACGGCTTAAAAATTGAGCCCACCTCGCCTTTTTTTGTTTTCTCTTTCTCTCCCTCTCTCCTCGTTTTTTGTTTGTTTTCTATTTCATCCCTAGTTTCATCCCTAGACCTCCATCAAACATATACAGCATCCCCCCCCAACACCCTCCTTCAAGATCAATTTGTACATTTGTCGATAGAAAAATATCCTGGCCGAAGGCCGGTTCCTCAATAAGTACAGGCTCGCTATCGCTAGCCAGGAAAAACTCGATGCCTAAATGACACGAAAAGTCTTAATATTGACAACGAAATGGGGTGAAATGTCTTAAAATCGCCAAACTAATGGGCCGAACGTCATGAAATATGAAAACTAATGGGGTTAACCATGAGGAAGAAAGGGGACCAGAAAAACGACCCATTTTCCCTTAATTCGGAGATTGGCAAAGAGAGAGGGAGAGAAAAAAAAAAAAAAAAAAAAAACGAGGAGAGAGAGGGAGAGAAAGAGAAAAGTAAAACAGCGAGGTGGGCTCAATTAGGCTAAGCCGCAACGTAAACATTGAGCCCACCTCGCTGTTTTCTCTTTCTCTCCCTCCTCGGTTTTTTTTTCTCTTTCTCTCCCTCTCTCTTTGCCTATAATCCGTTCGGCCCCGATCAGCCTACTGTTTTAAGATGTTTACCCCCATCCAGGTTTCAATATTTTCCTGGTGAGCGGTAGCGAGCCAACATATAAATATTTTTGTTTTGAGAGCAAGCTAAATTTGTATATTTTTCGATAGAAAAATGTCTCCAGCAAAGCCGGATTTCTCCATATAATGCTGGTTCGCTATCGCTTGCCAGGAAGATATCGATACTTGGATGGGGATAAACGTCTGAAAACAGTTGGCTGAATGGGGCTGAATGGATACAAACCAGAGAAAGAGAGAAAAGGAGAGAAAGAGAAAAAAAAAGCAGGTGAACCCCCCACGAGAGGTGCATAGAAAAAAGAGTTCATCAGGTTCACTATAGGCCTAATAAATGTTGTTTACCCACCTCGCCGTAGGTGCTCTTTGGCATCGTCGATGTTCTCGGAACAGAGAGCATCGGCGAGCAGAGCATCGGTGAGCATCCATGCAGCGTTGCAAAAAAATGTTTGTGCGAAACACTCCGCGATGTCTCGCCGATGTCGCAGATGATCGCAGAAGCCCTCGCAGATCCCTCGGCGATGCTCGACGATGCTTGCGAGGGCAACCAATCCTCGTGAGTCCTCGTCCAAAATTTTTAACGATCCGAACATTTGCGACAACCCTCGAGGGCCCTTGCGAGGCCTTGAGAGGCCTTGAGAGTCAAACAATTTTTCAAAAGAGGTGTTGAGACATGTCACGAATGTGCCAATTTATTGGTGTCAGCGACGAAAATCGTGACTTGTCTCACCAGTGGGAAAGGGGCATTATAGGAAACCATACTGGCATTCTGAGAGCAGATTATGAGAAGAGAAATGCTATCTATCTATCTATATATTTTTCTATCTATCTATTCCAAACAATGATCTTTTACTGTTAAAGACGTGGAGAAAACAATGATGGATGTATATAGATTTCGGAACCTAATTACAAATTATATTGATGCTATAAAGGCAAGACTATTTCACGTGCAGCATAATGAGCCCACATTGCGGTATTGAGAGAACAATATATTGTTACGATCGGGTCTCGTATAAATCAGTGGCTCTTATACATTGGACTAGACTGGCATAAATGCAACAACGGAAACGCTAGATCCAACCCCTGATATATAATCCCGTCGAACAAAGAACACATATACCCTCCAGAATTATATCTGCGATAGTGGGGTATCTTAACTCTCAGTATCTATGTGCTTCTACTATAGGCTGATGTTCTCTGAAACAGCCTATTACCTATAACATATGGTTGCTTAGTTATGGTACACAAGGAAAAGATAGTTAACTTAATTAAATCACAAGAGTGATCTAATGCAAACAAGAAGAAGGTTTACTTAACGTTACTTTAATCAATAATATCTGTCACTCCTTTATGAAAGAAAGTGTTGTAAAGTCCTCAAGCACCGAACAAGGAATCTTCTGAATAATGTCGGATGCTACTAAGAAGAACGTATCGGAAATGGAACGACAAAATAGCAGGAGGTAGGACAATGCACGTGTAGGCTAAATACACAAAAAGGCTGGACATATAATGTTATTGGACACAAGAATATTATAAGCGGTGCAACTGTAATAAAGCTCGCCACGAAAAAGTAGTACTCCTATTAACAAAACCGGTCTATGCTGGTTGTGTCTCTCTACAGCAACCTAGACCTCAAAATGCTTGTATAAAAATAATGGGTATGCATAAAAGAGTATATGATCTAATCCAGCTAATGTCTACCCGGGTTAATAAAGTCTAGCTGGGATGCGCAAAGGTACAGAATTCTGGTGGAGCAAGGCAGCTCCTAGCCTAGTGTGGACCTTGGGTCTGTGCGGCCTGATTACGTTAATATGAAGGGGTGCTCTCTTGAGGATTCTCGATCACAAGTATCGAGTATCCTCCTGGCGACCCTCAAAAGTAAAAGCAAATAGAGTTAGAACAGTGTTGGGTGGATTAGGCAAGCAGCCCTCACGCACAACACAGTCTAAACTCCAAGGTACACAGACAAAAGATCCACCCAGGTAACCCACAGAATCCGTAGTGTCGTGTAGCTCAAAAGTAGCCTACACACATTGAAAACACCAACAGCAAGGTACCTGATCCCTAGTCTAGCATTATTTAAGCCTGTAGAAACATTAGTGATTGATGGAGACAGTCTGAGCAATACCATCTCCCAAAAAGACAATGACTATCTTCAACCTTAATCTAGTACATAAGAAATGTGAGATCCAGCATATAATACAGTCTGGCCACCAATTCAAGGTGTGGATGCAGAGAACCAGAGGGGAATTGATATTAATAAAAGGTGAGGAAGTAGTGGAAATGATAGAGGCAGTAGGAGAGAAAGATTCTAAGACAAGAGTGTGGGACAGTACAAGGGAGATGCTTAGAGTATGCTGTCTGGGAAGGATCTGACAAGGATATTCCCATGGACCTCCTGGCTGGAGTCCCAGTTCGCAAGAATGGCACGAGGGCGAGCGACAGTCGCCCAGTAAGCAGCCGCGTAGTAGGCAGTGTTAGGCAGGAGGCAACGAATCCCGCGAGGCCTATGTAAGGGGGCCAGCCACGCGCCGCACTCACTACCAAGTCACACCACCTTGTCTCTCTCTCTCTTCCTCTCCCGCTCGCATTCCCATCATTCAACTACTTAACACAATACTTTCAATTGACTAAATAAATAGAAAGGATTGTGACAGACAAAAATAAAGAACAGTTCAGAACTGTCTGCAACACAAGCTTTCTCGAGAAGGAAAGTACACAATGATAGGTAGACTGTAGCTATATTCTCTGCCCTGGCGAGTCCTAGCGAGTAAGCCATGTGGTTCTGGGGGAAGCGGTGAGCGTCACACCCCACCCAAGATTTTTAAGAGGCTCCAACTATGAGCTCTAAATCTGACACGCAGAACCCATACAAAATTCGCCACTCCTAGTCACCCAGCGACAATGAAATGTAAAGCACAGATCTCATCAAAATAACACATTATAAAAATTAACAACCCTTCCCAACACAATAGATTAAATTACATAGTTATGCTCATAAGAGCGAGCTTCACTAGCCCAGCCTTCTGAGAGGAGTACAACTCAGAATTTCTGCTATAACATACTTAAACAAAAATTAACTATCAAAGAAAGAGTTTTTATAGGATTTTTATATTTTTAATATGTTTATGGCGGCTGCACTACAGGGGCAAGCCTAGTTTTTACTTCTATACCAACACAGCAACTCCTACTTTACGACCCAATACGCTGGGCTACACACGCGAGCCAACAAGCACCATACGTAAACATACTAATCAAACCAAAGTAGGAGGCTACCCTTGTGATGATCTACCCCGGGTCTTCCACCCTCGATAAGCAATCTGCAATCACATTCTCAGAACCGGCAATATGGCGTATGTCTAGGTTGTATTACTGCAACATTAATGACCACCTGGTCAGCCTCATATTCCGGTTATGGAATTGATTCAGGAACTTGAGGGGGTGATGGTCGGTGTAGATCACCACAACTGGTCCATAGGCTGGAACATACACCTCAAAGTGCCTGAGCGCTAGCACAATCGCCAGCAGTTCCATCTCAACTACTGAATAGTTCTTCTGCGCCGAGTTGAACATTTTTGAGAAGAAACTGACTGGGTGATCCAGCCCATCTTCGTCTGATTGCATCAGAACGGCACCAGCCCCCACACCACTGGCATCAGTTGCCAGCTGGAATGGTCGGCTAAAGTCTGGGGCCCTGAGGATTGGGTGAGTACACAACAGGTGTTTTACTAGCAAAAAAACCCTCTCACACTCAGGCGCCCACTTAAACTTTCTATCTTTGGCCAATAGGTCCGTCAGAGGAGCCAGCACAGTAGAATAGCCCTTTATAAAGCGGCGGTAGTAACCAATCATGCCTGGGGAAGTGGTTAATAGCCAATATCTTGTTCTGTGGGGGGCACACCTGGCCCAAACCCACCATGAACCCCAGATACTGCACGGTAGCCCGCACAAAATCACACTTTCCCAGGTTGACCACCAAGTATGCCTCGCTTAATTTCTTAAATAGGGATTCTACATGTTCACAGTGGCTCTTGAAAGCGTCATCGTAGATAATGACGTCATCCAGGTACACGGTACAGTTCGGAATGTCAGCCACCAACTTGTTCATCAAGCTTTGGAAGGTTGCTGGTGCGTTCTTTAGACTGTACGGCATGACATTACAACGATATGTAGCACCATCCACCACAAAACCACACACTTTTTTCGCCCGTTCAGACAAAGGCACCTGCCAGTAACCTTTTACCAGGTCCACCTTGGTCAAGAACTTGGCCCTGCCAATCTTGTCTACACAGTCATCGACCTGGGGAAGAGGATATGGGTTGGTGGGAGTCAAACCATTTAGCCTGCGGTAATCAACACAGAAGTGCACCTTGCCATCCGGCTTAGGTTGCAGCGTTACGGGAGATGTCCAATTTACCGCCCCCTTCTCGATCAGTCCCTGTTGCAACATATACTCCAATCCGCCCGGAGGGCCGGAAGTTTAATAGGGGGCACCCTGTAGGTCACTGATTTGAAGGGTGGGTGGTCTCCAGCGTCAACGTCGTGCACCTCATGAGTAGTGAGGCCTGGGTGTTCCGCAAATACAGTAGGGTATAAACCGAATAGGCGCTCGACAGGCACACGCAGTTGCTCAGGTAGGTGTTGCAAAGCCTCTTGAGCCGCCTGTCTCGTGTTTCCCGCCCACTGATCTGCAGAAACATGATAATCCCAGTTGTCATCCACCTGCGCATGACTGTCCCGTTCTCCTTCTCCACCTTGACTTTTGTTTTCGGTTATTTTTGTTTTCGGTTAGTCTAGGCTATCATCCCTGGTGGCCTATTTCTGCGTACTACAATTTTTAAATTTTCAGTTAGGCTATCACCGCTGGTGGCCTATTTCTGCGTACCGGTATTTCATAATTTTTGTTTTCGGTTATTTTTGTTTTCGGTTAGTCTAGGCTATCACCGCTGGTGGCCTATTTCTGCGTACCCTATTTCTGCGTACCGGTATTTCATAATTTTTGTTTTCGGTTATTTTTGTTTTCGGTTAGTCTAGGCTATCATCCCTGGTGGCCTATTTCTGCATACTTCAATTTTTAAATTTTCAGTTAGGCTATCACCGCTGGTGGCCTATTTCTGCGTACCGGTATTTCATAATTTTTGTTTTCGGCTAGGATAGGCTATAACCCCTGGTGACCTATTTCTGTTTAAATAAACATAAAATTGTTTTCGGTTCGGCTATCCCTGCGTATTCAAATTTAATTTTGTTTTGTTTTAATTTTCGGTTAGGCTATCACCGCTGATAACCTATTTGTGTGTATTTCAACATTTTTGTTTTCGGTTAGGCCTATTTAAGTAAGTGAAACGACCTGAAGGGAGTGAAGTGTTTTTAAAGTGAGTTTAGTGTTTTTAAAGTGAGTTAAGTGTTTTTAAGTGAGTGAAGTGATCTGAAGAAAGTGATCGTCACCATGCCTCGTGCCTGTACGAACTGCGCCGGTAGGTTTGGTGCTTCCATGTTTGCTCCTGCCGATCCACAAGTCTGCCGACTCTGCCAGCAACGAGAGGATTTGACAGCAAAATTGGATGAAGCCCACAACAAGATCAACGCCCTCACCAGGAAGCTGGAACCACTCCAAGAGTTTGTAACACTCAACGTTGGAGTATCACTAACTCCAATTGTTTCAACTCCAGCATGCACCACCGCCCCAACGTCATCTGCCAACAATCCAACACCTGCAGTAGACACTGCAGCAGATGCTTCTGACGAACCTGAGCCGACATCAAACCAGGACAGCCGCCCTGTTCACCTTAGTCTCTCCCCCACTCCTCGTGCAAGAAGCCTGCTAGCACGAACAGTACCAACCCCTCGCCCCCGTTCTAACCACTCCTCTCCCCGACCTGTACGTAGAGTCCCGCCACCACAGGTTTCCGGATTTACACCAGTGAGGAACGGTGCACGGCCAACGCAGAAAAGGTCTCATCTACCAGTCACAATGTCAAACAGATTTGAGATATTGGTAGAGATGGAAGACGAACCAGAAGAGACCAAGCTCGTTGGGGATTCCATTCTACGAGGACAGGTCGAAGAGTTCTGCGACAGAGTCCCAAATCAACGAAAAAGATTTTGCATCCCAGGAGCTGGACTGGACGACATTGTGGAAGCCTTCAAAGATACCACAAAGGATGCAAATGAAAATACCCTTTATGTCATCCATGCTGGTTCAAATGACGTCATGCGCACCAGATCCGAAGAGTTGATGGAGAAATATCGCAAGATGATCCAGCACTACAAAAACAAGTCAAGGAATATCATCATCTCAGGCATTCTCCCCAAGATCGACGCACCTGACAAATTCTACGACAAGGCCTTCAGCACAAATAGCCGACTAAAATATTTGTGTCTGAGGGAAGAAGTTGAGTTCATCAACCTCTGGGACAACTTCTACAACCAGCCTACTCTGTTCCGCAAGGATGGCACTCATCTAAACCCTGTGGGTTCAGCACGCATGGGTCGTCTCCTACACGAAGCTGTCCGCAGCCATGGATCAAAAAACGCCATCCGAGAAGAAGCAGCAGTTACATAAATCATCCAACGCCAAGAAAAAAACAAAGGCAACCGAGGATCACCAGCGATAAGGACCGAAGACAGCGAGGACCGAGGACAGCCATGAACATAAATGTAGATCCGACAAGAACCAAAAATATTATTAACACCTTACGAGCGGCCTATGCGGTTTATTTATATGTACCGCCCAGCGGGGTGTTTTTAGCCAAAATAGGGCTGTTTACGTGATCATTTTCATGCCTAAATAAGACCCAGAACGTAAAACAAGTACCTATCCCTGAAAGGGCATAAACAGAGCTTTCGAATGACACCATAACGATCATTTTATGATGGCTAGTTTTCTTGCAATAACCGTGCAACGCGAGTGCAAAAAGCATGTAATTCGGTACTTTCCCCATATAATTCAGTATGTAGCGAGTGAAAGAGGGAGGAGGGAGCTGAGATTCGTGTCAGTAGGTTCGCCGCGGTGGTCTGGAGCAGTCATACGCTCGCTAGTCTCCTGCCACCACTTGTCTCTCTCTCTCAGCAACATTACGTGCTGAAATTGCCACTCGACCTATGTCGAGCGCCGCCACATAGTCCAGCTTTATTTAACTCGACTTATGTGGTGAGCCGCTAATTAAGGGTTAAAGAGCGTTCCGTGAGTTCTAAAATAACAAATTTAAAGGTTTTCTATGCAAACTCTCGTAGCATACGCAATCAATTTTCAGATTTAGAGGAGCTAGTGTTTACAGAAAATTATGATGTGATTGGCATAACAGAATCTTGGCTCAGTACAGAAGATAGAGACTTTTTAGCAGAGTATTCACTTCCCGGTTATGTAATGTTTGAGAAATGCCGAATAAATCGATATGGAGGTGGCGTTTTACTTTATATCAAAGAAAGTCTTAACCCTACCCTCTTGTCAAAACCTCAAATTGTGAACGTCGACGCATCTTTTGTGCTAATAAAGAATAATAAAGGTCCAAAAATAATACTTGCATTAATATACAGACCTAAAGCTCAATCAGTGCAAACTGACCGAGAAATTTACGAACAAATTGCAGATGTAAGTAACTCACAAGATACCGTAATTTTTGGCGACTTTAATTTACCCGTGACCAAGTGGGGCGATACTCTTACTTCACACTCCGGACATGACTTGTATACGAACTTGCAAGAGAGTTCGCTTTATCAATTTGTTTGAACGCCGACCCGTGGTAATAACGTTCTTGACATTGTACTTGCAACAAAAGAAGAATTAATAGAGAATTTGAATGATGGTGATGAATTCAGTAACAGCGACCATCGTACGATAACTTTCACTTTAAAGTTTACTAGTAACGAACCAAATAGTAGCATCGAAAAAGTCCCTAATTTCAAGAAAGCAAACTTCCATAAACTTAGAGCTATGTTTAAAGAAACTGACTGGAGCTTTTTAATTAACAATAACGACATAAATACATCTTGGAAGTTATTCGAAACCACTTACCTAAAAGTAGTGCAAGACTGCATACCATCGAAAATACGGCGTCCAGGCCATAATAATAAGCCCAAATGGTGGAATAAAGATATTTCAAACTGCCTGCTTGCTAAAAAATTTGCTAATGATAGATTAAAATCCTCACAAAATAACGAAGAACGGGTGAAATTTGTAGAGCTACGACGCAAAGCCAAAAAGTTAATTAAGCAAAGTAAAAAGACCTTAGAGTTACATATTGCGAATCAAAGTAAATCAAACCTGAAAGAATTCTATAGTTATATCAGAAAAAAAAAGTAGTTACTTCAACTGTTGGACCGTTAGTCGATGAAAATGGAGAATACACCAAAGACGAAGTACAAATGAGTAATGCCCTCAATACCTTCTTTGCATCAGTTTTTACAACAGAAGACCTCAGTGATATCCCTACACCATCGCCAATTCAGATTGATAATTCAGATGTTCTAAGCAATATCACTGTTACAGAGAGAGAAGTATTGAATTGTTTAGATAAACTCAAGGTAAATAAAATGCCTGGACCGGATACAATCTCGCCTAGAGTTCTAAAGGAAGCTAAGGATGAGCTCTCCAAACCACTGACATTACTATTCAATAAATCCTTGCAGTCTGGAACTATGCCTGATCAGTGGAAGCTAGCCAACGTAACACCGATATTCAAAAAAGGCAGCAAATCCCTACCTAGTAACTATCGTCCAATTAGTTTAACCTCAGTTGTATGTAAAATGCTAGAAACGGTCATACGAGACAGACTCGTAAATCACTTAGAGGAAAATAACATACTTAAAGATACTCAACACGGCTTTCGTAAAAAACGTTCCTGTTTAACAAACCTCTTAGACTTCTTCCACGATATCCTCAACCTCTACGATGAGAGTAAAGCTGTAGATATTATATACCTTGATTTTCAAAAGGCATTTGACAAAGTTCCCCACAAACGTTTACTGCTAAAACTAAAAGCGCATGGAATACAAGACGGTGTGTTGAAATGGATAGAAAATTGGCTCAGCGACAGAAAGCAAAGAGTAGTCATAAACGGTAAGGCATCTAAATGGACCAATGAAAGTAGCGGGGTACCCCAGGGATCGGTATTAGGACCAATTCTCTTTCTAATTTACATCAACGACATAGATGAGGGTCTCACCTGTACAATCTCAAAATTTGCTGACGATACAAAAATTGCAAATAGCGTACTCTCAAAAGAACAAGTTGACGATATGCAACACAATCTAGATAAATTGTCATGTTGGGCCCAAATTTGGCAAATGAGTTTCAATGCGGATAAATGGAAAGTACTACATATCGGATACCTAAACGAGAAAGCAAACTATTCGATGAATGGCACTCAGCTTAAGAATGTAAACAGAGAAACCGATCTGGGAGTAACAATATCGAGTAACCTAAAACCGAGTCAACAATGTTCAGAAGTTGTTAAGAAGGCAAACAAAATAATTAGCTTTATAGGCAGGTCATTTGAGCATAAATCCAAAGAAGTTATCCTAACCCTTTACAATTCCTTAGTCCGCCCTCTTCTGGAATACTGCGTTCAATCCTGGTGCCCTTATTACCAAAAAGATATAAACAAGCTAGAACGAGTTCAACGTAGAGTTCCAAAATGATACCTAGCCTAAAGAACAAGCCATACGAAGAGCGTCTTAGAGAATTAAATCTATTTCCTTTAACCCAGCACAGATTAAGAGGTGACTTAATTCAAGTGTTCAAAATCATCAAAGGCATCGACAATATGAACTGTAGTAAGTACTTCACTATCGACCAATCTAATTACACACGGGGAAACGGTTGCAAAATTATTGGTAAATCTTTTAACTCACACGAATCTAAGAATTTCTTCTTCAATCGAGTTGTCAACTTGTGGAATGGGCTTCCCCGAGACGTTATAGACTGCAGCACCGTTGATTCATTTAAACTCCACCTAGACAAATATCTCGCATCAAACCCGCGACTGACTGCGTTTGTAAATGAATAACTTTATTTTATCCCCCCCTCAGTTACTAACCCATCTGTCCCCTACTAACTTCCTAATCCTGCCACGGATATTAGTTCCAGGGCAGTAATTCCCTTTCCAATGTTCCCTTACCCACTCTAAACCACTGTTTGGACACTTGATCCTCAGTGTTTTGGAGGACAAGCAACCTAGAAGGGTCACTAGATCTGTTGTTGCTTGATTTCCTTTGTACTCCTTTGTACTCCTTTGTACTGCTGAAAGTCATCACGGGGACAGTGAGAGGCTCAGGTGGGCGCCTCACATACTCCTTCATCAGCTTGACATGCATAACTGATTCCTCTTACGCCTGTCTGGAGTGGCCACCAGGTAATCTAAGTCCGAGAGCTTCTCTGCTACCCTATAAGGACCAGCGTACTTTGCGGATAAGGGGTGACCTACAAGAGGGAGTAGTATCAACACCTCCTGACCCACGTGAAACTCCCTGAGTTTCACCTTGTGGTCGTACCTGTCCTTCATGAGGGCCTGAGAGCCTACCAGATTGCGGCCAGCCAACTCCAGACTACACAACATTCGTTCTCTACTCTCAAGGACATACTTAACACCTTACGAGCGGCCTATGCGGTTTATTTATATGTACCGCACAGCGGGGTGTTTTTAGCCAAAATAGGGCTGTTTACGTGATCATTTTCATGCCTAAATAAGACCCAGAACGTAAAACAAGTACCTATCCCTGAAAGGGCATAAACAGAGCTTTCGAATGACACCATAACGATCCTTGTATGATGGATAGTTTTCTTGCAATAACCGTGCAACGCGAGTGCAAAAAGCAGGTAATTCGGTAGTTTCGGTACATAATTGAGTATGTAGCGAGTGAGAGAGGGAGGAGGGAGCTGAGATTTGTGTCAGTAGGTTCGCCGCGGTGGTCTGGAGCAGTCATACGCTCGCTAGTCTCCTGCCACCACTTGTCTCTCTCTCTCAGCCACATTACGTGCTGAAATTGCCACTCGACCTATGTCGAGCGCCGCCACATAGTCCAGCTTTATTTAACTCGACTTATGTTGCTCGCCGCTAATTAAGGGTTAAGCATAGAACATGGTTTAGCGGTGCCTTCCCATATCTCCTTTACCATGTGGAGAGGCCCTCTGACGCGGTGTCCAAACACAAGCTCATTAGGGCTAAACCCCAAACTCTCCCCAGGTACCTCTCGTGCAGCGAATAACACATACGGCAGGCCAAGACCCAGTCCTTGCCGTTCTCAAGACAATAGCAGCGAAGCATGCTTTTTAGAGTGGAATGCCACCTCTCTAACACCCCCTGACTCTCTGAGTGATAAGCAGATGACACTACAGTGACTATCCCGTGCTGCTTCATTGTCTGAACGAACAAGTTGGAGGTAAAATTCGATTCTTGGTCTGACTGTAACTCCTGCGGGTATCCGTACCGGGAGAAGTATAATAGCAAGTTACGGACTACCGTCTTCGCCAAACCATTTCTCATCGGGTATGCGTCTGGGTACCGAGTTGCTACGTCCATAACTGTCAAGAGATATTTATTTCCGGCACTTGTGGGGGGGAGGGGGCCAACCATGTCGACTTCTACTTTACTAAAGGGAGGCCCGCTGACGGGAATTGGGTGTAACGGAGCCTTTGGGATGCACTGGTTAGGTTTCCCGAACTTTTGGCACACATTGCACATTGCCACCCATGACACCACTTGTGCTCTCAAACCAGGCCACCAAAACAGTTTCCCCAAATCCGCCACCGTCTTACGGACACCCAAGTGTCCCGCCAGCGGTACATCATGAGCCAACCTTAGTAGGCTATCCCTGCATACCCTCGGTACGACCAGCTGGTCTACCACTCCTGACCCACCCTCCCAACTTCTCTGCGGGTCTTGTAATCGCCGATACAAGATGCCATCAATGAAAACAAAATCTCCAGACTTTGCATCCCTGTCCTCTTCGAGTTCGACAGCACTGTTACTACACTTTAGAACCTCCGGGTCTTCTAGCTGCAATTTGCGAATATCTGAGGGAGCTAGCCTGTCTAAGTATTTGCGAAACAACTCATGCCCTCCCCCAACATCGAACTTTGCATCCCGTTGCTCTCTCCGTGTATACCGTTGCTGACTCCGAGTCTCTTTAAGCCCTGCCTCTACACTCTCAGTGACAGGTGGTGGTGCTTCTCCAGACTCTAATAACGGTGCTAATACTGAGTCCCCGAGAAGCGCTGCTGGTACTAGACTCTCCACCGTATCAGCTTTCAGCACCTTCTCGTGACCATTCCTCCGCTTATTTGAAGACTGTTGGTTAGGCTGTGACTCCCTGGATGCGAGAGATCTGGTTACAACACACGCCATTGGTTGCACCTGACACTTCTCAACCCCCTCCTGTTCCTCCCTACTCACGTCGGCCGGCCCCTCGGCAACGACTAAGGGTGAAACCTTAGAAGCAGGCACCGCAAAGTCATTGCCGAGAAGGAGGTCGACGCCCCCAACAGGCAATTTCTCCACGATTCCCACATCCAGTTCGCGAGTCACACCGTCATCTTCAAGCTCCATTCTAACAAGCGGGTATGACCTAGTTGCATTAACTCCCTGCACCACAACTACCCGCGCCGTGTTTATGGGTCTACCAGTGAAATTCTTCAAGAGTGTCTGAGAGGCACCTGTGTCACGCAAAAGCTGTACCCCGTGCTTCTTGCCCCCCCACTTCACGCAGCCATGCCCTCTATGGTCGCAAAAGGCATCGCGGACAGGGTTCGAGCCTTCCGGATCCTTCTTCGCTGGCGGTCCATCCTCTGATCTTATGCCTCCAGCAAACACAGAAGACTTCTGGAACACCCCAATGCTGCGAGCCAATGACACAGCCTCCGTGGAAGGTCTGCTCGGACAAGCTTTTGCTATGTGCCCCTCTTTGTGACAGTGATAACACTCAAATTTCCCCTTGGACTTATACTGAGGTGTAAAAGTCCCCTGACCCTTCTTAAACGGGGCGGTGCTAGGTTTGTGATCAGTCTTGGTGTCATTGCTTTTATATTTATGTGTGTCCATATTCCAGGGAGGGGGACGGTAACGCTCCTTAACGCCTACATCGTTTCTCTGTGCAGAGCCGCACCTCCGAATTAGTGACAACCGAAGATCAGCCATCTCTGCTGCTTCTACGAGAGTTCTTGGGTTCTTCTCTTTAAGGTTTAAAGTCAAGTCGCGAACCGTACACTTATAAAACTGCTCTAAAAGCATCAACTGTTTCATCTGATCAAACGTAGTTGTCTTCTCTGATCTGAGCCAGTTTCCCATAGCGTCGGACAGGTCCCGGGCATGCTCCAAGAAGGTACTGTCTCGCCCCTTAGTCACACCCCGGAACTTTAACCTATATGTCTCGGGTTGTAGCTCGTATGCCCGCAGGACAGCCTCCTTGAGCTCCTCATAAACAACGCAGGACTCCAAAGGCAGTGCATCATAAACCTTGAGCCCCTTACCTATGAGTCTAGAGGACACAAGGGCTGCCCACTTAACTTCAGGCCACTGATGCTCCCGGCACTTCTTCTCAAATCTATTGAAAAACTCTGTGACACCAGACTCGTCAAATACAGGGACCAGTTTTAGAAGGTGCGACAGAGACTATCATGCGCACGGTTTCCAGTACCGAGTCGCTGTCCCGTCGTCTCAACACTAGACTTCTCTAAATCCATGTCGGCACAGTATCTTGTAGATTCTAGTTCAGTCCTAAGCTCAGCTTCCCTCGTCTCTTGCTGCATCCTAGCCAGCTCTTTTCTCTCTTCTATCTTAGCTAGCTCTATCTGCTGTTGACTCTGATGTTGCATCTTTGCCATCTCGAGCTGAAAGAGCATCTCCGGGGTCAAACCTTGAGGAGGAGGAGGAGATGCAATGATGTTAGAAATACCCGGTGATCCCCCCAGGGGCAAACCACCCTGCCAGTCACTACCCACCTGCGGAAGCGTGCTCAGGGTCGGTACTCCAATAGGAGGATTGGGAGTCGAGTGAAGGGGAAGCTCGGCCAAAGGGCTCTGAGCACTCACCCTACCTCGAACGCCAGTCACCCAACCCAGCACACACGTCATCAGGTCATCCTTGGTCATGCCACTAGTACATACATGACCGGTAGCTGCGGCTAAGCACTGGAGACCGTACCGATTCATACCCACCAACCGGTCGGAAGTAACAGGCCATTGTAAAAAATTCCATGCATCCTCCTCACTGTTCACCAAGTTAACAACCTGCCCATGCTGCTGCTCCTCAGCTTCTACATCACGTAGTGTGTCTTCATCCTGCACTGATCCGCTATAAGACATGATGCTCACTGAAGATTTTTCACTTTGATACACAAAAAAGAAGTAACCCCAAACTCTTATACCACAATATTCACAATTAAAAATTCTCGGAGACAGCTTAAGTGCTATATTACTTTGCTAAAAAAATAATTCTTGCATGTCCTCAAAAAATATTCCACAAAATCAACAAATGTTCACTGCCTAAACTGTGAGAAAAATCAGCACAATAACCTGCAATTATATGTCAGTTCACCAAATCCTGAGCTACGTCGCCATTTGTTACGATCGGGTCTCGTATAAATCAGTGGCTCTTATACATTGGACTAGACTGGCATAAATGCAACAACGGAAACGCTAGATCCAACCCCTGATATATAATCCCGTCGAACAAAGAACACATATACCCTCCAGAGTTATATCTGAGATAGTGTGGTATCTTAACTCTCAGTATCTATGTGCTTCTACTATAGGCTGATGTTCTCTGAAACAGCCTATTACCTATAACATATGGTTGCTTAGTTATGGTACACAAGGAAAAGATAGTTAACTTAATTAAATCACAAGAGTGATCTAATGCAAACAAGAAGAAGGTTTACTTAACGTTACTTTAATCAATAATATCTGTCACTTCTTTATGAAAGAAAGTGTTGTAAAGTCCTCAAGCACCGAACAAGGAATCTTCTGAATAATGTCGGATGCTACTAAGAAGAACGTATCGGAAATGGAACCACAAAATAGCAGGAGGCAGGACAATGCATGTGTAGGCTAAATACACAAAAAGGCTGGACATATAATGTTATTGGACACAAGAATATTATAAGCGGTGCAACTGTAATAATGTTCGCCACGAAAAAGTAGTACTCCTATTAACAAAACCGGTCTATGCTGGTTGTGTCTCTCTACAGCAACCTAGACCTCAAAATGCTTGTATAAAAATAATGGGTATGCATAAAAGAGTATATGATCTAATCCAGCTAATGTCTACCCGGGTTAATAAAGTCTAGCTGGGATGCGCAAAGGTACAGAATTCTGGTGGAGTAAGGCAGCTCCTAGCCTAGTGTGGACCTTGGGTCTGTGCGGCCTGATTACGTTAATATGAAGGGGTGCTCTCTTGAGGATTCTCGATCACAAGTATCGAGTATCCTCCTGGCGACCCTCAAAAGTAAAAGCAAATAGAGTTAGAACAGTGTTGGGTGGATTAGGCAAGCAGCCCTCACGCACTACACAGTCTAAACTCCAAGGTACACAGACAAAAGATCCACCCAGGTAACCCACAGAACCCGTAGTGTCGTGTAGCTCAAAAGTAGCCTACACACATTGAAAACACCAACAGAAAGGTACCTGATCCCTAGTCTAGCATTATTTAAGCCTGTAGAAACATTAGTGATTTATGGAGACAGTCTGAGTAATACAATCTCCCAAAAAGACAATGACTATCTTCAACCTTAATCTAGTACATAAGAAATGTGAGATCCAGCATATAATACAATCTGACCACCAATTCAAGGTGTGGATGCAGAGAACCAGAGGGGAATTGATATTAATAAAAGGTGAGGAAGTAGTGGAAATGATAGAGGCAGTAGGAGAGAAAGATTCTAAGACAAGAGTGTGGGACAGTTCAAGGGAGATGCTTAGAGTATGCTGTCTGGGAAGGATCTGACAAGGATATTCCCATGGACCTCCTGGCTGGAGTCCCAGTTCGCAAGAATGGCACGAGGGCGCGCGACAGTCGCCCAGTAAGCAGCCGCATAGTAGGCAGTGTTAGGCAGGAGGCAACGAATCCCGTGAGGCCTATGTAAGGGGGCCAGCCACACGCCGCACTCACTACCAAGTCACACCACCTTGTCTCTCTCTCTCTCCCTCTCCCGCTCGCCTTCCCATCATTCAACTACTTAACACAATACTTTCAATTGACTAAATAAATAGAAAGGATTGTGACAGACAAAAATAAAGAACAGTTCTGAACTGTCTGCAACACAAGCTTTCTCGAGAAGGAAAGTACACAATGATAGGTAGACTGTAGCTATATTCTCTGCCCTGGCGAGTCCTAGCGAGTAAGCCATGCGGTTCTGGGGGAAGCGGTGAGCGTCACACCCCACCCAAGATTTTTAAGAGGCTCCAACTATGAGCTCTAAATCTGACACGCAGAACCCATACAAAATTCGCCACTCCTAGCCACCCAGCGACAATGAAATGTAAAGCACAGATCTCATCAAAATAACACATTATCAAAATTAACAACCCTTCCCAACACAATAGATTAAATTACATAGTTATGCTCATAAGAGCGAGCTTCACTAGCCCAGCCTTCTGAGAGGAGTACAACTCAGAATTTCTGCTATAACATACTTAAACAAAAATTAACTATCAAAGAAAGAGTTTTATAGGATTTTTATATTTTTAATATGTTTATGGCGGCTGCACTACAGGGGCAAGCCTAGTTTTTACTTCTATACCAACACAGCAACTCCTACTTTACGACCCAATACGCTGGGCTACACACGCGAGCCAACAAGCACCATACGTAAACATACTAATCAAACCAAAGTAGGAGGCTACCCTTGTGATGATCTACCCCGGGTCTTCCACCCTCGATAAGCAATCTGCAATCACATTCTCAGAACCGGCAATATGGCGTATGTCGAGGTTGTATTACTGCAACATTAATGACCACCTGGTCAGCCTCATATTCCGGTTATGGAATTGATTCAGGAACTTGAGGGGGTGATGGTCGGTGTAGATCACCACAACTGGTCCATAGGCTGGAACATACACCTCAAAGTGCCTGAGCTCTAGCACAATCGCCAGCAGTTCCATCTCAACTACTGAATAGTTCTTCTGCGCTGAGTTGAACTTTTTTGAGAAGAAACTGACTGGGTGCTCCAGCCCATCTTCGTCTGATTGCATCAGAACGGCACCAGCCCCCACACCACTGGCATCAGTTGCCAGCTGGAATGGTCGCTAAAGTCTGGGGCCCTGAGGATTGGGTAAGTACACAACAGGTGTTTTACTAGCAAAAAAACCCTATCACACTCAGGCGCCCACTTAAACTTTCTATCTTTGGCCAATAGGTCCGTCAGAGGAGCCAGCACAGTAGAATAGCCCTTTATAACGCAGAGGTAGTAACCAATCATACCCAAAAACCTCATGATCTGCTTCTTGGTGGACGGCCTGGGGAAGTGGTTAATAGCCAATATCTTGTTCGGCGGGGGCACACCTGGCCCAAACCCACCATGAACCCCAGATACTGCACGGTAGCCCGCACAAAATCACACTTTCCCAGGTTGACCACCAAGTATGCCTCGCTTAATTTCTTAAATAGGGATTCTACATGTTCACAGTGGCTCTTGAAAGCGTCATCGTAGATAATGACGTCGTCCAGGTACACGGTACATTTCGGAATGTCAGCCACCAACTTGTTCATCAAGCTTTGGAAGGTTGCTGGTGCGTTCTTTAGACCGTACGGCATGACATTACAACGATATGTAGCACCATCCACCACAAAACCACACACTTTTTTCGCCCGTTCAGACAAAGGCACCTGCCAGTAACCTTTTACCAGGTCCACCTTGGTCAAGAACTTGGCCCTGCCAATCTTGTCTACACAGTCATCGACCCGGGGAAGAGGATATGGGTTGGTGGGAGTCAAACCATTTAGCCTGCGGTAATCAACACAGAAGTGCACCTTTTGCCATCCGGCTTAGGTTGCAGCGTTACGGGAGATGTCCAATTTACCGCCCCCTTCTCGATCAGTCCCTGTTGCAACATATACTCCAATCCGCCCGGAGGGCCGGAAGTTTAATAGGGGGCACCCTGTAGGGCACTGATTTGAAGGGTGGGTGGTCTCCAGCGTCAACGTCGTGCACCTCATGAGTAGTGAGGCCTGGGTGTTCCGCAAATACAGTAGGGTATAAACCGAATAGGCGCTCGACAGCCACACGCTGTTGCTCAGGTAGGTGTTGCAAAGCCTCATGAGCCGCCTGTCTCGTGTTTCCCGCCCACTGATCTGCAGAAACATGATAATCCCAGTTGTCATCCACCTGCGCATGACTGTCCCGTTCTCCTTCTCCACCTTGACTTTTGTTTTCGGTTATTTTTGTTTTCGGTTAGTCTAGGCTATCATCCCTGGTGGCCTATTTCTGCGTACTTCAATTTTTAAATTTTCAGTTAGGCTATCACCGCTGGTGGCCTATTTCTGCGTACCGGTATTTCATAATTTTTGTTTTCGGTTATTTTTGTTTTCGGTTAGTCTAGGCTATCACCGCTGGTGGCCTATTTCTGCGTACCGATATTGGTGGCCTATTTCTGCGTACCGGTATTTCATAATTTTTGTTTTCGGTTATTTTTGTTTTCGGTTAGTCTAGGCTATCATCCCTGGTGGCCTATTTCTGCGTACTTCAATTTTTAAATTTTCAGTTAGGCTATCACCGCTGGTGGCTTATTTCTGCGTACCGGTATTTCATAATTTTTGTTTTCGGTTAGGGTAGGCTATAACCCCTGGTGACCTATTTCTGTTTAAATAAACATAAAATTGTTTTCGGTTCGGCTATCCCTGCGTATTCAAATTTAATTTTGTTTTGTTTTAATTTTCGGTTAGGCTATCACCGCTGATAACCTATTTGTGTGTATTTCAACATTTTTGTTTTCGGTTAGGCCTATTTAAGTAAGTGAAACGACCTGAAGGGAGTGAAGTGTTTTTAAATTGAGTTTAGTGTTTTTAAAGTGAGTTAAGTGTTTTTAAGTGAGTGAAGTGATCTGAAGAAAGTGATCGTCACCATGCCTCGTGCCTGTACGAACTGCGCCGGTAGGTTTGGTGCTTCCAAAGTTTGCTCCTGCCGATCCACAAGTCTGCCGACTCTGCCAGCAACGAGAGGATTTGACAGCAAAATTGGATGAAGCCCACAACAAGATCAACGCCCTCACCAGGAAGCTGGAATCACTCCAAGAGTTTGTAACACTCAACGTTGGAGTATCACTAACTCCAATTGTTTCAACTCCAGCATCCACCACCGCCCCAACGTCATCTGCCAACAATCCAACACCTGCAGTAGACACTGCAGCAGATGCTTCTGACGAACCTGAGCCGACATCAAACCAGGACAGCCAGGGCGGCTGTTCACCTTAGTCTCTCCCCCACTCCTCGTGCAAGAAGCCTGCTAGCACGAACAGTACCAACCCCTCGCCCCCGTTCTAACCACTCCTCTCCCCGACCTGTACGTAGAGTCCCGCCACCACAGGTTTCCGGATTTACACCAGTGAGGAACGGCGCACGGCCAACGCAGAAAAGGTCTCATCTACCAGTCACAATGTCAAACAGATTTGAGATATTGGTAGAGATGGAAGACGAACCAGAAGAGACCAGGCTCGTTGGGGATTCTATTCTACAAGGACAGGTCGAAGAGTTCTGCGACAGAGTCCCAAATCAACGAAAAAGATTTTGCATCCCAGGAGCTGGACTGGACGACATTGTGGAAGCCTTCGAAGATACCACAAAGGATGCAAATGAAAATACCCTTTTTGTCATCCATGCTGGTTCAAATGACGTCATGCGCACCAGATCCGAAGAGTTGATGGAGAAATATCGCAAGATGATCCAGCACTACAAAAACAAGTCAAGGAATATCATCATCTCAGGCATTCTCCCCAAGATCGACGCACCTGACAAATTCTACGACAAGGCCTTCAGCACAAATAGCCGACTAAAATATTTGTGTCTGAGGGAAGAAGTTGAGTTCATCAACCTCTGGGACAACTTCTACAACCAGCCTACTCTGTTCCGCAAGGATGGCACTCATCTAAACCCTGTGGGTTCAGCACGCATGGGTTGTCTCCTACACGAAGCAGTCCGCAGCCATGGATAAAAAAACGCCATCCGAGAAGAAGCAGCAGTGACATAAATCATCCAACGCCAAGAAAAAAACAGAGGCAACCGAGGACCACCAGCGATAAGGACCGAAGACAGCGAGGACCGAGGACAGCCATGAACATAAATGTAGATCCGACAAGAACCAAAAATATTATTAAAGAGCGTTCCGTGAGTTCTAAAATAACAAATTTAAAAGTTTTCTATGCAAACTCTCGTAGCATACGCAATACATTTTTAGATTTAGAGGAGCTAGTGTTTACAGAAAATTATGATGTGATTGGCATAACAGAATCTTGGCTCAATACAGAAGATAGAGACTTTCTAGCAGAGTATTCACTTCCCGGTTATGTAATGTTTGAGAAATGCCGAATAAATCGAAATGGAGGTGGCGTTTTACTTTATATAAAAAAAAGTCTTAACCCTACACTCTTGTCAAAACCTCAAATTGTGAATGTCGACACATCTTTTGTGCTAATTAAGAATAATAAAGGTACAAAAATAATACTTGCATTAATATACAGACCTAAAGCTCAATCAGTGCAAACTGACCGAGAAATTTACGAACAAATTGCAGATGTAAGTAACTCACAAGATACCGTAATTTTTGGCGACTTTAATTTACCCGTGACCCAGTGGGGCGATAATCTTACTTCACACTCCGGACATGACTTGTATACGAACTTGCAAGAGAGTTCGCTTTATCAATTTGTTCGAACGCCGACCCGTGGTAATAACGTTCTTGACATTGTACTTGCAACAAAAGAAGAATTAATAGAGAATTTGAATGTTGGTGATGAATTCAGTAACAACGACCATCGTACGATAACTTTCACTTTAAAGTTTACTAGTAACGAACCAATAGTAGCATCGAAAAAGTCCCTAATTTCAAGAAAGCAAACTTCCATAAACTTAGAGCTATGTTTAAAGAATCTGACTGGAGCTTTTTAATTAACAATAACGACATAAATACATCTTGGAAGTTATTCGAAACCACTTACCTAAAAGTAGTGCAAGACTGCATACCATCGAAAATACGGCGTCCAGGCCATAATAATAAGCCCAAATGGTGGAATAAAGATATTTCAAACAGCCTGCTTGCTAAAAAATTTGCTAATGATAGATTAAAATCCTCACAAAATGACGAAGAACGGGTGAAATTTGTAGAGCTACGACGCAAACCCAAAAAGTTAATTAAGCAAAGTAAAAAGACCTTAGAGATACATATTGCGAATCAAAGTAAATCAAACCCGAAAGAATTCTATAGTTATATCAGAAAGAAAAAAGTAGTTACTTCAACTGTTGGACCATTAGTCGATGAAAATGGAGAATACACCAAAGACGAAGTACAAATGAGTAATGCCCTCAATACCTTCTTTGCATCAGTTTTTACAACAGAAGACCTCAGTGATATCCCTACACCATCGCCAATTCAGATTGATAATTCAGATGTTCTAAGCAATATCACTGTTACAGAGAGAGAAGTATTGAATTGTTTAGATAAACTCAAGGTAAATAAAACGCCTGGACCGGATACAATCTCGCCTAGAGTTCTAAAGGAAGCTAAGGATGAGCTCTCCAAACCACTGACATTACTATTCAATAAATCCTTGCAGTCTGGAACTATGCCTGATCAGTGGAAGCTAGCCAACGTAACACCGATATTAAAAAAGGGCAGGAAATCCCTACCCAGTAACTATCGTCCAATTAGCTTAACCTCAGTTGTATGTAAAATGCTAGAAACGGTCATACGAGACAGACTCGTAAATCACTTAGAGGAAAATAACATACTTAACCCTTATTTAGCGGCGAGCAACATAAGTCGAGTTAAAAAAAGCTGGACTATGTGGCGGCGCTCGACATAACTCGAGTGGCAATTTCAGCACGTAATGTGGCTGAGAGAGAGAGACAAGTGGTGGCAGGAGACTAGCGAGCGTATGACTGCTCCAGACCACCGCGGCGAACCTACTGACACAAATCTCAGCTCCCTCCTCCCTCTCTCACTCGCTACATACTCAATTATGTACTGAAAGTACCGAATTACCTGCTTTTTGCACTCGCGTTGCACGGTTATTGCAAGAAAACTATCCATCATACAAGGATCGTTATGGTGTCATTCGAAAGCTCTGTTTATGCCCTTTCAGGGATAGGTACTTGTTTTACGTTCTGGGTCTTATTTAGCATGAAAATGATCACGTAAACAGCCCTATTTTGGCTAAAAACACCCCGCTGTGCGGTACACATAAATAAACCGCATAGGCCGCTCGTAAGGTGTTAAAGATACTCAACACGGCTTTCGTAAAAAACGTTCCTGTTTAACAAACCTCTTAGACTTCTTCCACGATATCCTCAACCTCTACGATGAGAGTAAAGCTGTAGATATTATATACCTTGATTTTCAAAAGGCATTTGACAAAGTTCCCCACAAACGTTTACTGCTAAAACTAAAAGCGCATGGAATACAAGACGGTGTGTTGAAATGGATAGAAAATTGGCTCAGCGACAGAAAGCAAAGAGTAGTCATAAACGGTAAGGCATCTAAATGGACCAATGTAAGTAGCGGGGTACCCCAGGGATCGGTATTAGGACCAATTCTCTTTCTAATTTACATCAACGACATAGATGAGGGTATCACCTGTACAATCTCAAAATTTGCTGACGATACAAAAATTGCAAATAGCGTATTCTCAAAAGAACAAGTTGACGATATGCAACACAATCTAGATAAATTGTCATGTTGGGCCCAAATTTGGCAAATGAGTTTCAATGCGGATAAATGGAAAGTACTACATATCGGATACCTAAACGAGAAAGCAAACTATTCGATGAATGGCACTCAGCTTAAGAATGTAAACAGAGAAACCGATCTGGGAGTAACAATATCGAGTAACCTAAAACCGAGTCAACAATGTTCAGAAGTTGTTAAGAAGGCAAACAAAATAATTAGCTTTATAGGCAGGTCATTTGAGCATAAATCCAAAGAAGTTATCCTAACCCTTTACAATTCCTTAGTCCGCCCTCTTCTGGAATACTGCGTTCAATCCTGGTGCCCTTATTACCAAAAAGATATAAACAAGCTAGAACGAGTTCAACGTAGAGTTCCAAAATGATACCTAGCCTAAAGAACAAACCATACGAAGAGCGTCTTAGAGAATTAAATCTATTTCCTTTAACCCAGCGCAGATTAAGAGGTGACTTAATTCAAGTGTTCAAAATCATCAAAGGCATCGACAATATGAACTGTAGTAAGTACTTCACTATCGACCAATCTAATTACACACGGGGAAACCGTTGCAAAATTATTGGTAAATCTTTTAACTCACACGAATCTAAGAATTTCTTCTTCAATCGAGTTGTCAACTTGTGGAATGGGCTTCCCCGAAACATTATAGTCTGCATCACCATGGATTCATTTAAACTCCGCCTAAACAAATATCTCGCATCAAACCCGCGACTGACTGCGTTTGTAAATGAATAACTTTATTTTATCCCCCCCTCAGTTACTAACCCATCTGTCCCCTACTAACTTCCTAATCCTGCCACGGATATTAGTTCCCGGGCAGTAATTCCCTTTCCAATGTTCCCTTACCCACTCTATACCACTGTTTGGACACTTGATCCTCAGTGTTTTGGAGGACAAGCAACCTAGAAGGGTCACTAGATCTGTTGTTGCTTGATTTCCTTTGTACTCCTTTGTACTCCTTTGTACTGCTGAAAGTCATCACGGGGACAGTGAAAGGCTCAGGTGGGCGCCTCACATACTCCTTCATCAGCTTGACATGCATAACTGATTCCTTTTACGGCTGTCTGGAGTGGCCACCAGGTAATCTAAGTCCGAGAGCTTCTCTGCTACCCTATAAGGACCAGCGTACTTTGCGGATAAGGGGTGACCTACAAGAGGGAGTAGTATCAACACCTCCTGACCCACGTGATACTCCCTGAGTTTCACCTTGTGGTCGTACCTGTCCTTCATGAGGGCCTGAGAGCCTACCAGATTGCGGCCAGCCAACTCCAGACTACGCAACATTCGTTCTCTACTCTCAAGGACATACTTAAGCATAGAACATGGTTTAGCGGTGCCTTCCCATATCTCCTTTACCATGTGGAGAGGCCCTCTGATGCGGTGTCCAAACACAAGCTCATTAGGGCTAAACCCCAAACTCTCCCCAGGTACCTCTCGTGCAGCGAATAACACATACGGCAGGCCAAGATCCCAGTCCTTGCCGTTCTCAAGACAATAGCAGCTAAGCATGCTTTTTAGAGTGGAATGCCACCTCTCTAACACCCCCTGACTCTCTGAGTGATAAGCAGATGACACTACAGTGACTGTCCCGTGCTGCTTCATTGTCTGAACAAACAAGTTGGAGGTAAAATTCGATTCTTGGTCTGACTGTAACTCCTACGGGTATCCGTACCGGGAGAAGTATAATAGCAAGTTACGGACCACCGTCTTCGCCAAACCATTTCTCATCGGGTATGCGTCTGGGTACCGAGTTGCTACGTCCATAACTGTCAAGAGATATTTATTTCCGGCACTTGTGGGGGGGAGGGGGCCAACCATGTCGACTACTACTTTACTAAAGGGAGGCCCGCTGACGGGAATTGGGTGTAACGGAGCCTTTGGGATGCACTGGTTAGGTTTCCCGACCTTTTGGCACACATTGCACATTGCCACCCATGACACCACTTGTGCTCTCAAACCAGGCCACCAAAACAGTTTCCCCAAAGCCGCCACCGTCTTACGGACACCCAAGTGTCCCGCCAGCGATACATCATGAGCCAACCTTAGTAGGCTATCCCTGCATACCCTCGGTACGACCAGCTGGTCTACCACTCCTGACCCACCCTCCCAACTTCTCTGCGGGTCTTGGAATCGCCGATACAAGATGCCATCAATGAAAACAAAATCTCCAGACTTTGCATCCCTGTCCTCTTCGAGTTCGACAGCACCGTTACTACACTTTAGAACCTCCGGGTCTTCTAGCTGCAATTTGCGAATATCTGAGGGAGCTAGCCTGTCTAAGTATTTGCGAAACAAATCATGCCCTCCCCCAACATCGAACTTTGCATCCCGTTGCTCTCCGTGTATACCGTTGCTGACTCCGAGTCTCTTTAAGCCCTGCCTCTACACTCTCAGTGACAGGTGGTGGTGCTTCTCCAGACTCTAATAACGGTGCTAATACTGAGTCCCCGAGAAGCGCTGCTGGTACTAGACTCTCCACCGTATCAGCTTTCAGCACCTTCTCATGACCATTCCTCCGCTTATTTGAAGACTGTTGGTTAGGCTGTGACTCCCTGGATGCGAGAGATCTGGTTACAACACACGCCATTGGTTGCACCTGACACTTCTCAACCCCCTCCTGTTCCTCCCTACTCACGTCGGCCGGCCCCTCGGCAACGACTAAGGGTGAAACCTTAGAAGCAGGCACCGCAAAGTCATTGCCGAGAAGGAGGTCGACGCCCCCAACAGGCAATTTCTCCACGATTCCCACATCCAGTTCGTGAGTCACACCGTCAACTTCAAGCTCCATTCTAACAAGCGGGTATGACCTAGTTGCATTAACTCCCTGCACCACAACTACCCGCGCCGCGTTTATGGGTCTACCAGTGAAATTCTTCAAGAGTGTCTGAGAGGCACCTGTGTCACGCAAAAGCTGTACCCCATGCTTCTTGCACCCCCACTTCACGCAGCCATGCCCTCTATGGTCGCAAAAGGCATCGCGGACAGGGTTCGAGCCTTCCGGATCCTTCTTCACTGGCGGTGCTCCATCCTCTGATCTTATGCCTCCAGCAAACACAGAAGACATCTGGAACACCCCAATGCTGCGAGCCAATGACACAGCCGCCGTGAAAGGTCTGCTCGGATAAGCTTTTGCCATGTGCCCCTCTTTGTGACAGTGATAACACTCAAATTTCCCCTTGGACTTATACTGAGGTGTAAAAGTCCCCTGACCCTTCTTAAACGGGGCGGTGCTAGGTTTGTGATCAGTCTTGGTGTCATTGCTTTTAAATTTATGTGTGTCCATATTCCAGGGAGGGGGAGGGTAACGCTCCTTAACGCCTACATCGTTTCTCTGTGCAGAGCCGCACCTCCGAATTAGTGACAACCGAAGATCAGCCATCTCTGCTGCTTCTACGAGAGTTCTTGGGTTCTTCTCTTTAACCCTTATTTAGCGGCGAGCAACATAAGTCGAGTTAAATAAAGCTGGACTATGTGGCGGCGCTCGACATAACTCGAGTGGCAATTTCAGCACGTAATGTGGCTGAGAGAGAGAGACAAGTGGTGGCAGGAGACTAGCGAGCGTATGACTGCTCCAGACCACCGCGGCGAACCTACTGACACAAATCTCAGCTCCCTCCTCCCTCTCTCACTCGCTACATACTCAATTATGTACTGAAAGTACCGAATTACCTGCTTTTTGCACTCGCGTTGCACGGTTATTGCAAGAAAACTATCCATCATACAAGGATCGTTATGGTGTCATTCGAAAGCTCTGTTTATGCCCTTTCAGGGATAGGTACTTGTTTTACGTTCTGGGTCTTATTTAGGCATGAAAATGATCACGTAAACAGCCCTATTTTGGCTAAAAACACCCCGCTGTGCGGTACACATAAATAAACCGCATAGGCCGCTCGTAAGGTGTTAAGGTTTATAGTCAAGTCGCGAACCGTACACTTATAAAACTGCTCTAAAAGCATCAACTGTTTCATCTGATCAAACGTAGTTGTTTTCTCTGATCTGAGCCAGTTTCCCATAGCGTCGGACAGGTCCCGGGCGTGCTCCAAGAAGGTACTGTCTCGCCCCTTAGTCACACCCCGGAACTTTAACCTATATGTCTCGGGTTGTAGCTCGTATGCCCGCAGGACAGCCTCCTTGAGCTGCTCATAAACAACGCAGGACTCCAAAGGCAGTGCATCGTAAACCTTGAGACCCTTACCTATGAGTCTAGAGGACACAAGGGCTGCCCACTTAACTTCAGGCCACTGATGCTCCCGGCACTTCTTCTCAAATCTATTGAAAAACTCTGTGACACCAGACTCGTCAAATACAGGGACCAGTTTTAGAAGGTGCGACAGAGACTATCATGCGCACGGTTTCCAGTAACGAGTCGCTGTCCCGTCGTCTCAACACGAGACTTCTCTAAATCCATGTCGGCACAGTATCTTGTAGATTCTAGTTCAGTCCTAAGCTCAGCTTCCCTGGTCTCTTGCTGCATCCTAGCCAGCTCTTTTCTCTCTTCTATCTGAGCTAGCTCTATCTGCTGTTGACTCTGATGTTGCATCTTTGCCATCTCGAGCAGAAAGAGCATCTCCGGGGTCAAACCTTGAGGAGAAGGAGGACATGCAATGATGTTAGAAATACCCGGTGATCCCCCCAGGGGCAAACCACCCTGACAGTCACTACCCACCTGCGGAAGCGTGCTCAGGGTCGGTACTCCAATAGGAGGATTGGGAGTCGAGTGAAGGGGAAGCTCGGCCAAAGGGCTCTGAGCACTCACCCTACCTCGTACGCCAGTCACCCCTCCCAGCACACACGTCATCAGGTCATCCTTGGTCATGCCACTAGTACATACATGACCGGTAGCTGCGGCTAAGCACAGGAGACCGTACCGATTCATACCCACCAACCGGTCGGAAGTAACAGGCCATTGTAAAAAATTCCTTGCATCCTCCTCACTGTTCACCAAGTTAACAACCTGCCCATGCTGCTGCTCCTCAGCTTCTACATCACGTACTGTGTCTTCATCCTGCACTGATCTGCTATAAGACATGATGCTCACTGAAGATTTTTCACCTTGATACACAAAAAAGAAGTATCCCCAAACTCTTATACCACAATATTCACAATTAAAAATTCTCGGAGACAGCTTAAGTGCTATATTACTTTGCTAAAAAAATAATTCTTGCATGTCCTCAAAAAATATTCCACAAAATCAACAAATGTTCACTGCCTAAACTGTGAGAAAAATCTGCACAATAACCTGCAATTATATGTCAGTTCACCAAATCCTGAGCTACGTCGCCATTTGTTACGATCGGGTCTCGTATAAATCAGTGGCTCTTATACATTGGACTAGACTGGCATAAATGCAACAACAGAAACGCTAGATCCAACCCCTGATATATAATCCCGTCGAACAAAGAACACATATACCCTCCAGAGTTATATCTGCGATAGTGTGGTATCTTAACTCTCAGTATCTATGTGCTTCTACTATAGGCTGATGTTCTCTGAAACAGCCTATTACCTATAACATATGGTTGCTTAGTTATGGTACACAAGGAAAAGATAGTTAACTTAATTAAATCACAAGAGTGATCTAATGCAAACAAGAAGAAGGTTTACTTAACGTTACTTTAATCAATAATATCTGTCACTCCTTTATGAAAGAAAGTGTTGTAAAGTCCTCAAGCACCGAACAAGGAATCTTCTGAATAATGTCGGATGCTACTACGAAGAACGTATCGGAAATGGAACCACAAAATAGCAGGAGGCAGGACAATGCATGTGTAGGCTAAATACACAAAAAGGCTGGACATATAATGTTATTGGACACAAGAATATTATAAGCGGTGCAACTGTAATAATGCTCGCCACGAAAAAGTAGTACTCCTATTAACAAAACCGGTCTATGCTGGTTGTGTCTCTCTACAGCAACCTAGACCTCAAAATGCTTGTATAAATATAATGGGTATGCATAAAAGAGTATATGATCTAATCCAGCTAATGTCTACCCGGATTAATAAAGTCTAGCTGGGATGCGCAAAGGTACAGAATTCTGGTGCAGCAAGGCAGCTCCTAGCCTAGTGTGGACCTTGGGTCTGTGCGGCCTGATTACGTTAATATAAAGGGGTGCTCTCTTGAGGATTCTCGATCACAAGTATGGAGTATCCTCCTGGCGACCCTCAAAAGTAAAAGCAAATAGAGTTAGAACAGTGTTGGGTGGATTAGGCAAGCAGCCCTCACGCACTACACAGTCTAAACTCCAAGGTACACAGACAAAAGATCCACCCAGGTAACCCACAGAACCCATAGTGTCGTGTAGCTCAAAAGTAGCCTACACACATTGAAAACACCAACAGCAAGGTACCTGATCCCTAGTCTAGCATTATTTAAGCCTGTAGAAACATTAGTGATTTATGGAGACAGTCTGAGTAATACAATCTCCCAAAAAGACAATGACTATCTTCAACCTTAATCTAGTACATAAGAAATGTGAGATCCAGCATATAATACAATCTGACCACCAATTCAAGGTGTGGATGCAGAGAACCAGAGGGGAATTGATATTAATAAAAGGTGAGGAAGTAGTGGAAATGATAGAGGCAGTAGGAGAGAAAGATTCTAAGACAAGAGTGTGGGACAGTTCAAGGGAGATGCTTAGAGTATGCTGTCTGGGAAGGATCTGACAAGGATATTCCCATGGACCTCCTGGCTGGAGTCCCAGTTCGCAAGAATGGCACGAGGGCGCGCGACAGTCGCCCAGTAAGCAGCCGCGTAGTAGGCAGTGTTAGGCAGGAGGCAACGAATCCCGCGAGGCCTATGTAAGGGGGCCAGCCACACGCCGCACTCACTACCAAGTCACACCACCTTGTCTCTCTCTCTCTCTCCCTCTCCCGCTCGCCTTCCCATCATTCAACTACTTAACACAATACTTTCAATTGACTAAATAAATAGAAAGGATTGTGACAGACAAAAATAAAGAACAGTTCTGAACTGTCTGCAATACAAGCTTTCTCGAGAAGGAAAATACACAATGATAGGTAGACTGTAGCTATATTCTCTGCCCTGGCGAGTCCTAGCGAGTAAGCCATGCGGTTCTGGGGGGCGCGGTGAGCGTCACACCCCACCCAAGATTTTTAAGAGGCTCCAACTATGAGCTCTAAATCTGACACGCAGAACCCATACAAAATTCGCCACTCCTAGCCACCCAGCGACAATGAAATGTAAAGCACAGATCTCATCAAAATAACACATTATCAAAATTAACAACCCTTCCCAACACAATAGATTAAATTACATAGTTATGCTCATAAGAGCGAGCTTCACTAGCCCAGCCTTCTGAGAGGAGTACAACTCAGAATTTCTGCTATAACATACTTAAACAAAAATTAACTATCAAAGAAAGAGTTTTTATAGGATTTTTATATTTTTAATATGTTTATGGCGGCTGCACTACAGGGGCAAGCCTAGTTTTTACTTCTATACCAACACAGCAACTCCTACTTTACGACCCAATACGCTGGGCTACACACGCGAGCCAACAAGCACCATACGTAAACATACTAATCAAACCAAAGTAGGAGGCTACCCTTGTGATGATCTACCCCGGGTCTTCCACCCTCGATAAGCAATCTGCAATCACATTCTCAGAACCGGCAATATGGCGTATGTCTAGGTTGTATTACTGCAACATTAATGACCACCTGGTCAGCCTCATATTCCGGTTATGGAATTGATTCAGGAACTTGAGGGGGTGATGGTCGGTGTAGGTCACCACAACTGGTCCATAGGCTGGAACATACACCTCAAAGTGCCTGAGCACTAGCACAATCGCCAGCAGTTCCTTCTCAACTACTGAATAGTTCTTCTGTGCCGAGTTGAACTTTTTTGAGAAGAAACTGACTCGGTGCTTCAGCCCATCTTCGTCTGATTGCATCAGAACGGCACCAGCCCCCACACCACTGGCATCAGTTGCCAGCTGGAATGGTCGGCTAAAGTCTGGGGCCCTGAGGATTGGGTGAGTACACAACAGGTGTTTTACTAGCAAAAAAAAACTATCACACTCAGGCGCCCACTTAAACTTTCTATCTTTGGCCAATAGGTCCGTCAGAGGAGCCAGCACAGTAGAATAGCCCTTTATAAAGCGGCGGTAGTAACCAATCATGCCCAAAAACCTCATGATCTGCTTCTTGGTGGATGGCCTGGGGAAGTGGTTAATAGCCAATATCTTGTTCTGTGGGGGCAGACATGGCCCAAACCCACCATGAACCCCAGATACTGCACGGTAGCCCGCACAAAATCACACTTTCCCATGTTGACCACCAAGTTTGCCTCGCTTAATTTCTTAAATAGGGATTCTACATGTTCACAGTGGCTCTTGAAAGCGTCATCGTAGATAATGACGTCGTCCAGGTACATGGTACAGTTCGGAATGTCAGCCACCAACTCGTTCATCAAGCTTTGGAAGGTTGCTGGTGCGTTCTTTAGACCGTACGGCATGACATTACAACGATATGTAGCACCATCCACCACAAAACCACACACCTCTTTCGCCTGTTCAGACAAAGGCACCTGCCAGTAACCTTTTACCAGGTCCACCTTGGTCAAGAACTTGGCCCTGCCAATCTTGTCTACACAGTCATCGACCCGGGGAAGAGGATATGGGTTGGTGGGAGTCAAACCATTTAGCCTGCGGTAATCAACACAGAAGTGCACCTTGCCATCCGGCTTAGGTTGCAGCGTTACGGGAGATGTCCAATTTACCGCCCCCTTCTCGATCAGTCCCTGTTGCAACATATACTCCAATCCGCCCGGAGGGCCAGAAGTTTAATAGGGGGCACCCTGTAGGGCACTGATTTGAAGCGTGGGTGGTCTCCGGCGTCAACGTCGTGTACCTCATGAGTAGTGAGGCCTGGGTGTTCCGCAAATACAGTAGGGTATAAACCGAATAGGCGATCGACAGCCACACGCTGTTGCTCAGGTAGGTGTTGCAAAGCCTCATGAGCCGCCTGTCTCGTGTTTCCCGCCCACTGATCTGCAGAAACATGATAATACCAGTTGTCATCCACCTGCGCATGACTGTCCCGTTCTCCTTCTCCACCTTGACTGCTGAAAGTCATCACGGGGACAGTGAGAGGCTCAGGTGGGCGCCTCACATACTCCTTCATCAGGTTGACATGACATAACTGATTCCTCTTACGCCTGTCTGGAGTGACCACCAGGTAATCTAAGTCCGAGAGCTTCTCTGCTACCCTATAAGAACCAGCGTACTTTGCAGATAAGGGGTGAACTACAAGAGGGAGCAGTATCAACACCTCCTGACCCACGTGAAACTCCCTGAGTTTCACCTTGTGGTTGTACATGTCCTTCATGAGGGCCTGAGAGCCTACCAGATTGCGGCCAGCCAACTCCAGACTACGCAACATTCGTTCTCTACTCTCAAGGACATACTTAAGCATAGAACATGGTTTAGCAGAGCCTTCCCATATCTCCTTTACCATGTGGAGAGGCCCTCTGATGCGGTGTCCAAACACAAGCTCATTAGGGCTAAACTCCAAACTCTCCCCAGGTACCTCACATGCAGCGAATAACACATACGGCAGGCCAAGATCCCAGTCCTTGCCGTTCTCAAGACAATAGCAGCGAAGCATGCTTTTTAGAGTGGAATGCCACCTCTCTAACACCCCCTGACTCTCTGAGTGATAAGCAGATGACACTACAGTGACTATCCCATGCTGTTTCATTGTCTGAACGAACAAGTTGGAGGTGAAATTCGATCCTTGGTCTGACTGTAACTCCTGCGGGTATCCGTACCGGGAGAAGTATAATAGCAAGTTACGAACCACCGTCTTCGCCAAACCATTTCTCATCGGGTATGCGTCTGGGTACCGAGTTGCTACGTCCATGACTGTCAAGAGATATTTATTTCCGGCACTTGTGGGGGGGAGGGGGCCAACCATGTCGACTACTACTTTACTAAAGGGAGGCCCGCTGACGGGAATTGGGTGTAACGGAGCCTTTGGGTGCACTGGTTAGGTTTCCCGACCTTTTGGCACACACTGCACATTGCCACCCATGACACCACTTGTGATCTCAAACCAGACCACCAAAACAGTTTCCCCAAAGCCGCCACCGTCTTACGGACACCCAAGTGTCCCGCCAGTGGTACATCATGAGCCAACCTTAGTAGGCTATCCCTGCATACCCTCGGTATGACCAGCTGGTCTACCACTCCTGACCCACCCTCCCAACTTCTCTGCGGGTCTTGGAATCGCCGATACAAGATGCCATCAATGAAAAAATAATCTCCAGATTTTGCATCCCTGTCCTCTTCGAGTTCGACAGCACCGTTACTACACTTTAGAACCTCCGGGACTTCTAGCTGCAATTTGCGAATCTGAGGGAGCTAGCCTGTCTAAGTGTTTGAGAAACAACTCATGCCCTCCCCCAACATCGAACTTTGCATCCCGTTGCTCTCTCCGTGTATACCGTTGCTGACTCCGAGTCTCTTTAAGCCCTGCCTCTACACTCTCAGTGACAGGTGGTGGTGCTTCTCCAGACTCTAATAACGGTGCTAATACTGAGTCCCCGAGAAGCGCTGCTGGTACTAGACTCTCCACCGTATCTGCTTTCAGCACTTTCTCGTGACCGTTCCTCCGCTTATTTGAAGACTGTTGGTTAGGCTGTGACTCCCTGGATGCGAGAGATCTGGTTACAACACACGCCTGACACTTCTCAACCCACTCCTGTTCCTCCCTACTCACGTCGGCCGGCTCTTCGGCAACGACTATGGGTGAAACCTTAGAAGCACGCACCGCAAAGTCATTGCCGAGAAGGAGGTCGACGCCCCCAACAGGCAATTTCTCCACGATTCCCACATCCAGTTCGCGAGTCACACCGTCAACTTCAAGCTCCATTCTAACAAGCGGGTATGACCTAGTTGCATTAACTCACCACAACTACCCGCGCCGCGTTTATGGGTCTACCAGTGAAATTCTTCAAGAGTGTCTGAGAGGCACCTGTGTCACGCAAAAGCTGTACCCCATGCTTCTTGCACCCCCACTTCACGCAGCCATGCCCTCTATGGTCGCAAAAGGCATCGCGGACAGGGTTCGAGCCTTCCGGATCCTTCTTCACTGGCGGTGCTCCATCCTCTGATCTTATGCCTCCAGCAAACACAGAAGACTTCTGGAACACCCCAATGCTGCGAGCCAATGACACAGCCACCATGGGAGGTCTGCTCGGACAAGCTTTTGCCATGTGCCCCTCTTTGTGACAGTGATAACACTCAAATTTCCCCTTGGACTTATACTGAGGTGTAAAAGTCCCCTGACCCTTCTTAAACGGGGCGGTGCTAGGTTTGTGATCAGTCTTGGTGTCATTGCTTTTAAATTTATGTGTGTCCATATTCCAGGGAGGGGGAGGGAAACGCTCCTTAATGCCTACATCGTTTCTCTGTGCAGAGCCGCACCCCCGAATTAGTGACAACCGAAGATCAGCCATCTCTGCTGCTTCTACGAGAGTTCTTGGGTTCTTCTCTTTAAGGATTAAAGTCAAGTCGCCGCCCGTACATTTATAAAACTGCTCTAGAAGTATCAACTGTTTCATCTGATCAAACGTAGTTGTCTTCTCTGATCTGAGCCAGTTTCCCATAGCGTCGGACAGGTCCCGGGCGTGCTCCAAGAAGGTACTGTCTCGCCCCTTAGTCACACCCCGGAACTTTAACCTATATGTCTCGGGTTGTAGCTCGTATGCCCGCAGGACAGCCTCCTTGAGCTCCTCATAAACAACGCAGGACTCCAAAGGCAGTGCATCGTAAGCCTTGAGCCCCTTACCTATGAGTCTAGAGGACACAAGGGCCGCCCACTTAACTTCAGGCCACTGATGCTCCCCGACACTTCTTCTAAAATCTATTGAAAAACTCTGTGACACCAGACACGTCAAATACAGGGACCAGTTTGAGAAGGTGCGACAGAGACTATCATGTGCACGGTTTCCAGTACCGAGTCGCTGTCCCGTCGTCTCAACACAAGACTTCTCTAAATCCATGTCGGCACAGTATCTTGTAGATTCTAGTTCATTCCTAGCTCAGTTTCCCTCGTCTGTTGCTGCATCCTAGCCAGCTCTTTTCTCTCTTCTATCTTAGCTAGCTCTATCTGCTGTTGATTCTGATGATGCATCTTTGCCATCTCGAGCTGAAAGAGCATCTCCGGGGTCAAACCTTGAGGAGGAGGAGGAGATGCAATGATGTTAGAAATACCAGTTGATCCCCCCAGGGGCAAACCACCCTGCCAGTCACTACCCACCTGCGGAAGCGTGCTCAGGGTCGGTACTCCAATAGGAGGATTGGGAGTCGAGTGAAGGGGAAGCTCGGCCAAAGGGCTCTGAGCACTCACCCTACCTCGTACGCCAGTCACCCCACCCAGCACACATGTCATCAGGTCATCCTTGGTCATGCCACTAGTACATACATGACCGATAGCTGTGGCTAAGCACTGAAGACCGTACCGATTCATACCCACCAACCGGTCGGAAGTAACAGGCCATTGTAAAAAATTCCTTGCAACCTCCTCACTGTTCACCTAGTTAACAACATGCCCATGCTGCCGCTCCTCAGTTTCTACATCACGTACTGTGTCTTCATCCTGCACTGATCCGCTATAAGACATGATGCTCACTGAAGATTTTTCACTTTGATACACAAAAAAGAAGTACCCCAAACTCTTATACCACAATATTCACAATTAAAAATTCTCGGAGACAGCTTAAGTGCTATATTACTTTGCTAAAAAAATAATTCTTGCATGTCCTCAAAAAATATTCCACAAAATCAACAAATGTTCACTGCCTAAACTGTGAGAAAAATCTGCACAATAACCTGCAATTATATGTCAGTTCACCAAATCCTGAGCTAGGTCGCCATTTGTTACGATCGGGTCTCGTATAAATCAGTGGCTCTTATACATTGGACTAGACTGGCATAAATGCAACAACGGAAACGCTAGATCCAACCCCTGATATATAATCCTGTCGAACAAAGAACACATATACCCTCCCGAGTTATATCTGCAATAGCGGGGTATCTTAACTCTCAGTATCTATGTGCTTCTACTATAGGCTGATGTTCTCTGAAACAGCCTATTACCTATAACATATGGTTGCTTAGTTATGGTACACAAGGAAAAGATAGTTAACTTAATTAAATCACAAGAGTGATCTAATGCAAACAAGAAGAAGGTTTACTTAACGTTACTTTAATCAATAATATCTGTCACTCCTTTATGAAAGAAAGTGTTGTAAAGTCCTCAAGCACCGAACAAGGAATCTTCTGAATAATGTTGGATGCTACTAAGAAGAACGTATCGGAAATGGAACCACAAAATAGCAGGAGGCAGGACAATGCACGTGTAGGCTAAATACACAAAATGGCTGGACATATAATGTTATTGGACACAAGAATATTATAAGCGGTGCAACTGTAATAATGCTCGCCACGAAAAAGTAGTACTCCTATTAACAAAACCGGTCTATGCTGGTTGTGTCTCTCTACAGCAACCTAGACCTCTAAATGCTTGTATAACAATAATGGGTATGCATAAAAGAGTATATGATCTAATCCAGCTAATGTCTACCCGGGTTAATAAAGTCTAGCTGGGATGCGCAAAGGTACAGAATTCTGGTGGAGCAAGGCAGCTCCTAGCCTAGTGTAGACCTTGGGTCTGTGCCGCCTGATTACGTTAATATGAAGGGGTGCTCTCTTGAGGATTCTCGATCACAAGTATCGAGTATCCTCCTGGCGACCCTCAAAAGTAAAAGCAAATAGAGTTAGAACAGTGTTGGGTGGATTAGGCAAGCAGCCCTCACGCACTACACAGTCTAAACTCCAAGGTACACAGACAAAAGATCCACCCAGGTAACCCACAGAATCCGTAGTGTCGTGTAGCTCAAAAGTAGCCTACACACATTGAAAACACCAACAGCAAGGTACCTGATTCCTAGTCTAGCATTATTTAAGCCTGTAGAAACATTAGTGATTGATGGAGACAGTCTGAGCAATACAATCTCCCAAAAAGACAATGACTATCTTCAACCTTAATCTAGTACATAAGAAATGTGAGATCCAGCATATAATACAGTCTGGCCACCAATTCAAGGTGTGTATGCAGAGAACCAGAGGGGAATTGATATTAATAAAAGGTGAGGAAGTAGTGGAAATGATAGAGGCAGTAGGAGAGAAAGATTCTAAGACAAGAGTGTGGGACAGTTCAAGGGAGATGCTTAGAGTATGCTGTCTGGGAAGGATCTGACAAGGATATTCCCATGGACCTCCTGGCTGGAGTCCCAGTTCGCAAGAATGGCACGAGGGCGCGCGACAGTCGCCCAGTAAGCAGCCACGTAGTAGGCAGTGTTAGGCAGGAGGCAACGAATCCCGCGAGCCCTATGTAAGGGGGCCAGCCACGCGCCGCACTCACTACCAAGTCACACGACCTTGTCTCTCTCTCTCTCCCTCTCCTGCTCACCTTCCCATCATTCAACTACTTAACACAATACTTTCAATTGACTAAATAAAATAGAAAGGATTGTGACAGACGAAAATAAAGAACAGTTCTGAACTGTCTGCAACACAAGCTTTCTCGAGAAGGAAAGTACACAATGATAGGTAGACTGTAGCTATATTCTCTGCCCTGGCGAGTCCTAGCGAGTAAGCCATACGGTTCTGGGGGACGCGGTGAGCGTCGCAATATATATATCATTATTTGTTTTTCTTATTATATGAACATGTTATAGACACAATGTGTGTGTATGTACTGTATATACTGTATATTTGCATGTATTATTACTAGTATTTTGTTCAACCAATATGTAAACAGCATACGGTGTGTATCTTTTTATGAAATAATAATGTGACGGACTAACTATCTATCTATATATGTATATACTGTATGTACAGTATATATATATATATATATATATATATATATATATATATTTTTTTTTTTTTTTTTTTTTTTTTTTTTTTTTTTCTATATTCCAACTTACTTCCTCTCGGGCATAGGCTGAGAGCCTTAACCCTTAATTAGCGGCGAGCAACATAAGTCGAGTTAAATAAAGCTGGACTATGTGGCGGCGCTCGACATAGGTCGAGTGGCAATTTCAGCACGTAATGTGGCTGAGAGAGAGAGACAAGTGGTGGCAGGAGACTAGCGAGCGTATGACTGCTCCAGACCACCGCGGCGAACCTACTGACACAAATCTCAGCTCCCTCCTCCCTCTCTCACTCGCTACATACTCAATTATGTACCGAAACTACCGAATTACCTGCTTTTTGCACTCGCGTTGCACGGTTATTGCAAGAAAACTATCCATCATACAAGGATTGTTATGGTGTCATTCGAAAGCTCTGTTTATGCCCTTTCAGGGATAGGTACTTGTTTTACGTTCTGGGTCTTATTTAGGCATGAAAATGATCACGTAAACAGCCCTATTTTGGCTAAAAAACCCCCGCTGTGCGGTACATATAAATAAACCGCATAGGCCGCTCGTAAGGTGTTAACATTCACCGCTTTACAATGAACAGTGAAGCCTGTGAGGTCTTGTTCCAGTCTAGGGAGTGAGACATGTGAAGCACGTAGAGCACAACGAGCACCTGCCATCTTGCCTTCACATGAGGCACGGTGCTCACTCATGGCCCGAAACGACCCCATCCCTGAAGCCATCTCGTTCCCGTGCTTCACTGTCTCACCCACTACACTCGGACTCTCACACTTACACACACACAACGCCACCTGTTGAGCAGATAACTCACCATATATATATATATATATATATATATATATATATATATATATATATATATATATTTATATCATCATCATCATCATCATCCATTATGTGTCTAGTGTTGGACAAAGGCCTCCCATAACCTTTGTCATGACTCCTGAGGATTTACCAGTCTATTAGTTTCTCCATCTCTTGCCTGGTCTTTTCCTGCCTGGGAGTCCAGTCAGTTAGTCTTTCAGTTCACCTATTCTCATCTCTTTTAGCTACATGTCCTACCCATCTCCACGTTTGGTCTTTTATCATCTCTAAAATATCCTTGACTTTGGTTTTCTCTCTTACCTCTTCCTATATCTAAGAGTTAGTCCTAGAATTGATCGTACGTTGCTCTCTGTGCAGTTGTAAGCTTATTTTCCATTGTTGTTGTTTGTTTCCAAGTTTTGGATCCATATATCATGGTTTGTCGCACACACTGGATATAAACTGTACGCCTAAGGCATATTGGTAGTGTACTATTCATGATGTTCATTTGTCTGCCATTTGCTTTCCATTCTAGAGCGAAAATCGCCTTATTGTTTCATGTTCGTTGTCTTTTGTTAGTTTCACTACTTGGCCAAGATAATTGTATTTGTCTACTTCCTCTAGAGAGTGTAGAGCTTCATTATTTGTTTCTAATTATTCTACGTTGATCTTTATCATTGTACATAACTTTGGTTTTACTATTGTAATTTTTTAGACCAACTTTGAGACTTTCGTTTTTTTTTTTTTAAATAATTGAGCATTTCTTAGAGTTATTCTGCTTTATCTGAAATTAAGACAATGTTATCTCATATCTAAGATGGCTAAGGTATTCCCTGTCTGCATTAACCCACTGAGCCCCAGCTAGTTATAAATAAATGTACCACCAGGGACCGGCGGGTTTTGAAAAATTAAAAAAAAATCAGAAACAATAGCGAATGGGTTAGGAATGAAGGAAAAAACACAAAAAAACTATCAAAAAGGTCAAAAATTGGTCCTACGGAGCCCGCGAAAGCGGATTTTACAAGAGTAAAAAATTGAAGGCAAAAACACCCAAAAAACACGTTTTTGCGCGCTCACGCGCACGCAGTTGGACTTTGAGAGTTTTCAACCATCGGCAAGGTTGCGTGGGATACTTACACAGTTCCCATACAAATGTGAGCCCTCTAGGTGCCATAGGACCGGAGTAATTAACATTGACGACACGTTGTCGTCGCTGGGATTTAGCGTTACATACATTGCCGACGACACGTTGTCGTCGCTGGGGTTCAGTGGGTTAATTCCCTTTGATCCCCATGAACATTTTCTGAAGATCCCTTCAAAACAAACTGTGAGCAGCTCGAGTGAGATTGTGTCTCCATGACTCACTCGTTTCCCAAACTTTATCTTCTCTGTGTCTTTCTGTAATCGAGCCACAACAGTGACTTTTGCACATATGCTCTATACAAATTTAATGTAAGTTTCATTTAATCCTTCATGTAGTGAGTTTCGTATAGCTGTTATCTATACTGAATCGAAGGCCTTTTCATAGTCTGAAGAGCTAAACAAAGAAGCAAGTTATACTCTTAGGTGTTCTCCATTATCTGGTTCATTGCATGCAAATGAGCCATGGTTGAATATCCACTATATATCCTGTCTGTTCCCGAGATAGATTTTCGTATAAAATGTTATATAACCTATTTGTGAAGATATTACAAAACAACTTGTAAGTAAGTGATACCAAAATAATGGGACGGTAGTTGACGAGCTCTTTCTCATCGCTTTTTTTGTGATGTACAGTTACTATTGCATTTCACCAAGCTTCTGGAACAACCCACTTACATAAACATTGGATGAATAGCTGAGCTAATTTACACTTGACCTCAGCACCTGCATCCGTCAGAAAATCGCTTGTTATCCCATCGTCTCCTGGATCTTTTCCCATTTTAATTTTGTTTAGGGCAGAACTTACTTCATCTACATATAAAGTGGAACTTCACTTGTGTCTGCTGTTGTTGTTGTTGTCGTTCCGTAGACTGCCTGGCCAAACAGCTGCAAGTCCCTAAGGAAGGTCATGGCAACGATTGGGGGGTTCCTAAGGAGTGTAGATTATGTTGTTGGTATAAGTGATTGTGTGGAATGCATTCTTCTATGATGTGTTTAATGGTATAGGGTGCTGTGTTACATCCTGAGCAGGTGTTGTTGACGGAGCCATCCAGTCTCTTCTGACAGCTCAAAAGAGCTGGATGGTGCCCACATCTCAACCTGGCCATGTGGACTCTGTCCTCGCGAGGAAGGGAGGAATGGGAAATATGAGTTTCGGGAGGTCGTGCCTGCAGCTGCGTGTTGTCGTTGAATGATTGGATAGAGCAGCGAGAGATGAGTATGGATGTGCCTTTGGAAGCTAGTTTGGGTGGGCAGGGAGGGAGAGATGACAGTATTTGTGTGTGATATCGTGTACTGGGTGTTGTTTTGATATTCCTTGGTATTTATGTGTGTGCTGCCATGTAGGGTAGCGTATGGTGTTGCTTTGTGGAGGCTGCAGCCAGAAATTGAGTGCCTCTCATGTCTAGGTGGACTGACTTTAAGGACTTTCTTTTTTTGATGTAGGTTATCTGTAGGTGTAGTAGCTGTGTCTGCTGTTCAATCAATCGATGGAACTGAAATACTTGAAGAGTATAACTTTTCATACAACTCTTTGACTTATCACCATTTGTTGTCTACAGTTCATGATTTCACCATTGCTGTTTCTCAAATAAGTAATTTGTTGCTTGCCTAAGACTAGATTACGTTGTGCTAGTTTGAGACTCTTTTCATCCCTAATATTTTCTTCAACTAATTCTGCGTTTCTTGTTCCCTTTTCTTCCCGTCGTCTTTTTATATATTATATACAGCAAAATTATATAAATATATATATATATCGTGAAGTAATGTGAAAGGTGTTTAGGATTTATGAAATTGGAGGACATTTGTTAAAAGCAGTTAAGAGTTTCTGTGAAGGGAGCAGAGTGTGTGTTAGAGTAGGAAATGGTGAGTTGAGTGAATGGTTTGAGGTAAATATAGGTTTGCGACATGGTTGTGTAATGACACCATGGCTGTTTTATATATTTATGGATGGTGCGGTGATGCAGGTGAAAATGAGAACTATGGGAAGAGGATTGGGTTTAGTAGGAAAGAATGGTAGAGATTGGGAGTTGAATCAGTTGCTGTTCACTGATGACACAGCGTTGGTGGCGGATTCTGATGAGAAACTGTAGCGGGTAGTCAAAGAGTTTGGTGTGATTTGTGGGAGGAGGAAACTGAAGGTGAACGTCAATAAAAGTATAGTAATGGTGTGTAATAGGGCTGATCGTAGGGTGAATCTAAATATGAGGCTAGATGGGGAAATATTGGAACAAGTAGAGTGTTTTAAATATCTAGGAGGAACGATAAGCAGGAGTGGAGGCATGAATATTGATATAAAAGAGAGAGTGTGTGAAGGAAGAAAGGTTTTCGGAGCAATGAGAAGTAAGTGGAAGGTGAGAACTCTCGAAATGAAAGTAAAAATTGCAATGTATCAAGGAACTGTTGTGCCAACAGTGATGCATGGGGCTGAGACATGGGCTCTGAAGGAAAGGGAGAGAAGAACGCTGGATGTGATGGAGATGAGCTGCTTGAGGAGTATGTGTGGAGTTACTCGTAGAGACAGATTGAGGAATGAAGAGATACTCGTAGAGACAGATTGAGGAATGAAGAGATACGTAGGAGAGTGGGGCAGCATGAATATTTGTCGGCCAGGGTGGACAGAAGGGTGCTGAGCTGGTATGGTCATGTTGAACGAATGGAAGATGAAAGGCTTACAAAGATTATTTGTGAGTCAGATACAAGGGGAGATTGAAGGGCAGGAAGACTCCCATTGATATGGAGAAACTGTGTAAGACAAGCTTTGGATGATAGAGGAATGACTATAGATCAGGCAAGGCAAGTGGTAATAAACAGGAATGAATGGAGAATCCTTGTGAATAGATGAGTGAACACGTGGTCATATATATATATATATATATATATATATATATATATATATATATATATATATATATATATATATATATATATATATATATATATATATACACCAATGCCGTAACTATAATAGACACAGAGATAGTCACTAATAACAATAGTCCCACAATTATTGCTACTACTACTACTAATAAACATATAAACACACCATCACTGGAAACAGTAGATCTATATTCATGCTCACCTCCTATCACCATCATCACCACCACCAATACATTGGGCAGAAACAGCGAAGGTACAGCACCGTATTAAAGTGGTCGCTGATGTTAGCTCTCTAATCACAAACACGAATGAAAGAAAAAGTTACTCCATGTCATTCATAAATGCTCTAACAACAATATGAATAGAACAGGTCAATGTTGATCTGGCTGCTGTAGCCTTCATACATTGTTGGTCACCTTGATAAGGAAATTATGTTTGTGCTTTGGCATATAGTGCGGCCAGGTGAGCTCTGACAGTGGACAAGTTGAGGCCCCAGGTGTGAGGTGTGAGGCACTCAACATTTTCTGGCACACTCTATGTTACCGTCACCTGCTCACCTACTAACCTTTATATATAAATTGAAATTTGGTTAGAGGGCACACAATTAGCAAATTACGAACAATTAAAGACACAATCATTAATCCTCAAACTCTGACATATATCTCTCAAAATGAACAAAATCATCTATACAGTAGGTAGCGCTACAGTTTGGCATCATCTGAATTACATAATTAAATTGTTTTTAAACCAGTTGAACAGGCGTAGACAGGAAGGTGGGAAATAACCCTAATAGGTCCAAAAAAAATAATATATATATATATATATATATATACCGGGTATATAATTATATATATTATAACATTTCAGAATCCTATTATAATAGTGTTAAAATAATTTGACAGTTGATCATAGAATTCACTTTATTCAATAATCCTTCTCTATCAGATATATTTTTCCGTTATATAGTACTTCTTGTTCCGGCCAAGATAAGTTCAAACATAGAAAGGGGTTTGAATATTACAACCCACAAGGTGTACCCTGTTCTTCGGAATAATAAACTACCTTAACCCTTCTGGCCCGGGCTCGCCCTCCTAAGAACGTTGTTGAGATCCGGGCGATTTGGCCGAAAAACGTCTACGCCTAGGCTACCGTATCTTTGGTATTTTAACTGCTAGAAAATTCCCACGCATCTCTGAACGTACTGCGGTTTCTAATCTGTAGACTGGCATTGAGTAGAGCTCTCTAAGTCAACTGGTTCAGTTGTGATGAGGATTTCCGTGGAGAGAGTTTCAAGGCGATGTTAGCAATATGACACAATTTTCAACACTAAATCTGTCTTAGCAGACCACCCAACAACAAAGCTGTGACGTCTGCTTGCTTTCGGAGGTGCGTGCTTCACCTCCGACCAGCTGTGTTTACATATGTCGGACGCACAGCTTTCAAAACAAGCTTAATAGGCTTTCAAGCTTACGGATTTTAAAAGGACACCCGGGCTCCTGCCCATCTCCCGTGGTGTCCTTTTAAAATGCTGCCCGGGCGGGAGGGGTTAACAAACTACCACTCTGGTTGATATTCACTGATTGACTTATTTCGGCTTCAAATTTCAAGTCATACCATTATTTCAGCGAATCCCTTTTGGTCACATGAACAAATATTCTTGACAGTCTGTCCATCTTCTTATTAAAATCTTGGGATAGGCCAGGTTGTTTTCTTATTAACCTAAGAATGGCAAGAAGACTCTTACGAGGTTTTTGGTGGTGAAAGGCGACAAATTTCTTGAGGTCAAAGGCCTACAAAAAGCCTTTTAAGAGGCCCCAGTAGCATTTAAAGCAAAGGAACATGTGATTAAGTGAGATACTTCCCCTCCATACCTTATATATCACTCCTCCACATGTGTCAAAACCCCTCTCCTCCCCCCCCCCCCTTCAATTATCACCTATTTTTCCTGTTATTCCCTTGTTTATCGGTGTATTTACAGCGCCAATATCTCCAACACGGTTCCAAGGTGTTGTCCTGCGCATATCTAGTTCGTGGAGAGAGAGAGAGAGAGTAAGGGAGAGGCTTCAGTCTGCCTCTAGGCTTCGGAGAGAGGGTATACGTCTCGTCGTTCGCCTCACACTTCATTACTGGAGGGTCGGCAATAATTTGTCTTTTTCACCCCCCCCCCCCCAAATACTATTCCCACTTGTTTTATTGCTGTTACATGTTAATATCTTCATATTAAACGTAAAGTAGGTGCATACGAAAAAGTAATATTTATCGTAAAATTACGATTTGGACGGGAATGAATCCTAATATCGTCGTTTGGCGGTAGGGTGTGAACTACCAATAGCTCGCGCTTGACAAGTTAATGATCCCCTTCCTCACTCCCCTTCACCTGTCTTGGAATCCTATATAAGTAGGCGATATTGGAACAGACTCTTGAATATTTTAGCTGTACAGGTGCGAATGTAGACTGCTCAATGTGGACTCTAAATACTTACCACTGCTGCTACAAGAAACCCACATTCTGTCTCTTGGGTCTGCTATTATTCCCTGTATATGTGGTGGGAATATACTGGAAGGCATGGGAGTGCCAAGGGAAGGGTCTGACTCAGCCAGTGCCGTCCATTGCTCTACCTCCCTTCCCCAGTCTCCGTTCCTCGTTTGTCTCGCTGTCACGCCAGCTCATGTGCTGATTGATCAAGTTGCCCGGCCATTGATATTCCTTATTCTATTCTTTGGCTTTTCTTTCATCAAAATAATATCCCAGCAAAAAATTTGTTTCTATTATTTAGCGGCTCATGGAAGTATCGGGCTTGCACCTTTTGAAGAATATTCTGTTTGCCGGAATAAAATAAGCGAGAAGACGATGAATGTAATGGGATGTGATTTGCCGGCAACGTCGTTGGTTGGCTATCGTCTTTAGTATCACTATATATATATATATATATATATATATATATATGTGTGTTAGTGTATTAGGGGAGGTGTGGCGGAGTGGTCTTGCCACTGGACTGGTAATCCAATGGACCCGGGTTCGAATCCCAATATGTCAATGGCAAGATATTATTGGGATGGAATTTGTGCTGTACCTATTATCAGTGCATTACCACAGCACACCGAAATGCCAAATAAATACCCTCATTGTTCCCTGATTAAATAGCATTGTATGAATATTCCCATATTAAAAAATATGCTACAGGGGGGCAATGCCTAGTGAGTTAATTGCTCAATAGGTGGCATTCTGAGAGTGAAGGTCCGAGCCTGGGGGATGAGACTGTGAAGTACAGAGGCGGAGCAGCTTCAGAGATGGAGTTGCCTCGAGCCGTTAAGCTTCGCATGTCTCGTTCCCTAGACTGGAGCAAGATTTCACAGACCTCACCGTGTTCAGCAGTAGAGTGTAAAGGCTATCAGCCTATGCCCGAGAGGGAGTAGTTGGAATATAGAAGAAAAAAAAAAACAGGTAATACATTTTCTTTAAGACATACAAGGTTAATAGAAGAAATATATATACATATATATATATATATATATATATATATATATATATATATATATATATATATATAATATATATATAATATATATATATATATATATAGATAGATATATATATATATGCATATATATATAATTTTATTCTGTATATATTAATTCTGCAGTATTAATACTAGAATATAACTCTGTTCTTTGATAATCACGGAACCAAAATAACGTCCCAGCATAGAATGGCCGCACTCTATTACTACAGAATCTTTATGATATTTAGTGTTGTGATGATAAGTAAAGAGCGAGGTAATGGGGTTACCTAAAATGATGAACGCTTACCGATGATTATCCAGAGTTGGGTAGTGGTGGGAGAAGAGTCCGGCTGATTACTTTACTCTTGTTTATTGTTTAACTTGGCACAAGGGAAATAAGCGTATATAACAAGATTGACCAACATAATACTAAACCCTTCTGTACTGGCGACATATGTTGTACTACATTTTAGCTACTATTACATAATTATATAGGGGAGGTGTGGTGGAGTGGTCTTGCCACTGGCCTGGTAATCCAAAGGTCCCGGGTTCAAATCCCGATGTATCAATGGGAAGATATTATTGGGATGGAATTTGTGCTGTACCTAGTATCAGTGCATTACCACAAGCCCACCGAAACGTCAATAAAAATACCCTCATTGTTCCCTGATTAAATAGCACTGTATCAATATTCCCATATTCAAAATATGCTATAGGGGTGCAATACCTGGTGAGTTATCTGCTCAACAGGTGGCGTTGTGTGTATGTAAGTGTGAGAGTCCGAGTGTAGGGGGTGAGACAGTGAAGCACGGGAACGAGGTGGCTTCAGAGATGGGGTCGTTTCGGGCCATGAGTGAGCACCGTGCCTCACGTGAAGGCAAGATGGCAGGTGCTCGTTGTACTCTACGTGCTTCACATGTCTCACTCCCTAGACTGGAACATGACCTCACAGGCTTCACTGTTCATTGTAAAGTGGTGAATGTTAAGGCTCTCAGCCTATGCCCGAGAGGAAGTTAGTTGGAATATAGAAAAAAAAAAAAAAAAAAAAAAAAAAATGTATTCAGTAAACAATAAAAAGGGCTTCAAGCAATTACCAGGCTTAGCCAATTTTAATACCACAGATCCTTCTTAAAAGGCGCAAAATAGTTTAAAAATAGCTACAATATAATTCGAAATACGTCGTCGGGACAGAAAAGGTTAAACTTAATGAGAGTTGGGAGAGCAACTGAGGTCAAGATGTTGGGGTGTGGAAGGGAGTTAATTATTATATTTTCCATTTTATTGTGGGCGAAGGGTAAACATAAGTATAGCTTTATTAATTAACATTGACATAAGGTTACCTGTAAATAGTCTGAGGAAAGGCTTCATTAGTTTTCTTGATTAGTTATATTTGATTTGCATATGCAATATTTAATGACAGCGGTAAAAGGGAAAAACATACCAACACATTAGTAATATTCTTCAAATGTAAATATCTATATGTATCGTATCAAGAATGTAGGTATATTTATTAATTAGGTTAACTGAATGTCTATATTGGATTAGAATAAAAACAAATACACTGAGTTAGATATTCGTATGATTATCAGTAGGAGATCGTAGATTAGCAATATCAAACCCCCGATTCAGTGTTGGCTACAATTTTAGCTGCAATTATAAATTAGTTTACGAAATCTCGACTGAACAATTTCAAAGTGTTATTTTAAGTTTATGACGATAGAGTCTATGGTATTGTCTTGGCAATTGTGCTGCATGTCCCGTGACAGAAATACTAACGGAATCTATGTAGAAAAACCTGAGTAAATAATATATATATATATACACACACACACATATATATATATATATATATATATATATATATATATATATATATATACATATATATATACATATATATATATATATATATATATATATATATATATATATATATATATATATATATATATATATGTATGTGTGTGTGTGTATGTATCAGGCACTTTATGTAGCAGTTTTTAATTAATAGGGTTAATTATACTTTCTCTTACTTCAATATTTCCCGTAGAGTGTTATAGATTTAGGAGTACTGTAGTCTAGAACATTGTTTATTCAGGGGGAAATATGTAAGGAGGTATCAAATAAATACAAACTGGAATTGTATATGATTCATTACTTTGAAAATAGAATTCTGTTAGCACGTATTAATAATTGTTAAAATAGAAAGACGGCCGGCCAATCAGCGTGTTCCTTTTGGCAATGCCTTTTGGCCAGATAATGTGGACATTCCAGGCATGACTTCCACCGTCTGCACACCTCCTCGATTAGCCAATCAAAAGGCTCTATTGTCGGAGCCGAAATTTGCCCGTACAGCCTCGCCTAAAAACTCGCTTCTTTCACAGACCGTTCCTTCGGATTGCAATCTTTTAAATAACTTAGTGCCAGCCCTATACTCCCGTAAGCCACTAAAAGATAATTGCAAACGACTTCCTGGGTCATACTATAGAGAGAGAGAAGAAGAAAAGATAAAAGTAAATATGCCGCTCGCGCATGCCCAGCGGCATCGAGCTTCGCCTGCGAGTCAGCCAATCGCAGCGCGGGAGAGTGGGGGGCAGGACTATAAAGGGAGGGGGGGAGCGTGTTTCAAAGTCATTCAGGCACCCGGCACCAATGGGGCAGATTGTCACAGCCCAGCCTCTCTCTCTTCCCAGGGCACCAAAGGAAACTTGGCTTACCCTACTACAGCCTTCCAGCCCACCTCAACAGTTCCTGTGAATACTTCCTCGGGCCTGGCCTCACTCTTACCTACGTGGAGATTACACAACCAGTATCCCTCCGCCTGGCGTCACATTGCTGGTTTACACACCTGTAGCCAGACAATTCAAGAGGGGCAACAGGTAGTAGCTGAGAGTGACCGTTTCCAGGAGATAAAGAGAAAGAGAGAGAGATCATGTTAACTGACCCAGTGGTTACCCCTAAATAATTAATGTGTTCTTATTGGAACAGACTAAAGAGAAATAGACTTAACTTATGAAACAAAATAAAGGGATGATGTGTTCATAGAGTATTAGTGTTTATTGATAGAGAAGGTTCCATGCCATTAGCTACCAAATTGATAGGATCTTATAGGACGAGAATTAATTAAAGTAAGAGGGATTGAGATTTGAAAGCAACTATAGGGTTCAGTGGGTATAATAGACAGTTGCAGATAGATGAGCTTCAGCTTAGGGAGATAGATATATATATATATATGAAGGACACCAGTCCAAATGTGAAGGACACTATTCCAAGAATTAAAGTATATCTTATGTTGTGGAGGAAATTGAATTAATCATCTTATTAATGGTTAGTCCGTCGGTTGAGCGGCGATAGGGAATAAGCCTAAAGTAGAATCTTTGAATTAGTAAGGATGTATCTATTGCGTTAGGATATTATATACGTATCCGGGAATACGTGCAACGGATAAAGAGTTAAATATTGTAAAGGATAAAGATTGTTTCCTACGCGGAGACTTAGATGACCTACGGCACCGGAGTTTATAGGGTGAGGAAGTGAACAATGGCCGTCCACAACCGCGGTTATGGAACGACCGGAAAGGAAATTAGAGACAAAGGCACAGACGGAGGGATAGAAACCGAAGGAGGGTAGTTTAGAAATTAAAGATTTGTGCCAGACTCTATCGAAGGCTTTCGATATGTCTAGTGCAATAGAAAAAGTCTCACCGAATTCCCGAAAGGAGGATGACCAAGAGTTAGTAACATATGAAAGAAGATCACCAGTAGAGCGACCCTTAAGGAAGCCATACTGGCGATCTGAGAGCAGATTATGAGAAGAGAAATGCTTAAGAAATTGGGAAGAAAGAATTGTTTCAAAAACTTTAGAAAGACAAGAGATGAGAGCAATTGGGTGATAGTTGGAGGGTTGAGAGAGGTCACCCTTCTTTGGGACAGGTTGAATGTGAGCAAATTTCCAGCATGAAGGGAAGATGTTAGAGGATAGACAGAGACGAAAGAGTTTGCCTAGGCAAGGAGTCAGCACAGAAGCACAGTTTTTTAGAACAACAGGAGGAACACCGTCCGGACTGTACGCCTTATTAGTATTAAGCCCAGAGAGGGTAGAAAGTACATCTTTAGAAGAGATTAGGATATTAGGCATAAGTAAGAGAGAGGAGGGTGGAGAGGGAGGAATAGCACCGGAATCATCCAAGGTGGAGTTTCTAGCAAAAGTTTTGAGCGAAGAGTTTAGCTTTGTCAGAGGAAGAAGTGATGGTTGTGCCATCAGAGTGGAAAGGGGAGGGAAAGACGAGGAAGAGAAATTGTTGGAGAGGTTTTTGGCTAGATGCCAGAAAGCTTGGGAAGAGCTAGAGTTGGATAGTTCAGTGCATTTATTATTGATGAAAGAGTGTTTGGCAAGTCGAAGAACAGATTTGGCTTGATTCCGGGCAGAAACAGGAAGAATGAGAGTCTTGAGTTTTAAGGCGTCGGTACCGTTTGAATGCTTCCTCCTTATTGCGGACAGCAGTAGAACAGGCGTGAGTAAACCAAGATTTTTTAGCATTAGTTTGAGAGAAAGAGAATGGAATGTATGCTTCCATGCCCGATAGCATTACCTCGGTAATGCGTTCAGCACTCTCCGAGGGGCCCCGGCCACGGAAGCAGAAATCATTCCATGGGAAATCAAAGAAGTACTGCCGGAGAGCCTCCCAGTCGGCAGCGCCGAAGTGCCACAAGCGCCGCCGGCTAGGAGGATCTGGGGGCCGTACTGGAGAGATAGGATAGGTGACAGAGATAAGTTTATGGTCGGAGGAGCCCAAAGGAGAGAAAAGATTGACAGTATAAGAAGAAGGGTTAGAAGTTAGAAACAAGTCAAGAATGTTGGGCCGATCTCCGATGCGATCCGGGATACAGATGGGTTGCTGAACTAACTGCTCTAGGTCATTTAGGATAGAAAAGACGTAGGCTTGTTTACCAGCTGGGTTAGTAGTGTGAGAGGAGAGCCATTGGCGGTGGTGAACGTTGAAATCTCCTAAGATGGAGATTTCTGAGAAAGGAGAAATGGATATAATGTGTTCCACTGTAGAGTTTAAATAGTCAAAGAATTTGAGAAAGTTGGTAGAGTTAGGGGAAAGATAGAGAGCACGTCAGGGGATGGTCGGTCGGGAGTGGGGGTATTTATGGTCCCCCCCCCCCTTGGGGACTCCGAGGCTGGGCTAAAATTAATATTTTTTATTTTAATTTGGTGTGGAGGAATGAAGTGTGGTGTGCATGTTTAGTGTAGTGAAGTGGATAGGAAGAGAAGGTGTTTGTGAGAGCTAGCTGGATTGTTCTCAGTGTAAATGAGGCACAAAGAAAATCGGTAAGAGAGGCCAAGCAAATGAAACAGGAGTTCCAGCGACTCTTTATCACATGCCTATAACCTCACTTGGGTCTAGCCCTGATCGATTGGTGCCTACAATCTCCCCACTTCTTCCATGCTATTTTATTATAATAACATATAATAGCTAAAAGAAAGCCGAATCTGAAAATCAATGAAGCAGGACGATGATGCCTCCCATTAATTTATGCTATGGTCTTTTCATACAAAATAGGCCAGAAATCATGACCCCTTACCTCTGTAACTCAAAAAGGACAGGAGCAAGCGAGTTATAAATGTCCACACTTATTCCCTGTCTGACCGTGGTGAACATTATATATATATATAATGTATTTTACAGTACATTAATCTAAAGATATTGCCCTGTTACCAATATGTTATCCAACTTTCACGCGCTGTTTTTATCGAATTCCAGGATTGTCCCCTCCATTCTCACTCACAATCATTCTCTCTCTCTCTCTCTCTCTCTCTCTCTCTCTCTCTCTCTCTCTCTCTCTCTCTCTCTCTCTCTCTCTCACAAACCATAACGGTCTTTGTGTGCATATGAATAGAATACGTGATTGTGAGATTCATTGAAATATTATGAATAATTAGTGTTTTGCATTTACATAGTAGATGTATAATATATAAATAATTATTGAATATTCATTGCTATCTAAAAACAAAAGCTATATCTGGAATTAATTGAAAATAACTATATATATTGAATAACGTCAACAAAAAACGTGTGCATTTTGTAAACCCCACACTGATTAATATATAGGGCTGTTCGTGTGGATGTGTGTCGGTTAGAGAGAGAGAGAGAGAGAGAGAGAGTACAAAAGAGTACAAAGGAAATCAAGCAACAAGAGGTATAGTGACCCCTCCAGGCTGCTTGTTCTCCAAAACACTGAGGATCAAGTGTCCAAACAGTGGTTTAGAATAGGTAAGGGAACATTGGAAAGGGAACTACTGCCCTGGAAGTAATGTCCGTGGCAGGATTAGGAGGTTAGTAGGGGACAGATGGGTTAGGAATATAACACATTTATAAGTGATTTTTTGTATATCTGAGAAAAAGAGAGTAACGTCTTAGTAATATATATACGCAATACTCCTGGATGAATTTGAGGAGGGAATACAATCAAGTTATTCATTTACAAACGCAGTCAGTCGCGGGTTTGATGCTAGATATTTGTCTGGGCGAAGTTTAAAAGAATCAATGGTGCTGCAGTCTATAACGTCTCGGGGAAGCCCATTCCACAAGTTGACAACTCGATTGAAGAAGAAATTCTTAGATTCGTGTGAGTTAAAAGATGTACCAATAATGTTGAAACCGTTTCTCCGCGTGTAATTTGATTGCTCGATAGTGAAGTACTTACTACACTTCATATTGTTGATGCCTTTGATGATTTTGAACACTTGAATTAATTTGTCTTTTAATCTGCGCTGGGTTAAAGGAAATATATTTAATTATCTTAAGACGATCCTCGAAAGGTTTGTTCTTTAGGCAACGTATACTTTGGCAACTCTACGTTTGAACTCGTTCTAGCTTGTCTATACATTGCTCCATTCGCATGCTTTACCGTTTATGACTACTTTTTGCTCTCTGTCACTGAGCGAATTTTCTATCCATTTCAACACATCGTCTTGTATTCCATGGGCTTTTAGCTTTACCAATAAACGTTTGTGGGGAACTTTGTCAAAGGCCTTTTGAAAATCAAGGTATATAATATTTACAGCTTTACTCTCAGTATATAGGTTAAGGAAATCATGGAAAAAGTCTAAGAACCCCTTGAAGCTCTGACGCGTTTTAGCAGTTTATGTTGGCTATCATTAGACGATTTTATGCAGCTTAGGAAGGATCTGTGGGTATTAGAAGGGTAAATACTATCTAAATAAATTCTTTGACTTCCGTATACCATTACTAATTTGAATAAATGTGTCTAATAGTAGCCAGAAAACAGAACAGAAACGCGTATTGGAGCTTGAAAGGGTTAAGCAGGAGCGTTTATTAGGAAAACCGTGTGTTGACACCACCCCCTGCCAACATTAACACCATCGTGTTGTTCCTGGGTCAGAGCTGGGTCATGGGTAGCACTGTTATCATTACCACCAATGACACCATCCCCTGCCAACATTAACACCATCGTGTTGTTCCTGGGTCAGAGTTGGGTGATGGGTAGCACTGCTATCATTACCACCAATGACACCACTCCCTGCCAACATTAACACCATCCTGTTGTTCCAGGGTCAGAGCTGGGCCATGGGTAGCACTGTTATCATTACCACCAATGACACCACCCCCTGCCAACATTAACACCATCGTGTTGTTCCAGGGTCAGAGCTGGGCCATGGGTAGCACTGTTATCATTACCACCAATGACACCACCCCCTGCCAACATTAACACCATCGAATTGTTCCTGGGTCAGAGCTGGGCCATGGGTAGCACTGTTATCATTACCACCAATGACACCACCCCCTGCCAACATTAACACCATCGAATTGTTCCTGGGTCAGAGCTTGGCCATGGGTAGCACTGTTATCATTACCACCAATGACACCACCCCCTGCCAACATTAACACCATCGTGTTGTTCCAGGGTCAGAGCTGGGCCATGGGTAGCACTGTTATCATTACCACCAATGACACCACCTCCTGCCAACATTAACACCATCGAATTGTTCCTGGGTCAGAGCTGGGCCATGGGTAGCACTGTTATCATTACCACCAATGACACCACCCCCTGCCAACATTAACACCATCGTGTTGTTCCAGGGTCAGAGCTGGGCCATGGGTAGCACTGTTATCATTACCACCAATGACACCACCCCCTGCCAACATTAACACCATCGTGTTGTTCCAGGGTCAGAGCTGGGCCATGGGTAGCACTGTTATCATTACCACCAATGACACCACCTCCTGCCAACATTAACACCATCGTGTTGTTCCTGGGTCAGAGCTAGGTCATGGGTAGCACTGTTATATAAGCTTGAATTATTGTAGCTATTGCTCGGAGTCAAGCTGTAGCTTATCTACAGCACCTGCAGAGACCCGACTTTATTACAGTATATTCTGGTAACCTAATACTGTATGTACGTTAAATCTCCCTAGACTTATACATGTAATTATCGGCAATTGGCAAGCAAGTATATATAGAATAGATAGTGTAGTAATATATGTATTATAGTGTGAAGGTGTGGCTGATATAAAAGGATCCATGCAACCCACACGAATATAACGACGCACTTCAGTAATGTATGCGATAAGTAAATGTATCGCAAAAACAAACAGACGACATTGTGAGCAACCTACAATAAATCTTGAAGTTTTGTCGACAGTAGATAAACTATCTCGGTCCAGTTATGACCGAGCAATAGAAACATCGCAAAAGTGATGAGGTGACCATCAGAAACCCAAGAGAAGAGCTAGCCAAACTCCGTGCTGACCAGATAAATGCCAATGATGAAATTAATAAGTCACGACAGGAGATGCAACATCAATATTAACGGACTGGATGAAACACTTGAGCAGACCCAACACAAGGTGAGGAAGTTGCTGATGGACACCCTGAATATTCCTGAATCGAGGATTAATACGTCGTACCAGACTGGCAGTCCTCGACTTGGAGTAACACGCTCTATTATTCTCTCCATGAAAGCAGCACCAAAAGGAGCAGATTACTCGCAGCAGCAAGATGATAAAGGGCACCAACGTCTACTTGAATGATGGTTATTGTCGCTTCCATGGCGGCAAGAAAATCATTACTACCCAAGTTTAAATGTGGTAACATTAATTATCTTACAATGGGTTCTTGTTTTACTAGAACATGTATTATATTATGCACCCGAAACTATTACACTGCATGATATTTTTTTATTCCGCCTTGACAAAATTGACAAAAGTTCCAAAATATCAAAATACACGAACAGAAAAGAAAATGGTTAGTTCGTCTATGTGGCCCGATCGAAGGATAATTATGGCGGAAGGAAAAGTTCAGGTTGTTATAAATTTTACCTCCGACGTGGAAATTATAAAAGTATGATGGTCCATATCTCTCTATCTCCCCCACACCATTACAATTTACTGCAGTCATCAGTCACCTATCCTCATCGATCTTCGCTCGGGAACAAACAATTACACCCTTTTTATATATATATATATATATATATATATATATATTCAACCCTTTCTGTGCCGACGAAGTATATTTCATTTTATTCTAGCTATATTTAGACGATTTTGTGCAGCTTAAGAAGGATGTATGGTAGCTATGGTAGCCTTTTAATTGGTAGACCTCCTTAAGCTGAATACAATCATCTAATAGTTGCCAGAATATATTGAAAAAAACGTCACTGGTACTGAACGGGTTAAGGTTGAATATAATTATATAAGGTCCAAAATTGTGGTGTGTTCTGAGGGTCACATGAATATCTGAAGAAAAAAACAATATTTGAAGCCTTAATTTACATACTGTACATTCCTTAATCTTGAAGTATTAGGACGTTATTGTTATTATGGCTACAGTTACACTATTTTAGACAGCTTGTGAAGGGCCTCCTATGTCTATACAAGTTGCTAGACCTACTGCAATATCTTTTTCACTCTCATATAGAATTTCTAAGTCATGTAATAGTTACCGGAATATGATGAATGAATGTGTTATGATGTACCGAAAGGGTTAATCCATGGGGATGAGTAACTTGTGGTTGTATGGATGCCGGATATGGCACACACACTAGGTTCAATTACCGAGCAAGGAGAGACGGATGGGCAGACAGTCTGCTCACACTTGATCCCTTTGGTGACTTAGCAGTAAACGGGTGTCTGAAATAAGTGATATTGTATAATGTACCATATGGGGAGGTAAATTTTGTGAACCTGGATATGTATATATGTATATACTCAGGCACCTACTCCATAGCTGGGAGCGGTCGACTCGAGACAGAGCCTGAACAGGGACAACTCAACACAACACAAATAAAAACAAAATACAAATTCACACATATCTAGGTCGCCTATGAGAAGACCCAGAGACCAGGGATCACTAAGGGCCTTCAGCACGCCCCCGGCCCCTGACCTCCCAGAGAAGTTCCAGTCTCAGCAGGCAAACCTGCAGCGGAGCGCACTAGTGCCCGCCCACAACGCATCCTGGCATGACCCTTCATAATTATATACCGGCTCCCTGGGCCAAGCGCCTGACTGACTATTATCTAGTCCAACTGGTGCCCGACTCCCAAACTACCGCGTTTTCACTCATCTATTCACTAGCATTCTTCATTCATTCCTATTTATTACCACTTCTCTTGCCTGATCAATAGTCATTTCTCTTTCTTCCAATGCTTGTACTACACATTATCTCCATCTCAATGGAGGTCTTTCTACCCCTTTACCTCCCTTGTATCTGACTCACATATTATCTTTGTAAGCCTTTCATCTTCCATTCGCTCAACATGTCAATACCAGCACAGCACCCTTCATTCCTCAATCTGTCTCTACGAATCACTCCATACATACTCCTCAAGCAGCTCATCTCCATTACATCCAGTTTTCTTCTCTCCTTTGCCTTCAGAGCCCATGTCTCAGCCCCATATATCACTTTTGGTACAAGTATCCCTTGATAAAGCACTTTTAGCTTTCATTCCGAGATTTCTCACCTTCCACATACTTCCCATTGCTCCAAAGACTTTCCTCCTTCACATATTCTTTGTTTTACCTCCATTTCCATACCTGCATCCCTGCTTATCATTCCTCCTAGATATTTAAAACACTCCACTTTTTTCCAGTCTTTCCCCATCCAGCCTCACATCGAGATTTAACATACGAGGACCTCAATTACACACCATCACTTTACTCTTATTGACATTCAACCTCCGCTATCTCCTCCCACAAACCACACCAAACTCTTTGACTACTCGCTGCAGTTTCTCCTCAGAATCTGCCACAAATGCTGTGTCATCAGCAGAAAGCAACTGGTTCAACTCCCAATATCTACCATTCTTTCCTACTAAACCCAATCCTCTATCCAAAGTTCTCGTTTTCACTTCCCTCATCACACCATCTGTATATACATTAAGCAGCCACGATGACATTACACAACCCTGTCACAGACCTACATTTACCTCAAACCATTCACACAACTCATTCTTTCCTACTCTAAGACACGCTCTGCTCTCTTCATAAAAAACTCTTGACTGCTCTTAACAAATGTCCTCCAATTTTCAAAATCCTTAGCACTTTCCACATTGCTTCTTGATCCACATGATCATACGCTTTTTCCAAATCCATAAAAGCCCAACATATCTCCTTATGCTTCTCTAAATCTTTCTCACATAGCCGTCTTACTGCAAAAATCTGATCCACACATCCTCTTCCCCTCCTAAAACCGCACTGTTCTCCTCCTATTGCACCTTATGTACCCTTTATTATCCACTCTATCAACACCCTGCCATACAGTTTTCCATTCCAACTGATACAAAAGTAACACCTTTATAACTTAAACACTCCTGCTGGTCTCTCTTCCTCTTGTACATCGACACAATACATGCACTTCTCCAGTCTAGGGGTACCATTGACACAACACATGCACTTCTCCAGTCTAGGGGTACCATTGACACAACACATCACACAGTCTAGGGGTACCATTGACACAACACATGCACTTCTCCAGTCTAGGGGTACCATTGACACAACACATCACACATTGAATAGTCTCACCAGCCAATCTATTATCATGTATCCACCCTTCTTAATACACTTCACAGCAATAGTCTCACCAACCAATCTATTATCATGTATCCACCCTTCTTAATACACTTCACAGCAATCTATTATCATGTATCCACCCTTCTTAATACACTTCACAGCAATAGTCTCACCAACCAATCTATTATCATGTATCCACCCTTCTTATACACTTCACAGCAATAGTCTCACCAACCAATCTATTATCATGTATCCACCCTTCTTAATACACTTCACAGCAATAGTCTCACCAACCAATCTATTATCATGTATCCACCCTTCTTAATACACTTCACAGCAATAGTCTCACCAACCAATCTATTATCATGTATCCACCCTTCTTATACACTTCACAGCAATAGTCTCACCAACCAATCTATTATCATGTATCCACCCTTCTTAATACACTTCACAGCAATAGCATCCATACCTTCTGCTTTTCCGCTCTCATTTGTCTCACTGCTTCTGTCACCTAATTTTCCCCAATCCTTTCATCCATTCCCTGCCACCTGGGTGGCCTGGGTAACCTATCTCCTTTAACCACTGCTTCAATCACTGCCTCCCTTCCATCTCTTACATTTAGCAGAGCATAAATTATATTTTCCTCAGCATATCTTTTCCTCACTTGCACTCCTTCCACTAGTAACTCTCCATTTGCATCTTTCACCAACTCTTCCCTCTTTTGTTCTCCTTTCCTTACTATATTTACCTTCTTCCAGAACAACATCTTCCGTTCCTCAAAATTCTCACTCAATCTCTAAGCCCACCTTTCATTTGCAATTTGCGTTGCTTTTCTAATCTTCCATTTCGCCCCTCTCCTTTTTTCTTTATACCTCTCCCATACCTCAACACTACCATCCTGTAAAACCCTCTCAAACCACTGTCTCTTTTCCTCAACTGCCTTTCTCACCATATAATTTCACCACTCGGTTCCCTTCCTGATACCTCTGCCTCCTACTTTCCTTTTACCACATACTTCCTCTGTGCTTGCTTTCACTCTTTCCTAAACAGTTTCAATTCATCCTCTACTGCTCTCTCTTCCATCTCTCTCACTTCCATCCATTTTTCACTTAGTCTTTCCTTATACTCCCTCTCTTTTGTACTTTTCTCTAACTCACTAACTTTTATTACCTCTCATTCTTCACGCTTGTCTCGCACACTCCTGTAACTCCTAACTCTCAGCTTTCCCTTCACCAGGTAATGATCAGACATACCCTCCGCATCTCCTCTCAGCACATTCATTCACATCCACCAGTCTACATAATCTTTTTCCTTGACATGCACACATAATCCATAATTTACAATTTACAAGTCTATGCCATGTGTACAGTTGGTCAAAGTTCCAGCTGACCCACCCTCGCTTTGGGGCTCGCAGAATTATCTGGCAATACTGGTGTAGGAAGGAGGTGTGTCTTACAAAGATTGGGATTGGTAGATCTGATTTCGGCTATATCATTGTTAGAACATATACTAAACAAGGGAAAGTAAGCCTAGCTCAAATATAAATCCATACATCGCTATGTATGATCCCGAACATTCACCCAAAGTTCGTAGATTTGCTTAATATTCAAGTTATTATATCCACTGATTGGCAACGCATATAAAACCTGTTGGCTACCACAACATACTTTAATCGATTTTATAAGAATACATACTTCCGTTTTATTGGTGGCTGCTTAATGAAGGAGCATTTAGTCTTCACAATGTGAACATTACATTGTCTAATTTGCAGTAATATGCAGGACAGACACAGGTAACACAATAATGGCAAGTGGTATCCCTGCACCACTACACCAGTATTGCCAGTTAATTCTGCGAGCCCCAGAGCGAGGGTGGGTCAGCTGGAACTTTGACCAACTGTACATGTGAAAAACGTATTACCTACACACATTCTGCACTGTCCACATACTGTACACCAATCAGTCTTCCTCCAACTTCTTTCACATCATCCACACCAAAACTACTGATGACTCTCACAACAGGCTCAATTCCTACCCTAGCATTTAGGTCCCCTAAAACTACATTTTGTAGACAATCACTCAAATCTTCCCAAAAACCCTCCACCGCCGTTTCCCTTCCTGGCCCATATGCACTCACAAAAACCCTCCACCGCCGTTTCCCTTCCTGGCCCATATGCACTCACAAAAAAACATCTTTCATCCCTGAACCTCATTCGCACCCACATTAGCCTTGATACCTTGAGAGAGAGAGAGAGAAACAAAGATGGACAAAGGAATGGTCGGAGACGACAGACAGACAGAGAGAGACAGAGAGAGAGAGAGAGAGAGAGAGAGAGAGAGAGAGAGAGATACAAAGATGGACAAAGGAATGGTCGGAGACGACAGACAGACAGACAGAGACAGAGAGAGAGAAACAAAGATGGACAAAGGAATGGTCGGAGGCGACAGACAGACAGAGAGAGAGAGAGAGAGAGAGAGAGAGAGAGAGAGAGAGAGAGAGAGAGAGAGAGAGAGATAAACAAAGATGGACAAAGGAATGGTCGGAGGCGACAGACAGACAGAGAGAGACAGAGAGACAGAGAGAGAGAGAGAGAGAGAGAGAGAGATAAACAAAGATGGACAAAGGAATGGTCGGAGGCGACAGACAGACAGAGAGAGAGAGAGAGAGAGAGAGAGAGAGAGAGAGAGAGACGACAAAGATGGACAAAGGAATGGTCGGAGGCGACAGACAGACAGAGAGAGAGAGAGAGAGAGAGAGAGAGAGAGAGAGAGAGATAAACAAAGATGGACAAAGAAATGGTCGGAGGCGACAGACAGACAGACAGAGAGAGAGAGAGAGAGAGAGAGAGAGAGAGAGAGAGAGAGAGAGATAAACAAAGATGGACAAAGAAATGGTCGGAGGCGACAGACAGACAGACACAGGGAGAGGGAGAGCATTTTCAAATTTCAAGTTATTTAATAAAGTCATTAACCAATCTTTATTGTAACTGAATACATTTGTGGATATTATTTATATTCATAGTTTTGTTTGATTAATATACACTCTGGTAGTTGTTCTGATTAGAAAGCTGATTACAGACCACTGATTTATATATTTATATATTTATTTAATTTTGCTGCGAAAATCTGTGATTAGCTTCACATTTCAGATGTGTATACCTTGTGTCATTATAGATAACAATGACCAAAGATTCGTCGTTTCATTAATGCGTTACTTTGTTCCATATATATATACCGGTATATATTAATGTGTTACTTTGTTCCATATATATATACCGGTATATATTAATGCGTTACTTTGTTCCATATATATATATACCGGTATATATTAACACCTTACGAGCGGCCTATGCGGTTTATTATATGTACCGCACAGCGGGGTGTTTTTAGCCAAAATAGGGCTGTTTACGTGATCATTTTCATGCCTAAATAAGACCCAGAACGTAAAACAAGTACCTATCCCTGAAAGGGCATAAACAGAGCTTTCGAATGACACCATAACGATCCTTTTATGATGGCTAGTTTTCTTGCAATAACCGTGCAACGCGAGTGCAAAAAGCATGTAATTCGGTACTTTCCCCATATAATTCAGTATGTAGCGAGTGAGAGAGGGAGGAGGGAGCTGAGATTCGTGTCAGTAGGTTCGCCGCGGTGGTCTGGAGCAGTCATACGCTCGCTAGTCTCCTGTCACCACTTGTCTCTCTCTCTCAGCAACATTACGTGCTGAAATTGCCACTCGACCTATGTCGAGCGCCGCCACATAGTCCAGCTTTATTAAATACGACTTATGTGGTGAGCCGCTAATTAAGGGTTAATGCGTTACTTTGTTCCATATATATATACCGGTATATATTAATGCGTTACTTTGTTCCATATATATATACCGGTATATATTAATGCGTTACTTTGTTCCATATATATATACCGGTATATTAATGCGTTACTTTGTTCCATATATATATATATACCGGTATATATTAATGCGTTACTTTGTTCCATATATATATACCGGTATATATTAATGCGTTACTTTGTTCCATATATATATATATACCGGTATATATTAATGCGTTACTTTGTTCCATATATATATATATATATACCGGTATATATATATTATTATAGACAAATTAGCTCACTTTGGACAAGTTGGTAACTGTTTAACATGGAATAGTCCATTACAATAATGTAGGGGAGGTCACCACATAAAACCTGCAATTTATTGTTATCGGTTAGTATTTCCACATTTTGTTATGGAGCATTTTTTTGCTTAGAATACCTTGTCTTACAATTTCCCAAAGTTATGCAGTTTCCTCCTGAGACACCCTGTATATGCATGTATCGATGTCTGTGTTGCATATATCTCTCTGCAACAACAGGTTCTTCCATAAAGCCGGCAGCACATGAGCATCTTTATGGGCTACATGTATCGGAGCCTTGAATCGCCTGCAAGTTGTCTTAGTATGATGGATTATGTTGTTTATTCCTATATAATATTAAACTGTGCGCGGTGAGGACCTCTAAGATGTAAAATATAGTCAAAATAAAAGAGAAAATTATCAGATGGAAGATTCGATTATACTGTAGCTACTTTTTGTACTCGGACATTGTGGCTCTGATACATCCACCTAGGAAGTGGTTGTGTGTCGCCGGTTTAATACAGTCATATATACACAGGGAAAATACAAAAATAGAACTCTAGTTTTTCAAGGTATAATACTGCTAATCAGTTTTAGTAAGATGGCATTAATAATTGTTTTTGGCTAATATAAGAAGGTATTAACCCCTACTGTACCGTAGGATACAGTAATAAAAGTCCCCCCCCCCCCACTTCCAAGCAATGTGGCCAAAATGGCAAGATAAAACAACCTTCCATCTCAAGAGATGAAGGAAGACTGGCTCCCCCAGCCTTCAGTGTTGCCATACCGAGAGCAGTGCTCAAATGGTCGTGGTACCAGGTACAGCCTGATACAGGCAGTTACAAGGAAATTACATTACTGACAGCTACTAGACGTAGCTGGGACTGGGGAGTGACTTATCTACTGACGGCTAGTATCCGTCGCTGGGATTGGACGGGTTAAGAGGTATTACAGGAAGTATCAATAAGATGAGGGGAAAATGTCCCAATTGTTGATATACAGTACATTCCACCAGGTTATGTGCTACACTGCAAGAACCTCCAAACATCAATAAACTCTCCAATAATGCATACATACTGCATAATGCAACAGAAAAGGACAGAACTGCACTAAGACTTTATGAGTATGACAAACGTCATTAACCCTTTAAGCACCGGTGCTGTCATTTTAACTGTATCCTGGCTATTATTAGACTAATATATTCAGTCTAAAGAGGACCTCTAGCAATTAACAGGCTTATAACTCCCTTTACTTAACCCTTTTTGCTACCACAGATCCTTCTTCAACTGCACAAAATCGTATAAATATATCTAGAAGAAAAGTTAAAATTACGTCAGTGGTACAGAATGGGTGACAGTGGCCACATACATATACCCTTATACAGATATAATGGTGCTTATACACCCATAAAAGTAAACTAGGATATCACAATAATCCACAATCAATATACCAAACGATTGTATAATTATAACATTGATTGTATACGTGTTTTTCCTTTTTTTCAGTTTAGATACATATTTTCCACGGTACAATCCCTCGAATATACAAGGTGCACTATTCTAGTCAATAAGGTAACCTGTTTTGTTTTAATACTATCCAGTTGATAATAATAATATTCATCAATAATAATGAGAGAGAGAGAGAGAGAGAGAGAGAGAGAGAGAGAGAGAGAGAGAGAGAGAGAGAGAGAGAACACACTTAAATAATTGGTAGTTTTGTATAGAATTTATGGAAGCCATTTATAAGGTACTGTAGTTTTCTATATTTCACCTTTCGGAACATTTCGACCCTTTGAATTTGATGCCTCGATACCTGATGGAAAATATAAAACTATTATGTCTCTTTATCATTTTAAGGATAAGTTTTCATAATTAACATCATATTTATACACAACATTCACGCAATAGCCGAGATATTTAGATGATCAAAATATAGAACAAAGGCAAATATTGTAATTGTCAAGTTGACTTGACAAAGTTAACTTAACAAGTTAATTGTCAAGTTGAATGGAGGATGCCTTTAGGCACATGGACCTTTTTGTTTTATCTGTGTTTTTCCTTCCTCCGTTCATTGTCTCTTTTATAAAAAAAAAAAAAAAAAAAAAAAAAAAAGGTAATGTACAGTTTGCCGCACAAGTCCTGATTCTCATCAACCCAGTAAAATCGTAATTTAGCAGTTTCTGACACACCTCGCCATCCCCCTCCCTCACTCCACCTTCCACGCCACCTTTCCTCCAGCCCTTCCACTGTCCGACTCTAGTGTCTCACGGTTATGGAGTAGGTGAGTTGTGAAGCATTTATACCACTTGCTTTCGTTTATTTAAATTGACGCCCTAGCCGGTAAGTACTACCGGTATATTAAAAAGGCAGTTAACCCCTTCTGTACGGGCAACGACTGTATTATTTGAGTTTTGCTACATTCAAACGACTTTATGTAGCTTAGGAAGGACATGTGGTAACTAAAAGGATTGTTTGAAATACTGTGTAGTCTCTTAATTGGTAGACGTCCTTCCTAAGCTGAATATAATCGTTTACTATATGTCAGAATATATTGAAAGGACGTCACTGGCACTGAATGGGATAATAACAAAGTCTAGGCTAGTATAATTGTGGAATCGTATTTTATAAAACAATGTATGGGTAGGTTACGCATGACGCATATTTCAGACAACTCAGAGAGGGAGAGAGAGAGATGATCGTGATTCAATATCTAGGTTATCTGGCAATAGAATATATAGATATATAGACCTTAAGTATATCTAGGTTATCTGCCAATAGAATATATAGATATATAGACCTTAAGTATTCCCATTTCAGTTATGGATCGGGATATTGTATACTATATGTATACCTACAAATATGTAGTTCTTTCCCAACAAAACTATTTCCAATTAAGTGATATTATTGAGAAATGGATGAGCAATAAACATGTGATGTAACCATAAAGGGGAAGTATAATAAATTACGAATTTTAAAGCATCAATAGAGGATCAGAACAAATACCGGTTCAATGTTATTTTAATACCATGAATTTTGTTGATATATTTGAAGATAAATATTGAATCTATATGCTCTAAAGATCATAAGAAAATTTGTTTTAACCCTCGGCAAAACCTAATACAAAAGTATGGTACTAACATGTCTTTTTCTTAACAAGGTTGTCAATACGTTACTTCCAGTTATCAATAGCTCTAAAGATCATATGAAAATGTGTTAAACCCTCGGAAAAAACTAATATAAAGTATGGTACTAAAATTTAATTTTCATAACAAGGTTGTCAATACGGTACTTTCCCGTTATCAATGTACATCAACAACGCTGAAGATTGCAGAGTAAACACCGTAGACTGACTTATCTATTACCTTCGTATAATTGACAGCCAATTTTTTATTTTATTTACTAAGGGATTAATACTCGACCAGCGGGGGTGTGGGGGCAGCAGCCCCCACCCATAATACTAAGTTAGGTTAGGTAAGGTTGTTAGGTTAGGCTAATGTCTTTTCAAATCACTATCGGGGGCTTGTCTCAACATCGATCGATAAGCCTAATGGGGAAAATAGGTTTTCCCAAGATTTCTAATTAATTACAAACACTATATATTGATGCAAATGAACGATTTTGTTGTTATAAAAAACTAATGCTTACAATAATAAGAGTGGTGATGAAGTGATAAGATAAGATTTATAAGTTATTATGTGGATATTATTGGAGGAAATGAACTGTAAATTGTAGACCACCACACAATAGTATATTACCTGGTTGCTGGGACGTAGGCGACGGGTTAGGTTATTGTGGAGTGGAAACAAGGCAACAGGTTGGCGGGAGAGTGGTGAAACGAATGATAAACAAGGAGGAAATTAATGAATAGTTATTGACAGAAGAGGGCCTCGAGACTTAAATTATAATTAGGAGGATAATATTAGATGATCGGTGAATCGGTGTAAGCTACGTTAAGGTTAGTACTAATATATTAATGGAATGGAATGAGGTGAGGTCAGGTGAGAGAACCAGTTGAGTTACGTCTGGTCGCTGTGGTGGTTGGAGTGCGAGTGAGGTACTGAGGTCCCATATAACATTTGTGGGACCCTTGCTTCTACGCGCGCGTGCGCAAACAGGTCGGGAGACATTTTCTCTACCCAGATTTATTACCCAAGTTTATAGGAATGATATATTACTACTTAATATCTAATACAGAACATAATTCAATATTCTTCCCATCTATACTAAATCATATTATAATGATTCTTATTCCTACAAACTTATTACTTATGATTACTGTGAGAAATAAATTGACTACACCTGTATCTGGGGACTGTTGGCAACAACCTTCCGATAGGGTAACCTCACTAGAGTGAACAATTTCCTACCAGAACCCGGTGATTGTATTATATTGTAGAGAATGATTAATATTAAGTAATATAGTACTGTATAAGATTACCTTGGCCAAGTTAATTTAGTTATAAAACCTTGTATGATTAGATTTAGAAGTACTGTATTCGGTATCAGTTTTGAAATTCCCACGCTTGCAGGCGCGATCCACAGGTTGCTGTAATATCCAGATAGCCTGGATAATATGTTTACTAAATCGTTGTGAAACGATATTTATATTAGTATTTATATAATTAAATGCTTATTTCTCATTTATAGAATAAAGTGAAGAGGGAATGAACCCTTGGTAACGAATTAATATATAGTTATTTAAGAGTCGGAAATTGAAGTTCCGATCAGACGATCAGACGCTAGTAAACTTTTGAACGGTAGAGACGCGTCCCGTGATCTCCTCCACCACAATCCCCGCGCCAGGCCCGGAGTCCTGACCCTTTAACCCTTAATTAGCGGCGAGCAACATAAGTCGAGTTAAAAAAAGCTGGACTATGTGGCGGCGCTCGACATAGGTCGAGTGGCAATTTCAGCACGTAATGTGGCTGAGAGAGAGAGACAAGTGGTGGCAGGAGACTAGCGAGCGTATGACTGCTCCAGACCACCGCGGCGAACCTACTGACACAAATCTCAGCTCCCTCCTCCCTCTCTCACTCGCTACATACTCAATTATGTACCGAAGTACCGAATTACCTGCTTTTGCACTCGCGTTGCACGGTTATTGCAAGAAAATCCATACAAGGATCGTTATGGTGTCATTCGAAAGCTCTGTTTATGCCCTTTCAGGGATAGGTACTTGTTTTACGTTCTGGGTCTTATTTAGGCATGAAAATGATCACGTAAACAGCCCTATTTTGGCTAAAAACACCCCGCTGTGCGGTACATATAAATAAACCGCATAGGCCGCTCGTAAGGTGTTAACCCTGGTCTACCGAAGCCGGAATCCTCGGAACTACACCAGGACCCTAGTATAGCTAAGTCATTGATATACATGGCAATTGATACAATGTTTAGTTAGGGCATCCTGAGAGATAGCCTACCATGGATTAAGACTTGGCTATTATAAACAAACCTCATCTGCTCCTATAGTTCATGCCATAAGGTAGGCGATCTCAGACTTTATTTTTATTTATGTTTATTAATTTTATATTTCGATTGGTGTGGTAAGAGATAACCTTTGGCCATATTATCCCCCACATTTTGGTGCCCCGAGTGAGGATTCCGATCGGTGTGTAGACTAGTGGTTAGGTTAGGTAAAACAAATTTATTAACAGTTAGGGTCCCGATTTCTTTAAATGTATAAGGTCGCATTTGTGGGATACAGTTTGATTCCCCGCCATTTTGAGGTCCCTAACTGTGAAATTAGATGCTATCGAGCCCCAGGAGGTAGAGCCCGTAATTTCATGACAGACAGGCGACTGAGTCGTGTACTCGATTGGCTTCACCAATTGACCATCTTATATTTGTGAGGCACGACGTACACGAAACAGTCCAAGTGTCAGAAATTACGGATGACATCATCTCTATCATCCAACTAATTGAGCAGCGCTGTGGCTCTAAGGTAGCAGTCATCTTGCTGGAGCCACAAGAGCTGCCCCCCATTCCTGAGGGTGAGCCAGGTGTAACCCGCTGTCATTACCGCACAATATACGAAGCCGTGAACCGGCGACTGCAGAGACAACTGCGCGGCTACCGAACGTTCCAGTTTGGAGCCAGACCATATCGCCGCAATTTGCGTCGTGACGGCGTCCACTGGAACCGTAGAGCTCAAGCCGCGCAGGTAGCCCGCTATCACGAGTACTTCGTCGATTCACGGGCAGATTGGTGGGTTTACCAGGTGATGGCCGTGGGTTAGTGGCACTGGCATGGCGTTTAAATCCTGTGGTAGAGGACTGGTAGGAGGGCCTGCAACGTTGCGTTCTCTGGCGTTGTGAAACTCGGAGCTTGAGCTTCGATGCAGTCCCTAAATTTCCCCCATATTTTTCTTATTTAGACCATTTTATGTCTCCGTCCTTAATGTCACCCGCATCTGGCAGACTAGGTCGACCAGCTAAATGCTCGGGACGGAGCATATACCAAATTTAATAAATAATAAATGTGTCCCCCCCCCCCCCCTTTTAGAAAAATGCTACTACCACAGGTACCCACTAACATCTGGGATAAGAAATCAATGATTTACTAAATATTTACAGCTTTAGCTTCATTCTTGTACCTAAATTCTCCCTATTATTTGATAATTTAGGCCATTTTTATGTTTCTGTCCTTTAATGTCACCCGCGTCTGAAAGACCAAGTAAACCAGCTAAATGCTCGGGACGGAGCATATATGACATTTAATTCAATAATAAATATATCCCCTCCCCATACTAGCGTGCGTTCCCACGTATTAGGCAAATTATATTGAGGACTTAATGTTTTCAACTAATTATTCATCTGAATTTGTAGCAAATAATGGTACGCATATAATGCTAAAGATTAACAGCTAAATTGAGTATGTGTTAGGCTATATCTAAATGTAATTTTGATTGTTGAAAATTAGTCTTCAGTATAAACATTAATAATAATCCAGAAAAATAATTACCCATTTTCCAAAATGACTGATATACTCTTGAACAAATCAATGGTGGGGAAATTAGGCTGGGTAACTAGAGCATTAAATAATTGCCAGGAGGTAAAAAGACGTGACCCCCTGTCCAAGGGAGCTGTTAAAGTCTCAAATCCAAGATCTGATAACCCGGTGGGATAATTATGAAGTGCCTTTCAATAAATTAGTGGGGAGATTGTAGGCACCAATCGATCAGGGCTAGACCCAGGTGAGGTTATAGGCATGTGATAAAGAGTCGCTGGAACTCCTGTTTCATTTGCTTGGCCTCTCTTACTGATTTTCTTTGTGCCTCATTTACACTGAGAGCAATCCAGCTAGCTCTCACAAACACCTCCTCCTCCTATCCACTTCACTACACTAAACATGCACACCACACTTCATTCCTCCACACCAAAATTAAAAAAACACAAACTGATGAATTTTAGCCCAGCCTCGGAGTCCCCAGGGGGGGGGACCATAAATGCCCCCTCACCCGACCGACCATCCCCTGACGACCCCACACAATTACCTGGACCTCGGCCTGTTACTCTTTCTATTAATTTCTGCAACATTCGCGGACTTTCCTCTAACTTTCACTCTGTTGAACACCATCTCTCCTCCTACAAACCTGATCTTCTCTTCCTCACCGAAACCCAGGTGTCTGTAGCAACATCCAGCAACCCCTTCTCTGTATCCTCCTACTTTCTCTATCCTAGTTTCAAAGCCAAAGGCGGATGTTGTGCATATGTGCACAACAAACTCACTTGCTCTCGTGTTCCCGATTTCGACTCCTCTGAATTCTCAACTTTATGGCTCAAACTTTCCTGTCATTCTCTTACTAAATATTTCTGTGCTGTCTATCTTTCCCCTAACTCTACCAACTTTCCTAAATTCTTTGACTATCTAAACTCTACAGTGGAACACATTCTATCCATTTCTCCTTTCTCAGAAATCTCCATCTTAGGAGATTTCAACGTTCACCACCGCCAATGGCTCTCCTCTCACACTACTGATCCACCTGGTGAACAAGCCTACGTCTTTTCTATCTTAAATGACCTAGAGCAGTTAGTTCAGCAACTCACCCGTATCCCGGATCGCATCGGAGATCGGCCCAACATTCTTGACCTGTTTCTAACTTCTAACCCTTTTCTTATACTGTCGATCTTTTCTCTCCTTTGGGCTCCTCCGACCATAAACTTATCTCTGTCACCTGTCCTATCTCTCCAGTACAGCCACCCGATCCTCCTAGCCGGCGGCGCTTGTGGCACTTTGGCGCTGCCGACTGGGAGGCTCTTCGGCAGTACTTCTTTGATTTCCCATGGAATGATTTCTGCTTCCATGGACGGGGACCCTCGGAGAGTGCTGAACGCATTACCGAGGTAATCCTATCGGGCATGGAAGCATACATTCCATTCTCTTTCTCTCAGACTAATGCTAAAAAATCTTGGTTTACTCACGCCTGTTCTACTGCTGTCCGAAATAAGGAGGAAGCATTCAAACGGTACCGACGCCTTAAAACTCAAGACTCTCATTCTTCATATGTTTCTGCCCGGAATCAAGCCAAATCTGTTCTTCGACTTGCCAAACACTCTTTCATCAATAATAAATGCACTGAACTATCCAACTCTAGCTCTTCCCAAGCTTTCTGGCATCTAGCCAAAAACCTCTCCAACAATTTCTCTTCCTCGTCTTTCCCTCCCCTTTCCCACTCTGATGGCACAACCATCACTTCTTCCTCTGACAAAGCTAAACTCTTCGCTCAAACTTTTGCTAGAAACTCCACCTTGGATGATTCCGGTGCTATTCCTCCCTCTCCGCCCTCCTCTCTCTTACTTATGCCTAATATCCTAATCTCTTCTAAAGATGTACTTTCTACCCTCTCTGGGCTTAACACTAATAAGGCGTACGGTCCGGACGGTGTTCTCCTGTTGTTCTCAAAAACTGTGCTTCCGTGCTGACTCCCTGCCTAGGCAAACTCTTTCGTCTCTGTCTATCCTCTAACGTCTTCCCTTCATGCTGGAAGTTTGCTCACATTCAACCTGTCCCAAAGAAGGGTGACTGCTCTCAACCCTCCAACTATCGTCCAATTGTTCTTATCTCTTGTCTTTCTAAAGTTTTTGAAACTATTCTTGCTTCCAAATTTCTTAAGCATTTCTCTTCTCATAATCTGCTCTCAGATCGCCAGTATGGCTTCCTTAAGGGTCGCTCTACTGGTGATCTTCTTTCATATCTTACTAACTCTTGGTCATCCTCCTTTCGGGACTTCGGTGAGACTTTTTCTATTGCACTAGACATATCGAAAGCCTTCAATAGAGTCTGGCATAAATCTTTAATTTCTAAACTACCCTCCTTCGGTTTCTATCCCTCCATCAGTGCCTTTGTCTCTAATTTCCTTTCCGGCCGTTCCATAGCTGCGGTTGTGGACGGCCATTGTTCACTTCCTCACCCTATAAACTCCGGTGTTCCTCAGGGCTCTGTCCTATCTCCTATTCTCTTTCTAATTTTTATAAATGATCTCCTTAACTGTACCTTAATTCCCAATTCATACGCAGACGACTCAACCTTACACTACTCCATTAGTTTTTCAGAACGCCCCAGCCAGCAATCCCTCAACGACAAACGTAATGAAGCCATAGAACTCTTAAATTCTGATCTAAATATTTCCAATTGGGGCAGAGAAAACCTTGTTAACTTTAATGCTTCCAAAACCCAATTTCTCCATCTATCTACCCGTCAGGATCTCCCAGCGGACTATCCCTTATTCTTCAACAATACAAAAATCAACCCTTCATCTTATCTCAATATTCTTGGTGTCTCTTTTTCTTCTGCTCTCATTTGGAAGGACCATATTACCAGTCTTGCTAAGGCAGCCTCCCAGAAGCTGGGTGTGCTCAACCGCCTTAGGGGGTTCTTTTCCCCTGCACAGCTTCTTGCTCTGTACAGGGGCATAGTGCGCCCTTGTATTGAGTATTGTTCACATGTGTGGGGAGGTTCCTCTCACACCGCTCTCCTAGACAAAGTTGAAAGGAAGGCCTTTCGTATCATTAACTCCCGTCCACTCACCAACTCTCTGCAATCTCTCTCTCTCCGCCGCAATGTTGCATCTCTCTCGCTATTCTATCGCTACTATAATAATCAGTGTTCCTCAGAGCTATCCCAGTGCATACCACCTCCTTTACGTAGGGCACGTGGTACCCGTCTTGCAACTCAATCCCACCCCTACTCTGTGCAACTCTCCAACCCAAGAGTGAAACGTTACTCTCAAACTTTCTTCTACTCAACATCTGAGCTCTGGAACTCTCTCCCAGAATCAGTCTTTCCCTCTTCCTATGACTTAAATTGCTTCAAACTCCGTGTGTCCAGGCATTTTGGCTCGAACGTCCCTTGATTTTGGCCCTGTCACTCTTTCAACTATGGGGGAGGCACTCGCTATAGGCAGTTATGCCTTTTGCCTCCCTCAATCACATAGAAAAAAAAAAAAAAAAAAAAAATCGGAGGACTTTTGCATCAAACAAGAGCAATCTGAAAAGTTTGAAGAAATACAGCGAGCCTATACAGATGCTCGTGAAAATTATTTGGATCAACTAGCTGGGTTCGAATCCTTGGCGACAGAGACAGTTACCGGGACAGGGAGTAATGGTACCAGTAATGGTATTGCGGCTCCGGGACAACAAAGCTTTAAGTTGCCACCTATAACCTTACCTGAATTTGATGGGCAATCTGACTGGAATACCTTTTGGGACAAATTTAAGGGTTTAGTTCATGACAGGTTAGATATTTCTGCAGCAAATAAATGCTCATACTTATTGGGTCAACTTAAGGGTTTTGCATTGGATCTTATCAAGGAACTTCCCATAACAGATGCCAATTATACAGCAGCTCTAGAAGTACTCAAGGAATATTTTGAAGATACGGAGTTGACTCTACAGCGCCTAGTTTACAAATTGCTGGATTTATCAGGACCAAAGCATACATACCAGGATCTTCAATCATTCCGGATCAGCTTGAATTGCGTTTTAAAATCACTTAGTACCCAGAAAGATCTTGATTCAGCTTCTTGGCTCTCGAACCATATTGTACAACAAAAGCTCTCTCAGAAAACCTGTGATGAAATGTACCACAGGTATAAGAAGAACTACTTCACGTATCAAGAAATAGAAGAGGATTTAAGAGAGCTGTGTAAACACATGCAGGTTTCCAAGAAGGATACCGGTATCAAGGAAGGAGACAACAAGGTTAAATACACAAAAGCGTCCACAGCAGGGACTAAAGAAAAAGCAAAACCATTCAAGAAAGAAGAGGTTGGTACCTATGTGACAGCCGTCCAGCAGAATAATCAAACTAGTATAGTATAAAAAACAAAAGGTGTTTTGGAGAGAAACAATTCTCGTCTCAATTCTCCAGTGACCCAAGAAGTAACCAGAGATATTAACCCCACACCAGTGGTAAACCAAGAGACCCGGAAGATGTGTATGTTATGTTCAGAACAACATTCCACAGTGTATTGTAAGACTTACCCAGATCTTAAGGCTAGACTTCCACGACTCATCGAACTAGGTAAGTGTCTTGTTTGCCTTAGCACAAGACATTCTACTGAGGAATGTGTTACTAAATTAAATTTATGTTTTCGGTGCAAGACTGGTGTACATCATACCGTGTTGTGTCCCAAGATCAGTGAAGTACAACCCAAAACGACAAGTGTAAATATGACCCTGACCACTGGAAACCCAATGCATACGCCGGCAGCTACTCCTACAGCCGAGGTTCAACTGATCAGAGGAAAAGAGGTTATGCCAGTCAAAGCACTCTTTGATACTGGAGCGCAAAAGACCTTCATTGCCGGAAATGTTGTCAGAGCCATGAATTTGCCAACAGTAGGAAGAGTGAACACGGCAATAACTGGATTTTTGTCAAATAAAGAAACACAAACATTTGACGTGGTTAAACCCCTGATTAAATTGGGCAAATATAAATGTAAGGTGACTGCGGTGGTTAAGGAAGACATGAACACTTCTGTGGTAAATAAGGGTTTAAAGGAAGCATCTGACTTCTTAACAAAGAAGGGTGTTCACTAGCAGACCGAACTATAGAGTCTGACGTAGTAGGTCCAATTCAATTGATCATCGGCTCCGACTATTGTGGTCGCTTCTTGCGGAAAATGACTCGGAAACACGGTATCCAGTTAATTTCTTCATCAGGTGGATATATAATCATTGGATCTCTACCCACATGTGGTCCAAGTGAATCAGACAACCGGATGGATCCAGTCTTTGTGACTCCTGCACAATCTCTGGTGGTGGCTAGAATTGGTGCAGAATTAATTCCATCACAACTAGGAGACATTCTGGAAGAGCAACAAGAACCTGTTCACAAACTTTGGGAACTGGACACTGTGGGTATAGAAGCAGATCTTCCCACCCCTGAAGACATCTTAACATATAACCACTACCTAGACACAGTTGAGTATAAGGATGGCCAGTACTGGGTAGGACTTCCATGGAAGATAAATGCCCCTGAAATACCAACTAACTACCAGAGTTCAAGATGTCAATTAAATAAAATGGTGGAAAGATTGCGTCAACATCCTGAACGACTGGAAATTTATCATAAAATAATTCAAGAGCAGTTGGAAAATGACTTTATTGAGGAGGTCCCAGGTGAAATAAACCATAAAGAGGGTCATTACTTTCCTCATCATGCTGTAAGTAACGACTCCAGTACTACCACCATCAGAGTGGTATTTAACTGCAGTTCTCGAGCAGCGAAGAATGAAGCAAGTCTAAATGATTGTCTCTATGTAGGACCAAATCTGACTGAAATACTGGGTGATGTACTATTAATAAAATTCAGGACGAAGAGATTTGGGTTTGTGGCAGATATCTCCAAAGCCTTTTTGAGAATAGGGTTAAAGGAGCAGGACCGCAAATTCACAAAGTTCCTTTGGCCTGAAGATCCTTTTCAGCCTGGTGGGCGGATAAAAGAATACCATTTTCGGTCAGTGTTGTTTGGTTCCTGCTCTAGTCCTTTCTTGTTGTGCAGCACTTTGAGATCTCATTTCCAGAAGACAGAGAAACCGGAAATGGGTCAACTGTTTTACATGGATAATCTTCAGGGCGTTGCCGACAGTGGAGAAGAGGTGATTGAAATCTACAATTTGGCAAGGCAAGGTATGAAATAAAGTCAATATGCCACTACAAAGTTGGAATTCAAACTCATATTCTTTTGGACCAGATAAGAAGAGACTATCCTGACTATCAAATACCAGAATATCAACCAGTACTAGGATTGCTGTGGAAAACAACTACTGATGAGATGTCTCTAAAGCCCCTCAAGTTTCCCGATGTAAAACTCACAAAACGTACACTCTTAAGTCCGGTCTCTATGATGTTCGACCCATTGGGCATATTTAGTCCCATATCAATTAAAGGGAAGATTTTAGTTCAGGAGGCCTGGAGAGAAGCACTGAGTTGGGATACTCCATTACCTGAAAAGTATACAGAAGAGTGGAACAAATTGCAGGTGGAATATGAGAAGGTATCCTCAGTCAAGTTTCCTAGAAGATGTGATCCTACCTCTGATAATGAGTGTGCTAAATTGCACGTCTTTTGTGATGCCTCATCTAAGGCGTATGGTGCAGTAGCTTATTGTGTCACTGAAGTCCGATCTACTATGATTGTGTCCAAATCCCGAGTAGCGCCATTAAAACAACGTACCCTTCCACAGTTGGAGCTGACCGCTGTTGAATTGGGAACTAGGTTAGATACTTATTTGAATGGTATGTTTCCCTTTTTAGGTGAGACATATATATGGACAGATAGTGAGATATGTTTGCACTGGATAGCTAAGGATGATAGTTACATAGTTTATGTGTGTAACAGAGTACACAAAATAAAGGAACTGCAAATGAACTATACATTCATGCATGTTAAGTCCAAGGATAATCCGGCTGACTTGGTGAGCCGAGGTGATGGTGTCAAGAAACTGATTAACCAAACTCTGTGGTTTCAGGGTCCGGTTTGGCTATGTCAGAGTGATTGGCCAGAACAAAAATCATACCAGAAGGTTAATGATGATCAAGTTCATATTGACCCAATAATTATCCCAGAGCCTTCAGTAATTGACATCACCAAGTTCTCCAATTTGGACAAACAATTAACTGTAACTAAATTTGTGTTTAAGTTCCTGAAGCAAGAAGGTAAAGATGGATGAATTAGACACACTTACCAACTGGATCAAAAGGATACAAGCTGAAAAGTATGATGAGGAATTAACACAGCTACGTAAACCCAATCCCAAGCCAACCAAAAGAATGAAGGACCTTGGGCTGTACCTAGACAATCAAGAATTAATATGTTGTCGAGGTCGTATTGGTAAAGCTGATCTACCCCTCAAAACTCGGCATCCGATCCTATTGCCCAAGAATTGCGACCACACCAAATTGATGGTTTTAAAAGAGCATGAAACCACTAAACACGGTGGGGTAGCAGACACTCTAGCCTATATGCGACAAACATATTGGATACCCCAGGGACGACAAGCTGTTAGACGCTGTATCAAGAATTGCATTATTTGCAAGAGGTATACAGCTATAGCTATTCCTTACCCTGGACCACCAGCTCTTCCGCCAGACCGCATTCACCAAAGGACACCATCTGAGGTAACAGGTATAGATTATACTGGTGCCATCACTCTCACAGGAGATGATGGTCCACCCAAGAAGGTTTACATATGTCTATTCACCTGTACCAGCACTCGGGCTATCCATTTGGAAATAGCGGAGGACATTAGCTCGGAAACCTTTATACATTTATTTAGAAGATTTGCCGCTTGGCGAAGTTGTCCCAGACGTTTGATTAGTGACAATGGTACAAATTTTGTGGGTGCATCACCGTTGGTTCCTGAACTATTAAAGAGCAACGCAGTACAGCAAATGTTGGATTCTAGAAATTGTTATTGGTCATTCTCAACTCCCAGAGCCCCTTGGCAAAATGGATTTACAGAGAGAATGATAGGTATCGTGAAATCGTGCCTGAAAAGGGTTCTTCACAAGTCCAAGGTCACCTTGGATGAGTTAAGAATGTTGTCACCGAGATAGAAACCAGAGTAAATAATCGACCACTAACGTATCAAGATGACTCCAATCTGGAAATTGAGGCCTTAACACTGGCTCATTTATTATATGGTAGACGATTGGACCCAGTCCCCCATTTGGACGTGACCGAGGAATTAGTGGATCCCTCCGTTAATGAAGCAGATGCACACTTGCGACGAAGCTACCATAAACTCTGCAAAATACTGGATGCCTGGAACAAACATTGGGCATCAGAGTATATCTTGAGCCTACGGGAGAGGTATTATGGTGCGAATTCTGCTAGTAACCGTCACAAACCTGAAGTGGGAGACATAGTCTTGTTGAAAATGGACCAACCTCACTCTAAATGGGCCTTAGCAAGGATCCAAGAAGTCTATCCTGATTCTGAAGGGGTTATCAGAACCGTTAAGGTTGTATCTCGAGGACAAACCACTCTCCGAACTGTAGATCGGCTCATACCTATGGAACTCGCCATCCCACCGGAGGAAGAACAGCAACCCATAGTAATAGGGAGCCCAAGACCACAACGAGCAGCTGCTACGGGGTCTAAAAGAAATTGGCGTGATTTGTTAGCCGCAGGTGATATAACATGATGCAACACATCATAATTCGCCGGGCCCCAATCTGTGAGAAATATATTGACTACACCGGTATCTGGGGACTGTTGGCAACAACCTTCTGATAGGGTAACCTCACTAGAGTGAACAATTTCCTACCAGAACCCGGTGATTTTATATTTTGTAGAAAATAATTAATATTAAGTAATTTAGTACTGTATAAGATTACCTTGGCCAAGTTAATTTAGTTATAAAACCTTATTTGATTAGATTTAGAGGTACTGTATTCGGTATCAGTTTTGAAATTCCCACGCGTGCAGGCGCGATCCACAGCTTGCTGTAGTTGCTGTGAAACGATATTTATATTAGTATTTATATAATTAAATGCGTATTTCTCATTTATAGAATAAAGTGAAGAGGGAATGAACCCTTGTTTCTAATTAATATATAGTTTATTTAAGAGTCGGAAATTGAAGTTCCGATCAGACGCTAGTAAACTTTTGAACGGTAGAGACGTGTCCCGTGATCTCCTCCACCACAATCCCCGCGCCAGGCCCGGAGTCCTGACCCTTTAACCCTGGTCTACCGAAGCCGGAATCATCGGAACTACACCAGGACCCTAGTATAGCTAAGTCATTGATATACATGGCCATTGATACAATGTATAGTTAGGGCATCCTGAGAGATAGGCTACCATGGATTAAGACTAGGCTATTATAAACAAACCTCATCTGCTCCTATAGTTCATGCCATAAGGTAGGCGATCTCAGACTTTATTTTTATTTATGTTCATTAATTTTATATTTCGATTGGTGTGGTAAGAGAAAACCATTGACCATATTATCCCCCACAATTACACTTAAATTTAGACTGTCCAATACTTATGGAAATATATGTATGGACTGTCGATGAGGACGTCCACTTTGGTCGTCAACAGGACGGCCATTTGTATTTGCCACTACGGGAGCGTCTCTGTGCAATGTCTCCGAGGTATCACCCTTGCTCTCAAGATCCCCTTCAAGAGGGTATAAACGGATAGTTGGGCGTGTTAAGATGCCCGACTTTGTGCGGATCTTAGCCACTCTGGCTGCACCGTCACGTCCGGGTAATAATTCATTAATACGGCCCAACTTCCAGAGAGCCCGAGGACCCTCGTCATGGATGGTAACGACATCACCGATATTTGGCCACCGACCGTTGATTGGTCGTAGTTTGTTCCTATGTGCTTCCCTGAGCGCCACCAGATATTCAGTTGACCAGCGTTTCCAGACATCCTTAGACAATTTTCGGATATACCGGTATCTGGCTGATATAGCATCTTTGTTGATGTAGTCTGGGTCCTCAATCTCATCCTCCACGTCACTTTCCTCAGAAAGATCCCGCAACCGATGTCCCCGCACCAACACTGAGAGTGTGATTGGGGTAGGATCCTCTAGGTCACCCGATGCATAGTAGAGAGGACGGTCGTTGACAGTTGCCTCAATTTCCAGGAGTAGAGTTGTCAACTCATCTATGGAAATCAGAGCACGTCCTAACACCTTTTTCAGTCCCGCCTTGACAATGCCAATGACTCTCTCCCAGATGGCACCAAACCATGGAGCTCTGGCAGGAATAAACCGCCATTCATATTGTACATTGCCATGGTGAGACTGAACCTTACGGTGATTGTATACATCGGATAGGTACCTAGAGGCCCCAACAAACGTAGTTGCGTTGTCACTCAAGATGATACGGGGAAAACCATGTCGACTGCAGAATCTCTTGAAAGCGTGGAGGGAACTATCACATGTGAGATTGGTGACTACTTCGATGTGTATCGACCTGGTGACAGCACAGGTGAATAGGAGCATGTAAGCCTTGACTGGTGAGTCTTTGATAGGGATTGCTCCACAATACTCCACCCCAGTGACCTTATAGGGGTCTCCAGGGGTGGTCCGCAGGGCAGGCAAAGGGGTTAGTCCGGCGTAGTCGTAGGGTTTACCTTGTACCCGACGACCTTTTAGGCAATTGCGCAGTACTTTTTTCAGCACCTGCCGGATTCTAGGGACCCACCATTTCTGTCTTATGTAGGTAACCACGTGGCCCACTCCATAATGGCAACAGAGCCGATGGCACCTATCTACAATTAGATGGGTCAATGGATGTTTGAAGATCAGATGTTTTGGATACTTTCACATTTCCGAGATAGCCGCTAATCTCAATCTGCCTCCACAATGTATAATCTCTCCCTTCAGGTGTAGTCCTAACTGGCAAATCAAATTATTTCTGGACTGTTGACCCTTCACCAGTATTGAGTATTCCTGCGGATAACTTTCCTATTGGCATAATTTGAGTAGAATATTATCTGCTGTCATGATTTCATTTATGTTGAGGTGAGCACTACCTGTGGGAGGCAGGCCATTTACTTCCGCCTTCAAATTTTTGATGAAACGTATCACCCATGCTGTGACACGCTGTAATTTTTCATAGCTGCTATATCTGTCCCAGTCCCATAACTGTGTGTCATCTTGGGGCACCGTGCCTACGATTTCGGTTACGATACCAGCAGGCTACTCTTTGAGAACTATATTTTCTGGCCATCCATCGGGGTTCGGAAGCCAACTAGGCCCATTCCACCACAACGCAGAAGAACTTAAATACTTAGCAGACACACCTCGAGATACCATATCACTTGGGTTATCTTTTAGTCGACACATACCGGAAATGAGCAGTCTTTTTACTATTCAACCAGTGTAGGGTAATCTGACTGTCACTCCAAACATATGTTTCAGAGATAGGAAGTTTATCTTTATAGGCTACCTCAATAAAGTTAATTGAAAGGGACTTGATTGGCGCGACTTTGGCCTTTGCCATGGCCAAATGGCTGCCTTCTGACCCAACAGCAGTCCCATATGCAATACTGCTGGCATCAGAGAATGCATGTAGGGATACAGCATGATTGTATACAACCTTCCGAGCAAACTTAATATGACTACAGAGTACCAGATCATCTACTATCCCCAGCCATTCCGCGTTCAAGTCTTCAGAAAGATCCTCGTCCCAATCCAATTTTAGTCTCCACAATTGCTGGAGAAATATTCTAGACCTTATAGACACTGCCAATAAAACACCCAAAGGATCAAAGAGTTTGGCAGAAAACCTGAAACACTCACGCTTTGTCACATGTTCGAACGGAGCATACTGTACTCCAAAGGAAAGATAATCAGAAGCTGTCTCCCATACTAGTCCAAGAACTCTCACCAATTCCTGCTGTTCAGCAGCAACACCATCCCTTTGTAACATCTCTCTCAGAACAGGACTATTGTTAGCCCATTGACGCAGGAACAAGTGGGCATTGTCCATAACTTCACGAGCCATACCGTGTGCACGGACGAGGGAATCTTCTGTGACGCCTACCAGCATTGGCAGAATCGCCTCCCGTTAGCCACTAGCGTTCGCCAGGGCAGTGGAATGGGCTACAGTTATCAGAGAATGTTGTTCTCTCTTTCATAGTACTCGCATTGTTACAGACAGTCCAGTGGTGGTGTTTCTTTTTGTCTGTGACAACGGGAAGTGGTTTATATCATTAATAGAATATAACATGCATTGTATATTGTTAAGGAGAGAGAGCGGTGTAGGCAGTGTTGTGGTAATGTGTGCGTGCGTATGCATGAGTTGTCTCCCTCGCTCGTAGGCTCGCGTGCGTGCCTTCCCACGCCCCTTGATTGGCTGGCGTGTCTGACTGTGTCACGTGACACCTGCTGCCTTGTGACGTATCGGCCTGTGATTGGCCGACCACCATGCCTTTGTGGGATCCTGAGCGTCCCGAGGAGCTACCGTCCTCAGAGCAGGCTAGGGACGCACATGACTAACATCCTTTTTACAACTGTCCCCCATATCTCCACCATTCTGATACTGTCTCTCTCACTCAACTTCCTTTCTTTCATTCCTCTAATCTTTTAACATCACAGCACTCCCTTTGGGTTCTGTACACGATTTCATATCGGCCCATCGTATTGTGTGCGTCACTCTCATATATATTTCCATGTATTAGAATAGGCTATAAGGGTTCTTAGTCTATGGAGGTTTGATGACTCTGTGTGTGTCTCCCTCAGTGTCCTTAGTTTATGGAGGTTTGATGACTCTTTGTGTGTGTCTCCCTCATTATCAGCAGTGCTCTGCTTGGTTATTTAATGCTAGACTGGGATAAGGCTTCTGTTGTCGTTGTCACCGATGTGTGTATGGTTTGCTTATACCTACACGACTTCGACGGTTTCTGTGGTAGCCTAGGTTGTCCTTTTGGTTGTGCCTTTTGCGAGTGCAGCATCGTGTGGTAAGTGGGCATTAGCTTACTACCTTATTACACAGTGCTGCCTCTTTGCTTGACTTTAGAGGGATCACCAGGGTAGAACCAGATACTTGAGATCTGGATCTACCAAGAGAGCATCCCCGTCATTAACGTAACTTTAACCATACCACCTTAAGGACAACGCTAGGCTATGAGCCTGTCTTGCTCAGCCACAGTATCTTAACCTTGATATCCCAGCTAGACTTTATTCGCCGAGCAGACACTAGTTAGGACATGAGCTCTTCTGATATGTACGCATTATTATTCACAGTATTTATTAGTCTAGGTTGTTGTTGAGTTGCACAACCATAGCAGACTGTTTCGTTGATGAGGAAGTACTTCTTTTAGTGTCGAGCATTACTACCGTTGCGCATTTATAATATTCTCGTGTCAGTTAACATTATATGTCCTATCTTTTAGTGTATTCAGTCTACACATTTGATGTCCTGCCTCCTGCCTTTATATAATTTAAGATACGAGCATCGTATGAGCATCAGACTTTCTTCAAAAGTTTCCAGGTCTATGCTGTAGGACTATATTTAACTTTATTTCAGATAGGAGTGAAGAGTTTAGTGTTGTTTAGAGTAACTGTATTGAAGCATCTTTTTATTGTATTAAATCTTGCAGTGATTTAATTGATCTTTCCATAGCTTCCCTTTTATGCATTTTAACGTAACTTGCATCTTGTTAGTTATCAGGCTATCCCAGTGTGGGTTAGCCTGAAGTAGAGTACATTTATGCCCAGTTAAGGATACCCCGCTATCGCAGATTAACTCTGAAGGGTATAGGTGTTTTTGTTCGCTGGCATATAAGTTCGAGGGTTTGGATCTAGCGTACCATTGTTGCATAGTGCCCTATTACTAGTCCAATCATTAAGTGCCCTTGTTTTATTCGTAGCCCCGGTCGTAACATATGGCGACCTTGCCTAGTATCTTATTTTAGTAGAAACCGGGATCCATTTGTTGATTATTGCAGTAATAACAAATAGTGCCCTTGCCTAGTATCTAAGAAAGATTTGCAGGATTGTTGGACATTTGTTTTTTGAGGAATATTTTGGACACGTTTGAATTTTTTTTTGGCAACGTAGTATAGCACTTGAGTTGTCTTCGAGCATTTTTTGAGTGAATAGTGCTACATGAGAGTTTAGGTACTCCTTTTTTTTTATAAACGTTGAGAATTTTCGGTGGACACTATGTCGGACGACGGATCAATGTACAGTGAGGACACAGTACGGGAAGCAGACTCTGAGGTGCAGCAGCTGGGTTTGTTAGAAGGCATTAGAGTAGTAACTAGTGAGGAGGATGCAAGGAAGTTTCTAGAGATGCCTATTACTGTTGACCGGGTGTCGGGGATTGATCGGTATGGTCTCCAGTGTTTGGCCACGGTCATGGGGCATGTGGGCACTAGCAGCATGTCGAGAGGTGACCTGGTGGCCTGTGTGCTCGGCGGGGTGCGTGGGGCTTCGGGAGGAGCGGGAGCTGGGGCACCTTCGGCCCAGCCCCCATTCCACTCAACTCCTACCATGGCGACCCCTCGGGCTCCGGAGCCGGGTTACGTTCCGCAGGCCGATAGTCACTGGCAGCATGGGTTGTCACTGGGTGGGTCTCCAATTGTTGCATCTCCTCCTCCTCAAGGTTTAACTGCAGATATGCTCTTCCAGCTTGAGATGGCTAACATGCAGGCCTAGCAACGAAGGCATGAAGCTAAGCTTGAGCAACGAAGGCATTAGGCTGAGCTCGAGCAACGGCAGCGAGAGAATGAGGCTGAGGAGAGAAAGGCTAGGTACCGTTCAGACATAGACCTTGAGAAGTCTCGGGTGGAGTCAACAGGGTCAGCGTCTCGGTCCTGGGAATCGAGGTCTTGATCAGTCTTTATTGCACCTTCTTAAGTTAGTCCCTGCATTTGACGAGTCGGGTGTCACCGAATTTTTCATGAGTTTTGAGAAGAAGTGCCGGGAGCACCAATGGCCCGAGGTTAAGTGGGCAGCCCTTGTTTCCTCTAGGTTGGTTGGCAAAGGACTCAAGGCATATGATGCGTTGCCCTTGGAGTCTTGCGTCGATTATGAGGTACTGAAGGAAGCTGTTCTTCGGGCGTACGAGTTACAACCAGAGACTTATAGGTTGAAGTTCCGGGGTGTTACGAAGGGTCGTGAGTGCACCTTTCTTGAACATGCCCGGGAACTGTCTGACGCTTTTGGGAATTGGCTGAGATCGGAGAAGGCAATGACGTTTGATGAGATAAAACAGTCGATGCTTCTCGAGCAGTTCTTTAAGTGCACAGGCGGCGACCTGACTTTGAACCTCAAAGAGAAACAGCCTAAAACTCTACAGAAGGCAGCTGAGATGGCTGACCAGAGAATGTCACTGATTCGTGGGTGCGGGTCTGCACAAGGGACCGATGCAGTTAACAAGGGGCGCAACACTCCCCCCCCCCCCCCCCCCCCCCGAGTCAGTGATGCACAAGTTATTAACGAGAGTAAGAGCAATGATACCAATTTTCATCACAAACCTAATGCTGTTCCGTTTAAGAAGGGTCCGGGCCCTTCCCCACCTCAAGGGAAGCCCAAGGGGGAGTTAGAGTGTTTTCATTGTCACAAGAAGGGGCATTTTGCACGATCCTGTCCTAGCAAGCTACCTACAGCAGTAGTGTCTTTGGCTCGCAACATTGGAGTGTCTTTGAAGTCGTCTGCGTTTGCCCGGGGTAAATGGTTAGAGGCTGGAGCACAGCCAGTGAAGAAGTGCCCGGAAGGCTTGACACCTGTCCGGGATACTTTTTGTGACCATAGAGGGCACGGCTATGCGAAGATATGCATGCCAAAATGGAAATTAAGGTTGTTGAATAAATCAGAATATAGAGATAGGTTTTGCAGCGAACTGGAGAAAATGGATAGGAATAGGGGCACTAGGTCACATGATGTAGGTAGTCACTGGAACTTCCTTGAACGTAGCCTTCTTGTTGCCACTGGCAAAGATATTTACTTAAAGCTAGGGATCTGTATCTTGTGTTTGTAAACCTGGAGAAGGCTTTTGATAAGGTGCCCAGGGATGTTGTGCAGTGGGTCATGAGAAAACTTGGTGTAGAGGAGTGACTGGTGTGTGTGCTATAATGAAAATGTACGAGGACTCGCAAATGGAAGTGAGGGTGAAAGGAATACTGAGTGAGGAGGTTGCAGTCCATGTTGGAGTTCACCAAGGTTTTTTGTTGAGCCCTCTCCTCTTTGTTATAGTTTTGGAGGCCCTATTTGGAGATTTTAGAACTGGGCTCCCATGGGAACTGCTTTACACAGATGGCTTAATTCTGATCACAGATAATGTGCAGGATGCCGAGGTTCAGAAGGTAGAGTGAGGGCATGACAAACAAAGAATTAAAAGTTAATATCAATAAAACCAAGGTTTTTGCACAGTAGCTTGGGCCGTAGAAATGTAGACAAAAAACAGTGCATACCCATGTGCAGTATGCAGAAAAGGGGTGGGCGTGAATTCAATTATGTGTAGCATCTGTCATTTCTGGGTACTTCATGGGAAGAAGCGCTGTAGTAGAGTCAGAGAGGAGTCAGAGAGGAGGGTCACATCCGTCGCGGTCCGGTATTTTTCGACTATCCCGCAGGATACTGGTGATTAAACTTCCAAAAAATCACACACAAAAACAAACGTAGTGTCGCAGTTCTGTGAAGTGCAAAATCGAACCGATTGATAAAATATCTGGAGAGATATACGCGTTTTGGAGAAAAAATCTGTTAACTCCTACAGCAGTGCCATGGCGCTGGTCTAGGACAGGCCTAGGGCAGGCCCATAAGGCGGGTGGAAAGAAGAAGGGAAAGAAAAAACCGTTACGTCCCAAAAGCAAAGTGTTAGCTATATAGTCCTATGAAATAAAACAGGGCTATGGGAAAATAGGAAGCCTAAGTTAAAATTGATAGTGAACATCATATATCACGTAAATAAACTAGGAATGTATAATACAGAAAATTAAAGTCAGGGGAACTTTTAACTTTTAGCTTGGGAACAGGACGTATGCTGTAAACAAAATACCCCCAGTGACCGCAAAGACCATAAACACATATATCCCCTCGCTCTCCTGGACACGTCCCCTCCCCTCCCCCTATACGATTGTACCAAAAGCGAAACTTAACCTCGACAGGAAAGGGTACCGACAAAACAAATATCGTAAATAATAGCAAACAGAGAAAAACAATATTTAAACAAATTAATCAGTGCAGATTATTTCTCGACCATATCGCAGGTTAGTAGTGATGTTATTGGAGAGAAAGATCTCCCACGCAACCAAATGTGGTGAAAATTCGAACCTGAGCAGTGTTGAATCAAGTTGATAGGTAAAATATGAAAATTAAAATAGATACTATATTATACAGGTATAGGTAGCCTGGAAAGTTCGTTAATTTCCTAGAGTGCCGTATATTCCGTTAAACAGTCGACCAAAAAACGGGAAAAGTGGTTAGGGTAGTGAGAATTCTGTTTCATAAGATAATTATTGAAAGTGTTACTTAAAGTTACTTAAAGTTTAAACGTAACGAGTGTAAACGAGTGGCACTCCCCCCCCCCCCCCCACTCCCCACAAACCACGTAACAAACACCTCCTTGTCCTCCAAGCCCCCCCCCCCCCCTCTCTCTCTCTCTCTCTCTCCCCCATGTAAGGGCGGGTGGAAAAACAAAAACAAAAACAAAACACACACAAAAATGTTCACCAGAGACAACTGTACGAGTTGTAAGATGAATATACACATGCATGAAGGCACCGCATGTCGGATATGCAAGCAACCATATCACTGGATTTGCATAGGATTGACACCAATAAATGAGGCGTACAATACAAGAGGGAAGAACCTCCATTTCTGCGATAGTTGTTTCGATATCACATGGCAAGTCATACAGACTGTAGAAAATACAGAAGTACAAGATAGACGGAAATATAGCCAAGACATAGCTACCTTTCACAGAAAATGGGGAACTATTGGGGCCTCAGGGCCCATACAAATATCACAACCCATACACGCACACCTTCCCATGATAATGCCCACATTGCCTCCTGCACGTCAACACACATCGCCTGCCGAACAACAACCTTTCGCACCCTACATATACACAAACCCTGCCGCACATCTCCCCAGACCCAGAAAACACCCACATTAATCCCATCTATGGCCATTGACCACCCTACTGCTGTTGATCAAATACAATTGCAGGATGAACGTAGGATGCAACAAGCCCCCATATCAGGCTCCCCTTCCACATCGTCTCCCTCCTCACCACTGCCACCTGCCCACCTACAACCGACCCGTAACTCCACCCCCCTGCAGGCCTCACCCACCCATACACCAAGCCCACTATCACCCACAACCACACTTAGCTCACCACATAACCCCTTGCAGCCCCAGCCACACCTACTGCGGTTGTCTACACCAGTGTGCAGATATTATCTGGAAAGAAGGTGCTACTTTGGTCAAAAGGGCGAATATAATGGGAATTCATTTAGATTTGCTCATCCCAAAATTTGCAACAACATAACCAGTCATGGAAAATGTAGATTTGGTAAAACCTGCAAATACCACCACCCATCCCTATGCAAGACATCACTTGAGAACAAGACCTGCTACAATATGAAATGCCCAGCTTTTCATATTAAAGGGACTTGGAGATATGCTAGACCTAACACGAATGGTAGCCCAAAAAACTCTCTAGCTATGCGAGGACGAGACAGAGGAGAAAGGCAAGGAGGGAAAGGGCAGATGAAGATGAAGAGACTGAGGGAGATGGAAGAGCACATAGAACACCTCGAGTACCTCCTGGCCTCCCAAGAGTGGCCAATACATCCTGAAGACTATTAGGTACACATAGTACTCCAAACAATCCCTCCCCAATCTTGTTTGCAAATATCCAAGGCCTAAAAAATAGAACCACGAACAAAGTACCATTTATTAGGGGCCTGCTAGAAGAAGGAAACGCTATATTTGCGGCTCTCACAGAAACTCACATTAAAGATCAGGAAGATAGTGAGGTATGGATTCCTGGTTACAACCTACATAGGGCGGACAGAACGCATAGATCACATGGAGGTGTAGCCTTGTACATACATGACTCACTGATATGTACTGAATTCCTAAATAACAGTAATGAAGTGTGTTATGACTGAGGTTTAAATATATCAGGGCTCTAATTCATTGGACTAGTAATGGCATAAATGCTACAACGGAAAGCGCTAGATCCAACCTCTGATGTATATTCCCAGTGAACAAAGAACACAAATACTCTCCGAGTTCTATATGCAATAATAGGCTATCAAACTCTCAATAAATGTGCGTCTACTCTAGGCTTAATGTTATGTGAAAACAGCCTATTACTCCCTATAACCGAAGGTGCTTGGTTATAGTATGCAAAGTAAGGTGGTAAGAGAAGTTACAGCTTACGTTACTTTAATCAATAAATGTCAGGCACTCCTGCATGAAAGAAAGTGCACTAAAGTCCTTCAACACCAACAAGGAATCTTCTTTAAATGTTAGATGCTATAAAGATGCTCGTATCGGAAATGGAACCCAAAAAGGCAGGCAGCGGAACAATGCTCGTGCAGGCTATGCACACAAAAGGCAGGATATATAATGCAGTCGGGGCCAAGAATATCCTAACGCTACAACAATAATAATCGCCACGACAATGCAGTATTCCTATCAACAAAAGAGCCTAAGTCGTTTGTGTCTCCATACATCAAACTAGGTGCGAAATGCTTGTATCATAAATGGGTATGAATAAAAAGAGTAATTAGGTTAATATACTTAATGTCTACTGTGACTGATAAAGTCTAGCTAGAGTCAATGATACGAGATACTGGTGCGCATGGCATGCAACTAGTGCAAATCTCAAGTCTGTGCGTCAAATATTACGTTATAGGGAAGGGTAGCTCTCTTGAGAAACCTTAATACCGAAGTATCAAGCGTTCTCCTGGCGTACCTCAAAGACAAACAATCGAGACTAGAACAGTGCAGAATGGTATAGGCAAAAAGCCCTCATTCGTGCATGCTCTATTCTCATGGCACACAGACTAGAATATACCCAATCAACTCCAGTTCTCAGGTATGTCGTGCAGCTTTTAACTAAAGCCAGCACTCATCGGAAACAATACCTTATAATATCAGACCCCTAGTCTAGCATTATCTAATCCAGCAGAACACTAATACTTATAGGAAGCAGTACTGAACAATATGGATGCTAACCAATACTTCGTGATCAACTTATCTTAACAACTAAACATACATAGGTTATATCAGACCTTAACGCACAATACAACTGGCCAGCATGAAGCTGATTTTGCAGAGTTAACCAGAGGGGATATAGTGTTAACCCTTAAAAAGCGGCTCACCACTTAAGTCGAGTTAAATAAAGCTGGAGTATGTGGCGGCGCTCGACATAGGTCGAGTGGCAATTTCAGCACGTAATGTGGCTGAGAGAGAGAGACAAGTGGTGGCAGGAGACTAGCGAGCGTATGACTGCTCCAGACCACCGCGGCGAACCTACTGACACAAATCTCAGCTCCCTCCTCCCTCTCTCACTCGCTACATACTCAATTATGTACCGAAAGTACCGAATTACCTGCTTTTTGCACTCGCGTTGCACGGTTATTGCAAGAAAACTATCCATCATACAAGGATCGTTATGGTGTCATTCGAAAGCTCTGTTTATGCCCTTTCAGGGATAGATACTTGTTTTACGTTCTGGGTCTTATTTAGGCATGAAAATTATCACGTAAACAGCCCTATTTTGGCTAAAAACACCCCGCTGGGCGGTACACATAAATAAACCGCATAGGCCGCTCTTAAGGTGTTAATAAAAGGTGGTGAAAGATATGAAAAAAGAGAGAGGTAGGCAGAGGAAAAGATTCTCAGGTGCAGTGCGGGAGACAGGTAGCAAGGGATAAGATAGATGCGTTCTAGAAACCAGATCTGAGGGAGAGAGTGGCGAAATATGAAATAAAGCACACTCTAATACATAAACTGTAGCCCCATCCACTGCCCTGGCAATCCTAGCGAGTCACTGTAGGACAAGCCATGCGGTTCTAACGGAGTGGTTAACGTCACAAGAGGTGGAAATACTTGGAGTTAAAATAGAATCCCTCAATTTAGCAGTTATTGTTACATACAGGCCTCCAGACTCATCCCGAGAAGAATTCAAAACCCAGCTCAACAAAATAAAATCAGAAGTGGAAACCCTGGGGAACCCAACACCAAATATTATATGGCTAGGAGACTTTAACCTACCAAACATTAAATGGAGACAACTAGAAAACCAGTTAGTGGCAAATAACACCGGAGAAGCAAATACTAATACGAGAGAGCTTTTTGAACTTTGTGATTTTTTAGTCTTACCCAACATATTGCTGAACCCACACAGGAAAACAATATCTTAGACCTGGTCTTCACTAACAACGACTCTCTAGTACACAGCATTAACATATCAGACACAACATACTCAGATCATAAATTAATTGAGATCAAAACAACCTTAGAAAGTGTACAGACAACCTCAGAATCGAGAACAAAAACCGGCCCCTTCAGTAAATTTAACTTCAATAACAAAACATTAGGTGGGAAGAGGTAAATCAAGAAATGGAGGAAATAGACTGGGAAGATTTAATGGATAACCTGACTCCAGCAGAATGTCTAGTCTTAATAACAGAAACCATGACCCAAATCTGTAGCCACCATATACCTGCAAGACAAACAAAACGAAGAAGCAAACAAGATCGGGAAAGGAGGAGGCTGTACAGAAGAAGAAAATTACTCACACAAAGACGCACACATCAAAATCTACAGGATAGGCAAAAGGTCGAAATAGATAGAGAAATTGTGGAAATTGAACAAAGGCTAAGAATATCATATGAACTACAACATATGGAAGAGGAGAGGAAAGCTATTGCAGGTATAAAGGAAAATTCCAAATACTTCTTTTCATACGCCAAACAAAAGGCTAAAACAACATCAAACATCGGCCCACTGAGCAAAGGGGACGGCTCTTTCACAGGGGACAAAAAGGAAATGAGCGAACTCTTAAGCAGGCAGTATGAAATGGCATTCAGTGAGCCTGATGAAACAAAAGTCATCAGAGACCAAAATATATTTTTCATGGAAACCTCCCCCACGGAAACCCCTCAGATGCTGGATATTGATTTCGGTCCAAAAGACATAGAAGAGGCCATTTCCAACATGCCATCCCACTCGGCACCAGGCCCGGACTCATGGAATTCGATCCTAATGAAAAAATGTAAGGAAAACCTCTCAAAACCCCTGGCTATAATGTGGAGAAGGAGTCTAGACACTGGTGACATACCAGATAGCTTGAAAAACGCAATAATTGCCCCACTGTATAAAGGAGGGAGTAAAGCACTACCAAAAAACTACCGCCCGGTAGCTCTAACCTCTCACATCATTAAAGTTTTCGAGCGAGTCCTGCGAAGCAAAATTTCAACATTCATGGAGACAAATGAACTACACAACACCGGTCAACATGGGTTCAGAGCGGGAAGATCATGTCTCTCACAACTTTTGGAACACTATGACAAAATTCTTAAAGCGCTAGAAGAAAAGAAAAACGTGGATGTCATTTACACCGATTTTGCTAAGGCATTTGATAAATGTGACCATGGTATAATAGCCCACAAACTGAAAGCAAAAGGTATAACTGGGAAAATCGGACGGTGGATATACAATTTCCTCGTAAACCGAAAACAATCGGTAGCAGTAAACCAAGTCACTTCTGAGCCTTCCGATGTCAAAAACTCAGTGCCCCAAGGAACAGTGCTAGCGCCCTTTCTGTTCCTCATACTAATTTGCGACATAGATACCAACACCAGACACAGTACGGTGTCGTCTTTAGCTGATGACACAAAATTAAGCAAGATAGTAAACACACAAGAGGACACGGGCCGACTGCAGGAAGACATGAATGTAGTGTTCCAGTGGACCAGGGAAAACAACATGCAATTCAATGAGGAAAAATTCCAATTAACACTAGATTAGCGGGCTAGCGGTTTATTTATATGTACCGCCCAGCGGGGTGTTTTTAGCCAAAATAGGGCTGTTTACGTGATCATTTTCATGCCTAAATAAGACCCAGAGCGTAAAACAAGTATCTATCCCTGAAGGCATAAACAGAGGACACCATAACGATCCTTTTATGATGGTTGGTTTTCTTGCAACAACCGCGCAACGCGAGTGCAAAAAGCATGTAATTCGGCACTTTCCCCATACAATTCCGTATATAGCGAGTGAGAGAGGGAGGGAGGAGGTGGGATTCGTGTCAGTAGGTTCGTCGCGGTGGTCTGGAGCAGTCATACGCTCGCTACTCTCCTGCCACCACTTGTCTCTCTCTCTCAGCAACATTACGTGCTGAAATTGCCACACGACCTATATCGAGCGCCGCCAGATAGTCCAGATTTATTATACTCGACTTATGTTGCGCGCCGCTAATTAAGGGTTAATACGGTACAGAGATAATAATGGTGTTAAAGAAATTACAAATTACTTAACAGAATCTAACCACATAATAGAACGGAAAGACAGTGTGAAAGACCTTGGGGTATTAATGTCTGAAAATATGGGTTTCAAAGTACATAACCAGGTCAAAGTGGCGGCTGCGAAACGTCTAACGGGTTGGATTCTGCGTACTTTTAAAACACGCGGTGAATTGCCTATGATAACGCTCTTCAAATCTCTAGTGCCACCGCGGCTTGAATACTATAGCGTATTAACATCCCCATACAAAGCAGGTGAAATAAATGACGTAGAGAGTGTACAAAGAAGTTTCACTTCGCATATAAGTTCGATAAAACATCTACACTATTGGGAGCGTTTAAGAGCACTGAATCTGGAACGTAGAAGAGAACGTTACCTAATAATATACACATGGAAAATCGCAGAGGGTTTAGTACCAAACCTACATACTCCGATAGTCATGAAATTCAGTGATAGGAGAGGCTGGGAATGCGAAATCCCCCGGATGAATAACAGGGGTGCTATGGGCTCTCTGCGAGAGGGCTGGTTATCACACAGAGGCCCACGTCTCTTCAACAAACTCCCACGGCGAGTAAGAGACAGGAGGGACATCTCGTTAGACAACTTCAAGAGAGCCCTAGATGTCGAACTGCAAAAAGTGCCAGACGAGCCCATCCTCGCAAGGGAGCGAGCTGTCGCTTCAAACAGTCTACTGCACCAGATCACCACCCATAACGAGGGGCGTCGCGCTCCTTGGTGCCGCTAGTGGAGCGGCGAACACATCCAAAGGTATCCAAAGGTAAGTAGAATAAATGGACCTCTGCCGAGGAAGAAAGCTGAAATTGAGAAATTTGGGTGTATAGTATGCAAAGCTGAGCTTGTGTTGAATGATCGGCTCGAGAGTGTGAACCGTGGCAATGTGTCGCTGGAGATGGTGGACAAGTTTTGCTACTTGGGAGATATCATCTCTGCCGGAGGTGGGGCCGAGGCCGCCACTATTGCCAGAATTAGATGCAGCTGGGGAAAGCGCAGAGAACTGCTGCCAATTCTAACCATGAAACGACTCCCTCTCCCCTGAAAAAAAAGGTTTACACTTCATGTATTAGTAGCGCAATGACCTACAGTATATGTGCTTCAGAAACGTGGCCTGTCAAAGTGGATTATAATGCCTAATAATGATAGGCCTGTAGGCTACATGATGATGTTTTCACGGTTTAATCAATAATGGTTCCACCACCCCAGGACTTCCACCCATTTTTCCCATCATCGAGATTGCTCAGTTAATAATTTATCAGATTCCATGTTAAGTTCTGTGAAGTTAGAGACAATAGGCCTACGAGCACAATTTTTTCAATACCAATTCAGTAGCACTTCTACTGAATCTGAAAGCCAGTATAGTATTATCCACTATTTTTCTTCTTCGCTCTTTACTATGAACTTTTCAGTATTAATGTTCTCACTCTACTTCAGGCCTTTTTTTGATAACTATATATTGCACCTACCTAAGGTCAGAGGAATTGGTAGGTAGGGAAGGAGCTTACTGATTTGCTGTCCTTATCTTTAACTTAGTAGCAAATGTTACGTTAGAATTAAGTTTGGACCGTTTAGTAGGGACCGCGGACTATCTGCAGTGTATTTATATGCAACTCTGTGTAATACACAATCTCATTATTTCCTAACTACTTAATTTATATTTGGGCTGTGCCTTTAGTAACAAGTAATATGCCTTCCACAGATGATTAATTTTGTTTGTATCCAAGTTAAATTAAGTTGTGTTGAGTATTACTGTGTTATTATATATCTAAACATGGATGTAAAGCCTCAGAATTGATAATTCGGCTATATATTTGTCTTTACAGCGATATTACATCGAACTACATAATTGCAATTGTGTGTAGAGCAACTCATAAAGTAGACAACTTTAAAGTTATTATTAATGTGTGTACATTTAAATTAAATGCCTTCAATTATTGCTATACATACAATATTTTACATTTTGAATCACCACATACTGTATGTATTCAAGTGATTTTAATGTGAAAGTAAAATTACAAATATGTATTATAATTTCAAAGCTAACTACAATATTAGTTGGTGTACACGGAATTACATTATGCTATTCGTTGCAATGACTGTAAAGAAATATATATGGGCAAAACATCAAAATATATATGGGCAAAACATCAAAATATATATGGGCAAACCATCAAAATATATATGGGCAAAACATCAAAATATATATGGGCAAAACATCAAAATATATATGGGCAAAACATCAAAATATATATGGGCAAACCATCAAAATATATATGGGCAAACCATCAAAATATATATGGGCAAAACATCAAAATATATATGGGCAAAACATCAAAATATATATGGGCAAAACATCAAAATTGAGACATCGAATACACTTCTATTGGAACAATATCACCCACAACAAAGGACTTCATTTAAACACCCATATAATTACTTTTGTATACTCTGTTGGATTCCAAAAGTAAATATTATATACTTTTGGAATCCAACAGATCATCCAATAGTAATATACAATAAATTAATGATAGGCACCAAGAAGCACATCCTATTGAAAAGGTAAAATACTGTACCGCAAACATAAGGGTTGAATTAAAAAATAATCGGTAAATGTTTGGCCAAGTAGAGGCCTATTCAATTCCTTTCATTAGCCTAATGGGTCTAATACTATTCATCGCAAATGGCCAGCTTCCTTATCTCGTCCCTCCAGCAGTTTCTCGTCTGCCGTTCCCATTCACTAAGTCTCCAGGGCCAATTTTCAGCTCCTTTAAATTCACCTCTTAACACTTTCTGAAACTAGGCTCAGGTTAGGGGAGGACAGATTTCTCTAGGATAGTAATAACATTAGTTAATATGTACAGTTTAAATGTATTTTTGTAATACAGTGTAAAATACATGGAGTGCAATGAAACTGATATTATATATAATTTATGTAATGGTAGTTTTCCGTAACTGTGTGAATGCATTTTTTTCCGGGCTGCTTTGACATATTATCTGTTATGCTTAATATAAGTATATTAAACCAAACGTATGATATATAAATGCAGAAAACATTGTACAGATTAATACTCCTATCGTGTTATTGTGATGTTTTGCTGTTATAGTGGTTGTGTTCTATATGCACACATTATTATTTTAGCGCGGGGGTTAGGGCAAATGGATGATCTATGATAACACCCAGCGCTATTGTAACATGTATTTGGCATCGGATTAAAGCGGTGGAAATGAGTTACTTGAGAAGTGCGTGCGGAGTTACATGGAGGGATAGAGAGATGAATGAGAAAGTAAGAAGGAGGTGTGGTGTGGAGATAGATGTGCTGGAAAGTGTGAAAAGGAACAACTTGAGATGGTTGGGCCATATGGAACATATGGAAAGCGAGATAATGACTAAGAGGGTGTACGAGAGCGAGGTGGAAGGACAGAGAGGGAGAGGTGCACCGAAGGAGAGGTGGAAGGATGGAGTGAGGAAGTATATGGATGAAGGCGGTGCTGGTTGGGAGGAGGGGCGTCGACTGACTGGGGAGAGAGGTGCATGGGGGCGGTTCGCTCTTGGCCACCCCTTCGGGGATCACGGCGTCAGGCAATAGATAGATAGATAGATTAAATTTATACTTAACAATTCCCTAAAAGTGCTCGGGCTTAGTGTGTAAAATATCCCTTGTGTTGTATAGTACAATATGTATCCACACGTGAACTCTATAACTATATATTTATAGTGACGCCAGGTATGCCTAGTTCCTAAACTGAAATGTATTTTTAATAACGTCATTATATATATATATATATATATATATATATATATATATATATATATATATATATGTATATATATATATATTTTCTTTAATACATACGAGGTTGAAAGAAATGGCAATTTCTGCGTTGGAAATGTTATTATTCAAAGTTTCCAGGTCTCTGATGAGTTTTCGCTGGGTGGCAGGAAGTAGATGAAGGAGATGAGCAAAATTCATGGTGGTACAGGGTTACATAAATGTACATGATGATACAGGATATACGACGCGTTTCACTGGACAACCAGCATTATCAAGTAAGGAAGGAATGATATAAAAGGTAAACAGGAAGGGTATATATAGAGGGTGGAGGATCAGAGGAGGCGGAAAACAGGGGGCAAAAGTCTGCTATTGGTGGAAGCGTAAACTAGGAGAGAGAAGGGGTTAACCGCTTCACGCATGCGCACTGGATGCGGGATGGTGGTCAGTAGGTGGGGTCGAAGCTGATTGGCTGCGTGTCGAGGGGCGTGGCCTAAGTTGTGTGGCGCCTGCAGAAGACGAAGCTGAAGGAGGTAGCGCGGGGGGCTGCGTCAAGGGCACCGGGGGGCGAGGAGGGGTGTTAGGTCCTGTAGGGTAGTGCCTTTTGGCAGAAGGAAGGATCTGAAGGTCCAGAGTTTGGTTGTTGATGTTGGGATGTAAGGCTTGGATATATAAAGCTTCGAGTATAGGTAATCTCCTTGGGTCACTTTGTTTATCGAGTATGGTGTGTTTCTCTAACTCGTTGCGTGTGAGGTGAGGGTGGTTAGGGGTGAGATAGTGGTCTTTGATGGCTCCAGCCTGAAGGTGTAGAGTTAACCGACGTGAAAGACGAGTCTGCGTCATACCAATATAGGAATGAGGTCCACAGTCCTCATAATTACAGGTATGTTGGTAAATGACGTGATCGTCGGTCATCGGGCTCTTTATCTTGGTGGAGGCTGGTTTGTTGCGGAGAACGAGGTTGGAGGTCTTGGGGGATTTGTAATAAATTATTAATTTGATTTTGTTTTCCGGGTTGGTTGGGTGGACATGCTTGGAGATTATTTCTTTTAAGACGGCCTCGTCATTTTTGTGTTCAGAGGACATGTAATTGCGGTAGAAGATCTTAATTTCATTGGGGGGGTCAATGTTGGGAGGGCTTTGGGTGTACCATTTTTCAAGATGGTGGTTGATGGTGCTGGAGATGTCGGAGTTGGAGTATCCGTTATTTACTAAAACTTGGGATAGTCTTTCTAGTTCCTGGTGGGTGTCGGCCCAGGTAGAGCAGTGCGTGAGGGCTCTCCTAACATAGGCGGAGATGGAGGATAGAAGATAACGGCGGGGGCATTCACTATCGCCGTTGAGGCATTGTCCTGTGTTAGTAGGTTTAATGTAGACGGTGGTTTTGAACCCATGGTCGTTCAGAGCTACGAGGATGTCGAGGAAGGGGAGTTGTCCATTGTTAGATTTTTCAAAGGTGAAGTTAAGTCCGGAGGAGGTCATGAAGCGACGCTGGAGTTCCTGTAGTTCGTGGAGGTCCTTGATTTGCACGAAGATGTCATCCACGTATCTACAGTAGACGGCTGGTCGTTGGGCAGCTAGGAGCTCTTCCTCGATGGTACCCATGAAAAAGTTCGCAAAAAGAACTCCTAGGGGGCTGCCCATCGCCACACCGTCTATCTGCTTGTACATGTTGCCCCGGGGGCAAAGGAAGGGGGCCTCCTTGGTACATAGCTCCAGTAGTGTTTTCAGGGCCTTCTCCGGGATGTCCAGTGTAGGTGTATCAGGGCAATGATAAATTCGACGTAGAATCATGTCAATGGTCCTATCCACTGGCACGTTGGTGAACAGGCTTTCTACGTCGAGAGAGGCGATTGTGTGGTTGTTGTTACGGGGGGCGTCTCGTAAAATTTCCAAGAAATCGTGGGCTGAGTTAAGGTTGAATTGGCTGGGCACGTAGGGGGTGAGGAGGTTGTTCAGGGCCTTGGCGATCTGGTAGGTGGCAGTGGGGATCTGGGAGATGATGGGGCGGAGGGGGTTCCCAGGTTTGTGTGTTTTGATGGTTCCGTACGCATAACCAGGGGTGTATTCTCCGACGAGTTTTTTAAGGTGGATCCCTCCTTGTTTGGCGTTGATGGCGGTGATGGTGGTGTTGGCAATACGTTTGATTTCGTCGGTTGGGTTGCGGGTGATCTTTTTAAATTTAGTGTTGTCACTTAAGATGACGTCCATTTTTCTAAGATATTCCTCCTTGTCATGGATCATGGAATACTCAACAAACAACACTTCCAAGCTGCCAAACTATTAAGAGACAACCCCAACATCATCATCCGTCGTGCGGATAAAGCTTCCTGCCTCGTGATCCATGACTAGTTTACGCTTCCACCAATAGCAGACTTTTGCCCCCTGTTTTCCGCCTCCTCTGATCCTCCACCCTCTATATATACCCTTCCTGTTTACCTTTTATATCATTCCTTCCTTACTTGATAATGCTGGTTGTCCAGTGAAACGCGTCGTATATCCTGTATCATCATGTACATTTATGTAACCCTGTACCACCATGAATTTGCTCTCCTTCATCTACTTCCTGCCACCCAGCGAAAACTCATCAGAGACCTGGAAACTTTGAATAATAAAATTTCCAACGCAGAAATTGCCATTTCTTTTCAACCTCGTATTTAAGAAAATTTTACCTGCTTAAGAAATATATATATATAATATATTATATATATATATATATATATATATATATATATATACTGTATATATAATATTAGTATAATATCTATATATATCACAAAAAATTCACATGAGCCACTTTATAAATCTTTCTCTCTCGAAGGCTGCCGTGGTGTAGTTGATTAAAGCGTCGGCTATCGGCCTGCAGGTCGGCGGGTCCGACCCCACTGCGAGATTAGAAACATATACATATATATATATATATATATATTATATATATATATATATATATATACTGTTTTTATATATATATATATATATATATATATATATATATATACACGGTATATATATATATATATATATTTGTTTATTTTATTTTATTTGGTTATGGAGGAGACAAAAGGCAGGTTGCTTGTAGCGAGTGTCCCCCACAAAGTTAAAAGAGTGACAGAGCTAAATTCAAGGGACGTTGGAGTCAAAATGGCTGGACACTCGAAGTTTAAAGCAGTCTAAGACATAGGATGAAGGAAAGATTGATTGAGGGAGAGAGTTCCAGAGTTCACTTGTTGAGTAAAAGAAAGACTAAGACAATTTGCCAATTCTTGGGTTGGAGAGCTGGACAGAATAGGGGTGGGCCAATATTGACAGGCGGGTGCCTCGTACTCGTCGCAAGGGAAGGGGTATAAACTGAGAGAGCTCAGAAGAACACTGATTGTTGTAATAGCGATAGTAGCGTGAAAGACATGCAACATTGTGGCATGTAAAAAGAGATTGTAGGGAACTAGTAAGAGGAGGTGAATTAATGAGGCGAAATGCTTTTGATTCTACTCGTTTGAGACGTGCGGTATGGGTGGAGCCTCCCCACACATGTAAACAATACTCAATACAGGGGCGCACTGAGCCCCGATATCTCACAAATACACATAAGCTAATAAATGTTAAAATACTCCCAGCCAGGATCGTAACCTGACATTCAGAACGAGTGTCCAAGATTTTAATCCACTACACCACGGCACTCGTTCTGAATGTCGAAGGTTCGATCCCGGCTGGGAGTATTTTAACATTTATTAGCTTATGTGTATTTGTGAGATATATATATATATATATATATATATATATATATATATATATATATATATATATATTATACAGGGTGTCCAAGGAGGAAAGGTCACAACTTTGGGAAATGATAAAACAAGGTATTCTAAGCATAACATGTTCCATAATCAAAAGTTCAAATCACAAACGTGAACAAATATTGAAGGCTTTATCTAGTGTCCTCCCCTGCATCACTGTAATCGAATCTTCCATGTCAAATAGTTTCCAACATATCCAAAGTGAGCTAATATGTCTCTAATAAGTTTTCAATATACAGAAATAAAATAACTTTATAATAACATGGTAAAATAATTGCAGTTAGATGGAGGTGTGGTAGGCACTAGACGAGCTAGGCTACCTTTATGCGGAAATACATGGGAAAATACATTTTTCAACATGCAATATCTCAATACTGGTTGAGATATTATGTTCCCTCCACCAACCGACTTTACTCCTAAACTCAATTCATGAAATCAAACATATACATGTGGTAGTCAAAGGATTCGAACCTAGGATGCTCACACCAAAATTCAGTGCATTTATCCATTGCGCTACGAAGACAGTTAAAGAATGGTGGACAAGCCTACGATTTATTATGCAGTTTCGAATCTTGCATATCAATCTAAGCATGTACACACATTCCAACTGCGCTATCATAGGCTATCGATAGATGAATGGAAGGAGTAATTAATGGGGCCTTAACCCTAAGGAAGGCCTCTCTATACACTACCCCTGAACCTGAATGAAATATTATGTTCCCTCCACCAACCGACTTTACTCCTAAACTCAATTAATGAAATCAACAAATACATGTGGCAGTCCAGGGTTTCGAACCTAGGATGCTCACATCGCAATTCAGTGCATTTACCCATTGCGCTACGAAGACAGTTAAAGAATGGTGGACAAGCCTACGATTTATTATGCAGTTTCGAATCTTGCATATCAATCTAAGCATGTACACACATTCCAACTGCGCTATCATAGGCTATGGATAGATCAATGGAAGGAGTAATTAATGGGGCCTTAACCCCTGTGGCAAGACAACTCCACCACACCTGAATATATATATATATATATATATATATATATATATATATATATATATATATATATATATCATACAGTATATCTGTATGATGATACTAGTTCCCCCATTTACTTTATATACAGATATATATTAGTTCACACTGGTAACGTGATTATTGGTATGCGACTGTACTCTTGCTACTAGCTGTGGTGAAGGCTGGTGAAAATGAAGTTCTACGCTGACATAACGGTATTTACGGATTACTGTACTACTGACTAGATATATACAGTACATCACACCACCATATCTTAGATTTGCATGTTCAGCATTATTCACACTCAGACCCAATATGGTTATGGAAGTAAACACCTTCCGGGCATAGGGCGCGGATATTCCACATTACAGGAGAACACTCGAAGACTCTCTCACACACCTCTCACGCAACTAAAGGTGACCAGCATTCACTCTTGGGGCACTTCATCTAACACAATCCAGTCCACATATTGGGACTTAGATCACCCACAGGATTTTAACCTATGCACGTTAAAAAATAAAATTCCTGTGTTTCGCCACCACTAACTCCTGCAGTCACAGTAAGTGCAAACATAGGATTGAAGTCTTCAATTACTAATATCTTTATAGAGAAGGATATTTTAATTGAGCCTCCTTCTGCTAAAATTGTTACTGTATATGCGGATAACTTATGTGAGAGTATTAACTCACTCGTTTTACTCCAAGACACTAGAAAGATCAAGGGTTTACACTTCTCCCAATGCTTACATGAGGTTAAGCATACAAATTATTTTGTGAAATAGGTGAATTACGCCCATTACTATTAGTTAGGTTGTTTGATGATACTTTTTATCTGGCATGGAAGCTAATCTTAGCATCTTATAATCCCCAAATAATGTATGTAGAAGGAAAACACAATGTTGCGGCTGATGCCTTATCTTGTAATCCAGTAGCTTCAATTTCAGCAAATGCGATTTTGAGTACTAACTGTATTGCTGCGGAACAGAGATCTGACACGTTTTGGAGTAAAGTAATTCTTACTATTGAATCCGGTACTTCTGTTAGTTCAAGCGATGCAGATTAAATATCTTTGAATTTACAAGACTTTGAAATACACAATAATTGTTTGTACAAGAGAACTCAGTTATCTGGCAGAAAATCACCTAATAGAGAGGTGTTGCAACTGGTTATTCCCTCCTCCCGCATAGCTTCAACATTACACTTTATTCACTGTCACGAATTGGTTGGACATCTTGGAAAGGATAGAGCCTTTTCACAAGCTCAAAGGTCGTTTTATTGGTGTACAATAAAACGGGACCTATTCACTCACATATATAGATGTATTACTTGCGCGAAAGTTAAGCCGAAGTTGAATGCATCTGCGAAAATCGGTACCTATCTGATACCTGATTATCCCTTTGATGTATTTTTTTGTCTATGTGAGTGAGGGAGACAAAAGGCAGAACTGCCTGTATCGAGTGCCTCCCCCAGAGTTGAAAGAGTGACAGGGTCAACATCAAGGGACGTTCGATCCAAAATGCCTGGACACACGGAGTTTGAAGCAATTTAAGTCATAGGAAGAGGGAAAGACTGATTCTGGGAGAGAGTTCCAGAGCTCAGCAGTTGAATAGAAGAAGTCTGAGAGCAACACTTCACTCTTGGATTGGAGAGTTGCACAGAGTAGAGGTGGGATTGTGTTGCAAGATGGGTACTACGTACCATACGTAGAGGAGGTGGTATACACTGGGAAAGCTCTGAGGAACATTGATTATTTTAGTAGCGATAGAATAGCGAGAGAGATGCAACATTGCGGCAAAGAGAGAGATTGCAGAGAGTTGGTGAGTGGGCAGGAGTTAATGATACGAAAGGCTTTCCTTTCTACTTTGTCTAGGAGTGCGGTGTAAGAGGATCCTCACCACACATGTGAACAATATTCTATACAAGGACGCACTATGCACCTGTACAAAGCAAGAAGCTGTGCAGGGGTAAAGAAACCCTTGAGACGGTTGAGCATACCCAGCTTCTGGGAGGCTGCCTTAGCAAGACTGGTAATATGGTCTATCCAAGTGAGAGCAGAAAAAAAAGAGACACCGAGAATATTGAGAGAAGATGAAGGATTCATTTTTGTATTGTTGAATTGTAAGGGATAGTCCTCTGGGAGTTATGAACAGGTAGTAAGATGACGAAATTGAGTTTTCGAAGCATTAAAGGCAACAAGGTTTTCTCTGCTCCAATTGGAAATAGTAGTTAGATCAGAAGATAAGTGTTGCATGGCTTCATTACGTTTGTCTTTGAGGGATTGCTGGTTGGGGCGTTCAGGTAAATTAATTGAGTAGTGTAAGGTAGAGTAGTCTGCGTATGAATGGAAGGGACTGGAGGTACATTTGAGAAGATCATTTATGAAAATTAGAAAGAGAATGGGAGATAGGACAGAACCCTGAGGAACACCGGAGTTGATAGGATTAGGAAGTGAGCGATGGCCGTCCACAACCGCAACTATGTAACGGCCGGAAAGGACATTAGAGGCAAAGGCACAGATGGAGGGATAGAAACCGAAGGAGGGTAGTTTAGAAAGTAAAGATTTGTGCCAGACTCTATCGAAGGCTTTCGATATGTCTAGTGCAATAGAAAAGGTCTCACCGAAGTCCCGAAAGGAGGATGACCAAGAGTTAGTATGATATGAAAGAAGATCACCAGTCGAGCGACCTTGAAGGAAGCCATACTGGCGATCTGAGAGTAGATTATGAGAAGAGAAATGCTTAAGAAATTTGGAAGCAAGAATAGTTTCAAAAACTTTAGAGATGCAAGAAATGAGAGCAATTGGACGATAAGTGGAGGATTGAGAGCGGGCACCCTTCTTTGGGACAGGTTGAAGGACAGCAAACTTCACCAAGAAGGGAAGACATTAGAGGAGAGACAGAGATGAAAGAGTTTGCCTAGGCAGGGAGTCAGCATGGAAGCACAGTTTTTTAGTACAACAGGAGGAACACCATCCAGACTGTACGCCTTCTTAGTATTAAGCCCAGAGAGGGTAGAAGATACATCTTTAGAAGAGATTAGGATATTAGGCATAAGTAAGAGAGAGGGGGTGGAGAGGGAGGAATAGCACCGGAATCATCCAAGGTTTGGTTTCTAGCAAAAGGTTGAGCGAAGAGTTCAGCTTTGTCAGAGGATAAAGTGATGGTAGTGCCATCAGAGTGGAAAAGGGGAGGGAAAGACGAGGAAGACAAATTTGTTGGAGAGGTTTTTGGCTAGATGCCAGAAAGCTTGGGAAGAGTTAGAGTTGGGTAGTTCAGTGCATTTATTATTGATGAAAGAGTGTTTGGCAAGTCGAAGAACAGATTTGGCTTGATTCCGGGCAGAAACATAGGAAGAATGAGATTCTTGAGTCTTAAGGCGTCGGTACCGTTTGAATGCTTCCTCCTTGTTACGGACAGCAGTAGAACAAGCGTAAGTAAACCAAGATTGTTTTGCATTAGACTGAGAGAAAGTAAATGTAATGTATGCTTCCATACCCGAGAGGATTACCTCGGTAATGCATCCAGCACTCTTCGAGGGTCCCTGGCCACGGAAGCAAAAGTCATTCCAAGCGAAATAAAAAAAGTATTGCCGAAAAGCCTCCCAGTCGGCAGCGCCAAAGTGCCATAACTCCACAAGCGCCGCCGGTTGGGAGGATCAGGTGGCCGTACTGGAGAGATAGGACAGGTGACAGATATTAGTTTATGATCGGAGGAGCCCAAGGGAGAGAAAAGATTTACAGTATAAGCGGAAGGGTTAGAGGTTAGAAATAAGTCAAGAATGTTGGGCCGATCTCTGAAGTGATTCGGGATATGGGTGGGTTGCTGGACTAACTGGTCTAGGTTGTCTAAGATAGAAAATATGTAGGTTTGTTAACCAGGTTTATCAGTGGAAACAGAGGAGAGCCATTGGTGGTGGTGAACATTGAAATCTCCTAAGATGGAGATTTCTGCGAAAGGAGAGATAGATAGAATGTGTTCCACTTTAGAAGTAATATAGTCAAATAATTTTGGATAGTCAGTAGAATTAGGGGAGAGATAGACTGCAGAAATATTTATCAATCAGAGGAGTCTAAGTTGGGAACACGAGAGAAAGCAAGATTGTTGCGTACATAGACGCAACATCCACCTTTGGCTCGAAACTGATGATAGAGATAGTTGGAGGATAAAGAGAAGGGTTTGCTGTCAGTAGTCCCAGACAACTGTGTCTCGGTGAGAAAGAGAAGATCAGGGTTGGCAGCAGAGAGGTGGTGTTCCACAGAGTGGAAGTTAGAAGAAAGGCCATGAATGTTACAGAAATAAATAGTAAGAGTAGAAGGTGGTGGTCCAGAGCATTTTGGCGAGTCGTTACCAGGGGACAGACTGATGGGGGCATTTATCCCCCCCCCCCCTGGGGACTCCGAGGCGGGTCGAGGTTTCGTCAGTTGTTTTTTCTTTGGGCAAGTTAGTGTAGTATGTAAGGTGTGTGTAGTATAATGTATTAGATAGAAGGAGAAAGTGTTTTGGAGGGCAGGCTGGGGTTGCCCTCAATATTGATGAGAGACTGAAAGGATCAGCTAGGGAGGCCAGGTGGTGAAACAGGAGTTCCAGCGGTCCTTATCAGTCACCTTGGAATAGATTTTTTTTTTTTTTTTCCTATATTCCAACTTACTTCCTCTCGGGCATAGGCTGAGAGCCTTAACATTCACCGCTTTACAATGAACAGTGAAGCCCGTGAGGTCTTGTTCCAGTCTAGGAAGTGAGACATGTGAAGCACGTAGAGTACAACGAGCACCTGCCATCTTGCCTTCACATGAGGCATGGTGCTCACTCATGGCCCGAAACGACCCCATCTCTGAAGCCATCTCGTTCCCGTGCTTCACTGTCCTCACCCCCTACACTCGGACTCTAACACTTACACACACACAACGCCACCTGTTGAGCAGATAACTCACTAGGCATTGCACCCCTGTAGCATATTTTGAATATGGGAATATTCATACAGTGCTATTTAATCAGGAAACAATGAGGGTATTTTATTGACGTTTCGGTGGGCTTGTGATAATGCACTGATACTAGGTACAGCACAAATTCCATCCCAATAATATCTTCCCATTGATACATCGGGATTTGAACCCGGGACCTTTGGATTACCAGGCCAGTGGCAAGACCACTCCACCACACCTCCCCTACTCTACTCGGAATGCTTTTGATTATTGTTGTTGTGTTATGTTATTATTCAAGCACTTGTATGGCATAACACATTAGTGAAATAGAAAATCTTTTGAAGACACTAAAATGGTAAATGTCGAAAACGAGTAAATTAGTTTAGTTTGATTTTCAATTTACACATTTACACTAGCAAATATATTTTGAACTATTAGACTTTGAAAATACAGTCTAGTTTGGAATAATATAATTTGGCACCAAATTATTTGAAAATATATATCTTATAAATTTGAAAATTTAATATTTTAGAAAATATACTACTTTGAAAATATACTAACTTCAACATCATAACATATTTTATAACATACATACTATGAACAATAATGGTTAATGTGAGAAGTTACTGATTTGAAGAACGGACTATATTTAATTAGTACCTCTGCATTTTTCAATTACTTAGTGTTGTATTATATTGTATAATTATAGGACTATGTACAGTCGCGCTATTAAGTCATGCCCCAGCTGTCTTTACGTTTGGCTCGCTCTGGGCTGTATTAATGTCTGTCAGATGTTGAATAGGGTGGGTAAGTGTAGGAACATGTCTGTATATTTCACTCGATATGAAGAAATGAAGCTTAGATATTGCTGATACCAACTATTGATCAAAACATACTTGGTGCCGAGACATCACTTATTAGCGCGACTGTACATGTTTATGTTATTGATAGTTTTTTTGTTAATAGAAAACTTAATTATTAATTTTACAATTTAATGTATGTACGGTATATACTGTATATGTATGTACGGTATATATTGATATGTATGTACGGTATATATTGATATGTATGTACGGTATATATTGATATGTATGTACGGTATATATTGATATGTATGTACGGTATATACTGTACATGTATGTACAATTTCCATCACATCTCATTCTATTTTAACTTAGAAAAAATACGAAACCTCGGCCTTTATAATATTTTGGATAGATTTAGTATTTATTCACCTTAGATTTATTTCAATTTTTAATCTTTAATTTTAAGGCTCTAATGCTACTGTTATTTTGCAGTGGGAGCAAAACTCTTGTAGAGGGGGGGGGGGGCGGGTCATACAGTATATTTGTATGATGATACTAGTTCCCTCATTTACTTTATATACAGATATATCTTATTTCATACTGGTAACGTTATTATTGGTATGCAATTGTACTCTTCCTACTAGCTGTGGTGAAGGCTGGTAAACAGGAAGTTCTACGCTGACATATCGGTATTTACGGATTACTGTACTGCTGAATTGATATATACATCTCACTACCATCTCTTAGATGTGCATGTTCTGCATTATTCACACTCAAACCAAATATGGTCACGGAAGTACACACAGTATGAACTAAGTACATATACACACTGATAGGGCGCGGTTATTCCACATTACTGGGGAACACTCGGAGACTCTCCCACACACCTCTCACGCAACTACTGTAGAGGTGTCCCGCGTTCACTCCTGGGGCACTTCATCTACCACAATCCCGTTCACATATTGGGACTTAGATAGAATTTTCACCACTCACCATATACACCTATTTGAATACTACTATTGAAGAATTACTACTGACGCTGATATAAATTGTTCCTGTTTATCTCAAGTTATGTTCTACCACCTGTTACTGTTTGTTCCTGTTCTGACTGCTGTTGATTATACACCTACGGTACTTATATAAATAAATGCCTGACTGATTGACTTGTGTATTTATTCTGACTTCCTATTACGTCATTAAATAATAATTTATTACAAGTATATTACAAGTGGCTACGAGAAGAAAGCTACTAAGTTATATAGTGACATCCATACATGTTACACATATATATATATATACATTATACGCGATTTGGGTATTCATGTATGAGACGGTTTGTAAATACTTTAATCATGAATATTATTTACCTTAGTGATAAATAAGTGAAAGGGATTAACAATAAGACCTTATACACATAATAAATGGGATGAACCATGGTGTGAAACAACCATAGACTTCTAGGAATTCACACCAATCCTAATGTATTTTACGTACACTTACCTGTCACAAGGATTGTCAGAGGAAGATATGACGGTGGTGCTGTCAGAGTTGAAAAGAGGAGGGAAAGAAAAGGAACTAAATTGGTGGAAAAGCTTTTGGCTAAATGCCAGAAAGCTTGAGAAGAGCTAGAGTTGGAGAGTTAAGAACATTTATTATTGATGAAAGAGTTTATGGCGAGTCAAAGAACAGATTTGGCTTGATTTTGGACAGAAACATAAAGAGTACAATATTCTTGAGTTTGCAGGTGACGGTACCATTTGAATGCTCCCTCCTTATTGCAGACAACAGTAGAACATGCATTTTAAGTGAGCTAAGATTTTTGTGAATTAGTTTGAGAGAAAGAAAATGGAAAATATGATTCTATGCCCACGAGGAATACCTCAGTAATGGACTCGGCACTCTCCGAGGATCCCCGGCCACAGAAGCAAAAATAATTCCAGGGAAAATCAAAGATGGGTACTGGTATGCTGAAGAGCCTCCCAGTCAACAGCGCCAACATGCCACAAAAGCCGCCGGCTGATGGGGTCAGAAGGCCATACTGGAGTGATAGGACAGGCAACCGAGATAGGGTTATGATCGGAGGAACCCATCGGAGGGAGAGGATTTACAGTGTAAGCAGAAGAATTAGAGGTCAGAAACTAGTCGATCTCCAAGGTGGTCCGGGATACAGGATACAGTGCTCAAGTAACTGCTCTAAGTCATTTAGGATAGAATAGGTGTAGGGCTGTTCACCAGGCTGGTCAGGGAAATTAGAGTAGAGCCATTGGTGGTGGTGAACATAATAATCAGCCAAGACAGAGATTGCAGAGAGGGGAGAGATGGATAGAATGTGTTTCACTTTAGAAGTAAGATAGTCAAAGCATTTTGGATAGTCAGGGATAGTTAGTAGAATTAGTGGCGAGATGAACAGCATAGATGTATTAAGTAAGAGAGTGACAAGATAGCTTAAGCCCGAGAGTTGAGAATTCAAAAGAGTTAAAGTTGGGAACACGAGAGCAAGTAAGATTGCTGCGTACATACACACAACATCCACCTTTGGATTTAAATTGAGGATAAAGATAGTAGGAGGATACAGAGAGGAGTGTGCTGTCTGTTGCCTTAGACAATTGAGCTTCAGTGAGGAAAAGCAGGTCAGGTTTGCTAGAAGATAAATAGGGTTCCATAGTGAGGAAGTTAAAGGAAAGGTGGCGAATGTTACATAAATTGATAGATAGTGTAGTAGGGCACTTTGATGGGTCCAAACCAGGGGTCAGTCCCAACGGGTGCATTATTGGCGCTCCACCTCATCCCCTACCCCCTTGGGGACTCCAAGGCTGGGCATTTTAATGGCATGTTTATATTTGTATTTTCATTTTGTAAAGATAGTGTAGTATGTAATGTGTTTGTGTTATAATGTATTGAAAGGAATATATGGTGTTTTGGAAGGTAGACTGGAGTCGCTATCAATATTGTTGAGGCACAGAAATAATCAACAAGGGAGGCCATGTTGTGAAACAAGAGTTCAGCTGTACTTCTCAGACACCTGTAGCACTCCCCAGGGGTACCCCCCTTTTCGGCTGGTGCCTACAGCCTCCTTTTACATGGAGGGGCTTTATAAGTGATCCCAATAGTAAAACGATACCATTAATTATGAAGGAGTTCACCGGCAGATATCTAGCAAAAGGTAGAGGTAAACAGTGATTATTTATATATCAATGTTGGAGGATGGGAGAGCAAGGAGAGTGAGTTCTATTGGGATTATAACAGCTTAAGTGTTTTTAATGATCAAACATTGTAATACTATAGGTTAAAGAATGTAGTCCACAACATAGTTAGAATTATGCATGAAGTAATGCTCATAACATAATTGGAATGGCATATGTTACGTATGGAGCGAGCCATCTGTTTAACATAAGTGGTCAACATAAAAAATGTGAAGGAGTGATAGAAGGTATGAGGCACTTAATCACATATTCCTTTGTTTTGAGTGATTTTGGGGTCTTTGAAAAGGCTTTTTTTTAGGCCTTGGATCTTAAGAGTCCCGTCACCTTCGCCCAGTAAAACCTCTTAAGCGTCTCCTCGCCGTTCTCGGGTTAAGGGGAGATTGGCCATTTTCTAGTCCCTCTTCTTCCTCGTGTTTAGTTTTCAGATTTTATGACGTTCGGCTTATTAGTTTGTCAATTTTAAGACCTTTCACCCCATTTCTTTGTCAATATTAAGACCTTTAGTGCTATTTAGGTGTCAATGTTTTTCCTGGCGAACGTTAGTGAGCCTGTAATTTTGGAAAAAGCGTCCTTGGGCCGGGACATTTCTACCGAAAAAAATTCAAATTTATCTAGAAGGGGGATCTAATGGATGTTTTTTTATGCTTGATGGAGGTCTTGGGAAGAAACTAATATATTAATAAAAAATACATTAATGATTAAATGAATACTGTACGTCCATCCCCTCTTAAAGTGACAGTGGCTGCTTTTTTGGCCTAGTAATGAATTTATTAAGTTATGTGCTTAGTTTCCTCGCTAGACATCTCTCAAACTTAGAAAAAAATCCCCTACACCCTCTCTCAAGATAAATTTGTACATTTTTTGGTAGAAAAATGTTTCGGCCGGATGCCGGTTCCTCTTATAATAACAATAGTCTCGCTATCGCTCGCCAGGAAAAGATCGACACCTAAATGGCACGATAGGTCTTAAAATTGACAACGAAATGGGACGAAAGGTCTTAAAATCGCCAAACATCTTAACCCTTTCACGCACATATGACGCAAAGGTTGGCAGATTAGCAATAAGAAATTGAGTTCTCTCACTCTTATAATTACCTCTCCAAAATTAGTTTTCTGCCCACAGCTAACTCAAAGACAACTGTAGAGGTTGAAGTAACTAAACTAAAGGTTTCTAAATACCCCTGATGGTAACAAAGACTTTAAAGTATCCCTAATCGGCTCAAAATCGCGTCATATGTTGGAGAGGGTTAAAATATGAAAAGTAAAGGGGCTAAACATGAGGGAGAAAGGGGTTTAGACAAGCGACCCATGTCCCCTTAGCTAGTTGTATGGAGTGGCGGGTTATGTCGGCGGAAAGGACAGGGTTGTATAGAGGGTTGCCTTCTGGCAGACGTCAAAACCATTTAAGGGGGATGTAGTCAAATTTTCTGGACCCCCTTCTCCCTCATCCCTAGCATATTTGTTTTGAGATTTTAAGACGTTCGTTCCCGTTAGTTTGACGATTTTAAGACCTTTCGCCTAATTGATTTGCCAATATTAAGGCCTTTCGTGCCATTTAGATGTCAATTTTTTTCCAGGTGAACGATAGCGAGCCTATCATTTTAGATGGAAAGGGCCTTCTGCAGATAAATTTTTCTACTGAAAAATGTACACATTTATCTTGAAAGGAGGTATAGAGGGTGCTTTTGCATGCTTGAAGGGGATCTAGCGAGGAAACTAAAACATAAATTATTCAATAAATATTTACTCCGAAACAGCAAGCACTACCCCCTTTATATTTCCTCTGGCAATAAACAGATGTATCTTTTACATTATGATTTATGGTTCCATAAATTCATTATAAAGCATTGTAATTCCCAACACCAACTTTAGTTAAAAATACAATAAGTGTCATCTTAATTTTCTAGTTCCTTATGATCAGCTTTATTATATTCTGGATTACCATTAGAGTATCTAATTAAATAAGATTAAGAGAGACGCCTCCCACTTAAGGGGGGAAGGTTCACTTTGTAGTTGATTTTTTTTCATTTATATATTATTTTGTTTTATAGTTTCCTCCCGAGACCTCCATCAAAATTTAAAAAAATACCCCAAGTTCCCCCTTCAAAATATATTTGTACATTTTTCGGTAGAAAAATTTCCCGCCCGAAGGCCAGTTACTCCTAAATTACAGGCTCGCTATAGCTCGCAAGGAAAAAATCTACACCTAAATGACACGAAAAGTCTTAATATTGACAAAGAAATTGGGCGAATGGTCTCAAAATCGCCAAACTAATGAGCTGAACGTCTTAAGATCTGAAAAGTAAATGGGTTAAGCATGAGGGAGAAGGGGGACCAGAACAACGACCCATCTCCCCTTAACCCGGGAGCTGCGGGGAGACTCATAAGAGTTCCCCCGGCGGACTGCGGGGAGACTCTTAAGAGCAGAGCTTTTGAATGCGTACCAAAACCGCGCGTTTATAGCCAGACGGCTGAAAATTGGTGTGGGTATAGTACTACCTGTCAACTCTCGACACAACCCTGCCAAACGCTCGCTCCACACTCGTGCAAGCACCATCCCGCCAGTAACCACGCACTAGTCATGGAGCCCACACGTCCCTCACGCTCGCTCCCTGATGACACAACCAGCCCTACTTCTGGTGGTGTTAGCCACCGTGGAAGGCAGAGGGTGGCTGCTAAAGACCCTAGCTACCAGTACGACACGCCCTACAGCTCGGAGGACGAAGCACCAGCACCCAAAGCACGAAAAACACGTGCAAGCAGGGCAATGGCACAGAGGTCATTGGTCTTTCGGGACACTGCCACCACGACCCAGGCCACGGCAACAACCACTACCACCACCACTGCCACCACTGCCACCCCTGCCACCCCTGCCACCGGTACCAGCGACGCAGGAGGCCGCCCTAGGGCTGCAGAACCTGCGGGGGCAGGAAAAATTAAAGGCACGGGCATAGGGAAGAGAACCCGTATGCCAGCCACAGTGCCCCTACCACCACCACCACCACCACCAGCCGCCCCTGGCCCGGCTGCCCCTGCCGCCCCTGCTGCCCCTGCCGCCCCTGCTGCCCCTGCCGCCCCTGCTGCCCCTGCCGCCCCTGCTGCCCCTGCCGCCCCTGCCGCCCCTGCCCAAGGAACAGGGAAGGGGAAGGGGAAAGGGAGAGGGAAAGCGACTGCTGGCCCTGGTGTCCCTGCCGGCCCTGCTGCCCCTGTTGCCCCTGCTGCCCCTGCCGCCCCTGCCGCCCCTGCCCAAGGAACAGGGAAGGGGAAGGGGAAAGGGAGAGGGAAAGCGACTGCTGGCCCTGCTGGCCCTGGTGTCCCTGCCGGCCCTGCTGCCCCTGTTGCCCCTGCTGCCCCTGCCGCCCATGCCGCCCCTGCCCAAGGAACAGAGAGAAGGGCGACAGGCACCACCATCATCTTGTCATCAAGGCCACGCACCACTGCTGCCCCTGCCGCCGCCCCTGCCGCCGCCCCTGCCGCCGCCTCTGCTGTCCCTGTCCATAAGACTCCCGCACGTGCAAAAGTGACCCGGAAAACTCTGACACCATCAAAGTATGCCGCCCTGCTGTTTGATGGTGATTCGCAGGACATTGGCAGCCCAGGTTTCGATGACGAAGCCCTAGCACGGGACCAAGGGTGAGGGGATTTGGGAGTGGACAGTGGGAGTGAGTCCGACGTCGGTGACGAAAATGAGGAAGGGCATCGTCTGTCAAGTGAAGAGGAGGGTGATGATGATGAAGTGCTGTATCGCGACCATGGAAGCGATATTTCAGACGATGAAGCAGACGCAGACGACATTCCGATCCCTGAGCTGCCTTCGTTCGATTGGTCTGACGGGGTAAATTTTGTACCTGAAGTGCCCCAGTTCAATCCTGGGACGTCAGGAACAACTGACGACTGGCCCCCCTGTGACGATCAAGCGAACGAAAGCGACTTCTTCCTCGCTTTTTTCGACATGGAGGTAATGACGTACATCGTTGCCCAAACAAACGCCTACTACAGGTGGGTGTTTGGCAGATTGGACGTCCTTTCTCCAAATGCGAGAATACGAGGCTGGGTGGATACGACTGTGGAAGAATTTATGACGTTCTTTGCCTTGTTGTTCCTCATGCCTCTGATCAAGAAGCATGTGTTGCAACACTATTGGAAGCACGACTCTCTCATCGCCACCCCAACTTTCAATAAGTTCATGACTCGTGACAGATTTTTGTTGCTGCTAAGATTTATGCACTTTGCAGACAACGAAAATCCTAACAGGATTGACAGGATATGGAAAGTTTGGGATGTGTTCACCATGTTGTTGGAGAGGTATAGGAAATACTTTTACCCCTTCCTCAATTTGGTGATTGATGAGTCGCTCGTGCTCTTCAAAGGACGTCTTGTTTTCAAGCAGTATATCCCCTTGAAAAGGCATAGGTTCGGAATCAAGCTCTTTGTTTTGTGTGACTGCGAAACTGGAATAGTGCTTGACATGATCGTGTACACAGGCACTGACATTGACATACCGAAAGCCGCTGCCAATGACCCCATGGGCATGTCAGGTGCCATCGTCAGGAAAATGTTGGCACCTTACCTGGGCAAAGGCCACATCATCTACACTGACAACTGGTATACTTCTCCTGCTCTCTGCCAGTTTCTTCATGACAACCAAACGGGGTCATGTGGGACTGTCAGAAAGACAAGAAAGTTTATGCCAAAGTTCACAGGTAATGTCATTCCTCTCACAGATGCCTCCTCCAGTGACACACCTTCAGAAGACGACCTGGCCCAGGAACACCGCGAGAGGCATGTGCGAAGAAGGCGACGAAAGGGGCAGAAATACAAGCAGCTCGAGAAGTGTGGGAAAGTGATAGCCCTGAAGTGGAAGGATAAGCGAGACGTCCACCTGCTTTCCACCGTCCACACAGGTGCCCAGATGGATTCTGGCAAAATCCACTACCGAACCAGGAAGACAATCTACAAGCCCGACATGGTAGTGGACTACACTAAGAACATGCGCATGGTGGACAAGTCTGACTGTCAGCTGTCAGGCGTTGAGTGTCTGAGGAAGACTGTGAAGTGGTATCACAAGCTCTTCCTCCACCTAGTTGATATAACGATGCTGAACGCCTACAACTTGTGGTTGGTGAAAAAGGATATGGCCCCAAACCAGAAGCTGAAATTCCGGGAGTTCGTGTACAACGTCTCATACCAACTCCTGGAGAAGTATGGCACCACCACTCACAGACGTACAGCATGGCGTAGGGATCACTTTCCTGACCGCATCCAGCTGGGTGTCGAAAGACACTACCCCATCAACACTGAGATGCTTGGCACTCGTCACAGGCAGGCGCAGTGCACCGTCTGCAGCTCCAGTGTCAGGAAACCCCATGTCACCAAAAGAGTCACCTCAATGTGTGCCGAGTGCAAAGTTCCACTCTGCCTGGGTGACTGCTTCAGGGACTACCACACCTTCAAGAATTATTGAGTGTCGCCCTGCCCTGCCCTGCCCTGGACTCGCCCCGTGCCCTGCCCTGGACTCGCCCCTTGCCCCGCCCTGTCCTGGACTCGCGCCCTACCTTACCTGACCTGACCTAATTTATCACGCTACCTCATAATGTAACATATATATTATATAATGTATAAGTTCCAAAGATGTCCCTGTGATATAGCTTTTACATTATATAATTGTATGTTTCATTATTTAGTTTATAAGTTTCAAAGATTTACATGTAATATGCCTTATTTTTTTAGTATATCAATATATATGTTTGTTATTAGCCAAAGTAATGTGTATATAATTATGTTCTTACCTCAAATGAATTGTACAAAAATAAATGTTTCAATAAATCCTGTCAAACCTACTAAGATAATAAAAAAAAAACAATAACAAAAAAACAAAAAAAACAAGGTCATGTCATTGTATTCTTACAATATGATATATTCTATGAATATTTCATATTGTTTGAATACAATGGCATTATCTTGTAAAAAAAAAAATTTATCAAAACATTTCTAGGCAATATAAAACCTTCCCCATAACCCCCTCCTGGATTCGATCACACAACCCTACCACACTTTGAGTTTTCCAGTCCGCGACCTTACCAACCATGCCACAGGAGCTCATACCAAATATCACTCAAAACTTCGTGTCTACAATCGAAATGACAATATACAAAAAAAAATGAATTATCCCACCAATTTACGTTTGTAAATTGATGGGATTATCAATTATATCATGCCAAGGTTTATAAAAGTTTGTCTCTGTCAAGAATTAGTAATTATATAACTTTATTCTGTTAAAAATGGCCCAAACACTCAGCAAAATTGCCCCTCTCAGTGCGACTCTACTCATTTTCACACGGTCAAGCGGTGACCCTTGCCGCTCCTTTATGCCCCAGCTACACCAGCAACAGCAGCTCTGTCTGGGAACAAAATTTGTATAAATACAATAATGGATAAAATACTCTTCACAAATACATTTGTATTGTATAATATTGTAAATAAAAATGAATAATAACTGTGTGGGTGTCGAAAATTGCTCAACCAGCTTTCTTATGTCTCGCCTACGCGCGTATATTGGATTATACATAGTCATGACTCTCATACAAATAATTGCAGTAGGTCTCGAATATACATTTAGATTGCATATTACTTGGAAATAAATAAGTAAACGTTTCTCTGGTGGCAATCTACCCTTTCGCAAGTGTAAGGAGACACCATTCTATATTTAGCCCTTTATCACAAAAGGCAATCTGCCTGTTTACTCACCACCGTCGCTGGTGGTCTATAATATAGTACTTTATTTACAGTCAATGGCCTACATGTTTCTGTGGTACTTCACATGTGTCTAAAATGCAATGTCTGCTTGCATAAAAATGCAATTCTGAAGTCCATTTATACGTACGACATACGCATGTCTCAGTTTCTATCTCTCTCTCTCTCTCTCTCTCTCTCTCTCTCTCCATTCCTGACTCATGTTATTGTAAAACTCTTGGTGGCAACAAACACCAGACACCTGGTAGATATAAGGTTCAAAATCCCAAGACATCAATACACCTCGGGCGCCTCCACAATTGTCACACAGCTATCTAACTAGAGATCTGCCTGCCTTCCTTCTCTCCACGACTCACTCACTCCCTCCCTGCTAGCCTCCCCCCTACCCAGCCACCCCCACCCACCCTTTCAGGCTTCCGTCTGCTAGAAACACATTCACAATTTGCGTAAATATCGCATCAATTGGGCTATATGCGGTATATTCCTTGTTATATGGGACGCCTACATACGTACACGTCTTTATTTATAGCATGACAGTGCTCTAAATACAAGATTTACGTGATATTTATGGCGTAACACACCCTCTCCCCCTTTCATTCCCAGCACAACTCACTCACACCTTGGTTCACGCATAGAAACTCATTGATAATGTGCGTAAATATCGCATGAATTGGTCTATATGCGGTATATATTTTGATATATGGCACGTATACATACGTACAAGTCTGTATTATAGCATGACAGTGCTCTACGTACAAGATATAAGTGATATGTATGGCGTAAACCACACTCTCAGCTCATAAATTGCCGCCAAACCTCCAACACATCTTCATTCCCGCCTAAAAATTATCTTATAATTCCCTTATATATTGCAATTTTTGGTCACTATGAGGCATATTCATTGTTATATGGGTGGCCTACACACGTATACATACTCTGCATAGCCTAAAAGGGCTCAAAAAAGGAGATATACGTGATAATACGCGGTAACCCACCCCCTCCTCCCTCTCCTTCTATCCCCTGGGCGCGTGAATATTCGGCAGGGAAATCTCGCCGCTCGATGACAATCTAGCCGCGCGGTGCCATTCGCTCCACATTTTTCAACTATGGACCGTTCCCCCACCCCCCCAGACATTTTTTGGGGGGTCAAATATATATGGGCCGATGCACGCAAACATTCCCTACACGATGATGTACTTTTTATCGAAATTGGCAATAGGTCCCAAAATCATCATAGGTGCGCAGTCTTACCCTGTAGAAAACCCCCTGTGCGCCGCGGAGAGGTTAAGCCGTGATCACAACTCCCAGGAGTAACACCGACTATGGTGACTCCTTGTATTATGGTCAACTCTGGGCGATTGTGTTAAGGGAAGACGGACCATTTTTCTGAACCCCCTTCTTCATCGTACTTAGCCCCATTAGTTTTCAGATTGTATGACGTTCGGCTGATTAGTTTGTCGATTTTAAGACCTTTCGGCCCATTTCTTTGTCAATATTATGACATTTCGTGCTATTATTAGTAGTCGATTTTTTTCCTGGCGAACGATAGTGAACCTGTGGTTTTGGAAGAACCGGCCTTCGGCTGGGAATTTTTTCTACCGAAAAATGTACAAATTAATCTACAAGGGGGATCAAATGGGTGTTTTTGTTTTTGTTTTTAAGCTTGATGGAGGTCTAGGGAGGAAACTAATAAAATAAACACAAAATACATAAATTATCAAACATATACGCCCATCTTAAACTTCCTAAGCTAAATACAATGTTCACGGAGCAGTCTTTCTCTCTCTCTCTCTCTCTCTGTAAAATATAAATAGACATGCAGTCCTATGCCAACTTGGAATATATATTAGAGTATATCGTTCTAACTGCTCCGTGAACATTGTATTTAGCTTAGGAAGGGTCTTGCATAATCATACGGTAATTGACGGTAGTTTTATTGTAAAGTATTTAATCCACGCTGTTCCTCAATTTCAATTAAATCAACTGTGTGTAGTCTATGTAGAATAATATTAAAGGTAGTCTTCTGATATAGCAGGATCAAGAACACCTTCTTAATACTAGGTGATGAGACATTGACCACGAACAACTCTTCTATGGGAGTGCTATACAAATAGTCGATATTAATTCACGTCTCTCTCTCTCTCTCTCTCTCTCTCTCTCTCTCTCTCTCTCTCTCTCTCTCTCTCTCTCTCTCTCTCTGATATATAAATATGCAAATAGTTAAGGTAGGGGGCGGAGTTAGCTAGTATAACGGTGTTATACTACACCGATATCAAACACACTCATCAAAATAATATTAGTTTAGATGGAAAACAATGAGAAAGGGAAAAGGAAAACGAAGAAAGAAGGAAGGTAAGGAGAGAATATGGAAGGAGGTAGGGTAATGGTTAATCTATAGTCGTATCGGTCTTCACACCTCATTAATGTGATAGTCCGAGGCGGCGTTGACAGATCTACATATTTCCCAGAGAGATGGGCAAAAGGGTGGAAAGGGATTTATGGCCGGGACTGTACATCTACCGATGGGACCAAGAGAATCACCTCTACAGTACCTCACTCGAGGAGTGGAAGTAGTAGAAATAGAATCAAGAGGAACGAAAGCATGGCCTGCAATCTAGGAAAAGTCAGGAAGTGTGAATAACAGAAAAAAACATTTATCATGCAGCCATGCAAGCCTTTTATATAAAGAGTATAATTTTAAGATATAGAGAATAATCTTATACATGTATTATTAGGGTAAGTATATTTTTAGAATAATGATTGCCTTCACAATAAAGAAAAGAATGAAATCCCCATCTCCCTACTATATTGAAATAGGTCAAATTGAGCTGCTCAAATAATAACCCAAATATAGCCTGACTGAAATTGAGGGAAGGTATGCAACTACGGTTCCTACCTTTCACTGGTCTAATGTTAGTGGGTAGAGAATAGTGTTGTAGACTTTCTGTAGGACAAGTCTGTCCCTGTAGTAAAGTCCAACGAGAGAGGCAGCTCCCTTTGGCGTCCAGACAGAGGAAGAACTACGAGTCCTACATCGTCCAGATTCTCTCTCATGGATATTACTTCTCCTCTACCCCATACCCTAAGTGTCTCTGTGTTTTCTAAGTGTTGGGAATTATTGTGAAGATAATATCAAATATGCGAGTGTTCAATTTAACTTGTTCGTAGAGATATGCTTCTAGGATTTCCCTTGTCAATTTATTACATGTGTAGATTTATCCAACTTTGATCTGTACAGTGATTTTATTTATGTACGGTGTATTTTCTATGTAATTAGTCAAGGGACTCGGGTTCTCGCAGAGAGGCTGCAGTTCTTACGTTATTCTTGACTTACAGTGTGCTGGCTTAATGATCCAATAGGGTTGATAGCCTCTGATGTCCTATTTTAACTAACTAACTTGTAATTCGTGTTCAAGCATTTCATTCAATCATTTTTACATACGTTATATAGTCAAGGGTACACGTGTTTCTTAGTGAATGCTCTCAAATTTTATTCTATTGTGTTATTATTCATTGCGTGTCCAAGTCGAAGTGAAGTGTATAACGAGGGCTATTTTCCTTCTAAATAACCTAAACTTAACTCCAAAACTCAGGACCATATTACGTTCATTTCTAACCAGAGAATATACTTATAGTATAAATTCGCCACCATTGAGAGTAAAGAACCCGTTCGTTGAGTTAGAATTAATCTATATTCAAGATACTTAATTTGTATATTTCTTGTGAATAATCTAATCATATAGTTACTCGGGCTAATAATTCTTTCGCCACTTATTTAGGAATTCAGATTATACATTCCTTGATTCATCAAGCCTATATGTTTGGCTATTGATATAATTATTACTACTTCGTTTTGTAATTAAATCATAACGATTAAAGTTATAGTAAAGCGCTACTTCCATTCAGCAGTTTGTTAATTTATTCAAACTCCTTCTGATGCCATCATTTTTAGCTATTTATTAAATACTACTTTGATTTGTATCTAAGTTATTATAGCTCTTATTGAAGCTATAATAAAGCGCTACTCCGTTCTGCGTTACTTTCAGTAGTTTGTTAATTCATTCAAACATACTTGTCTATAGCTATTTGTGCCGCTATAATTCATTCACTACATTTACTGTGAATCTGATTTCCTTATTCCGTGTAATATTAGCTCATTTACGATTGAATTTATTTTTTGTGTATCGTGTGAGAAATTATTCACAATAACCCTTTGGTGGTTAAATTCAGATTTATATTATCATTCCCCATATACTAAAGCGAAGTTCATATCTTCTATCCTCGATTTAACGTTGCACTAAATCAAGATTATATTTAACCTGACCTCAGTCCGTCTGACCTGTACCCCTGAGAGCGGTACGTTTGAGTGTACACCTGAGCGCAGCATTCTTTGTATTTCATGCCGCGCAGCCATATGCGCAGCTGAGTAGTTGGGCTCAGTTGCCATACCTTGTAATTACTATACCTTACGTTATACACTTGGCCCACATAGATATTGTCATTAATATTTATTATTCGTGTATGTATTTTATGTAACTGCGTATTTCCTATTTGTATACTTTGTAAGTGACAACTATATTTCATTAGAGAGTAAAATCTGTTCAACTCTCTATCAGTCACAGTGTATGTATATTAGAATCGTACTCAATATAGTAGAGGTTATAATACCCCATTTATGTACCTATGTTAAAAGAATAACTAAGAGTGTAATTTATACTGTGTTTTTATTGTGTTTTTGGGAGAGCGATTGAGTAATTTTAAAGTAATATCCATGAAGCGAGGTATGTTCCTGTTGAGCATTGTCAAATTCTCCCTGCCAACAATTCCCTTGAGACCTCTGGTGGACGCCTCTGAACTAGCGCCAGAGCTATGACTGTAGACATCGCTATACCCAACACCTAGGATATGCACAGTTTATCTCAATTTTTGTGTGATTCTACACGTTCTTATTATACAGTATACGACTATACTAAGTGCTTATATAGTATAGTAATAAAGGGAAAGTCCATATAAAGCTGATAATGACTACAAACATAATTATAAGCTGAGTAATTATCATAACAAAATTGGCGCGAAAATGCCGGCTGTCTTTGTATTGTAAATATACAGTTATTTATGAAAATGGGTGATTTTAAAATATATAAAACAACAGTATGGATAGACCAAAGTATGTGTCACCTACAGACATTTCGACTAACTGTATATATTATAGAATTGTTGAAGGAGTGGGAGGGTGGATAGCTCCGCGATGTCGCCCATTTCCCACAGCGCACCGCGGTAAACCTTGCGTTCAGCACCTCTATCGGCCACTGTAGGCATTTATTGGTAGGGAGAATTCTAAACATCCAAAGTCCGGGTGAATAAATAATACATAACAAAGCGAGTTGGATTATAACCCGGCATAACATAATATACTGTATATATATACAGTATATATATGTATATATATATATTCTCTTTTAAACAGACGAGGTTAAAAGCAATAGCGGTTTCAGCATTCAGGATTTTATTGTTACAGCTTTCAATAGTTCTAACAATTTTCCTCTGGGGTTCAGAGATGAGGTACAAAAGGTTAGCAAAATTCATGGTTGATCCAACGTTTCACAAGTAAACATCTTGCATAGGGACAATGCATCTTATTTATACAAAATTTGAGGATCAAGTAGAGGGAGGTGGGCGGAGCTACTGGGTATGTGGTGGCTGTTCATTGGTGGAAGGTAGCCTGTTCGCGAGACGGGCACTAAATCTTATTGGTGGTTGGTTAATGGCTGTGGGTGGCTCTGATTGGTTGTTGTTGTCAGTTGTGTGCTGAGCGTGGAGGCGTAAGGAAGGGGGGCGTGGGGCGGGAGGAGGGGGGGCAGCATATGCCTGTAGCGTTTGCCTGAAGGAAGAATTTGAAGGTCTTGTGTTTGGTTGTTGATGCTGGGGTTGAGTGTTTGGATGTATAGAGCTTCTAAAATAGCTAGTCTTCTGGGGTATGATTCTTTGTCGAGTATGGTGGTTTGTTTGTCTAGGTCGGCGCGAGTTAGGGCAAGATGGTGGGGGGCTTGATAGTGATCTTTTATAGCGCCAGATTGAAGGTGGAGGGTTAGTCGACGGGAAAGGCGAGTCTGTGTCATTCCAACATAGGATAGGGGTCCACAGTCCCCAGAGGTGCAAATATGCTGGTATATCATATGATCGTCTTTCGTTTGGTTGTTGGTGGAAATGGGGCGGTTACGGAGGACAAGGTTGGAGGTCTTAGGAGATTTGTAGTAAATAATAAGTTTGATTTTATTGTCAGGGTTGGTGGGAGGACGTTTTTGTTAATTATTTCTTTCATAATGGATTCCTCTGTTGTGTGGTCGGAAGACATGTAGTTTCTGTAAACAAATGTAATGTCATTGGCCGGGTTGGTGCTAGGGGGGTCTTGTTTGTACCATTTTTCTAGGTGGTGGTTGATGGCATTGGTGACGTCAGTGTTGGAATACCCATTGTTGACTAGGACCTGGGTGAGCCTTTCCAGTTTGTGACGCCTACCAGCGTTGGCAGAATCGCCTCCCGTTAGCCACTATTGCTCGCCAGGGCAGTGAAATGGGCTACAGTCTATCTACAATGTTATACTTTCTTTCTTGTGAATCGTCATGTCACAGGCAGTATAGAAGTGGTCTTTATTTTAGTCTGTGACAATGCATTATATTTTATATCATCAGTTATAAGTTTAATGTATAAGACTGAATGATACAGCTAGAGAGTGTGAGTGAGTAAGTGCAGGAGGCAGAGGGTTTTGCGCGTAGTGTTACAACGCGCGTTGTCTCGGTGACGTTATGCCACGACCAGGCCTTCTGAGTGGCTGGCCGCTTTGCCGCCCTTCTGCCGCAGCAGAAGGTAGTTCCCCCGCACTCCTTGCTGCCTTTGTGCCTTCCTCGCTCAGAGCTTGCTTGACCAGCATAACCTTCACACCTCCCTTGCCATCTGTCCCCGACTTCCACCTATAGAACACTTTCTCTCTCTCTCAACTTCTCACCTCTTATTCTTCTAATCTATTTAACATCATAACTCCCCTTTGGTTCTGCACGATTTCATATATCGGCCATCGTAATATATGCTGAAGCTCTCAGATATTTCATGTTTTGTTAGACATTTTGGAGGGGTTAACATTTTGCCTGTAGAGGTTCAACACACTCGCGGTGTCTCCCTACCTATTTCTTGGTTGTCTGCTGGGCTATTTAATGCTAGACTGGGGTGAGGCTATTGATGTTGTGATTTCCGATGTGTACCAGGTTTTGTTGAACTTGTACAATCGCAACGGATGTGTGGGAAGCCTAGGTTGTCTTTCTGACTGTGTACCTTGTGAGTTTAGCACTGTGTTGCGAGTGAGGGCTTTTGCCTCTGCCACCCACCACTGTGCTAACTCGTTTTGCTTTGACTTGAAGAGGGTCGCTAGGAGAGAACCAGATACTAGCGATCTGGATCTCTCAAGAGAGCACCCCGTCATTTAACGTAATTTGGCCGTGCAGTCTTAAGGACCTCGCTAGGCTACGAGCCACTTGCTCCGCCATTGTTTCATAGCCTACGACATCCCAGCTAGACTTTATTCGCCTAGCAGACACCCGATTAGGATTATAAACTCTTATGTTATGTATGCAGCATTTTTATTCACGTTGATTGTAAGCCTTGGTTGTTGTTGAGTTGCACAACATGAGCAGGCTTTTGCGTTGCCTGAGGAAGTACTTCTTTTGTTGTTGGAGATAATACTATTGTGCATTTATCGATATTTCCGTGCCAGTTAACACTGCATGTCCCTACACTTGTCATATCTTGTTCCTGCTTTATATAACAGTTCAAAATCCGATTCGATCATCTTAAGCAGCATCAGACTTTCTTCAGAAGATTCCTGTTCGATGCTTTAGGACTTTCATTCACTTTCTTTAATATAGGAGTGACAGTTTTTTATTGTTTAGAGTAACTTTAATTATACCTTCTTCTTGTTTGCATTAAATTTGATTTAATTAAGCTCTCTATCTTTTTCCTTGTATACATTATTAACGTAATTGTATATTGATGTGATCAGGCTGTATCAGAGATCATCAGCCTGTAGTAGTAGTGCATTTATACCAAGTTAGAGGATACCCCGCTATTGCAGATTTAACTCTGGAGGGTATAGGTGTTTTTGTGCGCCGGCATTATAAGTTCGAGGGTTGGATCTAGTGTTACCGTTGTGGCTGTGTGCCTTTCTAGTCCAATGATTAAGAGCCCTTGTTTTATACGAGTCCCGGTCGTAACAAATGGCGACCATGCTCAGGATTTTGTGAACTTAGAGATATATTGCAGGAGTGTTGTGGTCATTTGTTTTTTTGTTTAAAGGAATATAGTGGACACGGATTTTTTTTGGGCAAGTAGTATAACACTTAAGAGTCTTCAAGCATTTTTGAGTGAATAGTGCTACATGAGAGTTTAGGTACTCCTTTTTTTTTTATAAACGTTGAGAATTTTCGGTGGACACTATGTCGAACGACGGATCAGTGCACAGTGAGGAAACAGTACAGGAAGCAGACTCTGAGGTGCAGCAGCGGGGTTTGTTAGAAGGTATTAGAGTAATAACTAGTGAGGAGGATGCAAGGAAGTTTCTGGAGATACTATTACTGCTAACCGGGTGTCGGGGATTGATCGGTATGGTCTCCAGTGTTTGGCCACGGTCATGGGTCATGTGGGCACTAGCAGCATTACGAGAGATGACCTGGTGGCCTGGGTGCTCGGCGGGGTGCGTGGGGCTTTGGGTGGAGCGGGAGCTGGGACACCTTCGGCCCAGCCCCCATTCCACTCGACTCCTACCATGGCGCCCCCTCGGGCTCCGGAGCCGGGTACGTTCCCGCAGGCCGATAGTCACTGTCAGCGTGGTTTGCATTTGGGTGGGTCTCCAATTGTTGCATCTCCTCCTCCTCAAGGTTTAACGGCAGATATGCTCTTCCAGCTTGAGATGGCTAAGATTCAGCAACGAAAGCATGAATCTGAGATGAATCTGGCTAGGATTCAGGCTGAGGAGAGAAAGGCCATACGTGAGGCTGAGCTTCAGGTTGAGGCTACGAAGTACTGTGCAGACAGAGATCTTGAGAAGTCTCGGGTGGAGTCGAAAGGGTAGCGTCTCGGTTCTGGGAATCGAGGTCTTGATCAGTCTTTATCGCACCTGCTCAAGTTGGTCCCTGTATTTGATGAGTCGGGTGTCACCGAATTTTTCATGTGTTTTGAGAAGAAGTGCCGGGAGCACCAATGGCCCGAGGTTAATTGGGCAGCCCTTGTTTCCTCTAGGTTGGTTGGCAAAGGACTCAAGGCATATGATGCGTTGCCCTTGGAGTCTTGCGTCGATTATGAGGTATTGAAGGAAGCTGTTCTGCGGGCGTACGAGTTACAACCAGAGACTTATAGGTTGAAGTTCCGGGGTGTTACGAAGGGTCGTGAGTGCAACTTTCTTGAAAATGCCCGGGAACTGTCTGACGCTTTTGGGAACTGGCTGAGATCGGAGAAGGCAACGACGTTTGATGAGATAAAACAGTTGATGCTTCTCGAGCAGTTCTTTAAGTGTACGGGCAGCGACCTGACGTTGAACCTCAAAGAGAAAAATCCTAAAACTCTACAAGAGGCAGCTGAGATGGCTGACCGTAGGCTATCGCTGATTCGTGGGTGCGGTTCTGCACAACGGAACGATGCAGGTAACAAGGGGTGCAACACTCCACCCTCCCGAGTCAGTGATACACCATATAACCATAACAACAAGAGCAATGATATTAAGTCTGACCATAAACCTAATACCGTCCCGTTTAAGAAGGGTCAGGGCCCTTCCCCACCTCAAAGTAAGCCCAAGGGGGAGTTAGAGTGTTTTCATTGTCATGAGAAGGGGCATTTTGCACGATCCTGTCCTAGCAAGCTACCTACAGCAGTCGTGTCTTTGGCTCGCAACATTGGAGTGTCTTTGAAGTCGTCTGCGTTTGCCCGGGATAAATGTTCAGAGGCTGGAGCACTGCCAGTGAAGAAGTATCCGGAAGGCTTGACACCTGTCCGGGATACTTTTTGTGACCATAGAGGGCGCGGCTGCGTGAGTTGGGCTGGTTGCAAGCATGGAGTAGAATTTTTGCATGATATGGGTGCTTCCTTGACATTGATGAAAAACTTTACAGGCAAACCTATAAACGCGGCACGGGTAGTTGTGGTGCAGGGTATCAATGCTACAAAGTCATACCCGTTGGTCCGAGTGGAGCTGGAGGTAGAAGGTGTGACACGAGAGTTGGATGTCGGAATCGTGGAGAAACTGCCAGTAGAGGGCGTCGACCTTCTTCTCGGCAACGACTTTGAGGTACCTGCTTCTGAGGTTCCACCCTTAGTCGGTGCCGAGAGGGCGGCCGACATGAGTAGGGAGGGGCAGGAGTTGGTCGAGAGGTGTCAATGACAGCAGAGGGCGTGTGTTGTCACCCGATCTCGTGCATCCAAAGTGTCACAGCCTATTCCTCAGTCTCTAGACTAGCGGAAGAACGGTCGGAAGGAGCAAGCTAAAGTTGGGAGTTTTGTGAGTTTTGCTCCAGCGGATCTCCTTAGCGGCTTAGTACTTGTCCCAGAGGTGAGCTCCGGAGTGGCCCCAGAACCTATCACCCCTAGTGACATGGTTGGGCATGATGGCACTCCGCGACTTAGTAGTTCCCAGGTGGAGGAGAGTTGTGGGAACGGGGCTATCAAACACGAGGATGGGGAAACATGTCATGTGAACCTGTTGGAGGAGTTTGTGAGGCAACCACCTGAGCAGCCTACTGTCCCTGTGTCGGTCTGCAGCGGCCCAGGGGGAGTACAAAGGAGTACAAAGGAGTACTCCTTTGAAGAAGGAGAAGGAGAAGGAGAGGGGGGCAGTAGGGCACAGGTGGAGGAGAGTAGGGATTGTCATGTCTCGGCGGAGAAGTGGGCGGGGGAAACGAGTCTGGTGGCTGTGGAAGCGCTAGAGCACCTGCCTGAGCAGCAGTATGCAGCACTCCAGCACCAGCTCGGTTCATACCCCACTGGTCGTGCCGAGCACCCGAGCCTCACAACTCAGGCGGTGCAAGATGTTCCGCGGGCAGGTCACTTGAATGTTGGTAGACTGTCAGCCTCGTTGTATCGGTTGTTCAAGGTGGGCGACGAGGCTTTGGCATGGTTGTCAGGTCAGGGTCGACCCATGGCTGCCAAGGGTGGTGGTCAGAAGGAGGACATTGAGCAGATTGGTGAGGTTGGCTCTGGAGTGGATGTGCCCGGTCGTCGCATAGCCTCCCAATGCTGCTCTAGTCGAATGCAACAGCCCTACCATAGACCGACTGTATCTGGCCATGTCGCTAAAAGCGGTGATGCTGCGCAGGCAGATGTAGTCGTAAGGAATGCGGGGGTGCGCATGTACGGTATCGGTGGGGAAGCCTTAGCAATAATGAACTATGGGAGTGACTGCACAGGTGGTACTGATTGTCTCTCTCATGACCTGGCTGTTCAAGGGACGAAGGTGGAGAAGAAGGGAGACTACAGGTTAGAAGCTGCGGTCTCGGCTGGGTTGTGGGAGGGCACTAGGCATGTTGTTCTGCGAGATAAGTTGTTTACTAGGCTGTGGCAGTGCATCCGCATGTTTGTTGCTTCTCCAGGCCTGATGTACGGGGTAGAATCTGACATGGAGGCTGGAGACAGTGCAAGGCTCAGTTTTAATCCCTACCGTATAAATCCTGCTAAAAAGTCTGTCGTGAAATCAGAGCTAGACGACATGTGGAAAAAGGGTCTGAGAGATAAAGAGTATTGTGAGTGGTCGTTGCCAGTGAATTTGCAACCGGAGTTGAGTGGCAAGATCCGTGTGTATGGTGATTGCAAGAGTGTGGAAGCATTATCCCTGACAGATGCCTATCCATTACCTAGAGTTGATGATACCATAGACCGCATCGGGGCTGCCTCGCTCGTCACGAAGGTAGAACTAGTGAAAGGTTATCGGCAGGCCCCGTTGCCCGAAAGAGTGAAGAGAAGTGCCAGTCTTGTGATGAACTGGGCAGGTTATCAGTGTCAGGTGTTGTTGTGCTGCCGGAACACAAGTTGGATGTGTGGCATGCTAAGGGCACTGGTAATGTTTTGGCTGATTGTTTGTCACGGGAGGGTCTGTTTGCAGGAGAACCCTCGCCGTTCAGTCAGTGTGTGTTGAGAGTGGAGAAAAATCAGGCTTGCCCCTGTAGAGCATCCGTCAAAAACAACATTAAAATTAAATACAAAAAAATCACATAAAAACTCTTTCTTTTGATAGTTAATTGTAAGTTGCCAATGTTATAGCTAAAGTCCTAAGTTGAACCTGTCTTTCACTTAGGAGGCTGGGCTCTGTGAAGCTCGCTCTGGGAGCATAGCAGGCTAAAATTATACTATTATGTTTGGGAGGGGTTATAAGATTTTATTTATGCTAAAATTTTGTTTTGTTTATGATTGAGCTTTGCATTTCATTTCTGGCGGAGTGGCTTGTTGTGGCGGGTCTTGTCGGCATTCTGCCTTGTCAGATATGGTGCTCGCCTAATGTTGAGCGTCCCATATCTTGGGCGGGGTGTGACGCCTACCAGCGTTGGCAGAATCGCCTCCCGTTAGCCACTAGCGCTCGCCAGGGCAGTGAAATGGGCTACAGTCTATCTACAATGTTATACTTTCTTTCTTGTGAATCGTCATGTCACAGGCAGTATAGAAGTGATCTTTATTTTTCGTCTGTGACAATGCATTATATTTAATATCATCAGTTATAAGTTTAGTGTATAAGACTGAATGATACAGCTAGAAAGTGTGAGTGAGTAAGTGCAAGAGGCAGAGGGTTGTGCGCGTAGTGTTACGCGTTGTCTCGGTGACGTCATGCCACGGCCGGGCCCTCTGAGTGGCTGGCCGCTTTGCCGCCCTTCTTCCGCAGCAGAAGGTAGTTCCCCCGCACTCCTTGCTGCCTTTGTGCCTTCCTTGCTCAGAGCTTGCTTGACCAGCATAACCTTCACACCTCCCTTGCCATCTGTCCCCGACTTCCACCTATAGAACACTTTCTCTCTCTCTCAACTTCTCACCTCTTATTCTTCTAATCTATTTAAGATCATAACTCCCCTTTGGTTCTGCACGATTTCATATATCGGCCATCGTATTATATGTTGAAGCTCTCAGATATTTCATGTTTAGTTAGACATTTTGGAGGGGTTAACATTTTGTCTTTAGAGGTTCGACACTCGCGGTGTCTCCCTACCTATTTCTTGGTTGTCTGCTGGGCTATTTAATGCTAGACTGGGGTGAGGCTATTGATGTTGTGATTTCCGATGTGTACCAGGTTTTGTTGAACTTGTACAATCGCAACGGATGCGTGGGAAGCCTAGGTTGTCTTACTGACTGTGTACCTTGTGAGGTTAGCACTGTGTTGCGAGTGAGGGCTTTTGCCTCTGCCACCCACCACTGTGCTAACTTGTTTTGCTTTGACTTGAAGAGGGTCGCCAGGAGAGAACCAGATACTAGCGATCTGGATCTCTCAAGAGAGCACCCCGTCATTTAACGTAATTTGGCCGTACAGTCTTAAGGACCTCGCTAGCCTACGAGACGCTTGCTCCGCCACTGTTTCCTAGCCTACGACATCCCAGCTAGATTTTATGCGCCTAGCAGACACCCGATTAGGATTATAAACTCTTATGTTATGTATGCAGCATTTTTATTCACGTTGATTGTAAGCCTTGGTTGTTGTTGAGTTGCACAACCTGAGCAGGCTTTTGCGTTGCCTAAGGAAGTACTTCTTTTGTTGTTGGAGATAATACTATTGCGCATTTATCGTTATTCCCGTGCCAGTTAACACTGTATGTCCCTACACTTGTCATATCTTGTTCCTGCTTTATATAACAGTTCAAAATCCGATTCGATCACCTTAAGCAGCCACAGACTTTCTTCAGAAGATTCCTGTTCGATGCTTTAGGACTTTCATTCAATTTCTTTAATATATGAGTGACAGTTTATTATCGTTTAGAGTAACTTTAATTATACCTTCTTCTTGTTTGCATTAAATCATTCCAGTGATTTAACCCGTCCAGCCCCGGCTAGTTTTGTAATGTTTGTTCACCAGAACCCGGCCGGTTTTCAAAAAATGGTTTTATTCCAGAAACAATAGCGAATGGGTTAGGAATGAAGGAAAAACTACGAAAAACCGCTCAAAAAGCTTAAAGAATGGTCCTACAGAGCCCCGAAAACATATTTTACAAGAGTAAAAAATTGAAGGCAATTACCCCCAAAAACCAGGTTATTGCGCGCTCACGCGCACGCATGTGGACTTTGAGAGTTTTCAACCATCGGCACGGTTGCGTGGGATACGGTCACAGTTCCCATACAAATCTGAGCCCTCTTGAGTGGATACACCTGAGGTTACGGTCGGCGCGATTAGGGTGACGCGCCAGGCGCGTCTCTGGGGCTGTGCGTTACATACATCGCCGACGCGTCAGGCGCGTCGCTGGGGCTGTAGGGGTTAATTAAGCTCTCTATCTTTTTCCTTGTATACATTATTAACGTAATTGTATGTTGTTGTGATCAGGCTGTATCAGAGATCATCAGCCTGTAGTAGTAGTGCATTTATACAGAGTTAGAGGATACCCCGCTATCGCAGATTTAAATCTGGAGGGTATAGGTGTTTTGTGCGCCGGCATTATAAGTTCGAGGGTTGAATCTAGTGTTACTGTTGTGGCTGTATGCCTTTCTAGTCCAATGATTAAGAGCCCTTGTTTTATACGAGTCCCGGTCGAAACAAGTTCATTGTGTGTGTCATTCCAGGTGGTGCAATGGGTGAAGGCTCTCCTGACATAGGCGGCGATGGTGGACTGTAGGTACCGTTTAGGGCACTAACTTTCCCCATTAAGACATTGGCCATTGTTTGTAGGTTTGGTGTACACGGTAGTTTTGAAGCCGTGGTCGTGGAGGGAGACATGGAGGTCAAGGAAGGGTAGATGTCCATCGGTGGTGTCTTCGTATGTGATTGGGTATGATATTGGGCTATCCTTAGTTGGAATTATGCAAGGCTGGTACATGTCATATTTGTAACAAACTATGTCGTACCAACTCTGTAAATTGCTAACTGAATAAATAATATTATTATTATTATTATTATTAAGTTGAGTCCGGAGGCGGCCATGAAGCGCTGCTGGAGGTCCCTGAGTTCGCCCAGGTCCTTCACCCGCACGAAGATGTCATCGATGTACCAGCAGTAGACAGTGGGCCGGTGGGCAGCCAGGAGTTCCTCTTCGATAGTTCCCATGAAGAAATTGGCGAACAGGACCCCCAGGGGGCTTCCCATCGCTACACCGTCGATTTGCTGGTACATATTCCCGCGGGGCAGAGGAATGGGGACTCTTTGGTACATAGTTCCACGAACGTCTTCAGGGCCTTCTCCGGTATGTCCAGAGGGGGCGTATTAGGGCAGTGGTAAACTTGACGTAGGATAAAATCTATGGTCTTGTCAACGGGCACGTTGGTAAACAGACTCTCTACGTTGAGGGAGGCGATGATGTGGTCGTTAGCTGGGGGGGCATCTCGTAGAATTTCTAGGAAGTCATAAGCAGAGTTGAGGTTGTATTGCCGTGGAACAAAAGGGGTGAGGAGGTTGTTCAGGGCCTTGGCGGTCTGGTAGGTAGCAGTAGGGATCTGTGATATGATGGGGCAGAGGGGGTTCCCGGGTTTGTGGGTTTTTATAGTACCGTAAGCATAACCTGGGGTGAATTCGCCGATGAGTTTCTTCGGGTGTACGCCACCGGCTTTGGCGTTGATAGCAGTGATGGTGGTGTTGGCTTTCCTTTTTATTTCATCAGTAGGGTTGTGAGTGATCCTTTTGAATTTGTTCTTATCACTAAGAATGTCGTCCATTTTCCGTAGGTATTCTTCTTTTCCGTGTATCACAAGGCAGGAGGCCTTATCAGCTCGTCGGATGATGATGTTGGGGTTCTCTTTTAGTTGTTTAGTGGCTTTGAAGTGGTGTATGTTGAGGAGCTTGCTTTGATGTGATCCCCTGGTTTTGGCGGCTTCTGCTAGTAGGGTGGGTTGTAGCGCTGGGGTGGTGGTGATTTTGCCGTCTTTCTGGAGTCGTTGGATGTCATCCAGTAGGACTTCAATTTCAAGGCGTTTTCGGTGGGGTGCCGGCTTGGAAATGTAGTGGCATTTAAGCCTTTGTTCGGGAGGTCTTCTTGGTCTGGCGTTAGGGTGGTGTTGGTGAGGTTAATATATCCTTTTGTTGGCTTGGGAAGTTATATGTTTCCACCGTATAGACGGGAGAGTTTTTGGATGGTAGTGTTCTCTGTTTTTCGTCTGTGCTGTTCGTTGAGTTGTTGGAGTTTTTGGTTGATTTCTGTTTTGATGTGGTTAGGGGTGGTTTCTTTTTCTTCCCATTTCCGTAGCAGGGCTTCACGTTCATATTAGAGATTGGTGGCGGTCTCTCGTTTCTCAGGTAATTCTTCTCGTATCAGTTCTTCACGAAACTGGCGGGTGCTAGTACGATGTCTGGCATTCTTGTTGTGGAGTTTTATGTTAGTATAGCCAGGTAATAGATTCTCTTTTAAACAGATGAGATTAAAAGCAATAGCGGTTTCAGCATTCAGGATTTTATTGTTACAGCTTTCAATACTTCTAACAATTTTCCTCTGGGGTTCCGAGATGAGGTACAAAAGGTTAGGAAAATTCATGGTGGATCCAACGTTTCACAAGTAAACATCTTGCATCTTCAGGGAATGGAGAGGTAATGGGTAGAATAGGGACAATGCATCTTATTTATACAAAATTCGAGGATCAAGTAGAGGGAGGTGGGCGGAGCTACTGGGTGTGTGGTGGCTGTTCATTGGTGGAAGGTAGCCTGTTCGCGAGACGGGCACTAAATCTTATCGGTGGTTGGCTGTGGGTGGCTGTGATTGGTTGGTGTTGTCAGTTGTGTGCTGAGTGTGGAGGCGTAAGGAAGGTGGGCGCGGGGCGGGAGGAGGGGGGGCAGCATGCCTGTAGCGTTTGCCTGAAGGAAGAATTTGAAGGTCTTTTGTTTGGTTGTTGATGCTGGGGTTGAGTGTTTGGATGTATAGAGCTTCTAAAATAGCTAGTCTTCTGCGGTCTGATTCTTTGTCGAGTATGGTGGTTTGTTTGTCTAGGTCGACTCGAGTTAGGGCAAGATGGTGGGGGGCTTGATAGTGATCTTTTATAGCGCCAGATTGAAGGTGGAGGGTTAGTCGACGGGAAAGGCGAGTCTGTGTCATTCCAACATAGGATAGGGGTCCACAGTCCCCAGAGGTGCAAATATGCTGGTATATCATATGATCGTCTTTCGTTTGGTTGTTGGTGGAAATGGGGCGGTTACGGAGGACAAGGTTGGAGGTCTTAGGAGATTTGTAGTAAATAATAAGTTTGATTTTATTGTCAGGGTTGGTGGGAGGACGTTTTTGTTAATTATTTCTTTCATAATGGATTCATCTGTTGTGTGGTCGGAAGACATGTAGTTTCTGTAAACAAATGTAATGTCATTGGCCAGGTTGGTGTTAGGGGGGTCTTGTTTGTACCATTTTTCTAGGTGGTGGTTGATGGCCGACGCGTCAGGCGCGTCGCTGGGGCTGTACGGGTTAAATAAGGACTGGGGTCGGCCATACTCGGGTCCCGGAACTTGGGTCCATTGCCAGGTACACAAACTGGTGCCTTAATTCAGTTCTACTGGAAATGGGACATTTTCTTTTTATTCTACAATATCTTATTAACTCTAAAACATCCTATTAAAGGAAAATACATTTTTTGTTTTGGTTGACTGACCCTCATAAGTCTCTTTCTTGACTGAACATAATAGGAAAATATGTAATTATAATGAGGTACTTTATATAAAAATATATATACTGTATTACTGATTTTCTTTGTGCCTCATTTACACTGAGAGCAATCCAGCTAGCTCTCACAAACACCTCCTCCTCCTATCCACTTCACTGCACTAAAATGCACACCACACTTCATTCCTGCACACCAAAATTTAAAAAAACAAAATGATGAATTCTAGCCCAGCTTCGGAGTCCCCAGGGGCGGGACCATAAATGCCCCCACACCCGACCGACCATCCCCTGACGACCCCACACAATTACCTGGACCTCGGCCTGTTACTCTTTCTATTAATTTCTGCAACATTCGCAGACTTTCCTCTAACTTTCACTCTGTTGAGCACCATCTCTCCTCCTACAAACCTGATCTTCTCTTCCTCACCGAAACTCAGGTGTCTGTAGCAACATCCAGCAGCCCCTTCTCTGTATCCTCCTACTTTCTCTATCCTAGTTTCATAGCCAAAGGTGGATGTTGTGCATATGTGCACAACAAACTCACTTGCTCTCGTGTTCCCGATTTCGACTCCTCTGAATTCTCAACTTTATGGCTCAAACTTTCCTGTCATTCTCTTACTAAATATTTCTGTGCTGTCTATCTTTCCCCTAACTCTACCAACTTTCCCAAATTCTTTGACTATCTAAACTCTACAGTGGAACACATTCTATCCATTTCTCCTTTCTCAGAAATCTCCATCTTAGGAGATTTCAACATTCACCACCGCCAATGGCTCTCCTCTCACACTACTGATCCACCTGGTGAACAAGCCTACGTCTTTTCTATCCTAAATGACCTAGACCAGTTAGTTCAGCAACCCACCCGTATCCCGGATCGCATCGGAGATCGGCCCAACATTCTTGACCTGTTTCTAACTTCTAACCCTTCTTCTTATACTGTCGATCTTTTCTCTCCTTTGGGCTCCTCCGACCATAAACTTATCTCTGTCACCTATCCTATCTCTCCAGTACGGCCACCCGATCCTCCTAGCCGGCGGCGCTTGTAGCACTTTGGCGCTGCCGACTGGGAGGCTCTCCGGTTACTTCTTTGATTTCCCATGGATTGATTTCTGCTTCCATGGCCGAGGACTCTCGGAGAGTGCTGAACGCATTACCGAGGTAATCCTATCGGGCATGGAAGCATACATTCCATTTTCTTTCTCTCAGACTAATGCTAAAAAATCTTGGTTTACTCACGCCTGTTCTACTGCTGTCCGCAATAAGGAGGAAGCATTCAAACGGTACCGACGCCTTAAAACTCAAGACTCTCATTCTTCATATGTTTCTGCCCGGAATCAAGCCAAATCTGTTCTTCAACTTGCCAAACACTCTCTCATCAATAATAAACGCACTGAACTATCCAACTCTAGCTCTTCCCAAGCTTTCTGGCATCTAGCCAAAAACCTCTCCAACAATTTCTCTTCCTCGTCTTTCCTTCCCCTTTCCCACTCTGATGGCACAACCATCACTTCTTCCGCTGACAAAGCTAAACTCTTCGCTCAAACTTTTGCTAGAAACTCCACCTTGGATGATTCTGGTGCTATTCCTCCCTCTCCGCCCTCCTCTCTCTTACTTATGCCTAATATCCTAATCTCTTCTAAAGATGTACTTTCTACCCTCTCTGGGCTTAACACTAATAAGGCGTATGGTCCGGACGGTGTTCCTCCTATTGTTCTCAAAAACTGTGCTTCCGTGCTGACTCACTGCCTAGGCAAACTCTTTCGTCTCTGTCTATCCTCTAATTTCTTCCCTTCATGCTGGAAGTTTGCTCACATTCAACCTGTCCCAAAGAAGGGTGACCGCTCTCAACCCTCCAACTATCGTCCAATTGCTCTCATGTCTTGTCTTTCTAAAGTTTTTGAAACTATTCTTGCTTCCAAATTTCTTAAGCATTTCTTTTCTCATAATCTGCTCTCAGATCGCCAGTATGGCTTCCTTAAGGGTTGCTCTACTGGTGATCTTCTTTCATATCATACTAACTCTTGGTCATCCTTCTTTCGGGACTTCGGTGAGACTTTTTCTATTGCACTAGACATATCGAAAGCCTTCGATAGAGTCTGGCATAAATCTTTAATTTCTAAACTACCCTCCTTCGGTTTCTATCCCTCCATCTGTGCCTTTGTCTCTAATTTCCTTTCCGGCTGTTCCATAACCGCGGTTGTGGACGGCCATTGTTCACTTCCTCACCCTATAAACTCCGGTATTCCTCAGGGCTCTGTCCTATCTCCTTTTCTCTTTCTAATTTTTAAAAATTATCTCCTTAACTGTACCTTAATTCCCATCCATTCATACGCAGACGACTCAACCTTACACTACTCCATTAGTTTTTCAGAACGCCCCAGCCAGCAATCCCTCAACGATAAACGTAATGAAGCCATAGAACTCTTAAATTCTGATCTAAATACTATTTCCAATTGGGGCAGAAGAAACCTTGTTAACTTTAATGCTTTCAAAACCCAATTTCTCCATCTATCTACCCATCAGGATCTCCCAGCGGACTATCCCTTATTCTTCAACAATACAAAAATCAACCCTTCATCTTCTCTCAATATTCTTGGTGTCTCTTTTTTTTCTGCTCTCATTTGGAAGGACCATATTACCAGTCTTGCTAAGGCAGCCTCCCAGAAGCTGGGTGTGCTCAACCGCCTTTGGGGGTTCTTTTCCCCTTCACAGCTTCTTGCTCTGTACAGGGGCATAGTGCGCCCTTGTATTGAGTATTGTTCACATGTGTGGGGAGGTTCCTCTCACACCGCTCTCCTAGACAAAGTTGAAAGGAAGGCCTTTCGTATCATTAACTCCCGTCCACTCACCAACTCTCTGCAATCTCTCTCTCTCCGCCGCAATGTTGCATCTCTCTCGCTATTCTATCGCTACTATAATAATCAGTGTTCCTCAGAGCTATCCCAGTGCATACCACCTCCTTTACGTAGGGCATGTTGTACCCGTCTTGCAACTCAATCCCACCCCTACTCTGTGCAACTCTCTAACCCAAGAGTGAAACTTTACTCTCAAACTTTCTTCTACTCAACAGCTGAGCTCTGGAACTTTCTCCCAGAATCAGTCTTTCCCTCTTCCTATGACTTAAATTGCTTCAAACTCCGTGTGTCCAGGCATTTTGGCTTGAACGTCCCTTGATTTTGGCCCTGTCATTCTTTCAACTATGGGGGAGGCACTCGCTATAGGCACTAGGCAGTTATGCCTTTTGCCTCCCTCAATCACAGAAAAAAAAAAAAAAAAAAGCTCATAGACCCCTTTAAATAATTAACTTGTACATTAATCAACTCATAATTATCTCATGTTTTGTTTCCATGTGAGTGTGGGAGACAAATGGCAGAACTGCCTGTAGCGAGTGCCTCAATAATTAAGTTAAACATTAGAACTCTCTTGTCGCCTTAAGCAGCCTATTGTACACTCCAGATCACTTGAATTATATACAAAGACCTTGAATAACACATTACATAATGTCTGGCATGCTCCTATATGGCTAGCTAAAGGAGCATCTACATATGACAAGCATTTTTTCATGTAGTTGCGACAAAACAAAATCGAGTCTTGAAGAGACACCTGAAAATTGATGGCACTACGTACAAAAAAGACAGTAGCCAGTGTGGCCATACTCAGTACACCACAACTGAGCTCAGTCACAAACTCTGATGACAAGCATTACCCAGAATCTACTTCTGGCTGTCCATGTTTGCGAGTTAAATATCCTGTTATGTTTCAAAGTATCATCTGAATCAAGAAGAAGTCGAGTGTCCTGTAGTGTCAGCTCTTCCAGGATTTCTAAATCACCCTCATCTATTGCTGATTTACCAAAATTCACAGCTTACTTCATTGGTTCTGTCATGTTTCATAAGTTGATGCAACTGCTATACTTTGGATGCTGCGTGTATGTCCCCAATGTCAATGTAAAAGTTTTCTCCACTGCATTGTCTTCCTTGACCAAAACACTTTTCTAGGGCTTTTTGTGAAAAGACAGCAGGTAGAATGTCAGCAAAATTATGGGACTCAATTAAGAAGATATTGTGCTGCTTCTATCTTATATCTTTTCGTGGTAACAAAGGCATCTGCTGTTGACTGTGTTAGCTTTTTCTCTCTGCCATGCCCACCAGTCCATTGACAGCTTGATACAACTGTACACATTTCCTACAGATCTTTGAAGTTCAATGTCCAAGGTTCACGATGTTGGTCTCGTAACTGAACTGAGCTGGACTTGTTTTTAACATTCATAATTTTAAACCAATTTGTTACTAGTATGATGTACACCACTGTTCCATTCTGAAAGTTAACAGTTCCTTTAAGACCTTTAAATGCAGCTATTGTGTTCTCATGCAACACTTGGCAAAGTAAGGGCACACTCTGACATTGCAAAGGTTTAGGAAATACTGACAAGCGTGTGAGTTTTGTAAGACGGAGTGGTATTTTCTGATCTGCATTGTAAAGGGCTTTAACCCTTTGAGTACCAACGACGTGTGTTATCTTTTATTCTAGCTATATTTAGACGATACTATGCAGCTTAGGAAGGATCTGGGGTAGTTAAAAGGGTTGGTTGAGATAGTTTGAGGCCTTATTTTTACTAGAGGTCCTTCCTAATATGAACAAAATCGTCTAATAGTTGCCAAAATATAAAGAACAGAGTGTCACCGGTACTGTATGGGTTAACATCACTCTGACATGCCAAATATTCGTCATATCGGTATGTTGGCAACATAAATTCCTTTGTGGTTGATAAGCCTTCTTAAGAAAATTGCTTACAATAACGTGATGGATAACAAAGCAGGACAACATATATAACACCTATTCCCACTACCGGGACTCGTTGGCAAACGGCATGACTAAAGGGTACATCAAACAGTCAGGAATGCGAGCTAGAACCACTAGGAGTAGCTGAAAATTCGGATTCCTGGGCCTATTCGAGTGTGAAAATCGATACTCCTAGTGACTCTAGCGATATCCTAGTGATTCCTGTTAGACTCCCATTAACTCCAATCCAGTCCCGGCCGATTGGCCCTGTCTGACAAAATGTTCACCGTGTTTAAGGTTCTCGCCGCGAATCGGACCACTCCCAGTGATTCCCCAGTGACTCCCAGTGAGTCCTGGTGATTCGGGTATGAACTGAAACTGAAACCAAAAGCTGTCCGTGAATCAGATACGAAACATTAAGACTCACCAGAACTCACTGGGAGTCACTGGGGAATCACTGGGGATCACTGGGAATCAACTGGGAGTCACTGGGAATGGTCCGATTCGTGGCTAGACTTTAAACAAGGTGAACATTTATCCGGACAGGGCCAATTGGCCGCGAGTGGTTTGGAGTCACTGGGAGTCTAACAGGAATCACTAGGATATCACTAGAGTCACTAGGAGTCATCGAATTTTCACCGCGAATAGGCCCAGGAATCCGAATTTTCAGCTACTCCTAGTGATTCTAGCTCGCATTCCTGACTGTGTGAAGTAGCCTTTAATAAATATATTATTCATATAAACCTGTAATACTTCTCACGTGAAAGTATAATATACAGTATAGAGGTAGTTAACTTTTCTTGGTCAAACATTATAAATAGGCCTAGTATTAACCTGTGTAAGTACAATTTCCCACAAGACATTGTATTCACCCAGTGATTGTGTGTAGAGAAGGAAATTACGGTAGTTGAGGTAATTAATAATGTGAACAATGTACTGTATGGTCAATGTTACAATACCCTACTTGTAGTCTACAAGTACTGCAACTCCCCTTACCTAACATAACGAGAGTGGTGGAGACGTGTTTGTATGTGTTTTGAAATGTCAAGTTCGCTTGGTGGTGGAGAGTGGAGTTTGGATTACTACTTCGAGGGGCGTTGTAGTCGCCGGGGTAAACTTTGAGCCAGCGGAATCATGACTTGGTTGTAGTCATTGTAGCCGTTGTAGTCGCCGGTTAATAATCTAGAAGTTCTGCAACTCCCTTGACCTAACTTAAGCAAACTAACACAACCTATAAGTGTTACCTATTTTAGGTAATCGTATGAAATATTACAGAACTCGGTAACGAATGAAAAGAAGAAGGTGGGAATGATTAACTGTCCACTATTAAGACAATAGTTTAAATATATTTGTTTCATAAAGTATAGTAAGCATTGATATTATGACCTTACGGTACATAATAATACAGACTTATCGTATTATATTAATGTCTGTAATGATGTATGAATACAGTCATAATACTTAATGATGATATTAGAGGACTGTAGTTATAGTGTCCGTGAGTCGGTGGTGAGTGTGCATGTGGCTTGGCATAGCTTGGGGGCCATGCCACGCATACTCGCATCTCATTCCTAACAAATCCCAGTGATGCTCGGTGACTCCCAGTGACTCCTATCTAATTTCCAGTAATTCCTATATTACTCCTATCGACTCGTATATTACAGTAAAAATATGACATTTTCAAATTTTCAATCACTCGCACTTCATTCCCGATTTTATCCAGGTGATTCCCAGTGACTCCCAGTGATTCGCAGGTACATTCCCACTGGTTCCTACCGTGTTGTGAGTCCACGGGGAATTGCAGACATTCGCGGTGTAATCCCAGGAATCACCAGGAATCATTACTCCTAGTGATTCTAGCTCACATTCCTGACTGTGTGAAGTATTCACACAGTCAGGAATGCGAGCTAGAATTACTAGGAGTAGCTGAAAATTCGGATTCCTGGGCCTATTCGCGGTGAAAATCGATACTCCTAGTGACTCTAGCGATATCCTAGTGATTCCTGTTAGTCTCCCAGTGACTCCAAACCAGTCCCGGCCGATTGGCCCTGTCCGACAAAATCTTCACCGTGTTTAAGGTTCTCGCCGCAAATTGGACCACTCCCAGTGATTCCCAGTGATCCCCAGTGATACCCCAGTGACTCCCAGTGAGTCCTGGTGATTCGGGTATGAACTGGAACTGAAACCAAAAGCTGTCCGCAAATCAGATACGAAACACCGAGCATCACCAGGACCCACTGGGAGTCACTAGGGAATCACTGGGAATCAACTGGGAGTCACTGGGAATGGTCCGATTCGTGGCTAGAACTTTAAACACGGTGAACATTTTGTCGGACAGGGCCAATCGGCCGCGAGTGGTTTGGAGTCACTGGGAGTGTAACATGAATCACTAGGATATCGCTAGAGTCACTAGGAGTCATCGAATTTTCACCGCGAATAGGCCCAGGAATCCGAATTTTCAGCTACTCCTAGTGATTCTAGCTCGCATTCGTGACTGTGTGAGGAACCCTTTAATAAATATATTATTCATATAAACCTGTAATACTTCTCACGTGAAAGTATAATATACAGTATACAGGTAGTTAAGTTTTCATGGTCAAACATTCTAAATAGGCCTAGTAATAACCTGTGTAAGTACAATTTCCCACAAGACATTGTATTCACCCAGTGATTGTGTGTAGAGAAGGAAATTATGGTAGTTGAGGTAATTAAATAATGTGAACAATGTACTGTATGGTCAATGTTACAATACCCTACTTGTAGTCTACAAGTTCTGCAACTCCCCTTACCTAACATAACGAGAATGGTGGATACGTGTTTGTATGTGTTTTGAAATGTCAAGTTCGTTTGGTGGTGGACAGTGGAGTTTGGATTACTACTGCGAGGGGCGTTGTAGTCTCCGGGGTAAAGTTTGAGCCAGCGTAATCATGGCTTGGTTGTTTAGGGGCCGTTGTAGTCACCGGTTAATAATCTAGAAGTTCTGCAACTCCCCTGACCTAACCTAAGCAAACAAACACAACCTATAAGTGTTACCTCTTTTAGGTAATCGTATGAAATATTACAGAACTCGGTAATGAGTGAAAAGAAGAAGGTGGGAAGGATAAACTATCCACTATTTAGACAATAGATTAAATATATTTGTTTCGTAAAGTATAGTAAGCATTGATATCATTACCTTACGGTACATAATAATACAGACTTATCGTATTATATTAATGTCTGTAATGATGTCTGAATACAGTCATTGTACTTAATGATGATATTAGAGGACTGTAGTTATAGCCTACAAGAGACATACTTGAGGAATAAATAATTTCAATTATAGGGTCAAACACACAATGGGGGCCATGCCTGGCATACTCGCATCTCATTCCTAACAAATCCCAGTGATGCTCGGTGACTCCCAGTGACTCCTATATAATTCCCAGTGATTCCTATAATACTCCTATCGACTCGTATATTTCAGTAATCCGAATTTTTCAAATTTTCAATAACTCGCATGCACTTCATTCCTGGTTTTATCCAGGTGATTCCTGGTGATTCCCAGTGATTCCCAGTGATTCGCAGGTACACTCCCACTGGTTCCTATGGTGTTGTGAGTCCACGGGGAATTGCAGACATTCGCGGTGTATTCCCAGGAATCACCAGGAATCATTACTCCTAGTGATTCTAGCTCGCATTCCTGACTGTGTGAAGTACCCCTTAATCTACTAGACGAGACAGAGAGAGGGGCGAGGGAACGCGAAAGTGGTTCCCGACCCTAATAATTGGAACTTTAATATTTGTTTCTGTTCGGGCTCTTTGTATTTTATTTTCCTTTATATATATATATATATATATATATATATATATATATATATATACCGGTATTTATTTATTTATTTATTTTTTCATTTTTAAATCTGCTGAAACATTATCCCGGTAAATGGGCCACTTGTTTTCTTTCATCATAAACCATAATACACTTCGGCGGCACCCAACGTGAACAAATTCCTTTGTAGATTGTCATCCTGATTACATGACGCGAATATATTAAATTTATTTTCAATTTCGTCAGAAACTCCATTTCGGCGGTGACCAAAAGACTCATCATATAAATAATGAAGGGAGGAATATGAGGCGGACTAACACAACTACCTCACATAAGCCGACATATTGTAAACTACAAAAAGATAGAATAGAGAGTCACCTCTCACACTTGCCAATATGTTGCTTACTTAATGTTGTATTGTGTTGTATGTATATAGTCAGCTACATACCCCATGGCTGGGGGTGGTCGACTCGAGACAGAAACCGAACAGAAACAACAATAAAAGTTCCAGTTCTTAAGGTCCGGGACCACTTTCGTGTTTCCTCGCTCCTTATTCTGTTTCTTCTAGTAGGTGAATTCAACGCTCAACATAGTGAAGCCAGGAGGTCTTATTCCAGATGGCGAGTGAGACATCGAGGCAGCTTGAGTGTTGCAACCGACTAGCTCGTAATCTTACCTTCGTTGACCTACGACGCCTGGTCGTTTCCTCATGGCCCATTACAATTTTGACTTTTCGAAGCTGCATCGCCACTGTCTTATCTCACAATCTCCGACACCTCTCTCTCTCTCTCTCAAACCACACCTACTGAGGTGTTTACTCACTTGACACTATCCCATAGCATATTTTGAATATTGGAATACTCATACAATGCTAACTTATTGTAAACAACGAGAGTATTTTGACGGCGTGTTGGTGGTCTTTTGTGATCATGCACTGAAACCAAATACAGCACAAAATCCATCCCAAAAATATCCTCCCATTGAAACATCAGGGTTTTAACCCGGAACTTTAAGATTACCAGTCGATTAGCAAGACCACTCCACCATACCTTTACCATACAGACTATTTATAACTATTTAATTGATATAAGGAGGCTTGTTACCCTTACTTTAAAACAAGTGTTGTACACAATGAACGCCTCCATCTCTCGCCCTCCACTGCATAGGCTGTTCCAATCATTCCTCTGTTTTCAAACATTTAATCTTTGATTGATATTACATCGACTGATAGAATCTATCACGGAAAGTAAATACACCTCTCATGACCTGACAACTGTAACAGGGTAACTCAACCAATGTCGATTCAAACATTACTGTAAGGTAATGTTAAGATTATATATTGTGCACTAGTTTTGACGGCTCTGGTTGAGTTGGCATTAGTTAGGATCTACTGGAGTAAATGGTTAAGCTAACATGGACCCACCTACAACATGTATACAACCTACGCACTAAAACAACAGTAGAAGATATTCTTCCCTAAGAGAAAAGCTGACTGCACCACTTAAATATTTTGAAGGCTCATTAAGCTAGTAACGAGGACGGGACAAAACTATCAATTAAAATAAATTATACCAAAAGCTTCACTTTAGGAATGTTGTCATGTTTTATATTATCATGAAAGTATAAACACATTAACAGGAAAATATAAACATATTAACAGGAAAATATAAACATATTAACAGCTAAGCAACGCTCAGACTACAGGTAAACTTGTCTACAGTACATGTAGTCAATCAAAGGCCTGCACATTCTGCTTTATATTAATTAACTCCATAAGCTAATTTTTCAACGAAAAAGGACCTGTAAGTGATAATGGTCAATTATAATTATAGACACAATCTAGCACAAGGGATAGTGGTACAAATTACAGTGTTTGTAAAAATATCATTAATACTAATAATAATCGGTGTATTTAGTGTGTGTGTGTATGTGTGTGTGTTGAAACAATTTACTCCTCGGGTTCACACGTCAACGTCAGAAGCACAAGGTGTCTAAAGAAAAGCTATCAAAACACAACAAGGGATAATTACTGGAATAAAACACAACAAGGGATAATTACTGGAATAAAACACAACATGGGATAATTACTGGAATAAAACACAACAAGGGATAATTACTGGAATAAAACACAACAAGGGATAATTACTGGAATAAAACACAACATGGGATAATTACTGGAATAAAACACAACAAGGGATAATTACTGGAATAAAACACAACAAGGGATAATTACTGGAATAAAACACAACAAGGGATAATTACTGGAATAAAACACAACATGGGATAATTACTGGAATAAAACACAACATGGGATAATTACTGGAATAAAACACAACATGGGATAATTACTGGAATAAAACACAACAAGGGATAATTACTGGAATAAAACGAAAAGTGGATTAAGGAAAGAAGGGAAAATATATTTAGTAACAAGATTCTTGGAGAGAAAACACAACCAATATAATGGACAAGGAAAAACAAAAAGGGGAGAGATTAACATAGTTCCATGAGTTACACCAAGTTACATAGGTACACTGACCACACAGACTTTGCAGACGTTAGTAGGAAGTTCGGCCTTAAATCTATAATAGTAAGTGTGTATGCATTAAATTCGTAATGCAATCAATATTTATTCGCGATACAATCATGAACCATAAAATCTGCGTACACATTTGAATCTGTGTCGTACCCAAATGAGACCATACCATGGGGATTAGTTATATATACAAGTATAACACAATTTAGCTTTAAAGGGTCAATACATAACATATTCTGTGAACAGCATGCATTAGCGCCCTTTGCTAGGAAAGATATGGTTAGCAATATTCCCTAAAACCCCCACAGTGGGAACAATTCCAGGCCCCGGACACATGGGACCATTCATGCAGTTTTGTTATGCCGTGAATAGCGTTGTTGTTGTTGTTGTTGTTGTTCCCAAAGCTGCCTGGCCGATCAGCCCCGAGTCCCTGAGGAAGGCCATGGCCGCAATCGGGCTCTCCCACAGAGCTCTCATTGAGTGTAGATTGTGTTGTTGGCGTAAGTGGTTGTGTGAAATGCAGTCTTCTATGATGTGTTTGATGGTATGGGGTGCTGTGTTACATCCCGGGCATGTGTCGACGATGGAGTCATCCAGTCTCTTCTGATAGCTCAGAAGAGCTGGATGGTGTCCGCATCTCAGCCTGGCCAGGTGGACTCTGTCTTCGCGAGGAAGGGAGGATTCGGAAGGATGGATTTCGGGAGGTCGTGCTTGCAGCTGCGTGTTGTCTATGAGTGAGTGGATTGATCGGTGAGATATATGAATATGGATGTGCTTCTGGAAGTTGGTTTGGGGTGGGCAGGGAGGGAGAGAGGACAGTATTTGTGTGTGATACCGTATGCTGGGTGTTGTTTTGATATTTCTTGGTGTCTGTGGGTGTGTTGCCATGTAGTGTAGTGGGTGGTTTTGGTTCGTAGAGGCTGCTGCCAGAAATTGGGTGCCCCTCATGTCCAGATGGTCTTTGACTTTGAGGATTTTGGTTTTTTGATGTAGGTGATCTGTGGGTGTAGAAGCAGTGCAACCTGTAATTATTATTAGTGCTTTGTTTTGAATAGTTTGTAAGGTCTTGTGATGTGTTTCAGCTAGGTTAGAAGCCCAGGCTGGGCTTGCGTATTCCATCACTGATCTTATGTATTGTTTATAAACTGTGGTGGTGGTTTCTTTGTTGTGTCCAAATTTTGTGTGAGCAAGTGACCTGAGGGCGTTAAGTCTGGGTGTCAGTTTCTTTTTCGTGTTTGTGGTGTGCTGTTTGAATGTCATATGAGTATCATATGTTACTCCTAGGATTTTGGGTGTGTGTGTATGTGTAAGGGGTGTGTTTTTTATGGTGAGTCGAGGGATGCATTCGTGTTCTGTCCAGCTTGTGAGCAGGGTTGCGGTGGATTTGGCTGGGGCTAGATTAAGTCTGTTTGTAGTGCACCAGCCATGTAGTGTATTGAGATAGGGTTAAAGGAGATATGTTGCTGTTTTTGGGTCGTGGTGTGTGGATGTGAGTGTTATGTCGTCTGCATAGGAGGCTAAGTTTATTTGGGGTGTATTGGGTATAGTTATGTCGTGCATGTACAGATTGAAGAGTGTGGGCAATAGGATGGATCCTTGTGGGACTACGTTTGGAAAGTTTCTGATTCTAGATGACTGACCGGCAAAAGATATGTGTGCACATCTGCCTGCTAGGAAGTTAGCCAACCACCTTTTTGTGTTGGTGTGCATGTTTTTGTTCTAGATTTTGTTTGTTAGGTTGTGGCGGGGGATGGCATCGAAGGCTTTACTAATGTCGTGTGTGGCTAGTAGCGATCGGTGTGGTGGTTTAGCTGAGTTGATGCCGTCAAAAGCTCTTTGTGTAAGGTCTGTGAGAAGAGTGTTTGTGGAGTGCAGTGGCCTGAAGCCATGTTGTGTTGGAGCTAGGGGTAGGTCGGGTGTAATTAGTTGTAGTACAGGGCGTTCCATGACTTTGGAGGGGTGCAAAGGAGTGTGATGGGGCAGTGTGAGGAGGGTAGCGTGGGGTCTTTGTTGGGTTTGGGGAATGTGATGATGATGCCATGCTTCCAGATATCTGGTATTGTGTTGTGTGAATAACTGTAGTTTGATATGTTAGTGAGTGCTTGTATGCCTTGTGGTCTGAGGTGTATGTTGCTTATGTTGTCTAGGCCACAGGCGGGTGAGTGCTTGACATTGTTGATGATGTGCTTTGTCTGGTGATTGGTGAAGGGTGTATGGTCAGGGTCTGTGGGGAATTGTCTCTTACATCGGATGACACCTCGGTCGTCTTTGTGGGGTTTTAGGTGGCTGACACGTGAGAAGTGATTGCTGAGAGTGTTTGCTTGTTGTTTACATGAAGGAGTCGAGTCTGTCGTTGTGATTGCAGCATGTGATTGTGTTGTGTTGCTGTTGGAAAGTGTGATGCTGTTTAGTGTTTTGTAGAGTTTTTTGGGGTTTGTTTTGTGATCAAGTGTTTGTAGGAAGTTATTCTAATTTAGTTTTTGTGGTTCTTGTATTTTGTTGTTAGTCTGGGTGTTGAGTGCTTGGATTTGTTGTGTAATGTCTTGTGTATGGGGTGCTGGGGAGTGTTTCAGTATGTCGCGTTGTCTGATGAGGTTTTGAATTTCTGGTGTGAAGTTGGGGTTGTGTCTTTTTCTGTTACCTCTTGGAATGTGTTTTTTGTCAGCGTTTTGGATAGTTTTATTGAGTTGTGAAGTGTTGTTCTGTTTCATTTGTGAATGCTTCCCAGTTAGCTCTTTTATAATTGGTGTAAGTGTGTTTGTGGCTAGCTTGGGTGAGTCTGGTTTTGGTGGTGATAATGATCGGAAGGTGGTCAGAGCCTAAGGTTCTAACCACCCTCCAGGATGTTGTGGGGGCGAGTTCTGGGGAGCAAAAGGTGATGTCTGGAGATGATGGGTTGTAGAGGGCTTGGTGGGGTTTATGGGTATGTTGATGGATGTCGTTAAGGATGATGAGGTTATCTGTTTGGTGGCCCTCTGTCTGTGTCGGGGTTGTCGACAAACCAGGCCAACGTCTTTGCGTTGAAGTCACCACCCAGGATGATGTCTGGGGAGTTTGTGATCTGTTGTAATTGTGGTCTGTATTCATTTGGTACTGTAGGGGATGTTTGGGGAGGGATGTATGTGTTTGTGATGGTTATGTTGGAGTTGTTGCCATGGCGTATTTTAATTGATTGTATTTCTGTTGTGTTATCATTTGGGCGGAAGAGGCATTTGGTATGTACACTGGTGACTATGTATGATATTTCTTTGTGTGCCAGGGTGATGAGTCCACCGCCGCCGCCAACGGCCCGGTCTTGTCTGATGGTGGTGAAATCATGAAATGTAGGTATTTTTTGTGTTGTGCAGAGTTTTGTTTCTTGTAAGATGGCAGTGTGTACGTTGTGTTGTTTGATGAAGTGTGAGAGTTCGTGTTTCTTTGTGTTGATGCCATCTATGTTTAATTGGAGATGCTAATGTTATGTGCACGATGTATGTTGGGTGCTGCTGCACGAGGATGGGGTGGGGGTGAGGGTGGGTAGGGTTGGGGAGGGTGAGGTGGTGTGGGTGGTGGGGACTGGGGTGCAGGAGATGAGGGTGAGAATGGATCAGGTTGGGGTATGGTGTGTTGAATTGAGGATGTGGATGGTATGGGAAGGTTAGGTGGGTTGGGGAGGAAAGGTGAACGGGGACTAGGGGGGGGGGGGGGGAGAGCGGATGGCATGGGAAGGCCAGGTGGGTTGGGGAGGAGAGGTGGATGGGTTTTAGGGGAGGGATTTGACTGGGAGAGGAAGGGGCATGAGGAACAGGTCTAGGTGTTCATGTAGTGTTTCTTGGAGGCAAGTGTTGTGCAGGTGAAATGGGTCCAGCTCCCACATGAATTGCAGGAAACTGAACCCTTAGTGTGGCGACTCGAAGTGATGGGTTTTCAGCAAGTTGGACATATGTCTGTGTAGGTGAATCCGGGGTTGCTCTCAATGTCTCCGGCTAGAAAAAGTCTTCGAGAAATGAGTCAGAGAGTCATTTCTCAGTGTAGGAAAAACTGTGTAATGTGTGTGTGTGGTGTGAGAGGTGTGGAAATTGCCCGGCGCGACCGAAGCCGCTCCAAGGACCCGTGCCCCCAGGGAGGGGGCAGGGGATAGGTGTGACAGTTTGGCTCCTGGAGAACTGCTCCCCACGGCCGGCAGCCGGCTGTCCTCCACTGGTCTTCGATCCTGTCTCCGGCCGGGAGGGTTGGCAGCTCCGGGAGGTAGTACCACGGCGTAGACGCCGCCACATGAGGACTGGAATAGCGTCGTTGTGGACGTGGGTAAATCAGACTCTGGTGTATGGCTACTGTAAGGGTTTAACGATCTAAAAAATATATAATATTGTGAAACTCTCTTGATGTAGATACAGTTCATTTGTGTATACTTAGTTTGAGAATTTAAAGCGATGAGCTACATATTTCACAATGTGTACCCAACTTTTATTAGTCAATCATAAGAATTCTGGCGTTAATTAGTACTGTGTGTGTTTATATTTAAATGACAAGACCATTTTGTAGCCTTTTAAAACTCTCTGCACAAGGAACACTTAAATTTCTTTTCATTCTATCGACCCGGTGACGCGCACTTTTCATATATTGTACTTCTTGTTCCCACAAGGCACATGCATTTACGCCAGGAAAATCAAGATCAAGAGTATACAATACTCGGTTAACTCCCAAAAACTTAATTTAATGTTTTACAATAATTCAGATACGTTCAGACGATTTTATTCAGATAAGGATAGACCTCTCGTTGTGAATGGTGTAATACAATTCTGGACAGATTGGTGAGAGTTACGTTTATCCCAGTGTGTAGCTAATTAGTATTACCAGAATAAATGGGGCGTTTGTAGCAACATTGTTTTACGAGTTTAACTGCCAAGAACACGTTGTAACATTGCAAAATTCACACAATACCGGGTTACCTGCCACGGCATAATTAAGACTTATCTGCTGTTTTAACAACAGTTTCACCTCCTTTATTACTCTGTGGCCAGAAGTGTGCGTAACACAAGGGTATTGTTATAACTCATGTTTGGGTGCAGGTGTGTGCAGGTGTAGGTGTGCTTTTATGTGTCTGAGAGTTTGCAATATATATCGAGGCGGAAATCGATATTAATGCAACGTGGACAATTCCTTATAATAGTAAGCGAATATATACTATTCACAAATTATTAACATTGAATGTCAGCTCCACTCAACTTAACTTGCTGTAGCCCCAAAATATATCAAAATATAATGGACTATAAACACATTAATTGGAGATGGCGGCATGAAACAAAAAGGGTTATGAGCCAATTAGATCAAAGTTTTATGAATGTAATAACTTTGTAATAGTAAGTAAATGCTTTCAGTGAATTCACATACCTGATTATCTTTTGTAATAGGTAATTTTGCGTGTCTCTCTATGTGTATTCTTTAATGTTTATCCACATCCCTTTTCAAACAATCAGAACAGTTATATCAGCGCACAGTTATGGTTGTATATATATGTACCGTACATAATACTCACACTCTATGTATAACAATGGACGGTTGGATAGCAACGTTCTGAAACAAGCTTGAGAATCAAATTAATTGTATGGATTTGGTAAACTGGGAAGACGCTATATAACTGCTAATAGCGGAGGTTGGAATCTTGTTGACTCCGTTCATGTTCATATCCTTGGCAAACGATTCTGCACTACTAATTATATTGTTCACTTAAAAGAGCTATTCAAAATGTAAACAAAACAAAACAATTATTCTCGGAAGTTATAAACAGACTTTCAGTAGCGCAGTGTAGGAAGAGAGTTGATCGTATTTTACACACATTGTATAGCGTTTTAACCCTGGAGAGGAAACCCCGTTGCAAATGCGCACGCGACCGCGTTATTTGGTCGCCGCGCAGCTCACACGTCCAATATGAGGGATATCGGCCTGCAGTCAGGCAGTGTACGGGTATCTCCAGCCGTGAGCGGAGGTGCGACGCTCTCGGTCCTCGCCAACAGGTTCAAACCAGAACCCGACGTTGCGAATAAACTACTACATAACCTGGTACGTAACTTTATTGAATGTTGATAGTTGCACATAATGTACTTTTTTCACGAATGTGTTGGAGATATCGATCTAAGACTAATAGGCAACTTAGCCAGATAACGGACCATGACTCACACACACACTAGCCTGTCTGATATTGCCATATTGGGCGTCTGTGAATATTTTACTAAATCAGGTTCTTTTTTCATTTCCCGTCTGCCACAACCACATCATTTCAACTTGTGACGGATGCCACTCCTAAAGGTGAAACCCCTCCCATTTGTTGTATATTGTTTATGAGGTTCCTTAGTACAAGTTCAGGTAAAATAGGTAACATACAGTGTAATTTCAGAGGCTTATATGTTTATTTCTTCAACTTTTATAGGTAAAAATTATCAATGTTGTTAATTTGCAGCATATTTTTGGCATTAATTATACTCAGATTTCATTTTTATTCACACTACATAGAAAGGCATTATAAAGGAACCTCCATTTCAAATTTCGTTGCAATCCATAAATATTTAAGGCTTCCAGGGGTGATACCAGGCCAAGATGAGACTTCTCGGGATCCAGAACCAAACCTGGCCTGGAGCGCCCTCGCTAGATGGGCGGTCCGACGTTCAAGTTATCACCTTTTATATGGTTACATGTTGTGTGGCAGGCTCTAGAGTATAACTGTGGTGAAAATCAGCAACATTCATTGATAAATAGTGCCCCACGATTTTTTTTCCTCCAAATTTTTCCAAATTTCTGTGCCTTTTTTTCAGTTACCTCCACATAAGGATTTTTTGGTAGTATTTACATTGCTCCAATTTCAATTATTACACTTTGGGGTCATACTAGGACCATGTGGCAAGCACTGTGTTGAATTTGGTATGAATCCAAGAATATTTAGGTACCCAGCCGAATATTTCAAAATGACCGATTTTTTTTTGGAAATTTTTTGTAACCTTTTTTTCAACTCCGCAAGTCTCTCAGCCTATGGGGTCTTCAGGGCTGCTACTCCTACTCCAACCTACCTCACCATTGCCGTCCACGCCCCCAGAGTCCCAGTCCCCTCAAGACAACTTGAGTATTTTTTTTATATTTGTATGAAGAACCTACTTTTTTTACTATACTTATTTTTTTATTAAATTCATTAGAAATACTAACAATGTTTCAATATACACCATATTCTAACATAACATTAAGGGATCCTTATATTATATTTAGCAATGTTCAAAAAATGTCTAAGTCTTTTGGTTTGGGAGATATTTGGGGTCAAAGTCGACGTTGCAAATTCACAACTACGTAACCTATTAAAAAACGTTTTTGAGCGTTACCTCTCCAGGGTTAAGCACGACGCAATATCTCCTTTTTCATGAAGTGTCTTCCAGGAATGATCGTATGGTTCTTCAGATACCAGCTATTCCGAGCCTAATCTTTAAACACACACATACACAGTTACACACACACCACTCATTCAATCTCTCTCTCTATCAATATTTGTAATGGGGAGATTGTATTCACCAATCGAGCAGGGCAATACTCAGGGTAGGCATACATAGGCTCATAGGCATACAATAAAGAGGTGCTGGAACTCCTGTTATATATGTCTGGCTTCCCTCACTGTTTCTGTCTCACCTATATAGATTTGTTGTTGTCTTCTATATTCCAACTACTCCCTCTCGGGCATAGGCTGAGAGCCTGTACATTCAACCGTTATGAACGGTGAAGCCCGTGAGGTCTCGTTCCAGTCTAGGTGGTGAGACATGTGAAACACTTTTACCTGCAACCAGTCCCTGCCATCTTGCATTCGCAGGATGCATGGGGCTTAGTTGGTCACCAGCAGCTCGAAGCAGCCCCATCTCTGAAGCTGCCTCACTCCATTGCTTCACTGTCTCACCGCCTAGACTCGGACCCTCACTCTCAGAACGACACCTATTGAGCAATGAACTCACTAGGCACTGTCCCCCTGTAGAATATTTTGAATATGAGAATATTCATACAATGCTATTTAATCTGGGAACAATGAGGGTATTTGTTTGGCGTTTCGGTGGGCCTTTTGGTAATGCACTGATACTAGGTACAGCACAAATTCCATCCCAATAATATCTTTCCATTGACATATCGGGATTTGAACCCGGGTCTAGTCCAGTCCAGTCTAGTGGCAAGACCACTCTACCACCCCTCCCCTATAATTCAGCTACCTCTCACAAACACCTCCTCTTCTTACTAATTTACGCTGCTCAGTACGCTAAACAAGCACACCACACGTCTTTCCAATACACCAACAATATTTGACTATAAAATACCTTGAATTTGGCTGTCTATCATTCTTGTATCTTTGGGGGAGGCACCTGTAACAGGTAGCTTTGCCTTATGTCTTCTTCATACACATATACAAAAGAAAGACAAATGTGCAGCCCCACCAAGCAGAGATAATAAAAGATCAGATTAATGGATTTCAGAAAACCTTTTGCTGACAGTATTGATGAAATGACCAACAGATGGAAGAAATAATAATATAAAATCAAGAACTTTCTCATGGACTATATCCAAGAAAGGTAAAGTAATGAGTTCACTATATCCATCACTACCACTCTGACATGTACAACAGCTGCGAACAAGGCCAATAGATCATTGGAATTGAGTAACATAACTATTACTCATACAAATGAGAAAATTAGTAGTATCGTTATTTAAGAGAGTAGTGAGGCCACATCTTGAATATGGCGTGCAAATTTGGTCTCTATATCTGAACAACGACATTGAGAAACTCAAGTCAGAGCAGAGAGAGGGACAAAGTTAATATATTATATCACGAAAGATAAACAAAAATATGTGTTTTCAATTAATGAAAGAATCTTGCAAGGTCAATTAATTGCATGTTTCAAGATATTAAGGGCTTTGAAATAACTGATGTAGATCCACCGTGCAAAATCAATACTAGTTCATAAAATGAGGGAAATTGAATGAAATTAAACACGATGAGGGTGAACCTCGATGCCACAAAGCACTTCTTCACCTGTAGTGTGGTCAACAAATTGCCAGAGAAAGTTGTGCAATGTAATGTAATTTATATATTCAAAATGAGGCAAGGCATCCATATCAAGGAGCTCGAAGTAATATAGGCAGAGAGAAAACAAGATTAAGTGTCAGTAGTATACAGTGTTTGTATACTTCATTCTTTACTATGAATATTACCAGTAGCTATTTCCTCATTCTGCTGTGGGTAGGTAGAGAGTCTTCTGCGTTTCTGTTTTACCTTCCACTTTGTAGTAAATTCCATGTTAAAATAAGTCTGGACTGCCTAGTAGGGACCACAAGACCTGTGCATTATGTGTATCTATGTAAGTCTATGTATCTCTCTCTCTCTAAACATCATAAATGTGGCCTTCAATTTATATTAATGAATGACAAATTCAGAGGGTGAGTCAGGCTGTTATAGATGTGTACGTGAAGAATACCGGTCAGCACTGTTAATATATATATATATATATCAGGAGATAGAGAGTGTGTGTGAGTGAGTAAATTAATTGATATTATCTTTAATTATCCACCACTATTCATTGAGCTACTACTTTCTCCATGAACAGTACAATTGGCGACATACATTTACAAATATTCACTCTGTGATTTTCTGTGTGGAAAGAAACACATTATGATCACTAAAAAATCGTCACTTAGTCATACCAATTAACAACTACATAAAATAATAATTGTTTGCTTAATTCATACTAATTTTCTACCATACATAAACTCACGGCGAGTGTACACATTTATCTGGACAACTGTACCTCCAAAACACTAACACTTTGAGGATCATGACGCATTTTGACAATTTATTCTTGCTTTCATTAGACACATCTATTCAGCTTAGGGTGAACTTGTAGGAACTAAAGAGTTCATTGGGATAGTGTTTACCCCTTTAATTCCTAGATATCCTTACTAAATTGCAGAAAATAGTCTATTGATAACCAAAATATTGTAAAAATAGCTATGTATTAGACCCTCGAGGGGTTAACATCTCATTCTTTGCATCACCTCCCAAGACTCCAGCTGAACCTTCACATATGAAACTTGGCCCTCTTTAGTCAAACTTCCCTGTGACCCCCAGAGTCTCGCCAACTCACAGGGATTGGTTACTTTATACACCTTGTTACGAACTGGCACTCGGGTACACAAGGGCTCTCAATCAGGACTCGAATACGGCTCGCTGCCACAACGGAAACACACGATCCCAACCCCTGAGTACTGCCAGCCAAACAAAAAACACCAATACCCTCCAGAGTTCAATCTGCTATAACGGGGTATACAAGAACTCGGTACTAGTGTTCAACAACAGACTAATAAAGAGACAGGAATTATCTAGTCTGGTCAACAATCAAACAATGAAGTAAGACACAACAACACCAAAGAATAGTGTTGGCCGAAGCCGAAATAATCCACCCTTGACTATGAACTTAAGAAGTCCACCACCCTCTACTTCGGATCGGCACTATTACGTTACTTTAATTAATAGTCCTTAACCCTTAATTAGCGGCGAGCAACATAAGTCGAGTTAAATAAAGCTGGACTATGTGGCGGCGCTCGACATAACTCGAGTGGCAATTTCAGCACGTAATGTGGCTGAGAGAGAGAGACAAGTGGTGGCAGGAGACTAGCGAGCGTATGACTGCTCCAGACCACCGCGGCGAACCTACTGACACAAATCTCAGCTCCCTCCTCCCTCTCTCACTCGCTACATACTCAATTATGTACCGAAAGTACCGAATTACCTGCTTTTTGCACTCGCGTTGCACGGTTATTGCAAGAAAACTATCCATCATACAAGGATCGTTATGGTGTCATTCGAAAGCTCTGTTTATGCCCTTTCAGGGATAGGTACTTGTTTTACGTTCTGGGTTTTATTTAGGCATGAAAATGATCACGTAAACAGCCCTATTTTGGCTAAAAACACCCCGCTGGGCGGTACACATAAATAAACCGCATAGGCCGCTCGTAAGGTGTTAAGCATCGAGCAAGGAATCTTCTGAAAAAAGTTAGATGCTTCTCGGATGCTCGTAAGAAGTACGTATCGGATTTTGAACAGTAATTCAATAAGCAAAAACACTGGCAATTAAATACTATTAAAGGCTTAAATTGGCATAAGAATAATTAAAAGAATATGCAATAGTAAATGGCAAACATTAAAAGGAAGTACTCCGCAAATGCAACGGCAATAGCCTACTCGGATTGTGCTCGTGGGCCACTAATCACTAAAGTAGCCAAGCTTGCAACCCATGAAATCAATAGTGCATAAACAATATCATACATAAGGAAAGCTTCAATACTATTCTGTATCTACTAATCGAGTAAAGTCTAGCTGGGGTACTGTGGGCATAAGGTAGCAGTGACTGAGCAAAAACGGCTTGTAGCCTAGCGAAGTCCTCACGACTGTTTAAAGTATTACGTTAAAACTAACAAGTGCAGTTTGAGAAATCCAGATCCCTTGTATCTGGTTTTCTCCCGGCTCCTTGACAAAGTAAAAACGAACTGTTAATAAAATACAGGGTGGTTAGGCTCTTTCCCTCACGCACTGTAAATTATTAACTCAACACAGTCAGCCGCGAAGACAACCTAGGCTTCACTGAACCGAAACGAGTATGCAGGTTTATCGCTTAACCACTGCATCAAACAACAACTCGTAACACAGAAAAGCCTTACCCCAGTCTAGCATTACCTAGACCAGCAGAAAACAGGAATAATAATAATAACACACAGGGAAATGCATATACAAGTGCAACAAACATAAATCAATCCTATTCTAAGTCAACCCTTCCAAAATAGGCTATGTAATAGGCAAGTATCTTGTGAGAACTCAAACGATAATACGTTGGCTGACTAGCTCTGCACCAACGGGACCATGGAAGTTATACAGGGCAGGGAAAAGAGGAGATAAGAATGTAAGGTAGTAGAGAAAGTTCCCATCAGTCAGAAGAATATATATAGTTAGCAAGGGAAATGAGAAGTCGCTCTGCCTAATGAGTTCTGATGAAAAAATGGCTGGACTTCCCTTTTATACCCGGCCCTCTAGTGACCCCAACGTGAACTACTAAGGACCGCCCACTGACAACCATTACGTAATTTTTCTCTCTCCTCTGGGATACACAAAGGCTCCCCTAGCACTGAGGGAGGGAGGAATGCGAGTGAGTTAGGCCCACCTCCCGCCTGGCGCACCCACTGACCCCCAACTGTGGCTGTTTCTCTTCCCATCATTACAAATAAGTTTTACACACAATACTTATAACTAATGATATAAAATAGAACTCGTTGACTCAGATGAAAACAAAATACATATTCATAATACTTATAGTACAACGGCTCACATGAACTAAGTTAGGAAACTCTACATAGACTACAGCCAAAGTTCCTGCCCTGACGATCCTAGCGAGAGTGGGGCATGACTAGGCGTTCTGTACAGCATGCTCACATGTGGACATGCGTCACACCTCCCCCAAGATTTTACTCGCTCAACCCTGAGCTAAAATCTGACAAACACAGAACCCCATCAAGCCCCTCACACCCAGCGACCGCATGGCACTAAAACAAAGCTGAGTTTATCACCAAAACACATCTTATTATTAAAATAAATATTCACATTTTATAACTCCTCCCAACAATAGCAAAAAGACACAATATCATGCTCCCAGAGCGAGCTTACAGCAGCTCAGCCGTTTGATAGTTCGTGGACTACTCAAACTCTATAGGCTATGACAAACTTATACGATTACCTATATCAAAAGAAAGAGTTTTTATATGATTTTTATATTTTAATATGTTTTTCCCGGCTGCACTATAAGGGCAGCCTATTTTCCTCCACTCAAACCCACACACCTGTGATAGCCTACGACTGATCATCCACCCTTGATAAACAATCCGCGATCACATTGTCACATCCAGCAATATGACGGATGTCCAGGTTATACTCCTGCAACATCAAAGACCACCTGGTCAGTCTCATATTGCGATTGTGAAATTGATTCAGGAATCTCAAAGGGTGATGATCAGTGTAGATAACCACGACTGGGCCATAGGCTGGAACATACACCTTGAAGTGCCTGAGCGAGAGCACAATCGCCAGTAATTCCTTTTCTATTGTAGAATAGTTCTTTTGTGCAGCATTGAACTTCTTAGAAAAGAAACTTACTGGGTGTTCCACACCTTCATTGTCTGTCTGTAGCAAGACGGCACCAGCCCCTACACCACTAGCATCTGTTGCCAGCTGAAAAGGCCTGTTAAAATCTGGGGCCCTGAGTATCGGGTGAGTACATAGCAAATGTTTCACCAAAGTGAAAGCCTTTTCACACTCAGGTGCCCACAAAAACTTTTGTCTTTAGATAACAAATCTGTGAGAGGTGCCAACACCGTTGAGTAACCTTTTATGAAGCGTCTGTAGTAGCCTATCATACCCAAGAATCTCATAATCTGCTTCTTGGTTGTTGGGTGCGGACATTTATTGATAGCCTGTACCTTGTTCTGAGGAGGGCACACCTGTCCCCTTCCCACTACAAACCCAAGGTACTGCACAGTGGCTTTTATGAAGTCACACTTTGCCAAATTTACTTCCAGACCTGCTTCACTAAGTTTCCGGAACAAGGTCTCAAGGTGCTCACAATGGCTCTCAAAGTCGTCATCATAAATGATTACATCGTCCAAATATATGGTGCAATTTGGAATGTCCTTTACAATTTCATTCATCAGGTTCTGAAACGTTGCTGGTGCATTCTTAAGTCCGTAAGGCATAACATTGCACCGGTAGGTACTCCCGTCCACAACAAAACCACATACCTCTTTAGCACGCTCGGACAAAGGTACTTGCCAGTAACCTTTTACTAAATCTACTTTAGACAAAAAACGAGCATTACCAATTTTGTCAACACTATCATCAACACGAGGAAGAGGATATGGGTTAGTTGGAGTCAAACCGTTTAACCTACGGAAATCAATACAAAAGTGTACCTTGCCATCTGGCTTAGGCTGCAGTGATACGGGGGAAGTCCACTTAACTGTGCCTTTCTCTATCAACCCTCTACCGAGCATATACTCCAACTCATCCCTCAGAGCTGGTAGTTTTATGGGGGGTACACGGTACGGGATTGACTTAAAGGGTATATGGTCCCCCACGTCAACATCATGCATAGCCTGAGTAGTGAGGCCTGGGTGTTCAGCAAATACAGTGGGGTATGAACCGAACAACTGACGGATAGCATCAAACTGCGGCTCCGGCAAATGAGCTATAGCCTCGTCAGCCCTTAGGCTCGAGTTCCCCGCCCACTGATCCGCTGAAACATGTTGATCCCAGCTATCCTCCTCTGAAGCTTGACTGTCCCCATCTCCTTCTCCACCACAGCCGCAAGAAGCCAACACAGGGACAGTGAGAGGCTCAGAGGGGCGCCTCACATACTCTTTAATAAGGTTCACGTGACATAACTGGTTCTTTTTCCTCCTGTCTGGAGTGGCAACAAGGTAATCTAAGTCTGAAATTTGTTCTACAATTTTATAAGGTCCAGTGTACTTCGCAGAGAGGGGGTTACCAACCAAAGGCAATAAAATTAATACCTCTTGTCCTACAGTGAACTTCCGGAGCCTCACTTTGCGATCATACCTGTCCTTCATCAAATCTTGTGATTCTGTCAAATTTCTACCTGCCATCTCCAGACTCTTAAGCATGCGCTCACGGCTTTCAAGCACATACTTTAATAATGGACAAGGATGCACAGTCCCCTCCCAAATTTCTTTCAGCATGTTAAGGGGGCCCCTGACACGGTGTCCAAAAATCAGCTCGTTTGGACTAAATCCCAGGCTCTCACCAGGTACCTCCCGAGCAGCAAACAGCACATAAGGCAATCCAAGATCCCAATCCATACCGTTGTCAGCACAATAACACCTGAGCATGCTTTTAAGTGTAGCATGCCACCGCTCAAGCACCCCTTGACTCTCAGGGTGATACGCTGACGATACTACTGCTCGTATCCCATGCTGTTGCATTGTTTGCTTGAACATGTTGGAGGTGAAATTAGATCCCTGATCAGACTGAATCTCCTCCGGGTACCCGTACCTTGAGAAGTACCACAACAAGTTACTGACTACCGTCTTAGCCATTCCATTTTTCATAAGGTATGCATCGGGGTATCTAGTGGCAACATCCATTATGGTTAACAAAAATGTATTTCCAGCCTTAGTGGGAGGGAGTGGACCAACCATGTCAACAATAATTTTACTAAAGGGTGGCCCAATCACAGGAATAGGGTGTAACGGAGCCTTAGGAATAACTTGGTTCAGTTTCTCGACACGTTGACAAATATCACATGAGTTTATCCATGACTGCACATGAGACTTAATCCCCGGCCACCAAAACAATTTCCCCAAAGCCGCCACCGTTTTCTTGGCACCCAAATGTCCTGATAATGGAGAATCATGAGCCAACCTAAGCAAACTTTCCCTGCAGCCCTCTGGCACGACCAGCTGGTCAACTGTACCTGATCCGCCCTCCCAGTTCCTTTTAGGATCTTGATATCGGTGGTATAAAATTCCATTAACGAAAAAAAAATCCCCTGCCTTTGCATCCCTATCTTCTTCTAACTCCACAGCCCCATTGGTACACTGCAAAACCTCTGGATCCTCTAATTGCAACTTTCGAATGTCTGTGGGAGCCAACATGTCTAACTGCTTGGTCAACAACTCATGCCCTCCCCCAACATCTAACTTAGACATCCGGTTTTCTCGCTGCAGGTAACGGTGCTGTCTCTGAGTCTCTGCCTCCTCCACTACTTTATCAACTGTGTTAGGCACTGGAGTTACAACAGACTCGGTCAAAGGTCCTGCTATTGGGTCTTTTGGGAGAGCCACTGGTTCTAAACTCTTCAAACTTTTCCCAGCCTTCCGCTTCTCCTTAATTCCCTTCCTCCGCTGTTCTGTGGCCTGGGAAATAGGCTGTGATACCTTAAATGCTTGGGAACGAGTTACCACACATGCCATCTGTTGGTGTTGACAATGCACTACCCACTCTTGTTCCTCCCTACTCACGTCGGCCGGCCTCTCGGCAACGACTAAGGGTGGAACGTCTAAAGTAGGCACCGCAAAGTCGTTGCCGAGAAGAAGGTCGACGCCCTCCACTGGCAATTTCTCAACGATCCCAACATCTAAGTCCTTAATCACACCATCAACTTCCAGCTCTACACGAACCAACGGGTATGACCTGGTCGCATTAATACCCTGAACAACAACCACCCGTGCCGCATTAATTGGTCGCCCCGTGAAATTCTTCAAAAGTGTCTGTGAAGCTCCAGTATCACGCAAAACTTCCACCTTATGCTGGCAACCCGCCCAACTTACCCTACCGGTCCCTCTATGGGCGCAAAAGACATCACGGACAGGGGACGAGCCTTCCTGAGTCTTATACATAGCCTGTGACCCTGCCGCTGGCAAACTACCCTGGGTAAATCCAGATGACATTTCAGCCACACCTATGCTGCGCACCAAAGACACGGCTGCAGTTGGCGGCTTACTAGGACAAGATTTTGCATAATGCCCCTTCTTTCTACAATGAAAACATTCCACTTCCCCTATCGGTCTCTTCCGATAAGGGGCGGAGTTCTGACCCTTCTGTAATGGGACGGCTGTAGTCTTTGGTTCAGTCCTGGTATCTTGGCTTTTAAACTGAGGTTTATATCTATAGTGATTGTCCTGAGCTCGAGGATTTGGAGTATCGCGCCCCTTGGGAACTGCATCAACATGCTATACAGATTCACATCCCCTGATTAGCGACAACCTAAGGTCAGCCATCTCAGCTGCCTCTTGAAGAGTTCTTGGGTTCTTTTCTTTAATATTTAAAGTCATTTCTGCACCAGTACACTTATAAAACTGCTCGAGCAGAAACAGCTCAGTCAACTGTTCTGCCGTCTCAGCTTTCTCAGAACGTGTCCAGTTTTTAAGTGCATCTTTTAAGTCCCGGGCATGTTCAAGAAAGGTCGCCTCCCTAGTCTTTGTAACACCCCGAAACTTCAATCGATATGTTTCCGGTTGCAACTCGTATGCCCGTAGGACAGCTCTCTTCAATTCTGGGTAGTCAATGCAAGACTCTAAAGGCAGTGCATCATAAGCCTTCAGACCCTTACCCGTAAGTCTTGAGGAGACTAGAGCTGCCCACTTCTCTTCAGGCCAATTATGCTCCCTACACTTCTCAAAACGATTAAAACATTCTGTGACTTCAGTTTCACTAAATACCGGCACCAATTTGACTAAGTGGGCCAAGGACTGTTCTCTTACTTGGCCCTCATGGCCCATCCGAGTCCCTGTCGACTCTGCACGAGTCTTATCTAAATCTAATTTAGCACAATATTTCTCTGAGTCGTACCTAAGCTCAGCCTCATGCCTCCTGGTCTCATCCTCCTACCTCCTAACCTCAATCTCATGCCTCCTGGTCTCATCCTCCTGCCTCCTGGTCTCATCCTCCTGCTTCCTAGCCTCAATCTCCTGCTTCCTAGCCTCAATCTTAGCAAGCTCAAGTCTAAATACCATATCTGGAGACAGGCAGGAAGAGGGAGCTGCCACTACTGAAGGAGGGGGGGCAAAAACTGGGGAACAACCACGTGCACCACCCGAGGGCACTCCAATCTGCCAATTCTCATCCCTCTGTGGGAGAGTGCTAACCTCCGGTAACTGAGTGGACTGCACTGTGGGAGTCGAGTGAGAGGGGATCTGTGGAGGAACCCCCCCAAACGCCCTCTCCTCCGAAACCCCATGTCGCCCACGCAACACCCAGGAAATCAGCTCCCCCTTGGACATCCCTGCTACATTGGAAATGCCCAAAACCTTGGCTATGAGGTGCAAGCCACAAACATCCATCCCAGTCAGCCTCTCCTCCGTCACGTGGTACCGCTTACTCACAAAAACTCTAGCATCCTCCTCACTGGTTACTAACGGCACACCTTCAAATGACATCTCTCGCTCATCGTTAGTGCTAATGCACGGCATACTGAAGTCCACAAAAAAATTCTCGAGACAAAAGTGTTAAACTTCCTATGCAAGCACTAATTACTAAATTAACTGGAGTCTCTTAAATGCTTTACTAATTGCCATACAAAAAAAAATATTCTTCAATATGCACGCTAAAATACAAACAAACAAATGTTGTACAACTCTGCAAAAATGTATACTGTTCACAAAATCCTAAGCAAGGTCGCCATTTGTTACGAACTGGCACTTGGGTACACAAGGGCTCTCAATCAGGACTCGAATACGGCTCTCTGCCACAACGGAAACACACGATCCCAACCCCTGAGTACTGCCAGCCGAACAAAAAACACCAATACCCTCCAGAGTTCAATCTGCTATAACGGGGTATACAAGAACTCGGTACTAGTGTTCAACAACAGACTAATAAAGAGACAGGAATTATCTAGTCTGGTCAACAAACAATGAAGTAAGAAACAACAACACCAAAGAATAGTGTTGGCCGAAGCCGAAGTAATCCACCCTTGACTATGAACTTAAGATGTCCACCACCCTCTACTTCGGATCGTCACTATTACGATACGTTAATTAATAGTCCTTAAGCATCGAGCAAGGAATCTTCTGAAAAAAGTTAGATGCTTCTCGGATGCTCGTAAGAAGTATGTATCGGATTTTGAACAGTAATTCAATAAGCAAAAACACTGGCAATTAAATAGTAAGGGCCGTGATCAGCCTATGACGAAGTAACAAGTACCTATCCCTAAAGCTTCGAATGACCATAACGATCCTTTTATGATGGCTTGCCTTCTTGCAATAACAACGCGTGCAAAAAAATCGAATTAGATGCCGCGGATGGTCGTAAGAAGTATACGGATTTTGCAATTGCAACATTAAAAAACGCACTCGACCTATGCTAATTAAGGGTTAAAGGCTTAAATTGGCATAAGAATAATTAAAAGAATATGCAATAGTAAATGGCAAACATTAAAAGGAAGTACTCCGCAAATGCAACGGCAATAGCCTACTCGGATTGTGCTCGTGGGCCACTAATCACTAAAGTAGCCAAGCTTGCAACCCATGAAATCAATAGTGCATAAACAATATCATACATAAGGAAAGCTTCAATACTATTCTGTATCTACTAATCGAGTAAAGTCTAGCTGGGGTACTGTGGCAAAAGGTAGCAGTGACTGAGCAAAAACGGCTTGTAGCCTAGCGAAGTCCTCACGACTGTTTAAAGTATTACGTTAAAACTAACAAGTGCACTTTGAGAAATCCAGATCCCTTGTATCTGGTTTTCTCCCGGCTCCTTGACAAAGTAAAAACGAACTGTTAATAAAATACAGGGTGGTTAGGCTCTTGCCCTCACGCACTGTAAATTATTAACTCAACACAGTCAGCCGCGAAGACAACCTAGGCTTCACTGAACCGAAACGAGTATGCAGGTTTATCGCTTAACCACGGCATCAAACAACAACTCGTAACACAGAAAAGCCTTACCCCAATCTAGCATTACCTAGACCAGCAGAAAACAGGAATAATAATAATAACACACAGGGAAATGCATATACAATTGCAACAAACATAAATCAATCCTATTCTAAATCAACCCTTCCAAAATAGGCTATCTAATAGGCAAGTATCTCATGAGAACTCAAGCAATAATACGTTGGCTGACTAGCTCTGCACCAACGGGACCATGGAAGTAATACAGGGCAGGGAAAAGAGGAGATAAGAATGTAAGGTAGTAGAGAAAGTTCCCATCAGTCAGAAGAATATATATAGTTAGCAAGGGAAATGAGAAGTCGCTCTGCCTAATGAGTTCTGATGAAAAAATGGCTAGACTTCCCTTTTATACCCGGCCCTCTAGTGAGCCCAACGTGAACTACTAAGGACCGCCCACTGACAACCATTACGTAATTTCTCTCTCTCCTCTGGGATACACAAAGGCTCCCCTAGCACTGAGGGAGGGAGGAATGCGAGTGAGTTAGGCCCACCTCCCGCCTGGCGCACCCACTGACCCCCAACTGTGGCTGTTTCTCTCCCCATCATTACAAATAAGTTTTACACACAATACTTATAACTAATGATATAAAATAGAACTCGTTGACTCAGATGAAAATAAAATACATATTCATAATACTTATAGTACAACGGCTCACATGAACTAAGTTAGGAAACTCTACATAGACTGCAGCCAAAGTTCCTGCCCTGACGATCCTAGCGAGAGTGGGCCATGACTAGGCGTTCTGTACAGCATGCTCACACGTGGACATGCGTCACAACCTCCAAAACACTCTGAACTGGAAATGTTCATCTCTCAACTTTACCAGCCTTGCCACAACATCATCCATGGATAGAATGTGTTCTACGAATAAAATTCCCTAATAACCACCATAAACAGTAGAACTGCAAGGAATACATATTGACCATTCTTAAAAAAAAAAAAAAAAAAAAAAAAAAAAAAAAAAAAAAATCCCACCTGTGTTCAGAGTGAAATACAATATAAGGCTACTATGCCCTGTTCCACATAGGTAGTCCAGAAACCGTGAATCCTAACCTCTCTAACTGAAAAATGGCTAGAGCAAATGGGGTGTACATTTCCACACCTATTCCCAGACTGACCCTTCCTAAATGGTACAATTATATCATACACCATTAATTTCGTATTATTTAAACTATATTTAACTATGGCTAAATTAACAGGTTGACAAGTACAATAGTTCTGTTAATCAATGCATTGAATTTCAACCCGAAAGAAACACAAGAAAAACACTGAACACAATACTGAATACAAACACTGAATACAAATTGAATAAAGACTCCGACTGAAAATGGAATGAAAGCTGTGAATCATCACAATCTCAAACACAAATCAAGTCATAGCTCGATTACACTAGTAGTTTGTGAGTTATAAAGGATAATGTTCAAGGCCTACTTACTTGGACCAGGGTATAGCACCGTGAACACCTCAATAACTGTAACTTGACACTCCGCCTTCTCACCTATATTTTATTGCAGTTCAGGTGTTTAACATTTAACTAACCTTTATATTTACTTTACTCGGATGACATAGGTGGGATCGAACTTGGTGTTTTACTATTTACTGCAAATTATGTATGTTTTTACATGGAACACATTGACCATCATAACGAGTATGCATTTAAAACACATGGATTTTCCATAACAATATCCAAAGAAAACCAAGAATGCAGCAAGCACTTTAGTTAGATTGTAGGCTTATGTGTATATAGTTCCAACACATATTTAGCGTTGTTTTCTGTATACCGCTAGGTGAAGTAAATAACCACCTGCGAGTTGTTTATGGTAGGTAAAGCTATATCGCCTCTACATGTTTGGATTACATAAGTTATACAGGTTTGTGTAAATTGTGTTATTTTATTTTAGGCGAGACCCAAGTTGCGGATGGTGTGTCGGAGAGAGTTAATTGGTGAGTTCAAAGGAGCATGTAGGTCTTCCAGATTAATGAAGATAAGAAGAGGAAAGTCACCATCGTACTAACATGGTTAACGTATGAAAACATAAATACAATCCATGAAATTGAAAAGAGACAGAAAACAGAATATATATATATATACAGTATATCTTAATAAATAAAGGTCAATGTTTGTTTGTCTGTTTGTCAGTTACCCGACCTTTGTTACTAAACTCCTCCCACAGTTTTGGTGCCAGGTGGGAGTGTGGGGCACTGTTGGAAAGCCCAGGCTTTGGAGATGGTTTTAGGCGAGTTTAGTGGAAATCAGAGACACTTTTGTTTAATACAATTTTCGGCAGAACTTATGTAGTATACGGGAGCGAAAAAAATGCGAAAAAAATGGCCGTTTGGGGCAGAAGGAGGCCTCCGATCGAAAAGGTGTATAGAACGAAAGTTGTTCGCAGCTCCCCAAAATGGGGGTACGGATGAGGTCAGATCCAAAATTGGAGATCATTTAGCGGCCGAAATCGAGGTCGCCGTTTAATGAGGCACAGGGAGGTCGAGGCCGGTGATTATGGTAGTAGTAGTGATTGATGATGGTGATTATGGTAGTAGAATTTAAACCCGACAATGCCGGGTACCCCTCCCAGTACTGTATATATATATATATATATATATATATATATATGTTAGTAAAGCCAGGTAATACATTTTCTTTAATACATACGAGGTTGAAAGAAATGGCAATTTCTGCGTTGGAAATTTTATTATTCAAAGTTTCCAGGTCTCTGATGAGTTTTCGCTGGGTGGCAGGAAGTAGATGAAGGAGATGAGCAAAATTCATGGTGGTACAGGGTTACATAAATGTACATGATGATACAGGATATACGACGCGTTTCACTGGACAACCAGCATTATCAAGTAAGGAAGGAATGATATAAAAGGTAAACACCCTCTATATATACCCTTCCTGTTTACCTTTTATATCATTCCTTCCTTACTTGATAATGCTGGTTGTCCAGTGAAACGCGTCGTATATCCTGTATCATCATGTACATTTATGTAACCCTGTACCACCATGAATTTTGCTCATCTCCTTCATCTACTTCCTGCCACCCAGCGAAAACTCATCAGAGACCTGGAAACTTTGAATAATAACATTTCCAACGCAGAAATTGCCATTTCTTTCAACCTCGTATGTATTAAAGAAAATATATATATATATATATATATATATATATATATATATATATACCGGTATATATATAATGGAAGCAATACTCTCATCACGAGGGAAGCGGACGCGGAATATGAAGAGTAAGACCAGTGTTGGGAAAAACATCTGTATTGGTACGCGTTTCAACTTACACAAAAGCCATCATCAGTCTAAAAGCAAAGACATGCCTACATGAAATCGTTTGATATAAAGTATACTACGAAGTATAATATGAACTAGTAGGGGATACCAATACCATGATGATTAATTGTTAAAAATAATCAAACATCTGTAGGAAAATTATAATGAAAACAAATTGTTTTTCTGGAATGTACAATTGTGAAAATATCACCGAGGTCGAAATATAACTCAGTACGTATAATCCAAAAAACAAAACAAGTCAATGTTGAGTCGTGGTTGTAGTGAGAAAGACATCAAGATGACAATAACAATTGTTAGTTAACCTTAAATAGAAGATCTAAGCGAATAATGCGTAAGTATAGTTATAAAATGAGTAACATATTAAATAATAAACGCATAATGTTACTGATATGGGCTAATAATACGAACGATATGTGAATAGTCGTGTAGTAATTATTATTATAATCCTAAGCTACTTGGGGGATATGTAGATTAATTGAAAACTGCAAGTACTAACCATTTAACATTTATAAGCACAGCAGGTGTGTAAAAGAGGTTCTGGGTAAGGAGACTCGACAATGAGGCGTGTTGAGTCGTTGGAGGACGAGTGAAGAATGGTGAAATCATTTGTTTGTAATGGGTGGTTTGATGATTCACAATGGCTTCGGATATCTGAGAAAGGAAGTTTTGACTAGGGAAATCCAGTTCGGTATGACCTACCCTGATGTTTCGCGATCCTAGCGGTGAGATGGCGTTTAGTTTGGCCAATGAAAGTGGAATTACATTCACTACATTTGTAACTGTACACCACTGAGGATCTTAGAGACTCGGAACAACTCTCAAGTTAATTTTGTGGGAAACATTCTCGAAATAAATTATTGATATTCTTTCGTGTAGAAAACTACTTTTTACCAGTGAAAGGAATAGATAAATACACAACTGCTTTCTGAGCTGCTTGAGGTTTCATAGGAGGTGAACGTAATTTATTGAATTGCTTACCAATATACGAGTCTATAAAATTGAGAGTAAAAACATGAAGATTTAGAATAGTCCTTAAATGTTCAAGTTCCAGGTGAAACGCAATGAAAGATGAAAAGATATGATGCGCTCATGTAACTAAAGTGGAAATGGGAGAGAGAGAAAGAGAGAGAGAGAGGGGGGGGGGGGGCAAGGAGTTGAGAAACAGAAAATGAGAGAGATTAAAATAGAGAAAGAAGAGAGGGGTGAAGGAACAGAGTGAGGGAAGTGATAGGGATAGATAGATACGTAGGTAGATATAGGTAGAGAGAGAGGATGGTGTGAGAGCGCAGGGGGGAAGGGGAGGTGTGCCATGAGGGAGGGGCCTAAACGCTGAAATGAGATGGCTACTAATCCAAAGAATACATTATAACAATAAGTGAATGTGAAGACAGCTGGCCTGGATGTGGGTAAGTAGGAATTAATGTGAATAAGTCAGATGCATGAAAGAAAAGGTGAGTGTTGCCACATGGTAGAAAGTGCAGGGAGCATATAGGTGTGGCTGGTAGTGGGGGCGATGAAGGTAGAGCTGTAACTGGTCCTGGAGGCTCTGTCAAGGAACTTCAGAACAGGACTCCCAAGGGAGTTGTTATGTGCAGATAACCTAGTTCTTATCGCAGATAGTGCGCAGGATCCAGAGGCAAATTTCAATAGATAGAGGGAGAGTATGGCCATCAAGGGCCTAAGGAATAACATAGATAGAAACAAAGGTCAGGATTAGTGGAGTAGGGCACGGAACTATGGAAAGAAGCGACAACAATCCATGCGCGGTATGTGGGAAGGGGGTGGAAAGTAACTCAATTCAATGTTGCGAATGTAGTAGGCTAACTGGGTACACAAGAGATGTAGTTGGGCTAGAGGACCTTTGACAAGAATCATAGACTTTGAATGTGCAGCGTACAAGGGAGAACTTGTGTTAAATGACCCACCTGTTAGTGATAATTTTGGCAGTGTAGCGCTGGGAAAACATTCTGGGCGATATTTGAGCGATTTGGTTTCCACCGGAGGTAGCCCTGAAACTGGCTCCATTGCTAGAGTCAGGAGTGAGCTGTTGCCACTCCTGACCATGTGAGGAATTCTACTTCACCTTAACACCTTACGAGCGGCCTATGCGGTTTATTTATATGTACCGCCCAGCGGGGTGTTTTTAGCCAAAATAGGGCTGTTTACGTGATCATTTTCATGCCTAAATAAGACCCAGAACGTAAAACAAGTACCTATCCCTGAAAGGGCGTAAACAGAGCTTTCGAATGACACCATAACGATCCTTTTATGATGGCTAGTTTTCTTGCAATAACCGTGCAACGCGAGTGCAAAAAGCATGTAATTAGCCACTTTCCCAATACAATTCCTTATATAGCGAGTGAGAGAGGGAGGAGGGAGCTGGGATTCGTGTCAGTATGTTCGCCGCGGTGGTCTGGAGCAGTCATACGCTCGCTACTCTCCTGCCACCACTTGTCTCTCTCTCTCAGCAACATTACGTGCTGAAATTGCCACTCGACCTATGTCGAGCGCCGCCACATAGTCCAGCTTTATTAAATACGACTTATGTGGTGAGCCGCTAATTAAGGGTTAAAGGGAAGGTGTATACTTCGTGTGTTAGGAGTGCGATGACCTATGCCTTGGAGACGTGGCCGGTTACAGCGTAGGCTATAAATAGAATGGAACGGAATGAGAAGAAAATAGTGAGATGAATATGTGGGGTTAACTTCAGGGAATGTGTATCGAGTGAGGAATTAAGAAGACATCTGGGCATTAGGAGTATCAGTGAAGTGATGCGCACGAGCAGACTTGCTTGATTTGGACACGTGGAGAGAATGGATGATCAGTGCTGGGTGAAAAAATGCAGGACTGTGAGCATGGAGGGAGCTGCACATACTGGTAGACCTTCAAAGACGTGGGATTAGGTACTCCTGTCCAATCTCAAAATAAAGAACTTGACAACAGAGGCAGCCCTTGACAGGATCGCCTGGAAAGCCGCCATTTAGGACGTGAGACTGTAGCCACACTCTCTGTTGACAAACTGTCTTTAAACTTGTATGTATGTATGGTATGTTATTGGTAGTAAACAGAGAGATAGAGAGAGAGAGATGTGGAGAGAAATGAAAAATGATGGACAGAGAGAGAGAGAGATCCTGAAAGCGAGAGCATATACGTGATTTTGAGTGATTATGGGTGAGTGGTGAGTATACTAAATGAAAATCAAGCATGAGAATGAAGATGGATGACTAAGAATGCTGAAAAAAAGAGTGCACAAATAGTTGAAATATCTATCTATCTATTGCCTGACGCCATGATTCCCGAAGGGGTGGCCACGAACGAACCGCCCCCAAGCACCTCTGTCCCCAGTCTGTCGACGCCACTCCTCCTAACCAGTACCGCTTTCATTCATATACTTCCTCACTTCATCCTTCCACCTCTCCTTCGGTCTACCTCTCCCTCTCTGTCATTCCACCTCGCTCTCGTACACCCTCTTAGTCATTAATGCTTCCAAAACCCAATTTCTCCATCTATCTACCCGTCAGGATCTCCCAGCGGACTATCCCTTGTTCTTCAACAATACAAAATCAAACTTCATCTTCTCTCAATATCTTGTGTCTCTTTTTCTTCTGCTCATTTGGAAGGACCATATTACCAGTCTTGCTAAGGCAGCCTCCCAGAATGTGCTCAACCGCCTTAGGGGTTCTTTTCCCCTGCACAGCTTCTTACTATGTACAGGGGCATAGTGCGCCCTTGTATTGAGTATTGTTCACATGTGTGGGGAGGTTCCTCTCACACCGCTCTCCTAGGACAAAGTTGAAAGGAAGGCCTTTCGTATCATTAACTTCCGTCCACTCACCAACTCTCTGCAATCTCCTCTCTCTCCGCCGCAATGTTGCATCTCTCTCTCGCTATTCTATCGCTACTATAATAATCAGTGTTCCTCAGAGCTATCCCAGTGCATACCACCTCCTTTACGTAGGGCACGTGGTACCCGTCTTGCAACTCAATCCCACCCCTACTCTGTGCAACTCTCCAACCCAAGAGTGAAACGTTACTCTCAAACTTTCTTCTACTCAATATCTGAGCTCTGGAACTCTCTCCCAGAATCAGTCTTTCCCTCTTCCTATGACTTAAATTGCTTCAAACTCTGTGTGTCCAGGCATTTTGGCTCGAACGTCCCTTGATTTTGGCCCTGTCACTCTTTCAACTATGGGGGAGGCACTCGCTATAGGCAGTTATGCCTTTTGCCTCCCTCAATCACATAGAAAAAAAAAAAAAAAAAAAAAAAAAATCTCTCGCTTCCCATCCGTTCCATATGGCCGAACCATCTCAAGTTGTTCCTTTTCACACTTTCAAGCACATCTACTTCCACACCACACCTCCTTCTTACTTCCTCATTCGTCTGTCTATCCCTCCATGTAACTCCGCAAGCACTTCTCAAGTAACTCATTTGCACCACTCTCATTCTTGGTCTGAATCTCTCCACGAACGTCCATGCTTCGCTTCCGTAAGTTAGTGTCAGGATTACCACACTGTCATGCAAGGACTTCTTCACTTCCATACTGACCACTCTATTTCTTGTTACTGTTTCAACGTTCCTACAACCCTCTTCCCCTGTTGCACCCTCTCCCGCACTCCTTCATCCTCAGTCCCATCTTTACTCAACACACTGTCCAGATACTCAAAAGAGCTGACGATCTCCATAGCCTGACCGTTCAACTTCACCTCACACTCTGTGAGTTCACCCCTTTCGAAGACCATAACCTTGCTTTTCCCACATTTACCTTCAAATTCCGTTTTTCGCATACTGTTCCAAACTCATTTACCAGACCCTGCAACTCCCATTCATTATCACTCATCAGAACGGTGTCATCCGCAAACAGCAGTATAGGCAGCTTCCACTCATTTCCCTCCCTTTTCATTGATACACCAACATCCACTGCTCTTCCTAGTATTTCTTTCATGACGCCATCCATATATACAGTAAACAACCACGGGGACATCACACACCCCTGTTTCAACCCAACACTCAGGTCAAAGAACTTGCTCTGCTCATTCTCCACACGTACCGCCGCCTTTGCACCCTCATACATGCTCTTCACTGCCCTCAGCAACTTGCCATCTACTCCGTATATTCTAAGTACTTTCCACATGCCTTCTCTATCCACTCTGTCATAGGCCTTCTCCAAGTCCATAAAGGCAACATACACTTTTTGTTGCTTCTCCAGATATTTCTCCACAGCACAATTCAGGGTAAAAATCTGATCTACACATCCTCTTCCCTTCCTAAAACCTCCCTGCTCGTCGCCTATCCATTTCTCCGTTCTCACTCTCACTCTCTCAATCACTACCCTTCTGTACACCTTCCCTACTACGCTTAAAAGACATATTCCTCGGTGGTTACCACACACTCCTCTTTCCCCTTTGCCCTTATATAGGGGGACTATTATGCCAGTCTTCCAGTCATCGGGTGCATTCCCCTTCTCCCATGCTAGTTTGCACATTTTCCGTATCCATTCGATCACTATCTCACCACCATACCTCAGCATTTCCCCACACACTCCATCTGTTCCTGGTGCTTTCCCCAACTTCACTCTTTTCATTGCTTCCCACACTTCTGGCCTCCTGATCCCCACCTCCTCCTCCACCACTTCTCCTCTTCTCCCTTCCATACCATATCCAACTATGTTTGCTGGCTCTTCATTCCTTAACTTTAGCAACTCATTGAAGTACTCCCTCCATCTTTCGACTCTCTCTTGCTTCTCGGCTAGCATTCTCCCATTCTTATCTTTCACACCCTTACTGTTTCCCTTGCTACCTTCCCTGACTTTCTTGACTTCTTTCCAGAACAGTTTCTTACACTCCCTCCATTTTACACTCAGATTCCTTCCAAATTCCTCATCTACTCTTCTCTTACTTTCCTTCACTACTCTCTTCACCACTCTCTTTCTCTCCACGTACCTCGCTCGTTTCTGCCTCTCCAAATCTTCATTCCCTCTGCTACCCAACCACTCTATATGCTTTCTTTTTGTCTTCCACAGCTATTTTTACATCTTCTGTCCACCATGCTGTACCTTTCACTCCCCTCCCTCTTCTCCTCACTCCACACACCTCCTCACATGCTGCACAGATCTCTTCCTTAACCTCTGAAGTGCGCATGGGGGTAATTAGACACCTCTCCCTGTGCGCATGTATTTGAGGTGTTTCCGTCACTAAAATATTCATTGTACCATTAATAGCATTAATACTTATCCATATGCGCCTATTATGGGTTGATTATAAAGGTATTAACCTGAAACAACAATAAAACGAGTGAAAACAGCGTTTGGATGGTCAAAATCGGAGATATAGCCCGCGAGTTGTATAATGTATGGGTGAGGCAAGCTGCTTTCCCGCCAATTTCCCCCAAGGCCACTGAGACACAGTCGATCGATACTCTCTCTCTCTCTTGCATTCGCTTGCTATCAGTGATGACCACACCCTGCAACCGGATTTCTAATGTTAGCACGAAAATATACCTCAGAATAAGGGAATAACAGGGAAAATAGGTGATAACTGAAGGAGAGGAGGAAAGTGGGGAAGGAGGGGAGGTAAAGGACTGAGATTTTGCATGGCCCAGGGGCCAAATTTTTTTTTTTTTTTTTTTTTTTTTTTCGATGTCAAAAGTTGATTTTTTTTTTCTCTGACTCTTAAGAGTCTCCCCGCAGTCCGCCAGGGGAACTCTTAAGAGTCTCCCCGCAGTTCCCGGGTTAAACACCTTGCTTATCTCCTCCACTTCCTCCATACCTTCCAGGTCGAACCCACCTAGTCGTCTTTCTACTGCTCTCCTGTACTCTTCCCTGATTTCCTCCTCCTGTAGCCTCTCCACCCTCCTCACCATTCCCCTTCCTCTCGCCTCCCTCCAGCTCTCCTTACCCACTTCTTTTGTATCCTAACCTTAGCTAATACTACATAATGATCAGACAGACCTCCTCCAATACCCCTATACACCCTAGCATCCATCACAGATTTCTTCATTCGTTCATCCACACATATATAATCAATCAGTGACTTTCGTTCCACCTCTGTCTTATCCTTCATCGTCCACACCACTTTCCATGTGTACCTGTGTATCATTCTGTGTCGGAAGAAGGTGTTGGCTATCTACAACCTCCTCCCCACACTTATGTCCACAAGTGCACTACCATTCCCATTCACCTCTGACGATACCCCCCACCCTCCCACCACTCCATCAACTTTCCTATCACCCACCTTACCATTCATATCCACAATAAGAAATATTCTTTCGTTCTTGTTAAACTTATCCAGGCACGCCTCCACATTCACCCAGAACTCCTCTTTCTCTCTTACAAGTTTATCCTCTGTCGGAGCATACACACACACAATCACCCACATTTGTATTCCTACTTTCATTCTCACCCACACAATCCTTGAACCCACAGACCCATATTCTCTTACACACTCGTTCCATTTGTTACTTACAAACAAACATGCACCTTCTCTCGCTGCTCCCTCACTCACTCCAGCACACTCACCCATTCCACACTCCCACTCTCTCACAGCTGAACCCTTCCATTTGGTCTCTGTCATTCCACATACATCCAGCCAGGCATTCACTAACACTTCCAGTACTTCTCTCTCTTTTGTGCCATCATTCATGCCACTCACGTTCCATGTACCTATTCTCAGAATGTCCGTAGGCTTGTCCATAGTCGGTCGTGGTTCGTCAACACAGGGTCCGTCCGCATCCGAGGCTAGTTGAAATATACAAACACATAATAAGTGTTTTTCCATTAGTGCATGAGATTAGAGGGTGTCATATGTTTGTGTATGTGTATCTGTAGATAATGGTGTGTGGGAGGTGAGAGTGTCTTTTTTCTGCGTGTGTCAGGTGTCGTAATCCCATGTGACAGTTACGGGACAAGTTTACACCAAGTTGAGAGAGACTATCTGTCCAGCTCAGTGTCTCCCCTTCACTACCCACCTCACCACACTCTGTGGTCTTCCAACTGTAGGGATATTAGAGGGGTATGAATTGTAATTATTGTAATCCCATAGGATTTCTATGCTAACATTTATTTATTTACTTTATTATGTTGATTTTGGTTTACACTATCAGAAAATGTTGGGAATCCATATTCTTCGACTCCTCAACTCCCCTCTGTTGGGTCCTTTCTCTCCAAAGCCCCTCTCATAATGATCCGTATTTATCTCCCATAACAATGTGCCAATATGGTCATCTTAGGGGTATTCAATGAAATTGAGGAGATTTAAGAATCTTTCAACATGACTAATAGCTACTATAAACGACCTTGCCTTACAATCAACATCAAAGTCAAGGTAATCCAATTTTTAGATATAGACTTAGTCATACAGGTAATTTGTTCATGTGATTTCAAGGTATTTTTACTTACATTATTCAAGGTCGGCTTAGCAGCCTACTCGAGAAGTATTATTTAATAGATGGTAGTTTGACACCAGCAAATAAAATCGGCAACACAAATAGAGAGCTTGTTAGCAGGAGCATAAAGGCCCCATCTCACATTAATGACTTTGGTCCTAAGAGCCCAGGACCTGGATGTCGGCATCAAAAGTGTATAAAATGGCTCAAATTTAATAGCCAACGACGGTGTGCGGCGCAATCGGCACATGAAGTACGTCGGACGTAAGTCTAGCGGAGGTCAAGCGGCACTTATGCACATGAATTATTCTAATCCAGCGCCGCTTGGCGATGTACCTATGTCAATCGACGACCTTAGTTACGCTGGCCAGCTTGCCAGAATGTACTCGTACTCGCTAGCGCTCGCCGGGGCAGTGAAATGGGCTATAATAATCGTAGAACGATGTTCTTTCTTTCTTAGTATTCATGTTGTCACAGACAGATCAGTGGTGGTCTTTATTCTTGTCTGTGACACTTGGAAGTATTTTATATCATTGATAGAGTATAAGATATGTAGAGTGAATTGCAAGGTGAGAGAGTGAGAAGGAGCAGCGAGGTGGTAGTGTGTGCGTGTGTATGTACGTGTGCATCCCTCGCTTGGGCTGTGCCACCCGCTCGTGATTGGCCGGCAGGCCTGACGTGTCATATGACGCCTGCTCTTCATGACGTAGTCGTCTGTGATTGGAGGCCGCTGTCCTAGTAAGGTGGTGCGGGCATCCTTCCCGCGTGCCTCTTCAGAGCTTGGTATGTTGTGCTTGGTCCTAGACGTCCCTTGCAATCTGTCTCCAATCTAACCCTCTTTACCGCTGTTTCTCTCTCTGAACTCCTTCTTTCCAATACTTCTTATCTTTATTCATTTATCCATCCCTTCTGGTTCTGCATACGACTTCCATAGTCGGCCAGTCGTATTACCAGCACCATTTCTCACGTATATGTTTTCCACTAGCTTTAGGGATTATTAGAGTCATAGTCACATGGTATCATAGTATTGAGGTGCTTCTAATTATTGAGTTGTTCTTTCCTACTATTTAATGCTAGACAGTGGAGGGTATCTTTGGTCGTTGTCTGAGTTATGTATGTGGCAAGTCAGAGCCTGTACAACTTCGACGGAGCTAGGTAGCCTGTAACCCTTGTGCATATTTTTCCTTTGCGAGTGTAGCAGCATACAAGCGAAGGGCTGTTGCCTACTCTTGCTCGTATGCTTGCTACCTAATTTTGTTGACCTTTGTGGAGCGCCAGGGTAAGACCAGATACTTGAGATCTGGACGTACCAAGAGAGCATCCTAGTCACTTAACGTAACATAAGGGAAATCTGTCCAAGGGGAGACAGTAGGCTACGAGCATGCTTGCGCTCTGCCTAGGTTCCTTATACCTTTAATGCCACTGCTAGACCTTATTAGTGAGAAAGACAGCATTGTGTTTATTAACTTTAATTGCGTATGCTTTAGGAATTATTCACGCCTTATTTTAGCCTAGGTTGATGTATAGTGCACAACCCAGTTTGGCTGTTACGTTGGCTAAGGAAATACTGTTTTGAGTGGCTATTATTAGTGCTGTCAAAGAGTTGTTGCACTCCCTTGTTTTATATATATGTATCCTACTTGTTGGTGTATTTAAGATACACGCTTTGGTGTCCTGCCCCTGCATTATTTCTGTTCTATATTTGACGAGCATCTTAGAGCATCAGACGTTTTCAGAAGATTCCATATCTGTTTGCTGTAGGACTAGACTTCCAGTGTTTTCATAGAGCATTGAAGAGTTTAGTGTTGAGTTCAGACTCACACTAAAGTTAACGTAAGCATATACTCCTTTATTAAATCTTGTTATAGTTTATTTAAGCATTGTTATTACTTGAGAGCATTTTATTAACGTAAAGTACTTCTGTTGTGAGTAGGCTTTGCCGTCACCGGAAAGCCTTTGTAGAAGTGCACTAAACCCAGTTAATTGATACCCCGTTATCTAGTAGATTAACTCTGGAGGGTTTAAGTGTTTTGTTCACCGGCTTAATAGTTCGAGGGTTTGTAATTAGCGTACCGTTGTTGCAGATATAGCCTATCTTCTAGTCCAATATTAAGTGCCCTTGTTTATTTCGTTGTGCCGGTCGTAACACCTTGGATAGCACCTACAGCGACAGACTCCATGTACGTTGTCAGTGCCAAGGTTTCAACAGGGGTTCCTTGGAGACGGGCATACAAAGAGGAACCCCTAGAGCATGGATTGTCACACTTTTTCAATCCCTTCATCCCATTCGTACTGACCTGGCCCCCTAGATGGATCTACCAAGAATACCCCCAATCCTGCTTGAACTACACAATCTGAAACCGCTTTTAACAACGATTTTCCCATCTATCAATAACTAAATAAAGGAAGAAGAAACAAAAAGAATGGGACAGGTGTGGACCAGGCCATGGCTTTTGAAGCATGCATTCTACGGGATGTATATGAACGGCTCCTGGAGGAGCTGGCTCTAGTTGATGAACTTGCTTAGGCTACATGAACTTCCTCTGGATTTTTTTGTTTTCTATGTGGATGAGGGAGACAAAAGGCAAAACTGACTGTGACGAGTGTATCCCTCAGAATTGAAAGAGTGACAGTGCCAATATCAAGGAATGTTCGATCCAAAATGTCTGGACACACAGAGTTTGAAGCAATTTAAATCATAGGATGAGGGAAAGATGGATTCAGGGAGAGAGTTCCACAGCTCAGATGTTGAATAGAAGAGAGGTGGGAGTATCGTTTCACTCTTGAATTGGTGAGTTGCACAGAGTATGGGTGGGATTGTGATGGAAGACGGGTGCTACGTACCCTACGTAGAGGAGATGGTATACACTGAGAAAGCTCCGAGGACCACTAATTATTGTAATACCTATAGAATAGCCGGAGAGATGCAACATTGCGGCAAAAAGAGAGAAATTGCAGAGGATCAATGAGTGACATGAGTTAATGAGACAAAAAGCTTTCTTTTCTACTTTGTCTAGAAGTGCTGTGTGAGAAGATCGTCCCCACACATGCGAACAATACTCAATACATGGTCGCACTGTGTGCCTGTACAGAACAAACAGCTGTGCATGGGTAAAGGACCTCCTGAGGCGGTTGAGCACACCCAGCTTCTGAGAAGCCGTTTTAGCAAGAGTGGTAATATGGTCTTTCCAAAAGAGATAAGAAGAAAAAGAGACTCCAAGATTACTGAGAGAAGATGAAGGGTTGACTTTTGTATTGTTGAAGTATATTGGATAGTTCTCTGGGAGTTCACGACGGGTAGATAGATGGAGACATTGAGTTATGGAAGTATTAAAGGCGACAAGGTTTTCTCTGGCCCAATGGGAAATAGTAGTTAGATCAGAAGATAAGTGTTGTATGACTTCATTACTTTTGTTTTTGAGGGATTGCTTGCTGGGGCGCTCTGGAAAACTAATGTAATAGTGTAAGGTAGAGCCGTCTGCATATGAATGGATAGGACTGGAGGTACAGTTGAGATTATTTATGAAAATTAGAAAGATAATGGGAGATAAGACAGAACCCTGAGGAACACCGGCGTTGATAGGATGAGAAAGTGAACAATGGCCGTCCACAACTGTAGCTATGGAAACACCGGAAAGTAAGTTAGAGACAAAGGTACAGATGGAGGGATAGAAACCGAAAGAGGGTAGTTTAGAAACTAGAGATTTGGCCCAGACTCTATCAAAGGCCTTCGATATGTCTAGCGCAATAGAAAAGGTTTCACCAAAATCACAAAAGGAGGATGACCAATAGTCAGTAAGACTTGAAAGAATATCACCAGTAGAGCAGGGGAGGTGTGGCAGAGTGGTCTTGCCACTGGACTGGTAATCCAATGGACCCGGGATCGAATCCCAATATGTCAATGGGAAGATATTATTAGGATGGAATTTGTGCTGTACCTAGTTTCAGTGCATTACCACAGCACACCGAAATGCCAAAACAAAATACCCTCATTGTTCCCTGATTAAATAGAAATGTATGAATATTCCCATATTCAAAATATGCTACAGGGGGGCAATGCCTAATGAGTTAATTGCTCAATAGGTGGCGTTCTGAGAGTGAGGGTCCGAGCCTGGGAGTAAGACTGTGAAGCGCAGGGGCGAAGCAGCTTCAGAGATGGAGTTGGGTTCGAGCCGTGAATGAGTGCTTCGCATGTCTCACTCCCTAGACTGGAACAAGACCTCACGGGCCTCACCGTGTTCAGCGGTAGAGTGTAAAGGCTACCAGCCTATGCCCGAGAGGGAGTAGTTGGAATATAGAGGGGAAAATTTTTTTTTTTTTTTTTAACACCTAATGAGCGGCCTAGGCGGTAATTTATATGTACCGCCCAGCGGGGTGCTTTACCCTAAATAGGGTTGTTTACGTGATCATTTTCATGCCTAAATAAGACCCAGAGTGTAAAACAAGTATCTATGCCTGAAAGGGCATAAACAGAGCTTTCCAATGACACCCCAACCATCCTAGTACGACCGCTAGTTTTCTTGCAATGATCGCGCAACACGAGTGGAGAAACCATGTAATTAGGTAGTTTCCCTACATAATTCCCTGTGTAGCGAGTGCGTGAGGGTGGGGGAGGGTGGGATTCATGTCAGTAGGTCCGCCGCGGTGGTCTGGAGCAGTCATATGCTTGCTACTCTCCTGCCACCACTTATATCTCTCTCTCAGCAACATTACGTGCTGAAAATGGCACACAACATAAGTTGGGAACCGCCACTTAGTCCAAATTTCTTTCACACGACATAAGTTGCGCGCGCCGCTAATAAAGGGTTAAAGAAGTCATAATGACGATCTGAGAGTAGATTATAAGAAGAAAAATACTTAAGAAATTTGAAGCAAGAATAGTTTAAGAAACTTTAGAGATACAAGAGATGAGAGCAATTTGAGGATAGCTGGAGGGTTGAGAGTGGTCGTCCTTCTTTGGGACAGCTTGAATGAGAACAAACTTCCAGTAAGAAGGGAAAATGTTAGAGGAGAGACGGAGACTAAAGAGTTTGCCTAGGCAGGGAGTCAGCAGGGAAGCACAGTTTTTGAGTATGTAACCTTTTGACTATATAATATCCTTCCTAAGCTACATTCACTAGTTGTATATTGGCCATATAGTTAAAATTTGCGAATATATTATACCAACGGTATATAAAGGTTTCAATATAGAAAAATAGCCTCACATTTATTGTTTTGCATGAGCAATTTCAACCTTTCGGCTGAGAGGCAACGTTACTAACCAGAAATAAAACATCTAAGGCAAATCTGCTTATATTTTTATTATTTGTATTGTGCTTGGAAGAATTAGCTCCTAGACAATATTCTTTTTATCCTGTCTTACATTTGATGATTCTACTGAACTTAGGAAAGACTTCTTGAAATCAGAGGAGTGAACTCATTTTATTTACTTTCTGACTGCAGCATGAACTTACCATATTGAATCGTCAAGTTATATCCATGATAAAAAGAAGAAACACCTCATCATATTAACAAAATGTAAATTTATCCTCTTATTATTTTGAAGAGGTAAATTCGAGTAAAACAAAAAATATATCACTAGTTGAAATTAAGAATTGCATATGATGCAAGTGATCGTCTGTTTGGGAAGAAAACTGATCATTGCTTATGTATGGGAGGCTTTTGTTGCTCCTCCTAGTAATATAGATTTGAGAAATATGGTAACGAGCCCTTTCATGACCACGATGCCTGTCATAATTTCACTCTGGTTATCAGTAGTCTATTTAGTGGAGTTTAGGAGGACCCTGTGAGAGTAAAACAACGATAACCGAGATACCGGTATATGTTTCTCCATTTAATATGTATAATAAAACGACAATGAATGCCTCGCACTGAAGAAGGTATTAACCCCTTGAAGATCCTGATGCATGTTGACAGAGTATACTGGCTATCATTAGACGTTTTTTTATGCAACCTAGGAAGGATCTGCGGGCAGCAAAAGGGTAAATCCTATCTCCATTAACCCTCTTGACTGCCACACATCCTTCCTAATCTGAAGAAAATCGTTTAATAATAGTCAGAACAAATGTTCCGAACGCGTCATAATCTTCAAGGGGTTGAATGAGAATGAGACTTGAATACGTGCTGAGTAAATGCTTGATTGGGAAGAAGGTGTTCATTAATTATGTATGGGATGTTTGGCTTAGTACTCCATGTTCCTGATGCCAGAAACATAATCATTAACCTTTTCAGTTCGATGACGCCTTTTTCCTATCTACGTTGGTTTTCATTAGTTAGATATATGCATTTTAGCTATGGCATGTGAGAGGGAAGAGGCTAATCGTTACAAGTGGGTCCCTCCCCTTCCTATGGAATTTTCTGAAATAAATAGTCTCTAGTGTAATTTTTAGATTTGTTATAAATTTGCATTTTCCTTTCAATACAAGCCTGAACACTCTGGTTGATGAACAAGCAAATACAAAGAACAAACACAAACTACAAAATATACATCCCTTTAGTGAAGGTATCGATTATAATAAATAAGTTGTGGATACATATGGGGTAACTATTGACTACTATAAACGTCGTTCATTGAATATATATGAGTCGCTGAGGTTCCCTTTCCATATATAAACACACACACAACTACCCCTTACTCTTTAAGATAAACAAATAGTGGTTGTGAGATTTGGTTGTGTTTGTCTAAGAGAGAGAGAGGGGGGCGGGGGGGGGGGGGGGGGGGGGGGGGGGGGGAAGAGAGAGAGAGGGGGGGGGGTTGGATATATTAAAAGAAAATAAATGAATACTGTGGGTGTGTATAAAATACTGTGGGTGTGTATAAAATACTGTGGGTGTGTATAAAATACTGTGGGTGTGTATAAAAGGATTCACACGTCATAACACTAAGTTTTGATCTACTCTTTTCTCAGCTCATATGGCACGCAGACCTACACAAACCCTACCTTATATTAATACTTCTTATCCTCAAGCTCGCAAACCAAGCACAAGAGAAGCCAAACATTGTGGTCCGCTTGCCCTTTATTCTCTAGTCTTCGTGGTACAATGCATAAGTGTGTTGATTATCGGTGTGAGCATCCTAGGTTCGAATCCCCGGACTGCCACATGTTGTTGTTAATTTCATTAATCGAGTTTAGGAGTAAAGATGGTTGGTGGAGATAACATAATAATTATATGATATGCTAATTAAGCGCGTGGACATTATTGTATCCTTTGATTAATTATATGTAATTGTTTTTTTTAAGACCTGGCATATAGCTAGTTATTCATGACATATATAAAGAAAATAATGGAAAAAAATCATAGTTATTATCCCATATTATAACGTGCAACTATTCCAACACTATCTATTACTGATTAAACAATGGCAAGAAGACATTAGCAATACGTTCAATTTAACAGGTATGCTTCTTGTTATATATTTTCGTGATTCTGGTCCATGGGCTTCGTGTTGAAGATGTTGATAGCATGTGTATCATTAACCCAGGAACGGTGCCAAGACTCTTAAGAGTTTTACTGGGCGAAAGCGACGGGACTCTTAACCCTTTCACGCACATATGACGCAGAGGTTGCCAGATTAGCAATAAGAAATAGAGTTCTCTCACACTTATCATTACCTCTCCAAAATTAGTGTTCTGCCCACAGCTAACTCAAAGACAACTGCAGAGGTTGAAGTAACTAAACTAAAGGTTTCTAAATACCCCTGATGGTAAAAAAGGCCTTAAGGTATCCAGAATAGACTCAAAATCGTGTTATATGTCGGAGAGGGTTAAGATCCAAGGCATCAAAAAAAACTTTTAAAAGACCCCAGTGGCAATCAAAACAAAGGAACATGTGATTAAGTGAGATACTTCCCCTCCATGCCTCCTATCACTCCTCCACATGTGTCCCCCCCTCCTTCAATTATAACCTATTATTCCTTATATTCCCTTATTTATCGGTTTATTTTCAGCGCCAATATCCCCCACCTGGTGTCAAGGTCAAAGGGGAGGCATATAGAGAGAGTAGCAAGAGAGATGCTTCACTTGCAAGACATCAGTGTCGATCGATAAGTGAGAGGGGGAGGGTGTGCACCGCACCGGCTCTTCTCATGAATGAACCAGTCGGCAATACTTCATCTTTTTCACCCCCCAAATACTATTCCCATTTGTGTTATTGTTGTTACATGTTAATATCTTCATATTAAATGTTAAATAGGTGGATACGAATAAGTAATAACTATATTTATCGGATAATGACGATTTTCGTCGGGAATGAGCCTCAATACGTTCGCCTGGCGGGCACTTTCAAATACCATAGCTTCGCCGTTTAAAGGTTAACACTGTAAGTGTAACCCTTATTAGGCCTAACACATTGCGGAGCCTGCAACACGCAATTAATTCTTCCTACAAAAGGTTGTGAGCATAACTACTGTCATATAATGTTATTGAGAACAAGTAATGTTCTATGAAGATGGAGGTCTTGTGGGTTCCAGTACAGTCACCGTCAAATGGCCTCTCCTTTCATAATTACTCTTATCATACAAAGACAAAAATAATCTTTGTATTTAGTGTTTTCATGTACAGTATATATATATATATATGTATATATATATATATATATATATATATATATATATATATATATATATATATATATATATATATATATATATTTACAGGGTTCCCAGGAGGAAAGGGCATAACTTTGGCAAATGATAAAACAAGGTATTCTAAGCCTAAAATGTTCTATAACAAAAAGTCCAAATCTCAACCGTTAAAAAGATATTGAAGGTTTTATATAGTGTCCTCCCCCGCCTCACTGTAATGGACTCTTCCATGTCAGTAAGTTTCCAACTGGTCAAAAGTGAGCTATTATTTCTATAATAATTTTGCAACCTACAGAATTATAATATCTTTACAATAACATGGTAAAATAACTGCAGTTAGAAAAAGGTGTGGTAGGTACTAGGACAGCTAGGCCACCGTTATGGGGAAATACTTAAGAAAATGCCATTTTCAACATGCAATATCTCTTTTGTAATGTTACAGGCAGGGTTCGAATCCATAACATTAACAAACATCCCACAAAAGAAACCACAAAACAGAGATCTATTATTCAGACTCAATAAAAAAGTGGTGTGAACGACTTATCTTAAAGTCAAAAGTGGTATGTTAAACTTCCACAAACTAGGAACTCATATGAGTTACCGAACCCTTTTTAAGGTAAAAGTGGAGAGTTAAGAAAATATCAAATTATATCAATTACCCATTGGCATTTAAGAAACCCCAAAGATATTCCTTCCTTAATGAATTTACCAACTCCGTCTGCTCTATTTATACCCATGGAAATGGTAAACATATCATACTGGCCTTATTCTGAAATTTACCATCCTATTTTACTCTCATAATCTTTGAACTTACTAAATCATCAAAGAGTGTGATAACATAATCATAAAATGAATCCATATCAAAATAATATTACCCAACTGAATTAATATCAAGAAATATAATTATGATCCTACGTCTGGCATGAACGTGAACATAGAGAGAGTGGGGGGGAATTGAGAGTGGGGGGGATCTTGAGAGAGAGAGTGAAGGAGAGAGAAGGGGGAGGGGGGAAGAAGAAGGGAGAGAGAGAACAGGTTAGGTGAATTTCTAGATCGTTCTACACATCACCAGGTGAGCGTACACTCCAAGCCTAAAATATTGTACCCACCTTATTAACCCTTTGGCGCACCTATAGTTTCCAATAAAAGTGTTTTCCCACTCCCTAAGTATATCTCAGCTCACTCAGAGCCAGTTTTGTGCCCGGCGATAATTTGTTTCTGTGACGTTTTTATCCACCAAAAAATCCTTGTATTTGGATTAAAGAGGTACCATCGGCTTCGTAATTGATTGAACTTGAAGATAAGCGAATACAAACATAGACTAAATACAAAACAACCACATTGGGGCATTCCGAAATAAGAATTGTAATTTTTTTTTTAAATACCTTATCTCCAACTCGCGCTAGCTCAAAATTTTGCTCACAACATTTTTGATTTGCATAAATATATGGAAGCGGAATTTAATGAGGATTCCATTGGTAACTTCAGAATTACTATAAACCAAATAGTTACTGAGATACATGAATAAACGTGAAAGTATCGAAAAACAGACTGAGCTGTACTCTGCTCCCTTCCCAGCCAGCCGTGAGTAAACCGTTAAACTGAAGGGGTTGCCAATTACACCCCTTGAACTAGACTTAATATTTAATTTCTATGCCAAATATGACGCGCATCAGACGAAAACTTAATTTTTGCCAAATATTTTTAAGTTTAATGACTCTTAACGAGTCATCGTGCGCCTAGGAAAAAAATACCTAATGACTCTGAACGAGTCATCGTTTGCCAAATTGTTAAGTAAGTTAGATAACCTTAACACTTTACTGGTTGAGATTTTGAATATTTATTATAGAAATGTTTTGGCTTCGAATATTCTGTTTTATCATTTCCCAAAAATTTTCCCTTTCCTCCTGGGACACCCTGTATATATATATATATATATATATATATATATATATATATATATATATATATATATATATATATATATATGTATATATATATATATATATATATATATATATTATATATATATATATATTTATATATATATATATATATATATATATATATATATATATATATATACTGTATATATATGTATAATATCAGTATATTTCCTAGTCGAGAGGAAAATATAATTGCAGTTGAGGGCAAGACACGACTGATCAGGGTTCCTCAAAATCCAGTCATGCATTTTCAAGATTTAGTGAGAATAATATTATACCACCTCTACGTCGGGTACCTTGGTACCCGTCTTGCAACACAATCCCACGCCCACTCAGTGCAACTCTCCAACCCAAGAGTGAAACGTTACTTTCAGACTTTCTTCTATTCAACAGCTGACCTCTGGAACTCTCTCTCAGAATCAGTCTTTCCCTCTTCCTATGACTTAAATTTCTTCAAAGTCTGTGTGTCCAGGCATTTTGGCTTGAACGTCCCTTAATTTTGGCCCTGTCATTCTTTCAACTCTGGGGGAGGCACTCGATACAGGCAGTTCTGCCTTTTCCCTCCCTCATTCACATAGAAAACAAAATACAGACAGACATGAACACATATACATAAACCTGAATATATTTGTCCTGGCGCACCGGTGATGTGCAAGGTAAAACAAAAAATGTAGCGAGGCTGTTCTAAATGAACTGTGCCCCATGAATATTCCTTCCTCTCACTTAAACATTAGGCTACCATAGTGCGGTGGGAATATGAACCTGATTAGATTAATATCCAGTATTCGAGACAGGATAATAAGTCGTAGGCGTGTGCATAAACCTTTAACCGTCTTGGTGGTGTAATGGTTAAGGTGTCTAAAAATCTGTGTGTGATAACCCGGGCTCGAATCCTGGTGGATCACATATATGCTTTCATTAATTTCATTGGAGTTGTTTGGTGTTGTGGTGAAATTATTATTAAAAAATATATCACCGAGTAATTATGGTTAAAGAAAAGTTCTCTAAACCCTTTTAGGGGGAGGGTATAGAGTTATTTCTGGACCCTCTTCTCCCTCGTGATTAGCCCCATTAGTTTTGAGATTGTCTGACATTCGGCTCATTAGTTTAGCGCTTTTTAAACCTTTCCCCCCATTTCATTGTCAATGACCTTTCGTGACATTTAGGTGTCACATTATTTTTGGCGAGCGATAGCGATCCTGTAATTTAGTAGAAACTGGACTTTGGCCAAGACATTTTTCTACCGAAAAATTAACAAATTTATTTTTAATGTGGGTTTTGGGTGCGAATTTGTAATACTTGATAAAGGTCTAGGGAGCAAACTAAACCAGTATATACAGTATAATATGAAAAAGACCAATACAACCAAGATAACCCCCATAATCCTGCAAGCACCTCCATCTATACCACCACCACCGGGACTACTTTCTCTGATTGTTGTTGTAAAAGAGCCTCTGGAGAGCTTCTTTTCTGTCTATAATATAAACAAACGGGTACGTATTAATTGTGATGATTAATCGCTATCTCTCGCTGATGCTCAATGTATTATTCTTGTACTGGAAAGGAAATTTACATTACAATAAAAATAAACATGTACCAGCATTTAAAGTGGTCATCACTATACACTGTTTTTGTTTCCAGCTGATGGTAAAATGCTATGTCTTCAGCTTGATTACTCCGCTATAATGCAGGTTTTCTAGCGAAATGTGTTGTTAATTGGAAAAGTGGCACTAACATGGAACAGAGATATGGTGGTTTCTTATTTTTCTGTTAGTTATCGAGAAATCATTTGCTAAGGGATTTAATTTACCGTCAGCTGCATTGAAACCGAGCAAAGGCTGCTTATGGTATGAATCGAATGGCCTAATACCACCAACGGGTATTTGTGTTGCTTCAGCTCAGAAAATAACACAGAACCACTGTCACATTCCTGCATGAAAACTGTATACACTTGGACCCATGTGTGAGGGTTTTCACAGGTCACAAAATAACAACCCACTAGTTTGGAAAACTATATATAAGTTGGTGGGTATGTTGTGCTCTGCTTACATTACTTTCCCTCATATTTCTATGGTTGCACTATAGTCCCAATTATCATTAAAAGGGCTAGGGTACTTCAACTACATAGAGGACAGGGACATTCATAGTTGATTTACATTAGTATGGGATATTCGAGTTGGATTATATTTATTTCAATTGATGTTATATACCCAAGATAAAATAGCAACATTAACTCGTCATATTCAGTATTTGCTTGGTTCTAATATTATGAAGCTGTGTTCATACTAAGGCTTATTATGGTGATGAAGGGGTTACTTAAGAAAGATTGGCTATAATATTATTTTTTCCCTACATACATTTGGTTGACCCTTTAAAAAGAAATCAAATATTCTTGGGCAGTTTTTCAAATTTATATAAGGCAGGTTATAATTATATATTTCCAAAATGGTCTCAAACTTGAAGAAACGACCCAAGTGAAACTTTACATTTACGTTTACGATTACGTAGTGAGACCCACAGAGGCCCACTCTCGAGCGGCATAAGTGGGTGTATTATGCATTGAAATTAGTGATTGTGGGCAGGATCAGGAGAGTGATCAGGATTAGCGATGTAATGACTGGTGATCCTAGTTCCAAAAGAATCAAGGGTGGGACTATTAACTATACAAAATGGGAGGTGATTCCACTATTGGATGCTGCTGGGAAAAAAGTCATATACTTGTAGGGTGTAAATATATATCTTTGTTTATGTCTACTAAGATGTTAGTGATTATATAAAATATCTTGGCTGTGTATTTATCTTCTTGTTGCAAGTGGGCCTAGTCTAATGTTTTGTTTGAGCAAAGTGACAGATGTAGTGTGTCTGTAATCACTTTGATCCATCTTGCAGCTTTGTTTTGTATAGCTTCTAGCTTTTTTATGTGTTAGTGAGTGTGTGGATCCCAGACGGTGTCGCAGTATTCTAAGTGTGGCCGAACAAGTGTTTCAAATGCTATTATTTTGATGTTTGCTTTTTGTGACATTCCTGTGCAGGAAGCGTTGGGCCTTGTTAGCCTTTTTTCTGATGCTGCTAACGTGAGTGGTACACTGCATTTCTGCTGAGATGTGAACCCCCAATTATTTGTGGAAGGGAATAGTATCTAGAAAAGTGCTATGGAGTTTATAGGAAAATGGGATGGTTTTGTTGGAAAGGGTGAAGCGGATATGGTGAAATTTGTCAGGTCTAAATATCATCTGCCAATTGGCTTCCCATTCTTCAAGGGCAGTTAAGTCGTCATGTAGTCTAAAGTATTTGTCCCTATTAGTAATCGGTTGATAAACTAAGCTATCATCTGCTTAAAGTCTAGTAGTATATATATACATTATGTTACTTACATTACTCTTACTGATTTTCTTTGTGCCTCATTTACACTGAGAGCAATCCAGCTAGCTCTCACAAACACCTCCTCCTCCTATCCACTTCACTACACTAAACATGCACACCACACTTCATTCCTCCACACCAAAATAAAAAAAAAATAAAAAAATTATGAATTCTAGCCCAGCCTCGGAGTCCCCAGGGGAGGGACCATAAATGCCCCCACACCCGACCGACCATCCCCTGACGACCCACACAATTACCTGGACCTCGGCCTGTTACTCTTTATATTAATTTCTGCAACATTCGTGGACTTTCCTCTAACTTTCACTCTGTTGAACACCATCTCTCCTCCTACAAACCTGATCTCCGCTTTCTCACCGAAACTCAGGTGTCTGTAGCAACATCCAGCAGCCCCTTCTCTGTATCCTCCTACTTTCTCTATCCTAGTTTCAAAGCCAAAGGCGGATGTTGTGCATATGTGCACAACAAACTCACTTGCTCTCGTGTTCCCGATTTCGACTCCTCTGAATTCTCAACTTTATGGCTCAAACTTTCCTGTCATTCTCTTACTAAATATTTCTGTGCTGTCTATCTTTCCCCTAACTCTACCAACTTTCCCAAATTCTTTGACTATCTAAACTCTACAGTGGAACACATTCTATCCATTACTCCTTTCTCAGAAATCTTCATCTTAGGAGATTTCAACGTTCACCACCGCCAATGGCTCTCCTCTCACACTACTGATCCACCTGGTGAACAAGCCTACGTCTTTTCTATCCTAAATGACCTAGAGCAGTTAGTTCAGCAACGGATCGCATCGGAGATCGGCCCAACATTCTTGACCTGTTTCTAACTTCTAACCCTTCTTCTTATACTGTCGATCTTTTCTCTCCTTTGGGCTCCTCCGACCATAAACTTATCTCTGTCACCTGTCCTATCTCTCCAGTACGGCCACCCGATCCTCCTAGCCGGCGACGCTTGTGGCACTTTGGCGCTGCCGACTGGGAGGCTCTTCCGCAGTACTTCTTTGATTTCCCATGGAATGATTTCTGCTTCCATGGCCGAGGACCCGAGGAGAGTGCTGAACGCATTACCGAGGTAATCCTATCGGGCATGGAATCATACATTCCATTCTCTTTCTCTCAGACTAATGCTAAAAAATCTTGGTTTACTCACACCTGTTCTACTGCTGTCCGCAATAAGGAGGAAGCATTCAAACGGTACCGACGCCTTAAAACTCAAGACTCTCATTCTTCATATGTTTCTGCCCGGAATCAAGCCAAATCTGTTCTTCGACTTGCCAAACACTCTTTCATCAATAATAAATGCACTGAACTATCCAACTCTAGCTCTTCCCAAGCTTTCTGGCATCTAGCCCAAAACCTCTCCAACAATTTCTCTTCCTCGTCTTTCCCTCCCCTTTCCCACTCTGATGGCACAACCATCACTTCTTCCTCTGACAAAGCTAAACTCTTCGCTCAAACATTTGCTAGAAACTCCACCTTGGATGATTCCGGTGCTATTCCTCCCTCTCCGCCCTCCTCTCTCTTACTTATGCCTCATATCCTAATCTCTTCAATAGATGTACTTTCTACCCTCTCTGGGCTTAACACTAATAAGGCGTACGGTCCGGACTGTGTTCCTCCTGATGAACTCAAAAACTGTGCTTCCGTGCTGACTCCCTGCCTAGGCAAACTCTTTCGTCTCTGTCTATCCTCTAACGTCTTCCCTTCATGCTGGAAGTTTGCTCACATTCAATCTGTCCCGAAGAAGGGTGACCGCTCTCAACCCTCCAACTATCGTCTAATTGCTCTCATTTCTTGTCTTTCTAAAGTTTTTGAAACTATTCTTGCTTCCAAATTTCATAAGCATTTCTCTTCTCATAATCTGCTGTCAGATCGCCAGAATGGCTTCCTTAAGGGTCGCTCTACTGGTAATCTTCTTTCATATCTTACTAACTCTTGGTCATCCTCCTTTCGGGACTTCGGTGAGACTTTTTCTATTGGACTAGACATATCGAAAGCCTTCGATAGAGTCTGGCATAAATCTTTAATTTCAAAACTACCCTCTTTCGGTTTCTATCCCTCCATCTGTGCCTTTGTCTCTAATTTCCTTTCCGGCCGTTCCATAGCTGCGGTTGTGGACGGCCATTGTTCACTTCCTCACCCTATAAACTCCGGTGTTCCTCAGGGCTCTGTCCTATCTCCTATTCTCTTTCTAATTTGTATAAAATAATAATGATCTTCTTAACTGCACTTTAATTCCCATCCATTCATACGCAGACGACTCAACCTTACACTACTCCATTACTTTTTCAGAATGCCCCAGCCAGCAATCCCTCAACGACAAATGTAATAAAGCCATACAACTCTTACATTCTGATCTAAATACCATTTCCAAATGGGGCAGAGAAAACCTTGTTAACTTTAATGCTTCCAAAACTCAATTTCTCCATCTATCTACCCGTCAGGATCTCCCAGCGGACTATCCCTTATTCTTCAACAATACAAAAATCAACCCTTCATCTTCTCTCAATATTCTTGGTGTCTCTTTTTCTTCTGCTCTCATTTGGAAGGACCATATTACCAGTCTTGCTAAGGCAGCCTCCCAGAAGCTGGGTGTGCTCAACCGCCTTAGGGGGTTCTTTTCCCCTGCACAGTTTCTTGCTCTGTACAGGTGCATAGTGCGCCCTTGTATTGAGTATTGTTCACATGTGTGGGGAGGTTCCTCTCACACCGCTCTCCTAGACAAGGTTGAAAGGAAGGCCTTTCGTATCATTAACTCCCATCCACTCACCAACTCTCTGCAATCTCTCTCTCTCCGCCGCAATGTTGCATCTCTCTCGCTATTCTATCGCTACTATAATAATCAGTGTTCCTCAGAGCTATCCCAGTGCATACCACCTCCTTTACGTAGGGCACGTGGTACCCGTTGTTACGACTGGGGTTTAAATATATCAGGTCTCTTATTCATTGAACTAGTAATGGCATAAATGTTACAACGGAAAGCGCTAGCTCCAACCTCTGATGTATATTCCCAGTGAACAAAGAACACAAATACTCTACAGAGTTCTATATGCAATAATAGGCTATCAAACTCTCAATAAATGTGCGTCTACTCTAGGCTTAATGTTATGTGAAAACAGCCTATTACTACCTATAACCGAAGGTGCTTGGTTATGGTATGCAAAGTAAGGTGGTAAGAGAAGTTACAGCTTACGTTACTTTAATCAATAAATGTCAGGCACTCCTGCATGAAATAAAGTGCACTAAAGTCCTTCAACACTAACAAGGAATCTTCTTTAAATGTTAGATGCTATAAAGATGCTTGTATCGGAAATGGAACCCAAAAAGGCAGGCAGCGGAACAATGCTCGTGCAGGCTATGCACACAAAAAGGCAGGATATATAATGCAGTCGGGGCCAAGAATATCCTAAACGCTACAACAATAATAATCGCCACGACAATGCAGTATTCCTATCAACAAAAAGAGCCTAAGTCGTTTGTGTCTCCATACATCAAACTAGGCTGCGAAATGCTTGTGAAATCATAAATGGGTATGCATAAAAAGAGTAATTAGGTTAATGTACTTAATGTCTACTGTGACTGATAAAGTCTAGCTAGAGTCAATGATACGAGATACTGGTGCGCATGGCATGCCGCATAGCCTAGTGCAAATCTCAAGTCTGTGCGTCAAATATTACGTTATAGGGAAGGGTAGCTCTTGAGAAACCTTAATACCGAAGTATTAAGCGTTCTCCTGGCGTACCTCAAAGACAAACAATCGAGACTAGAACAGTGCAGAATGGTATAGGCAAAAAGCCCTCATTCGTGCATGCTCTACTCTCAATGGCACACAGACTAGAATTTCAATCAACTCCAGTTCTCAGTAGGTGTCGTGCAGCTTTACTAAAGCCAGCTAGCTCATAGCACCAACTTTTATAGCATTATCTAATACCTAATTTAACACTATATAATTAGGACGCGGTACTTAAACAATATAAATGCCAACCAATGCTTCGTGATCCACTTATCTTAACAACTAACATACATGGGTTATATCAGACCTTAACGCACAATACAACTGGCCAGCATGAAGCTGATTTTGCAGAGTTAACCAGAGGGGGTATAATATTAATAAAAAGGTGGTGAAAGATATGAAAAAGAGAGAGGTAGGCAGAGGAAAAGATTCTCAGGTGCGGAGCGGGGGACAGATAGCAAGGGAAAAAGATGGGTGCGTTCTAGAAACCAGATCTGAGGGAGAGAGTGGCGAGGAACTGTATATATACTCGCACTAGCTCGAGGCGCGTGGGAAAAAAAGCGGTTACAAGTCCTCTAGCCACAAGCAAGGGAGCTAGCAGCATGGTAAGGACCTCTCTTAACCAACCCCCACGAGGCAGCCAGCCGTGACGTCATCGAGCGGGACAAAAACACTGCGCGCTCCCTCTCACTCTGTTCTACTCTCTCTCTCTCCCAGATCCCATCATTACTAGTTAATGATAAAACATATACTTTACAATTAAATATATAAAGCCTTGACATGGGTGAAAACAAAGAGTCTTTCTGGACTGCCCATGACACAAGCTTTCATATGAAATAAAGCACACTCTAATACATAAACTGTAGCACCATCCACTGCCCTGGCGATCCTAGCGAGTCACTGTAGGACAAGCCATGCGGTTCTAACGGAGTGGTTAACGTCACCCCCCCCCCCCAAGATTTTTCTCAGAGGCCCCAAGGCTCACAAAAATCTGATGGTTAGAACCCATGCTATATCTCCACTTCCCATCACCCAGCGGCAGTAAAATCTCTGGCACAGTTCTTCAACAAAACATTTTTCAAAATTATAACCCTCCCCAACACCATAGGTTAAATTATATGTAGTTATGCTCCTCAAGAGCGAGCTTCTCTAGCCCAGCATTCTGAGAGGAGTGCAAGTCAGAATTACTACTATAATATACTAAAAAAAAATCAACTATCAAAGAAAGAGTTTTTATTTGATTTTTATGTTTATAATATGTTTATTTCGGCTGCACTATAGGGGCAAGCCTAGTTTTTTCTTCTATACCAAATGCTCAACTCCTGCTTTACGACCCAATACGCTGGGCTACAATCGCGAGCCAACAAGCACCAAGCGCAAAATACTATCCAAATTAAAGCAGGAGGCTACCGGTGTGTCAATCTACCCAGGATCATATACCCTTGAACGACCATCTGCAACCACGTTGTCACAACCGGCAATATGGCGTATGTCCAGGTTATATACCAGTAACCTTAGTGACCACCTGGTCAGCCTCATATTCCGATTGTGAAACTGGTCCAAGAACTTGAGAGGGTGATGATCTGGGTAAACTACAACGACCGGACCATAGGCTGGAACATAGACCTCGAAATGCCCCAGCGCAAGCACAACCGCCAGCAGCTCCTCCTCGACAACAGAGCAGCTCCCCTGGGCCGAATTGTACTTCTCCGAGCAGAAACTAACAGGATGCTCCAGCCCATCATCGTCCTTTTCCACAAGGACGGCACCAGCCCCCACACCACTAGCCTCCGTTGCTAGTTGGAAAGGTAGGCTAAAGTCAGGGGCCCTGAGGATCGGGTGAGTGCAGAACAGGTGTTTTACTTCTCTAAACACCTTCTCACACTCAGGCGCCCATTTGAACTTCTTATCCTTCCAGTTATCCTCCACCTGAGCTTGACTGTCCCGTTCTCCTTCTCCACCTTGACTGCTAAACGTCATCACAGGCACAGTGAGAGGCTCAGGGGGGTGCCTCCCATACTCCTTCATGGGATTAACATGACATAACTGATTGCGCTTCCGTCTGTCTGGAGTGGCTACCAAGTAATCCAGGTCTGATAGCTCCTCCACCACCCTATAAGGACCAGCGTACTTCGCGGATAAGGGGTGACCTACAAGGGGCAGTAGAATCAACACCTCCTGACCCACGTGAAACTCCCTGAGTTCAACCTTGAGGTCGTACCTGTCCTTCCTGAGGGTCTGAGAGCTAGTAAAATTACGGCCAGCCAACTCTAGACTGCGCAACATCCGTTCTCGACTGTTGAGGACACACTTGAGCATAGAACAAGGTTTTTCTGTGCCCTCCCATACTTCTTCAACCATATGGAGAGGCCCTCTGACACGGTGTCCAAAGACGAGCTCATTAGGGCTGAATCCTAAACTCTCCCCAGGTACCTCCTGCACAGCAAACAAAACACATGGCAGGCCAAGATCCCAATCCTTCCCACTCTCAAAGCAACAACAACGAAGCACAGATTTCAAGGCTGAGTGCCATCGCTCTAACACACCCTGGATCTCCGGATGATATGCAGATGACACAACCCCAACAATCCCATGCTGCGGCATTGCTTGAACAAAGAGGCTAGAAGCGAAGTTGGGTCCCTGGACTGACTGAATCCCCTGCGGGCAACCATACCGGGAAAAATACACTAGCAAGCTTCGGACCACCGTCTTCGCCGACCCATTTCTCATAGGGTACGCGTCAGGGTACCTTGTTGCTACATCTCCCGACTGTGCATCACTGTCCTCCTTCAACTCTTTCGTCTTTTTAAGCCCATCCTCTGCCCCTTCAGGAACAGTTACTGGGTCTTGTCCAGACTCGAAATGTGGTCCTAATAATGAGTCCCCGAGAAGGTCCGTTGACACTAAACTCTCAACTGCATCAACTTTCAACCCCTTCTCGGTACCCTTCCTCCGCTGATCTAAAGATTGCTGACCAGAATGTGACTCACTGGATGCAGGAATCTCTGGTGACAACACACGCCATAGGCTGCACCGGACACTTCTCAACCCACTCCTGCTCCTCCCTACTCACGTCGGCCGGCTTCTCGGTAACGACCAAGGGTGGAGCCTCAGAAGTAGGTCCCGCAAAGTCGTTGCTGAGAAGAAGGTCGACGCCCCCAACAGGTAACTTCTCCACAATTCCTACATCCAGGTCTCGAGTCACACCATCAACTTCCACCTTCATTCTTACAAGCGGGTATGACCTTGTCGCATTAACTCCCTGAACCACAACCACCCGCGCCGTATTGACAGGTTTACCAGTGAAATTTCTCAACAGTGTTTGCGATGCCCCAGTGTCACGCAAAATTCTCACCTCAGTCTTCTACCCCCCACTCCACACAACCGAGTCCCCCTGTGGTCACTAAAGGCATCACGGACAGGGAATAAGCCTTCCGGATCCTTCTGCACTGGCAGTGTATTTACCTCGGAAGAAATGCCTCTAACAAACTCTGATGTCCTGTTGAACACTCCAATGCCGTGAGCAAAAGACACGGCTGCCGGAGGAGGTCGACTAGGGCACTCATTTGCCTTATGACCCTCCTGGTGGCAACTAAAACACATAAATTTCGGTTTCGGCTTATACTGTGATGTAAAAGGCCCCTGACTTTTCACATACGGTGTGGTGTAAGGTTTGGATTCAGTTTTAGTTTCATGGCTCTTCTGTTTAAATGTGTCATTGTTACGGGGAGGGGGAGGATAACGGTCCTTAGCACTTACATCGTACTTCTGTGAGGACCCGCAACCCCGAATCAACGACAGCCGTCGATCAGCCATTTCTGCTGCTTCGACTAGAGTTCTTGGGTTTTTCTCCTTTAAGTTCAACGTTAGATCACCGCCCGTGCTCTTAAAGAACTGCTCCAACATCATTAACTGCTTAATTTCATCAAATGTTGTGACCTTCTCAGATCGGAGCCAGTTTCCCCATAGCATCGGACAAGTCCCGGGCGTGTTCCAAAAAGGT